>JAVJGI010000032.1:18156508-18238442 GCA_035590275.1 Ibycter americanus
CGGCGGGAAAGGGCAGGGTGCCGCCTGCTGCCGGCCGCCGCGCGGCTGATCACGCGTCCCCCGCTCGCTGCTGATTTGCAAGAGCAGATTAATCAGAGCGCGCGGCTTGATGAAATTTGCTGTTATTGTGCCCATTTTTAGCAACATCTTTTATTATCTTCATTATTCATTTACAGGGGACCGGCATCAATTATGCAAATGAGTTCACAGACTTTGCAGATTACTTCATTTGCCGCTATTGTTTGTGGAAATTTAATTATTAAATATTATTAAGCTTGCGTTTTCTTCAATTTTCCGAGGCTTAGTTTCATTTGATTTTTCCTCCAGCTGCTCTCGTTTCCTTTCAGTGCCAAAACAGCTCCTCATCAAAGCGGCTCTGGCATGTGAAGACCAAATAAAATCTCCTCAATTTAATAATTTTGATGTTAGTCCCTTGTTCTCAGCTGCTTGCTCAAAGCAATGCAGAGAGAAACGCAGAGCACATTCAATTTAATGAGTAGAAATTGAATTCAAGTTTGTTCGGAATTGACTTCAATTAAGCAGAGTCTTAATGATAAATTAATCTCTTTTCTTTATTCCCTAGAATTTGTTTTTCAAAGTAGGAAATTGGACTACATTGAAAGACCAAATAAAGAATACCAATTTTAACTAGATTATGGAACCGATAGCAAAATTTAATTCTTTATAGTAACGTACTTGGACAAATAGCATTCACTCTATGGCATGTATTATAATTTATATTCATTGTTACCACTCACACTTTCATGGCATGGATAAAATGGCAGTTGAATTAAATATGGGCCTGTAATAGACTTCAGAGTTTTAATCTTTATTAAGAAACTCTAATTGAATGCATAATTAGCTTTTCAGGGTCTAGGAAACTAGGTTTAATATCTATGTGGGCTGAAAACATAGATCAGGCATTTTTTTAAGAGCATTTTTATGAGTTTATTTTTTAGGAGAAATTACCTTGTAACACGGCTTGTATAAAATGCCACATTTTAACTTCATTGCAAGAAGCTATGTATGGAGGAGCAGTAGCAAGCTTTTTTGTGCACTTTTGATTGTCCAAAGGCAACCCTTACATTCTGGGTCAGTGGTGGGTAGTGCAACCTTCTCTCATTAGAACAGCTCAAGATGCCTTTTGCCTGTCCCCATTAAAAAACATAGGCAAAACCAGTCAATGCCTATGAATAGCAATGGGACTGTGCCCTTTTCATTCTGTGTTACAGATCTACTGCACTTAGTCACCTTAATACCTTTATTATTTTCCTCTATGTTATTCTCATGGTATGACCACCACCAGCTTGTTACTTTGCCATTTCAGAACACAAGGTATTTTTTTGAAAGTGGGGAGTGGTTTTGGTGCCTGTTTTGGGTTTTCGAAGGCGGTTAAGCATCTTTATGATGTCTTGAGTTGGTCTTCTCATGCCATTGATAGTTTTTTTTTAAATTTTGATCCTTTACCCGTCTACTCCATGGGGGAAAAAAATATCTATATTGCTATTTATGGTTGAATCTATAAGAATAGTGTTAGATAAGGCATAGTTCAAGCCAATCTCTGTAGTCATATTAATGTTTAATATTAACAGAAAATCCATCCATAGTACTAGCATTTTAGAACTATTACACAAGTGTTCTATCTAGTGATGTCTCAGGTACTGAAGGAATGTATACTAAGATTAATTACAACTTCAGGGGGGTGTCAAATTCATGCTTTTGTATTTCAGTGAAGAGGGTGGGTAAGTTCTGCCAGCTGAGGAACATTCAGCCTTCTGCCTTACCTACACATATGTTTTCTGGTTCCCAAGCACTGAGTAAAGATATATACTGGTTTTTTAAATAAGAGGTAATAAATTGAACAATTTCCTTTAGACACCTTTTACAATCTGCATTGGACTTGTGAGCACTTCCCACTGTGTGTCCAGCACTGGTATGTTTCTGTTTCCCTAGAGTTTCCTGTTATGTTTTCTTGGTGTAAAGGATCAAGAGCCTGCCAACAGACTCTTTGCATGGCACACAATTGAAAATATTTATAAAGGCAATATGCTTGTTTTTACAGATCCGGGAGATTAAGTTTTATTGCTTTAAGGATACCCATGTTCTGAAGTATGTGGGGCTCCAAAGATTTGGTTTCTATTTTCTGAATGATTTTTTTCTGTAAATATTCCTCTCTATTTGGAAATGGGATTGGAGTTTTTCTAGAAGTGATAAAGAAGGGTTTGTTAATCTAAGGTACCCATGTATTGTGTATTTCAGAACTGCAGTTATTTAGAAAGAGATGAAGTAAATGTTTTTTACATGAAACTGCAGTTGCGGTTCATACATAGCTGTGTTCTTCCATGTAGGAATCAGTCCATGTGTTCCAGTAGGCACATCAGATTTATAAAAATACTGAGGTGCTCACGGTCACAGAAAGCCTTGTAAAGGTGAGAGATGTCAAAGCTCCATCAGTCTTTACAGCCTACGTGTCTGATTAAACCTGTTTTTAGGGATGACACTGTAGATGTCACACACACGCATGTTCCAAAGATTGATTACATTATAAAACATCTACAAAGAAGTCATTAAGATAGTGTTCCTGTTAGAAATACCAATACTATAATAGCACTGTGGTATTCCATATTCCCTTGTATATCACTGATTCTCTTATCAACTTCTTCACTGCACGAGCATTAAAGGCTTTTTATTGCATATAGATCTTACAAGTTCACTTTAAGGTCTGACCATTAAACCAAGCTCTTTCCATCTATTTGTCATCATTTGTAGTAATGGTTCTGTAGTTAGGTGCCTACCCTCTGCAGTCCCAATGTTGTCTGATTAGACTCTTGTTGACACCTGTGCAGATCACACTACTATCTTTTCCTTTCATCTGAAAAAGCCCTACAGGGCCCTATATGTGGTACAGTGAAACAGTTTCTCAAAGTTACTTGTCTTATGTACAAAAGGAGACCATATGTCAAAACAGCTTTTTTTTTTTTTATTTATCTTAAAGTGACTTTCCCCATTTCAGACCTGAACCTGATCTCAGTGAACATGTCCTTTCTTTTGCCTCTAAGTTAGGAGTGCATTTTCCCAGGAGATTTGTTTTTTTTTTTTTTAATATCTATCAGGCAGAAATGGGATGACTCCATAAGCAAAATTCAGCCAAAGCAGTAACTTTCCTAGTGAGGAAAGGAGCCATAAGAGCAACTTCAGCCTAGTGAATATGTTCTGAGTCTGAGCCACAGAAATAGTGTACATGTATTAATATGCCTTTTAAAACAGAAAATGGAATGTTTTTTACAAGAGAAATTTGAGTCGGTTTTGGCTATGCTAGTGGGTATTGTAACTAGTAAATTATCTAGCCTGGCTGGAAGCTCAAATACCCTACTTCTCAAAGAAAGGTGAGACAAGATACTGGAAAGGGAAATCAGTTTTTATTTGTTCCTACAAGAAAGATGTAGGGGGGAGAAGATCGCCTTCCTTAAATTATCCTTTACCAATATGGAAGAGCTCTGGTTTGTTAGTGTTTGCCCACCTACACTATAAATAATGTTCCACTTATGAGAATATTATATTTATTATTGTATATTCTGAGTTTATTTTCTGGAGATGGCAAAATAATACATTTATTACAATCGATATTGTACAGCTTTCTTTAATTAGTTTCTTACTAGACAGTGTTGTTTTCACTGCTGCTCTTTCCTACTCCATTTTTTTCTGCACACTCCTTCAACAGTCCTGATGGTAAAAGCATGTAGCAAGAGTAAGGTTAAGTATTCAAAAGGCAAGAAATGTCACACTTACAAAATCCCTTTAAGAGGCAACTCTTGACTACATTGTCAGCTACTATTTCTGAAGTACAATTATCATATCACTTCAGATAATGTTGCATTCTGTGCTGTTGAACACTTTGTATATGCCAGAGAGTCTGGCAAATCAATTACCTGTCTCAGCTTTTCAACGTGTATGAGCCAAATCTGCATTCATGACTACTGCAGTCTGTAACCACTGGTCTGTGTTGCGTTCTCCTGGTCAGAGGCAAAGCATGGATTTGCTGATCCACAAACATCTGAGTACTGTCTAGTGAGTAATTCTGTAAGTCACAGCTGGTTTACTTCACAGGTTTATTCTACACTGCAGGTGTGATCATCTGTATTTCAAGCCTGGCTGATGATCTGGGTAGTTATATTTAATTAACATTCTAGGACAGAACAAGGCTCTGTTCTTGATGTATTTTTTCTTTTCCAAGAATTGAGAAAACATTCTAGAAATACATATTTTTTTCAGCTAAAACCCACTGTTGTTTGTTGATCATGGGTTGGCCACTGTTGGTGCATAGTTTGGCTACTTGTCAGATACATTGACAAGCTTAAGAACACTGTGAGATGTGACTTGCATTTGTAGGATACCTGTACATGCAGCTCAGTTAGCTTCAAAGTAAAATCTCATCTCAAAATTGAACTTAAGGCGGTATTGCTGCTGGTTAAAAAAAAAGTCTATAGTGTATGACTGCTGACTAAAATAATAAAATATTTACTGAAGAGAGATGAGAATTTAATCACATAAAAGTCTGTCAGTAAAGACATACTGGGCCATTATGGCAATGAAAAATATTGTATGATATTACATCTGTCTCTGACTTTGTGGGAGAAAAAATATGATATTGACAAATAAGTGATTATGTAATTAGACTGTATTGTAAAGTATACACAAAAGGTGTAGAGCTAAAAAGATTTTGAGCTTCTGGGCTGAGTTATGTGACATTCCTAACATAGTTTTCTGAAAAATCTCAAAGTTGAATTTCTTGTTACTATGTAAAGAAAAAAATATTAAAAAACAAAGTTCCATTATGTGGAGTTACTGTCTTATCACTGCTTGAAACTGCCATGCTTCAAGGAGATCTTGCCCTTTTCTGTAAAATTTGATGCAGGTTTTATTGCAAAAGAGCTGTGCTTTTTGTGGAAGCTCATTTCAAACCTTCTTCAGTAAGTAGCTTCCTTTATGCGGAGCCTTCTCATGGAAGATGTGGAAGAGGGCTATTATGAAAGTTTTTGGTGAAGGGGAACCAAGGTCTCTTTTCTCAGTTTTTGTGTGGATTGAAGTCCTCTCTAGAGAGGGCGAAAAAAATTAGGGCCTTCAGCCCTAGTGGAATACTCCACTTAAGATAGGGTAAGAGAAGTGGGGCTTCTGCAGCTGTGATTCTGTCAGGGCTTTCTCTGTATGCAGGCCCTTGGATTGCTGTAGTTCAGTTGTTGATCATTAGCCTCTGTATGGTTCACATACTGTGTAGGTATGTCCTAAGGTGCATAATGGCTGAATTCTGCTTTCCATTATGCCCTTCTAAACCAAAGGCAGTACAATTAGATTTACTACTGATTTAAGCTAGCATAAGAAAAGTGGATATTTTCCCTGAATAAAAATTTGTGGGCGGCTTGGAGAGCACTTTTAAAACAGCACTGTATAGAATAAATGCACATTTTTCTCTTGCCCATAGCTGTGTCCTGACAAGTAATTTTAGTTGTAGCCCATGCTGGAATATCAGAGGTGTTTCAAGAATCACTGGAATGAAAACTTACATAAAAGAAACATCCTGGTGTTCTTTAAAATGGTTACTTACTGTTGTTTTTTCATCTGTGTTCTTATGGTAGCTGTCCTTAAAATCACTGTTTTCATTGTTTGTGTCAAATAACTGCATTGCAAGTTATATTTTGTTATGGCCTACTGCTGGGTTTCTTCCACCTTCCCCTGGACCATCTTCCCTGCAGGAGATAGGATGTTTGACTAAATGGCCTGTGACTCTGATCATGTATGGCAATTCCTACGATCTCAAGTTTGTATACTATTTTTGAGCTTTGAAACTCTTGCATCAGATGGGGTACAGTTGTATTGCTCCAGGGATGCAGAGCTGAAGTACCAAAGGAACAAATTAACAGGATGTCACATCAAAATAATTTTTCAGCTGTAATTTAGGTAACTAGATTAATGTGAATTAATTTAGGAATACTTAAATATAACATAATCACACTTAAATGATGTACAATATAAACAATAATTAAGGTAGAAAAATCAAATTTATGTAAAAAGAGCCTAGACTTGCAGTGTTTGTACACTTCAAATACATCTGTTGAAAGAAAATAGTCAGAAGGGAATGGTTTAAATTCCAAATCATGTAGTAAACCTAGTGCCCTCTTTGAATCTTGGAGTCATTCTGTATGGAATTTTTAAAAAACTGACATTTTCTTCTGGCCTATTTTCCATTACTAAGGCTGGCCAAGTCCTTCCGTCCAGTAGAGAAAACCGTTTAATTTCTGGTAAGAATTAGTGTGATGTGACCACAATCTATTATCATTCCTGAAAATCTGTATATTGTCTGTTTGTTGTAATACATGTGCTGTGGTTCTGTTTTATAAAATGTTTAGCAAATGGCACATAAAATTGGTGACCGTATATACTGGTACTTTTTGGCAAGGATGTTTTAACTGCAAAGCAGGTTTTAAGGGCGAAATGCAGAGAAGTGCAAGAAGAGAAAGAACATTTGAAGCTTATGATGCAACTGAAATTGATTAAATGTATGATTAATAATGTGGAAACCTCATTTTCAAATGGTTTGTGAAAAGTGAGGAATTCCATTCACTGTAATTCATAGGTTTAGGAAGTGTTAGTACTATTAATTCAGTCTGGAGGAATAGCAAAAATACCTATTCTCATTTTCCCTGTGAACTACTTCTTAATTTCCTTATAAAGAAAAAATCGTGTTTGTCCATTCAGGCACTAAAATCCTCTAGGAGAATGTTTGCACAGTGGTCGATATTTTGTACCATTTCATCTTATTGCAACACAGTTTTTAAAATTATTATGTGATTAATGATTTTGGTGACCGTTAAATCATTTTGATCATGAAGAACCGAAGTGAAAGCTTAAGATCAAACTGTGTAGATTTTGATGCTACATGAAAAAGTGAGAATCATCCATAGCCTAATGACAACTTGCTGTTTGAACGAATGAGCAATTTTGTTAAGTTTTAAGACTTAAGGCTATAGGTGGTGATTACATTGGATTACATTGTACAGCTTCCAGGAAGTTTACCTAATTTCAGTAATTCTGTTGTATTTCACAGAACAGACTCAGCAGTTTCCTGTCTGTAAACTTTCTGCCTGTTACTGTGCAATCAGTTGCTTGAAATACAAGCTATTGACACGTAAGGGGAACAGACAGGTGTTTAATCAAGACTCTGCTTAGGTGATAAATGAACCACTGCAGAATATAGCTTACTACTCTGTGTAGTGCATCTTAATAGAGAATATTCAGCTCTGTGCCAAAATTTTCATCATGTGAACTTTTGGATCAAGAGCTCTTCCAAAACTCTGCTTAATTGGTGAGAGAGATTCAACACCATGCGTGGACATCAGATTGATTTATAGCTTATTCAACACTTCTAGTGTGGTAGTTTTGCAAATGATGAGATCATAAGCAAGCAGAAAATTTGTCCCAATTAAACTATATATGTATACTGTACCTAATATGAAAACAATCCAGGAGTAAAGCAAGAGAAGTCATTATTAGATTCTATTCCTCTGAAGATCATTTTGTTTTCTGTTAATGCTCATGTTATGAATGCCATTGAGAGATCTATGCTTTAAAAACTTGCTAAAGAAAAAGGTGAAAGTAATTATTACTTGAACTTTCTTAGACCTCAGCCACAAGCTCTTTTAAATGAGATGTAATGAAATGAGGAAAATGAAGATAATGGGTGAAGAAAACGTGAGTCAGGACAGATAGAGTAAGTTGCCGAATACCAACGATGGAAACATCTGCTGAACCTGCACTCCTATTTACAATCATGGAAATGTCAGTTTGCTGTGAGCGTGGGATGATGTGGTGTACAGAAGGCAGCAATACTGTCCTGAAGTGCATTTTCCACATAACTGATAAAAAATAAGTCTTGCTAAAAAAGGAGGTGACAACCCATGTGCTTTTCTAGTGCTCACTGCAGATTTTTTCCCATCAGACCTGGAAGTTACAGATGGAAGCGTATGCATGTCTAGGGACAGTAGTGTCACTGAGGTGAGTCACCTCAGAAGAGAACAGTTGGTGGAAGTGCTGCTTTCTTCGCCTCGTAGGAGGAAGCGCCAGTTGGTGGCTGACTATCTCTAGTTAGTTAATAGGAAGCTTGTTCAGAGAATGTCTGAGTCAGCTATCTTTTAAGGCTGCTTCTTCAACAGATTGCCCGGTGCCTATCCTAGAGAGGCTGTCCAAGAGAAGGTTTGTGTATGATACTAGCTGCTTTTTCTGTGGATGAATTAACTTGGTTTTGTTCCGTTAGCACAGCAACTTTCTTCAACATTCAGCTCTTAGGAAGTAAAACATTTTGGACTGTGACTGAGGTGGTGCCTATTACCTACAACTTCTATTGCATTAGCCTTTGTTATTAACTCTGGCAAAATCTGTTTCCCACTTTAACTTCTCAGTAGTAAGTATATTATTCAAGACCAAGACTTGAGGTACGTAAAATAACTGGCAGTATCATACCCATTAAGCTGTCAGTTTTCAGCAGGGTACTTGTGATATTACCTATGGCTTCCTGTCTTCCTGACTCCCTCCAACAATCTCCTCTCCATCAGCTGCCTCTCTTATGCCCCAGAAACTGCTGTCAGTGGCCTGGCGGATGGCTCATTTGACATGTCTGTCATGTTGTGAAGTGTGTGTAGGAGCTAGATTAAATGAAGTGAAAGCTAGCTCATCTGACTGCTTACCGAGGAGCTTCAGGTCAGGGAAAGCTTTCTCTACATTAGGACTGCAGTAATTGGAGGAGGAGAAAAGTAGAAGGAAAGGACAGCTCTGCAGTAAGGCAGGGAGAGGGAGGCAACAGAGACTGGATGGAGATGGCTGAAGTACATATGCTGTTGGAGTATAAGAATAATAGCTCTTTTCAGTGCCGCATTGGAGTCTTTGAGAACTTTTAAGGAAATAATTTACTGTCAGCTTTTTCAGCCTTAGTCTTTTAGCACAGAGTCTTCTAATGCTTGCAGGCATTAACTCTTCCTGCTTCTGGAAAGTTGGAGGGAGAAAACAGAAGCAGAAGGGTTGAATTCTGTCTGCCTGTGGATAGAAAGAAGAGTGAGGCATCTTTCCCCTCCCCTCCCAAACCTTGGTCTATTGTGGAGCTCATGGTAGGTTATAGAAAACTCATCTGAATAATTCTGCACTCTCTAGATACCAGCTGCTTTTTTCAAGATACAGTGGTGAGGTGAGCAGTGAACATTTCTGGCACATTTTTAAGTAAAATGAGAGAGAGCACAGCACTTAATATTGCATTAATGAAAAATCATCCCTGGAAAATAGTGGAGAGAGAGTTATTTTTATGCAAGTGTAGATTTGTGATGCCAAGACAATAAAGAGAAACCACAATTTGTTCTATTAAGCTTGTATCATATTGTCAGCACTTGCCCATATGGAAAACATATAAATTGTCATGAAAACATGAAAATGGGACAATTTAGTAATGTTTTGAGTAGGCTTTATAAATATCATATGTATTTTTAAATACATAAGTGATGCAGTTTTGAACACAAAAGGACCACAGTTGTGGCAGCCAGATTTTGCAGTGTTCCCAGAGCAGCAGAATTAGCAGAGCTGCAAATGTAATTATTCAAAAATTGAAATTTTGGAGTAAGTCAGAAAAAGTATTAAGAGATTTGGTGGGAAACCAGTAAAAGCTAAAAAGGGCACAAATATGCATTCTCTTTTCTCATCAGAGCCAGAATTTGTGTGTGCGCTTTTAGATTTAACTGAGGTTTTGTACAAAGACTCAGTCATTAAGCCTGACAACTAACTTAGAGACTGGGGCAAATCTTCATCTCACGGGTAGATGAAGTAGTGGTATGGGGTTGGGCAAAGCGTAGAAATGTGGGCAGCTCTCTGACCTTTCACCACATTATGTGCTTGTATGGGTCTGGAAAGTACTACAGCTGGGTCTACAGGTTCATTCTTAGCCCTGCTGTTAAACCCACCAGTTGACAGACTATCAGAGCTTAATAGGTATGAATGGCAAAATGAAGCTGTGCATTAGCTGAGAAGCTGCCTCGTGCAAAAAGAGGAGGAATCAAAGGCATCTTTGCATTTTTTTCTCTTACCTTTTCCCACTAACTGTCTTTCCCTTAAGTTATGTGTTGAATTCGTGATGGTCTCAGTTTCAGAAAAAATAACTTTGCTAACACCAGCACTGTTGAGTATTACGGTGTGTGTTCCGGTAATTGATGCAGGCTGGAGACTAGGAGGTGTTTGGCAAGGAGAAGTGTTATTTTGCGATCCAGTTGGCCTGGGATTCCTTCACACAGGGTAATCATCCAGTAGCTTTCTGCCAAAGTCCTTTCTGACTTGAGTCCTTGTTTGTAGAGTCAATAACATTCCTTTCTTTCCCACCTCTTGTAAGTGCTTCCCTATGGAGTTTAGTCTCTCCAGAGTGCATCACACATGCCTACCTGAGGTCTTACAGTACTACTGCAGCGTAGTTCCTAATGTATTAAATTGTAATTCAGTAGAGTGTGTTCTGAGCCTTGAAAACAATGTCACCTGATTGTACTAGGCTTACCCCATGTGTTTTCTGGGTCACTATCTGAATGAGAACCGCCTACATCTCTTCTCCATGAAGGGCTGCTGGGTGTGCAAGACCCACCCTTCTGTTGCTCCCAATGGATTTGTTAACTGCTGAACAGGGGTGCTCCTGGTACTTACCACAGGGGAAGTTGTGCTTCCTTCTCTGGATTTTTTGCTGTTTTTCACCCTGATGCTATGAGAATTGGCTTCCAAAGCTAAAGAAATCTAACTCAAAACGCCAATGCTTTTAAACTATATTGTAGAGGGTTTCAGTGTTGGAGCCGCTTGAGAGGGAGGAAAGAGAACATGCAATTAAAAAGTAGTAATTCTTGTAATTAGTGACAATGGCAATAATAATAATGTCTGTCTTTTAAAGAATTATGAGGAAAAGTCTTACTGATTCATATTTATATAGAAAACAATACTGAAACATTTACTTCATAGCGAGTGGCCAAGGGATAAGATACAATTCTGGTGCTGTATTTATATTGTATTTTGCAGACATACCTAATCTTCGGTGGCATGAGAAATGTTGTAGAAAAGTATGTCATCAAAAATTGCTGCAGCATTGTACGTAAAAAACTGTCCTGTAGAAACCAGGTCAACTTTCACTGTAGCTTATGGTAATGCATACAGACACTACAGAGGTTTTTTATTTTATAATGGAGATAGTATAGATAATAATATACTGTCATCTATTACTTTTATCAGATTGTCTTATCTCCTTTGTGGCATCAAAAGCATGAATTCAGAAAAGATTGAGACAGAAGTGTCTGCTTTAATACACACATGAAGGGCCTGATTCTGTTTACATTGAAGTCAGTGGAGATTTCTGTCCTTGACGGGAGCAGAAGCAACTGCCTGATCTCTACTCGCAACATTTCATTAGTATTCTTTGCAATGTGCACATGGGGAATGGAGACTGGCCCCTCAAATTATGAAAGTATTGTTATAATTGAAATAATACATTTATATTACATACATATATACATATATAATATAATACAGTTATTAGTGCTGTAACTTTGTTGGCGATTAACAAGCCTGTCAGTACTGTTCTGTCAAGTTGTCTGTGTGACCTCCCAGTGTTACAATATCCAAGTTCTGGCAACAAAATGAACTCAAATAACATGCATATACTATTTCTTTGCCTTCCATGTCATCAGGAAAAAAAAAAGCTTCATTATTTTTCAGGGTTTCTGACAATTATTGTCTTGTTGGAGAAGTGAGGCATTAGTGAATGCAACTTCTCTCCTGTTTTTCTGTTGTCTTGAGTGTGGATTAGGAGGTTTTGCTTCACCTAGACATAGGTTTTGTAGAGTTACTTGGAAGAAGGTGCTGTTTACATCTCCTGCGGTTGTCCTAATTCATCATGTGATACTGATTATTCACTTTAAAGGTCTTTTTGTATATATTGAAGAATTCCAGGAGGAGGATTAAAGTTTTAAAGAATGTATGAATAAAGTCTTTGGCAATGCAGCAGACAATTACCTTCTGCATTTGGTTTGAGAGGAAAAATATGAGTAATTTCATAACATTTTCTTTCATCCAGCAGCTTCTTTTGACTCTATGGTAGCAGCAATTGGCTGAAATAGTAGTTGTCTTTTTGTGAGGTCTTTAATACAGAATATTTTTTTCCCCGTTCATCAGCATATTTTTAGTTTCCTTTAGGGAGGAATGTTCCTGAGAGACTTTGTTGATTCCAGTTTTTTTGCCCTCCTTCATCTCCCAAGGAGGCTGAAGATCAGCTGTCAGTGATGGTCTAAGATCTTTCTTATGCTTCCAGGATAACTGCTTGTGTGCGTAGTACTACTTAACTGTAAAAGAAATAAGTTAAATAGGCAGTATAACTTTCAAGCCAGTCTTCTCAGGCACCTACAAGATCAGACCAGTTATGAGTCACTTTTTTTGATGCTCAGGTAATCATCAAATTATCTAGATATTTCTTTCAATTTCATTGATTTCCTGAAGCTGTAAATTGCCTTGGAAAACCCAGTCACACCAGGTGAAGCCACCCTTCTTACTGTATTCAGAACTTTTTTTCACCAGATGCAGGCAGAGTAAGAAACTGTAAAAATGCTTCTATAAAATAGTTGAAATTTTAATTCAATGCAGAAATCTTGTGTTGAGCTCAGTAAAGAAGTTTTTATTTTATTTTATCTGATTTCTGTTTAATATTTTTTAATTTGGTCTGTATTTGGGGAGCACAGTGACAGCATTTTTCTCTTTGGAGACACTAATAAAGATTGTTAATTTTAACATAACATCACTTTTGAAAATGCTTTTCAAATTCAAGATCCAGTACATGGCCAGTTCTTTAGATCTCTTTAAACCTTTGGTGAGATTTCTGTGCTTTCATTGATGGGAGGTATAGAGAAAATATTTTCCTAGTTTTCTGTTACTTTAAGAGGCAGAGGATGTCTGTGGTGAGTCATGGAGTATAGCTGTGATACGTTACTAAAGTGCATTTTGGCAGAGGATGGAGAAGTAACCATTCAATCTGTTGTGAGACGAGTCTTTCAACCCATTTTTCAAAGTGCTTATAGTTCCCATTTCAAGACAAGTCAAACAATAATAGTAGTGAGCAAAGAAAATTAATGTGTGTCTGGAATACTTTAATTAATAATAATAATTATAATGGACCCATGGCGCTCATGAGCTCCTATTTTCATCTTATTGTTGATTGATTCTGCTAAATTTTACTCTCACAGCAAATTATGTTGCTGTTCTCTTACATTTCATATTTGATTACTGACAGATAGTGAAGCAATTTAAATGGGACTTCTATGGAAAAAAGAGCTCTGTTTTGAGTTGAAACAGTATCCTTTATTTTAAAGATAGTTGTTTTAGTACAGGACTTCATAATAAAAAAATTCACACTAAAGATCCCAAGCAAGAATTAAATACTTTAGATGATAGTGGAGGACTCTTTTGAAAGTGTGAAGTAAATGGTGACATCCAGGAAATAAAAATTCAACCTTGGTAAAGACAGAGTTCAGAGTGGTTATGGAACAATTTCTACATATGACATTATTTCCCTTACAGGCTTTGCTTCTAATCACCAGTTCCCATGCACATACCTATTACATTCTTTATCCTGGAATGCTGTGCTCCTTCTAAGCATGCTGCCAGCTCTATCCCAAGAACCCCCTTTCTGTTGGTAGGATAAGCTAGTTGTGTACAAGCTCTTTCAGTCTGGAAGCCTGCTGTTCATTTTCTGCCAATAAAGTTAAATTGCACATGTTTTTGTTACTTGATGCACATCCTTTAAGACAGGACAGATCTCTTTTCTCTGAATCTGTAACTCCAGCGCAAAGTGTAATTTTACCTTAATTTGCAGTGATTCATGTATTTCACGCTACAGTCTAGGATGATATAGGGTTTCTGGCAAGAAAAGGAGAATGACTGCCAAACTGTCTTCACTAAGAAACCTTAAAAGTAAAGTATGATGCTGCAGATATTAAGGTTTATGAGAGTGACAGAGGTTGCTATCAGAGCAGCAGTCTTTAGGAGAGGATTGTGTTTTGATTGTCACAGCTTACTGAAAACAAAGATAAAGCAATGGTTGATTTAAGAACACTGTCTTTTTGTTATGTGTTCAGTAACACATAACAAAACTTTCCACATAACACTTTCCACAGGGAAAGTGGCTCAGAGCAAATCTGATCTGATTCTGAATCTTTTCCTCCAAAACGTGAAGAGAATCCAAACAAAGTGATGGGCTTCAAGTAATATGGCCACATTTCCTTTTTTGTGTGTTTTCTACCTTCTTTGTGCAAGAAAAGGTTGTTCAAGAGAGTGACTATTGTTGGGAACTTCAAGTCCTTACTGAGTAAGCGTGTTGACATCTCTTACGTCAGCTTTGAACTTGAGTCTTGATACTGGACAACAATGGACTCAAGTCTTTGACTAAATTTGTGCATGCTTTTAAATTTATTGCTTGGAATGGCATATGTGAGAAGATGTTTAGAATTTGAACCTCATTTTCTTCATTCAGAGGAGAAGTGGCAGCAATATGCAGGGCTGCTCATATGTCTTCAGATGATTCAGCTGTGGGATAGAGCAAGAGCTAGTGGAAGATGAGCCAATTTTGCATACTTGAGCAAGGAGGAAAGGAAGAATCACAGGCTTCTGAGGGGAGCCTTCATTCCATGCATATACCTGCGACGAAAATGTATCTATTTCATACAGAGACTGGCAAAATGAGAACAAAAGTAATGCCACTGTACATTCGAACATAAAGTGGCAATTGATTCAGCGTCTGAAGAACAGAGAAACAGAAAACAAGTCTTAAACCACAGGGTGTATACAGAATGCGAAGTTTTCATGATCAAACATTGTTTATCCAAAATATTCTTGTGTAGTTTTCCAATATTCCTATCTTATCTCATGAGAAAATCAATCTGTTCTCAGTGTATTTTCTGACCTTATTTTCTGACCAAAATAGTCAGACTTCTTGGGGGCAGACTGTCATATTTTGAATATGAGATATATCTGCATTTTGGTGAAAAAAAGAACAGGTACAGAATAGTCACAGACTCAAACTTTCAAAGTTAAAGTAATAACTGTATCTTTCTTGGCAGTTTGTCATTTTGTGTTGCCTGAAACAAAGTGAGTCTGCACATATCTAATTGTGTTCAAATATTGTAATAATTCAGACCACATAAGAAAAACACCCCATCAGATAGGGAGAAAGAACATAGGAAAAGTGTTATTCTCTGATTATGTTTTTTAAAATAACCTGTTAAAAGAACAAAGTTATTAAAAAACTTTTATAATTATTTGGAACTCCAAATAGACTTTAATTCATTTGATTTTTATAGACTACTAGTCTTTAATCTCTATTGCAGAATCTGAAGTGTACCTGTTACATACTGGTAAATTAGTTGTCAATCCCTTGGGCAGTATATTTTAATATCAGTATTATACGGTAGATGATATAAATCTTGTGTACGGTATTATTAGCTTAGGCAGCTGCTGACTTAAAAAGGCCAGTTTAACAAGTCACCACTGTATTATGTTTAATTAGGTACAGTTTATATAATGAGGTGTTCAGTTCTAATGGAAAGACATGCTGTGAGCAGCACATCTGCAGGAATAACTATTACAATCAGCATTGCAGAGACCCATGGAACTGCAAATTAGACTTACTTATCTAGAAATAAATTACATCCCAATGCCTTCATAAAGCTCATTAATTAATTCCACTGGCATAAAGGTCTTTTTCTTAATTTCATGTTCCATTAGCATAATAAACACAATTTGAGTTACAACAGTATGATCAGTTTAATGGATGCTATTTATTTTAGTTTTTTATTTAAAGTCCCGGTAACATAGAATTAACATCAATATGCTGTTTGGTCCTTTATTAAAAATTCCCATAGGATAACTGGCACAGATGTTCAATACAGCATCATATATTTACTGCATTTTATGACTTCACTAATTGGCCATATGGAAAGGTGTTGCTTGGATTTAATTTTTTTTTTAAAAAATCTGATAAATTATATGGATTGTAATAGTCACAATTGGTTACTATGTGAAGTTGGACAGGTTAATATACACTGCATGCTGGGAGCAAAATAAGAGTAAGGAAAGTTTTTATGTACGTTGCTTCATAGTAGATAGTACCAATATACTTCACAGTGTATTAAAATCAGTTTCATTTATGTGTAGTTCCTGAGACGATTATAATTCTTTAATTTATGCAGACACTGGCTAATTAGATGAAAATGTTACCAGCTATCTGTTTAGTCACAGTTAGGTTACAGACAACCTTATTGTTGTTCCAATCAATTTTTCTTGAGCTTCACATTTCATGATAAAGTACGCTGCTAAGAACATTTATGGTAAGATGTATGTTACTGGAACAAGAGGTTTCATCATCCATCCATCCAGCTAATAATGGTTACTTTGAATGGTATACATATCCATGGTTTTGTTAGCTTTTAGTAGACTAGGAAAATGTCTTAACAGGTTATGTTTGTACCTTATATTGTCCAGCATTTTTATGCTAAAGCCAACCTGTTAATATAACCAAGCTAATTCTGTCATCAGCTTGGTGTATATATTGTCTAAGGCTTTTCTTTTATATCGTTTTACCATTTCCTTGTCTTCTCTCTGCATTTATTATCAATGACTATCACTGCAGATATCTTCTTCAGCCTATAATGTAGTCACCTTCTAATGTTACAGAGTGAGTGTGGGTAATACTCATGTGTCATATAAATCCATCATCTGATTTTTCCCATAAAAACTGATCTCTGTCATAACACTGTAGTTCACCTTTCTATTTATCCCTTACTTCCCAAAATCATCTGAACAGGAGTCATCTATCTCTGCTAGTGTGTGATTTCCTTCTATTACATGACCTCACTAGTGTGATTTCCTTCTGTTATGGTATCAGAAAGAGCTGCACCAGAGCAGATGAGGGCAAGTCACCTTAATTTCTGTGTGTATGTCTGTATGGGCATACACATACACAGGTATGTAGTTCTCAAGGGTTAAGTGAAAGCATTTTGCTTTAAAAAATGTTCTGTAGCTCATTGTGCTACATGCACATGTACATACCCTTGAGTTTTTTGGTTTGAACTTGGGGTTTTTTAACAATTCCTTTTCATATATTTAATGGCTGGATTTTTATAAGGCATTTAAGCATGTAACTAATCTGAAGAAAGAAGTGTCTTTTACCTTGAAATTTAGGTTTATGTCATAAATGGAAATTGTCTAGGAACATACAGGAAAAGACATAGCCTTTAGTATAATCCCTTGTCAGTGACTGAGCTGTAGGAAACACAAAGCAGTGTAGGTTGCACAAAGCAGTGAAGTTGTATGATCAGACTAATGTCTCTTCCTTTGTAAATTCTGGTTAGTGCAAATGCTTGAATGAAATGTTTAAAATGAATCACTATTTTCAAATGTCTCAGTGTTATGGGTCCTAAGACACACATCAGAAAAAAGTGATTTTACACTGAAGGACAAAGCAAACATTATTACACAGCTGCATTGTCTGGGAATATAATAAAGTATTTTCATGCGCTACATAGCCACACCATGTAAAGATGAATAGGAGGTGACAACAGGCGGTTGATTCTATCCCACATTTAAGAAACGGTGACTTGAAAAACTTGTGCATTTTCAAGTTCTTACATAGATATTTGTTATGTGGTTCCAGATGCAAATATATGTTACAGGTTTTTCAACAACAACAGAAACAAGCTGGACAAACACTGCCAAGTCTTAGCCTTTTACAGGTGGTTGGGCTTGTTGTGGTTACATAGACAATCACGCGTAGTCTTTCTTTAGCAGTCTAAAATGAACCCTGTCCCAGTTATGTGGGCATGTGCAAGCTAAACCTTGCTCAGGTGGCAGTGAGCTGCTTGAGGGGGTGGACTGAATGCATTTGGGACAGAGGGAGAGGCAGGCAGTACCCTTGGAAAACAGGTATCAGAATGATTCAGGTGATGATAGCTCTTACTGGATTGCTATAAAGTAGGAGTGAAGAAGCAAGCTGAACAGTGAGAATCCATGGGGACTCTGCAGCCACCAACAGAGCTTCGTGCTGATTCTTTTTTGCTTGCTATACCTTACTCTGAGAGCTTAAATTTACCTCCTATTATTAGCCTGTGTGCTTAGCTTATATTAAAAGTGCAACATTGCCAAGTGGTTTTTCAGGTGAACATACTCTAGGAAGTTTTATCCTCAGGAAGAGGATAAAACCATATTGCTTTATAGCTGGTTGTACAGGGCTATTTCTGTGTTTTACTTTGATATCTGAGCCTGTAATGCCAAATTGACCTACAGAATTATATTCATAATGACAAGGAACTGGCATAGAAGATTTTGAAGAATCTTCTACCTGCCATTCCCTAGACTTCAGAGCGCCTAAGATAGCAGCCTATATGAAGCTGAGCACTTTGAGTTGCCTGGCAGTGCACTGGGTATGTGACAGGTTTTTTTTTTCTCAGCTGTCTCTTGTCACAGACACCACTGTCCTATCTCTACTTTCACCACCAGCTTTGCACTGTGCAGCTGAACTGACAGTAGTTGGCTTTGTAGGGTTGAGTGTAGGGCCTTGCCTGAAATGCACCCAGTAATTTTCTTTGATCTGCTGGATTCATATTAGCAGAGAAGTCTTGGGATCAGAGAGAACAGGTTCTTCTTGTTGATACTTAGTCACCTGACGGTTCCTTCTCCATCCCAGTTATGACTGGGTTTTCTTAAAAGCTGAGAGGATGGAGAAAGAAAGGACAGCTCTCGGGGAATGCGTAGGCACTTCTTGTTGAATGTGTCCTAAGACACCACACATCAGAAGAACATGATTGTTCATTGAAGGGCAAAGTTAACGTTATACTGCTGCACTGCCTCTCACCCTCTGCAGGGAGGTAGGTGTTCTGATGAAGGGCTGACAAGAAAGAACAGGGAGAAAATACAGCGCAACAAAAAAGTTGCTACATAGTGGTTTAGTCATCCTCTGAAATAATGCATCTTTTGAACGTTTGTCATCTGATAGACGGAAGTAGTAGAGCAGTGCAGCAGGTTTGTGGTTTGAGACTGAGGAGTTTAAAAGCATACCATGTGAAATGTAGTTTCAGTGACTTAATGAAAGGTGCCTCTTCTCTTTGGGATATTGCAGAATGGCTGAATTGTTCAGATCGGTAAAATAGTTTCTTGTTGTCAAGGTTTCATATTATTTATGAGCAAAGTTTGTTTTATTCATTTTCTTGCAGATTTGCTCAACTAAGTGAGGTCTTTGATGTTTTTAGGCTTTTGGGAATGGAAGGAAAGATACCATGGAGACTAGAGCATAGCTGCCTCTTTACTCCTGGTCTGGCCCAAGGTGAGAAGCCAAGGCGGGTGGCTCAGGTACACCTGGAAGTATCAGGTAGTGCAAACCACTGTGTCCTAAAATCCCACTGCAATAGAAGATAAACATGCCCCCTTTGATTTAGGCTCCTGTCTGTGTGCCCATGACTTAGGATAGAACATCCCATCATTGGGGAACACAGAAAAGCATGGCTACAAGTATCATTTCACAGGCATGGATGGTCCTGGAGAAAATTGGCTAGGGAAGAGGCAAATTGCTGTTAACTTCAACCAGAACTCAATCACACAAAAATACAGTTGAGTCAGAATAAAACACCTTTGCCACATAGACCTAAATTCAAATGGAACCTTACCGTGTTGCCTGGCTAGAGAAGATCCAACAATAGTTGAACTTCTCAAACCGCCCAGCAATACTTACAGACTTCTTATCTCATTGGTGTCCTAATAATGAGAGGTGGGAGATTTCTTGTTTCTTTAAAACAGTATGAGGAAAAAAAATGGAATTGAAATGCTTTCTAATGCAGCCTTAATACAGGCTTAATGTCAGGTTGGTGCAACTGAGTAAAATGTTAATACAGTCAAACGTATTTCTGAAAGCCATCCAAGGCATGTTATTTCCACAGGATATTACAGATGTTTTATTTGCAGCTCAATGATAAATATTTAAAGAGCAAAAATATTATTTAAAAAGCTTGTAGGGCTACAGGTGTCAGTTTTCCTAATAGAATCTATTTCCCTTAGTAGTTTGTATTAGTGATCCTCTAAGTATCGATAGAAATATATGTATTACTTTCTGCTTACGAGTGCTATCTGTAGTCTGTACTTCACATGATCTCAAGGAAGCAATATCAAGTACCGTGCTCAGGCCTTAGACTTCAGACCACAAACTGTAGCTTTCAGATTTTTGATTTTTTTCCACAATACTTGCTTAAAAAAGTAGATAACTAGTGCAAAAAAAAATGGTCAGACAGAAATGCATGGAGAAACTGAACAGTAACCCTAATGTTGAATCCACAGGCCTTGTGACCTTTTATATTTGTTTAAGCAGCCTCTTTTATTTAAAATAGATACTGTTGCACTCAGATAAACATTACTGACAATTGAAAACAGCACCTTATGAGCAAAGGATTTGTAGAAATTTAATACATGTAGCTGAACTTAACTTCTTTAAGAAGTTGCTTTGTTCTTGTCATAATGCTTGAAGGTAATGGACAACTAAAATAGAATGGCTACATGTGTCATCCATTGAGTGAAGAGGACTGACTAAAATCCATTAGCGTCCAGAAAAGAAAGACAAAGGCAGAAATTACTTCACTTCCAGATGAATCCTAACTATTCCCCAAACACTCTGGTAGTATGACAGGCAAGAGGCAGGGCCATTAATCGGAAGGTCAGATAGTGCAATTTTAGCCAGGTTTTCTTGATTGAAAAGGCACTGGAAAATTCTATAGAATGCTAGTGTTACAGAATCTACAAAATACTTTTTAAAAACTGGTTTAATGGCTTGATGGCCTAAGTGGCAAATCTACCTGTCATACTAAAAGGGAAAGTTAGCTTTCAACACTGGTTATGGTAGAAGTACTAGAAGACCTGAGTTATGCTGCATTTGGAAAAAAAAAACCCAAACTTTTAATTTGTTTTTTGTTTCTTCAGAATTCTCTAATGCAGTTTAAGTGTAAACCTTAAAACTCCCTACTGTTACTACCATTCTCAAATTGATTTAATGTCTGCCCTCATAACTTCTTTATTCCTGAAGAACTATTTTGCTAATAGAACTCTTACCAGCATTTTATCCTTAACAGTTTAAAAAAATAATAATTTAATAGTTAACTCCCCCACATCCTAATTATGGATTTTTGAATCCGTTTCATCAATCATATTTACTATTAATATAATTAAGGTGCATTTCAAAATAGTGCACTATTGACATCAAATACTAAATACAAAACAGGTACTTGCATATATGCAACATGGAAAAATCCATTGTAGACCATTTGTATGTTCCTGAGAAAAACATGTCTCAAACTCTTCTATTCAGTTAGCAGATGTGTTAGCTAGAGGTTTTTGTACTGAAAACTGTACGTGACCTGGTGGGTTTTTTTTTTTTGACATTTGATTCCTCTTACTTCTCAGCTACTAAACAGTGTGGGTATTTGCTGGGCATCTGTAGAAAGTCAGTTCTGTAGGACTGTTGTGGTTTAACCCCAGCCAGTGATTAAGTGCCATGCAGCCGCTCGCTCACTCCCCCCATCACCCAGGGGGGTGGGGAGGAGAACTGGAAAGGAATGTAAAACTCAAGGGCTGAGATAGGAACAGTTTAACAATTGAGATCAATAATAATAGCTGCTATTATTGTTATTATTGTTATTACTAAATGGTACAATGAAAAGGGGGGAGAAGGGGAGAGGAACAAAAGCCAAAGGGAAGTGAGAAAAGAGAACTAGTGACGCACAATACAACTCCTCACCTCCCACTGATCGATGCCCAGCCAGGCCCTGAGCAGCGATTGGCAGGCCCCTGCCAACACCCCCAGTTTATATACCAAGCATGACATCCCATGGTATGGAATACCTCTGGCTAGTTCAGGTCAGCTGTCCTGGCTGTGTCCCTTCCCAATTTCCCGTATCTCTTCAGCCCTCCTGTTGGCGAGGCCTGAGAAACCAAGAAGTCCCCAACCACACTGTTCCCACATGAAATCCAAAACACAGCACTGCAGTAGCCACCAAGAAGAAAATTATCCCAGCCGAAACCAGGACAAGGAGGCATGTCTGTCTACTAAAGTATACTGGTCTTGAAATTCTGAAGTCAGACTAGTGCTGAAACTTAGGATGGAGAAAGAGGAAAAATCTTAAAACCCTCTTTTTGCTAACCAATAAAAGTTGCTCCAGCCAAAAATACTGGCATATTTATGGCCTCATGATTAACATAAGGCAACATTTGCTCTCAGGCCTTTTGTCAGCTTTGTTCTCCTGTCACTACTTTTTGTTCTTTACTCTCCTCCTGTCAGTAAATCCACATGAACAATAACTGAAAGATCATTCTGTTAGTATAATAAATACTGTAATGGATCATTGGTTGGGCTGACTTATCTGCTGTTTGAAGATTGAATGAATGTCCACAAGTTGTGGTAAATCTGTTTCTCTGTAATGGAGCAAATCCCAAATACTGCATAACAAGAATCATTGAGCTAGAGATGCTGCAGCTCTAATTCTTGTATCCTTGGGCTCTCAGTATATGTTGGATACCACTTGCAGTTTTGGATGAGAAATTGGACAGGCTACAATAATAAGTGGTCTAGTTAGTGCTGGCTGCAAAATAACTATTAGTACCAAACAAACGATGTTTTGCTTTAGGAGGAGGAAATGCTAGCGTTTTAGATTAAACCCTTTCATTTTCCCTTTTTGGTCACACACATTTTTCTGTGCATCTATGGAAGTACAATTCTGAGGAAGGTGGAGCAGATGTGCCATCAGGCAGTGGTATTTTGTCATTTGGCTTAGCACAAGGAGGACCAGGTAACATTTTAAGGTTTGTGTTATGTAAGAGGTCAGATAAAATCATTTAATGTTGCCTTTTAGCCTTGAAAATTAAGTAACCTCTACTCTGGTTTTTTTTTAATGAATGAGCTTTCAGAGACCTCTTTTCCATTTCATTGTATTGGAATGTAAACACTCTTTGTTAGTTAATTATTCTGGTGTGTAGACGTGATGATGCATTCAGGACCAAAACAGGAAAAAAATGCTGATGTCATGTTTACTGAAGTACTCCTGCTAAATTTTCTTACATGTAGTGACGTAATGTAGTTGGATGAATCCTGTTCATAGCATGTGCAAACAACCTTTTGGAAGCAGGAGAACTACCCTTTCTGCCACTCCTAAATAACCTAGGTTGTTTTCTTTTTAGACATGTGACTTCTCCACTGTTCATACAGTTTGTCATGAAAAATATCGGTGTCCACTGTTCCCTTTATGCCTCGATATTATACAACTGTCAAAGAAAAAAATGACATTCTTCCTTTTCCTTAATATTTACTAACTTAAGAGATTTTGTTGTCAGTCTAGCAATCTCAGAAGGAAATAAATGACTACATAGTATGAAACTTTCAACTGAAAGGCTGTTACTGTCTTCGTTTTTATTTCTTAGGCTATTTTCCATCAGTGCAGTGAAATGAGAGTGCTAGTGCCCAGTGTCTTGGAAGCTACGCCGATTTTCACTTATGTGTTGCTTTTTTCCTTTTGCTCTTATTTATCCTAAGTAAATGTATGACTTGTCCTGAGGCATTTATCAGTCAAATATGACATTATAATCAAGTCTATGAATTTTTAAGCCAAAGTGAATGTCAAATGGCAACTGAGGGCACTCAGCACCTTACGGGATTGGGCCCATTGTGAAAGTTGGTGTTTGAAGAATAAACATTGTATGACAAGATTTCGTTATGAAGTTTTGCTTAAACTGTTGGAAAAGTGTTGCAGATGGAGTCACGCACAATAAAGGAGCAACAATATTGATATAAGACCGTGAGTTAACAATGTTAAATGGTAAATGTGACAGTGGTTTAACAAGATGTGATAGCAAGGTACCGTTGTGTATTTACTACATAGAGGACAGGGTCAGACAAAACTGTCAAGGAGATCCTCCTGTTGAGTCATGAGGTTCAGAAAGGACCCCATTGCATTCTAAACTCCTTCTCAGAGGGGAGTTTAGGTGCAGCTGGATCCAGAATTAGTCCCAGACTTGGTCAATAGTTTATGTCTAAAGGATTATATATGCGCAATCAATCCTTTATATCACTTAGCTAAGATTTCAAAGTTTCAGAGCGCTTATTCCCTATTCACTTACCGAGTATCTGATGCGATAAGGATTCTCTCAGCCTTGAGGAGTAAGGAATCTCTGCAGCAGGCATAACCTGGGGAGACATCCCTACTGGTCATGCAGAGAGATCCTGTCATGCAACCCACTGTCATGCAGGAGAGCTCAATGGGCCCTGGGCTGTCCACTGTTTATGGAGTAAGATGACTGACTGATAGTCATATTTGCATACTGACTTCAGATGTTAGTTTCTTCCAAATTTGTCTTGAGTCGGACATTGACCAGCACTGTGGTTAGGTGGGTGCGTTGCTCAAATTAGCTCTTGGCTATTTTGTTGTTATCTGTCTCCCCCGAATCCACTTTGAGCTGGCTGCACACAGCACAACCAGACGCATCCACTGCAACTGCCACTGGTGGTTATCACTTCGGCAGCGTTATGGGAAATAAAGGTCAGGGTGGGGCAGGGGGAGCACGCCGTCACAAAAAGCATGGTGATATGACATGTCAAATTCAATGACAAATTAGAATACATGGTGATGTATCCTAATTTCATAGGATAGGAGGACTGGACTAGGCAAACAATATACTGTAAGGTATATTTCCTGATTTTAGATAATGCTATCATGACAGTTTATAATTTGGAAAGCACTCCAAGCCCATATATATTGCATCCAGAAAACAAGCCTACAGGTTTCAGTGTGTTTCTCAATTTTACTCTCATGTGACGACTTAACTTGTTACTACTTGATTATAATTAGGTACTTGATTTTCATCAACAGTAATTTCTAAGTGAAGTACTTTATGCTTTTTAAAGTAGTTTTTGCTTAATACTATTTGATTTCAGCCAGAACATGAACTTCTGTGCCTCAGTTTACTTATCCATAGTATGATCAGTAATTTACCTACCTCAAATATGGTGTCCAGCGTCAAAAAAGTCTATGTAGCCTTTTAATCCCCAACTGATCTTAGCAATAAATTGAACTTATCCCCCATACTCTGATATATTGACCTCTGAAATCCTAAATGAGACTGATGTTTTAGACACTAAAAAATCCCACTGTATCTTTTCTAACATCTTCTCTTTTCTCTTATTAGCATAGCATAGCATGCCTCTTTTTTAATCTTGTTGTACAATTCTGATTTCAAAGTCACATGTTTGGCTGAGTTTCTAACCTCTGAAGAACTACCCAGGATTAATCAAAGCATAGTCTATGTAGAGAGGGTCTTTTGATTCTTTTCCTTTTGCTGGCTTTAACAGGATATTGCCTGTGTAAGCAAAATCAACGTTAAATGCTTGCTTGAAATGTCTGGGAGTTAACATAAAAGGTTCTGTCACTTAAATGATGGTCCTGGACAAACTTGAAAACTGCTTACATTTACTCCAGGTTTTGCTTAGAAGGCCGTAGTCTGACAGCGGTGTCTGGCAGCACCCGGATGTGCGCACATAGTTGCAGGGCTGAGTTTCATTGAACTGTTTTCTATGCAAAGTAAAGGTAACCAAAAGAAACTGTGATCAGTAAAGTATCACTGGAAAGTTATTACTGAAAAATTACTTGCATAATCTATGTAAATATATGAATCCTGATTGGTTTTCCATTTATGTGGTAGAGACTGTTTGAAGCCCTTGAAAGGACACCAGCAGAAAGATGGCTGGGGGTTATAAAGAAGAAAATTATAGAAACCATTTTAAAGGATGCTTTAGTGAGGGAATGAATGACTTTAACTGGAAAGGTATGAGGAAGGAAATTCATTGTGTAGCCTGCCATAGGCACGCAACAGATTTGAAGGGGAAAAGGGGAAAACACATTTCAAAAAATGAGTGTGAACTGTTAGAGAAAAATTGTTGGCTTCTCAAAAGTATGTATCTTGGAGAGAACTGACCCATGAGATCTGAGCCAGAAAAAGGTTCAGGAAACAGAAATGGGTATGGATTTTTAATGTCTTTGCACACACACGCACGCACATGCATGAGTGTATATCTATATATATATGTATTTATATGTGAGGCTCTTCTGATTTCCCAGAAAGAACTGTATATGGAAATCTTGGCAAAACCTCCGTGTTTGCTGGCTTTGCAGTTACATGTGAATGATTAACTTCAAAACTGGGGAAGACATGGATGTATGGAAAGCCAGTGCATATGCTGTAGGGGAGTCTGGTGGTCTAGCATGGGTCTCAATCGCGAGAGCAGCACTTCTGAGCGGTGCTATTCTCAGAGGGTAATAGGGAAAGGGACAGAGAGATGAAGACTGCCCAAGAAGTATGACACAGTACAGAAAAGGAACAGAGAGGGTGCCTATTCTCAGAAACTTGTATTCTGAGGTATGGACCACAACAAAACAGTCTAGGGGGAGTTTGACAAGCAGAACTCTACACATCTCTTAAGTATTAAGAGTTCTGAAGTAGTTGAGAGGTTGAAAGATTTTCCTTGAATGGACAGTAGATACTGATTGCCTGAGATGTATGGGATTTTTAAGCCACTTTTTCTGTGAGGGATTGTAATAGGTCAATGGCTTCATTCTCTAGCAGCAATATCCTGTGGAGACGGCTATTTTGTTTTTTTCACAGAAGTGCCTGCTTGTTACACACAGCATTTTCTTTTTCTCAGAAACCCTTGTGATACACTTATGTAGAATTTTATTTATGTCTTTTCAAATTCAGATCCCAGCATGGAAGAGAAGAGATTTTTTTATTCTGTAAGACAAGTCAGTGGGCAGTCATTCTAAACATTCTGTCTTACCCCAGCAGCAGTGCTGGAATCCATAAATATAACTGGTTACCTTTCCTGGCAGCTTAATCAAAACCATACCTATTTTAAAAACAGGGATATTCTTTTGGGTTATTGAAAGGCTATGTTCCAAGTTGTGGAACTATGAACAATGTTATGGGACAGATATGTAAGTAGTACTTAAAAGATGTGCTTTCTGAGATCCATAACTGCAAGTTTTGCTGGACTGCCCACAAAGTGGTTGAAATAGATTGGTGTACTTTTCTTCGTGTTTTTTTTTAATTTCTTCTTTTTGTTGTGTTTTTGTTTTTCCTGAATGGGAGAAATTCATACAGATAGAAATCACAGAGTACTTCAAATTTTCATTTCATTGCAGTTGCTGTGTTTGTGAGTGCATTCATATGTGTGTTTTGGGAGAAAAGAAGAGAAGGCAAGAAACACTGTACACATTTACTCGAATATAATATATATTGAGCAATGACCAAGGTGGCAGACTTTGAAGATCAGATTTCTAAAATTGCTTGAGGCTTGTCTGACTCTCACACTGAAACATGTTAGCAGTTCCCACTGGCTTCAGTGAGAGCAGAGTTAAATTAATACTGAAAGCTTTTGAAAATTAAGCTGAACTGTGATAGAATAACCTGACCTGGTTCTCATCTGCTGCTTTTGAATATTGAAAATAAGCACAATTTTCTTAATCTCCAAAATTTGTTGAACACTTGCCTATTCTTTTGTCTCCTTGTGCAAATCCTGCTGCCTGCATGTGGGAAGCTGTGCCTGCTTGTGCTGTTTAGAATGAGATGATTCCAGTAGTGTGCTTTTCTTATTGCAATAACTATTGAAAAGAGCCTAACTGCTATTGAAGATGGTCATCTGCCATGCTACTGAATTGCTTTCTTAGATGTATTTCTTAAAACTCTCTGCCAGCATCTCAGAAATGAAGAATTTTAAGAAAGTATGAAAAATTATTCTTTTACAGCAAAACCTTCCTGTTCAAAGTAAGCTGCTTTGGGGGAGTAAATTAGAATAGTGTTTTGCTGAAGCTGTGTATTTAAAGGAGAATTATGCATAGCACCCTTGTTTTGCCAGGTTCAAATAGCTACTCAAGAATCATAAATGTTTCAACAGCCTGAAGTGTTTGCAAAAATACACAATGACATTTGTCCTTTTCCCCTGTGGCTTTCTTGGGACTGTTCCGATTTAGGATACCATGTTCAGAAATATTAAACACTTCTAATATAAGCATTTAGATACTTTTATTAGCTTGGATGTAAAGCAGAGAAGGGTGACTAGCTGACAAATACAGCTGCTTCTTGGGCTGACTGCTCGATTCCAGCAGTGCTGGTTTCAGCAGTTGTCAGTAAATTCTGCCAGATTTAAAGTGCTGTGTTTTGTTCAGCTAAGACATGTCTCTGGTGAATTGCTGAGATTGAGGTTTCATGGCCCTTTATGGTATACTTATGGTTCGTCTGGTTTGGCTGTGTTTAGAACAGGCTAAAGGTATTGTAATCAAAGTGAAAAGTGTGAACTTGTAGAACTTTGTTGAGTAACAGCCTTCCCTTAATCCAGAAAAGTGCATGAGAATTGATAGTATTGGTACATCTTATCTGAGACCTGAATCTTGCAGACACTTCTGTACCCTCATAAAATGTTCATATTCTTATTGACATTGCAAAGTAGGTGTGTCTGTGCAGGATCTAGACATTATCGTAGTTGTGGAAGTTATCCTTCTCTGCATAAATATTGCATTTGGTTTTTTTAGGCTTGGCAGACTCTCAGCCTTGCTGATTACAGGCAGCAGTAAGTTCCATTAAGTGTTTATTTATTTACCTGTAAAATATTGTTTTGTGGTTTTAAAACTTCTGCCTTTTTAATTTTTTGCTGGTATAGTTCAGGCTGTGTATTATGTGTATTATGTGGAAGGGTACCTATAAGTACTGAGTATAAAAAAGTGGATGTAGTGTAGAGGGAGTGTCATCCCTCTTATTTATGGCAGTTTTAATTTGGAAAGATCTAATATTTACAGATATATTTGTTGGAAATTGCTTCACAAATATATGTTTTTCCTCTGCTGTGCTAGAGTTACTTTTTTTGTTGTTTTTGTAAATGAAGTGGGATTTTAAAAGCTGCAGTCACTGTTAAAGATTCAGCTTTGTGATCAGTGTTATATTCTAGAATTAAGTTCTCCAGCTGTAATATTGAAGTTTTCACTTTAACCATGCACACTCTGCTTGAACTGACTTTAACCTGGATACACTGTAGCTGAGTTTACACAGTTCTGCATTGTGTAGTTTTGCTTGGTTTGATTTGGCTTGATTTGGGATCTCTGTACCTCAATGTTGCTAGCTTTTCTTGTACTCATTAAAACTTCATTTTCTATTTCATAATGTCTGTGATTTTGCTTTATCTGGGCTATCCCAGTTTACTGTTTCTTTGGGTAATAAAGGGGTGATCTGGATAATGAGCTAGTATTTTCAGTATTGTTCCCTCTTCCTTCCTCAGCACAGCAGAACATCTTACTGGCTTTTGTGGTCATGATGCTGCTAGCTGTATTCCATTTCTACTCCTGTGGCATTTAGAGCCCCTCAGTGTGCAGGCTGAATTGTTTCTTCCAGTTCATGGTACTTCACTCATTCGTGTAGTATTTTAAGTGATGCAGCATAGCATTGTAGATTCAGTAAGTGTACTTAGATCCATCCATTAGTTACTCAGAAGTGTCTTACAATGTGGCAGCTACAGGTGCGAATGGGTTTGTTCATATATACTTCCACTTATAGATCAATAACTATCTTAAATATCCAAGCTATGATAAATTTCCTTGGAAAATTGGAGTGGGGACTATAGAAGGATATGAAGTAGATAGCTTTTAATACAGAATTTTCTTTTCATACAGAAATGATCTGTTATTTAATTCTGTAATGAGATGGGTGGGCAAATAAGTAACTGTGTCCATAAAGCAAAACCAGCACCGCAGTGAAAACTGTAGGCTTGGTTTCTCTTAACTCACGGTAAATGTAAGATAATGTACTACTTAGTAATGTGGCAACAATGGGTGAATTAGCACAAAGAAGCTATAGTGCTGCAATATCCCACTCTAGCTTACTGCATCCATCTGTTTACTTGTCCATATTGTAATTGCTCTCTATACCTAAAACTTTTTCCCTCGGTTTGCGATTAGGTAATTTCTCTAATAGCTCATTGCTATTGTGGAAGAGCTGCACAGGAGGCAAGCCCAACAGCCTTTATATTTCACTCTGCTTCTGAAGCATTTGTTTGCATCACATTCTCTCTAAGAAAATAAATAATGTGTGTTAACAGTGGAATAAAACTGATTTTGTTGGGGCGGGCTTATGTGGGCATGGTTTTAGGAAGAGGGTTATGGGCACTGTCCTGCTCTCCACATGTTTTGGAGCATGTGTGATCACACTCAGCATGACACATCGGACAGAGACCCTCTTTCACTTTCCCCATCCAGACTGTATCTGTGTTGACCCAGACTTCTGCTCTGACTTCTGCTATAGAGGATGTGTATTCCTATTCACAGTTAGTGCCTTTATGCCTTTTGTATACCACAGATGGTTCTTCTTTGTTTTACAAACAGTCTATAAAGCTGGGATAGAAGCATGAGGAAGCATGGATGCCCAGTTTGTAAATTCTCACACATTGACCACCAGTTTAGTGTGGGGGTATGTCCTATAATTCTGAGATATGCATTGGTGTAGACAGGAAGAAACACATTTCATTCTGCCTCCAAACTTTGCGTTTGTTTTTGTGTGGACTTGCTATGTCTGTCATTTAAAAATGTAAAGGCTTCCACATTTTGGATTCTACCCTAAATTATTCTGGGCATTTTTCAGGTGCAGAGTTACGGGCATACAGATTACACATGCTACATGTGGGATTTTGTGAATCAGGTGTTCATAAAACTCATACAATATTGCATGTCTGTGTGTAAATTGTGAATCCATGTGATACACGAATCTTCAGTGAATAGGTTGCAGAACTCCCTGTCATTTATTTTTATGGCTAATGGCTTTTTTTATATTCCATTTTCTACAAGTTTTCATTAAGCAGTGCATGTGAAGTGCTTCAACTTGACTTTGATGCGCATTCAGTATCAGAAGGAAAGATCAGGCCTTTATCTCTGAACTACAGATCAATTACCTTTCTAAACGCTTACCTCATAATTTTCCTTTAAATAAAAATGGAAAAAAAAAGGTACCACAATCAACTGTGTTAAGAAAAATGAAAGTAGTTAGAAAAAATGGATGCGTCACCTAAGATAAAGTACAAGGGAGCATGGACCTGCCATTGCAGGATTAGATACAGGCACACAATAATCATATCGAGTGTAAATGAGGAAATGGTACCTTACATTTAGAAGTAAAAAAATCCTTAATTTCTTGAAACAGGAAGATAGTCAGTTTGCTAATGAATTAAATATGTGATAACTTTTAAGTGCAGCACAGCTGCTGAGTTGTCAGAGCAGGTGACTTTTATCATCAGCAGATTTTGATGGTATTATGCTTAGGATGAAATAACCACTTGTTTCAAAAAACAGTCCCTAATATCCTATGTGAAGGTCAGTCTCATAGATTTCATTCCTTAATATTCTAGCTGACATTCCCATTTTCTGAAGTATGAGTCTTTAGATACATAAGTCTTAGATATTGTAGTATCAAGAAGGCTACTATGTGCAGCATTGCAATTAGGTAGAGAAAATCGTCTTACTATGGTACATATATGACTGGTAAACCAAAAGTCCCCAAATTTTTTTTGTTTATACTTTTTTATTAGGACTCTTTTAATAGTGCAGTCAGGTTCTAAATATGAGCACTTTTTGATTCAGCACTGTAAGACTTAAAAAATACCATTTAATAGAAATAGCATTGGACTTCAATGTAGATAATGAAATACTAACATCCTCTTACACAGCTCTCGGCTGTGTGGGTTCAACTTACGAGCTATTTTTCTTTTCAAGTGACATGACATTGAGTTATTTCAGAAAGGAAGAAGTGAAACTGTTCTTTTATTCATTTATATTCCAACAGTATTAAACATGCTAGTTTAAAAACACAAGACTCCCCCTCTTTGAAACTAACAAAATAGTCAAATGCAGAAGAAGCTATTCAAAATTGTCTTTTAATAAAAGTTTAAACTCTTCAAAATATATTTGCCCCTCGAGCAAACTTTTTTCATTTAATATTGTGTCTGTTAATTAGTGCTTCAAATTTGCAAATTCTTTATTGGTTTATATCAATGTAATACCCAAAGCTCATCTCATTGCCAGATTTGAATGAAATATGATCCTGTTTATTCTATTAAAACGAAGGCTTGAAATTGTTACCCAAATGCCACAGGAATTCTTGCCATTTTCTCATCAAATTCCTCATCAGATTTTTTGTTAAAGTCACATTGTTTTAGATTTTGAGCCTTGGCATTTAAATGAAATTCAATGTGCCCCACTGGAGAAAACATCTGCAGGGACATATTATGTACAATATCCATTCCAATCAAGCAGGAGTGTACTGGTGTGACTGAATGAGAAGCTTATTCTTACTCCACTTAGATTTAACCTGATGTGGCTATTGAGTCAATCTGTGAGAAGAAATGTTTAGAAAATTAAACTAGCAGAACAGGAAAGGGTTTTTTAATACTCAGAGCAAATACTTCCAGTTGCACAATATTAATTTAAGAATGTCATTTTTTAAGAGAACCTGAAGGAGTTTGGTACCAAATTCCCTCAGAAATTCAATGGAACTTGGGAAGCTGAGCCCCCAGGGTGCCTTGGTAAATCTCTCTGAGTGATTAGTGTTAAGGGTTTTCTTTGAATATGAAATCATGATCAACAGAAACTGAAGAAAGCAGGGAGGTGTTGGGGAAGAAGGAAAAGAAAGAACCCCCCCTCCCAGTTCTGTAATAATATAACATGTAACTACAAAAAAAGGCAGTATGGAGGAGCAAGCCCTTCTGCATCTGCAGTGGATGTTTGTGGAGCCTGCTCCTTTTCCTCAAGGAATTGAGACCAAAAAAAAGAAGTATCTTTGAAATGTATTTATGGTGACAAAGCCCTCTGCCATCCTTTGAAAGGCTTATTTGTACACGCAGAGCACCTGTCTGTAACACCTCTTCTGCTGCAGAGCTTGAATAAGAGCTGTTGTTATGAGTTTTTCAGCTACTTTATTTAAAGACTAGCAGAGACATGCCAGTGGAGGTGAGGGGGTCACTCCAGAGAATCACTAGAATTGGTCTGTGTTTAACACTACAGGCCACGAGGACCACATCAGGAATACCAGGTCCAGTTTTTGTGCCCCATAATACAGGAAGGATATTGATAAACAAGGACAGGTTCAGCAGAGGGCTAGCAAGATGAGCCAGGCTGTTGACAGTGGTGCATGGTGAGAGGAGGAGAGACAATAGGCATAAATTGAAAAATAAAAAAAAGAGGTTCTGACTGGATGTAAGGGAAAACTGTTTCCTTTTGAGGACAGTCAGACATTAGAATAGAGTATGCGGAAAGGCTGTGCAGTCTCCAGCCATGGAAGTTTTAAACACCAAGTTAGATGAAGCCCTGTTTAACTTGATCTGACTTCAGAGGTAGCCCTGCTTTGAGCTGGAGTTTGGGCTAGAAACTTCCTGAACTCTCTTCCAACCTGAGTTTTCCTATGGTACAATTGGATTTGTAGAGGAAGTTTAGGATTTCTGTTTTAGATCTTCCCCCTCCTTTATTGTCCTTATCCTACTCATTTTGTCTCAGATTATTATTTAGACTTACATCAATTTGATCTTCCAGTGGTATATAGTTCCCTTCAAGAGCACTTCTGAAAGAAGTGATTAGTAATTAAAAAAAAAACAAACAAACCACAACAAACCAGCAAATCCGATCAGGAAAACTTGTCCAATATGGTTACCAGATAGAGGTCATTCAGTTTGTAGGGTACAGAGAAAATAATAATAATAATAATAATAATAATAATAATGAAATGGTAAATTTATGGTAGAGTTCCAATTCCATGCGTAACTGTTTATAAAATATGCTTGTCTGACAAAAGTAGGCACATTAAAACTTACAAACAAAATATGATTAACCCAGGCAAAGTAGTTCTGAACTTCTCAGGTTCACATCTGCTTCTTTCAAGTTTGATGAAACAAGAAATTTGCACACTGAATTTGGAATTCAGCAAACCTGTACACCAAAGAGAAGAGGTGTTACTGAAAATATTCTGGTTCAGATCTCTTGCATTTGACACCCAGAAGTATTCGTGTGATGGTAACATCTGATCCTAACTGCCGCAAACAGGCATCTTCTTAGAAATTAGGTATATCTGATAGGAATTAGGTAGATCAGTGTCCACTACTGTGAGTGCTCTGTGCTAACTGAAGGTGAGTCTGGTACATCCTATGGGTAACTTCATGAAAAAGGTAATTTTAAGAACAAATTGTATCATACGGTCATAAGAAATATCCTTCAAATCCTTTTGTTTATGATCTGAAAGGATCAGAAACTCTGACTGCTTTTACCCTGTTGTGCAAGTGAAGATAACAGGTTTTTTAAAAAAGGATAGTTTCCTACCTCACCACAAAATGTGAAATTTGTCTTCTTTCATATTTTACATATAGCTGTATTGAGTAAAAATGGATGATGAAAAGAAAGTGTGGGTTATTCTGTCAGCTGACAAGTTAGACAAGGGGTGTGGGGATTTTTGGTGGCCATGAAAGGATAGAAAAAGCTGATCAGAAATGATTTTCCATTCTTGTCCTGCATGACCATTAAGGGCAAGTTGTGCTTTGTGGAGGTTGCAGTGCTGGTAGGTTTTAAGGAGAAATGTGAAGCATAGTAAAATGGGTCTGTGAATATTTTGGTCATAGTGGGACAAACAGGAGGAGAAGCATGAACTAAAACGTCACTATGCTGCTTCAACAATTCAGCTCACTTCTGCTTGCAGGAAGGAAGTTGGCTGATGACATGATAAGTATGTATGTACAGCAAGACTAGATTGTTTCTTTTTTCATAATGTTTCAGCCTTTGCTGTGTTCTTCAATAGTACTGTGAAAAATGTAGTGCTAAAATAGGATCAGATTCTTTGTTTATTTCTCTTGGTGATTCCCTATTACATTTGCGGAGATGACATGTCAAAGATGAATTTCTGAACTGCTTCTTCAGCAAACTCAGCCGGTCTCTAAATTTCAGCATCAGATTCTTTCTAGCTCAAGCATAATTACCACTAATAAAAGTTTCAGTAAGTCTAACTCTGCTTTCAGTTATAGCTGGGTAATCTCCTTATCTTTTGTAAGTAGAATACAGGAATGATTTGAATTTGGTTTCGCATTTGCATTATAAAACTAATTCTTCACAATGCATGTGTTGAATCTGTCTTACTTTCCTTTTGCTACTGTCTCTGCAATGCTAACATGAGTAAAAATCGTACTTTAGTGGTTATTTATTTATTTTGGTCACTAAAGTTAATAGATATGATTCTGGAGATACAAATTTTTGTGAGGAGCAGACCTATTGAATAAGCCGTCACTATTTTTACAGGCAGAGTACATGTTCAAAACAGAAAGCTGCTAATACCACAGAGATAAAAGGATAATTTGCACTAATTTATGAAGCTAATTAATCAAATGAACTGAGTATATTAACCAGTTGGTGATATTCTGCTGAGCAGGAACTGAAACAGTTAGAAACTTCTTCAGGCTTTTTTTTTTTGTTATTACCGTGACATACTTTAACTTATATTGCAGGTTTCCTACAGTGATAACCCTTTTGTAAACACATGCAGCTTAAGCAGTTTTAATAAACAAGAAATGTGAATGCTCACAATGTCCAGGAAGATTCCTCTTTGTATCATAACATTTTCTTAATGATTTACTGAGAATGAAAGATACAGTCTGTGAAGACCCCTCTGGCTATAAATATTATGGGTATGAAAATATTTTAAGTATTTAGTACATGATTATCAATGGAACAGTAGGATTTATCTGAATTTATAGCAAATTTAAAAAAAAATAAAAATTGCCATTCTCTGCAGCTTCAGAAGATTCTGCAGTGGAAAAATGTGTTTCTACTAAAACTGTAAATAAAAAAAAAAAAACAAAAAAAGGTTGTTATATGTTGCCTAGAGTCTGTATCAGATGCAGAGGCCAGGAATTTCAATGTTAGATTTGTTGGTAAAACCATCCACAAAGATGGAGCAAAATGTTTCAAGACAGATGCAAGAGTTTTGCAGAGGCAGGCCAGATAAGGCCACCTGAATCCTTTAAAGCAGAGTTAAGGGTTGCTTTCTGATGTGACAGAAATGCTGTGTAATGAATCCAGTTTGTCTCTAGAAGCCAATGGGAATGAGACATGCAAAATAAATGAGAATTTTTCTTAGAGTGTCCAAGGTAGATCTGTAGAAATAATTTCCCGCATTGTAGAGTGTGTGGTACAGGTGATGTGGGAACTGCCTCCCAGTCATACAGCTGTACCACACTTTGTTGACATAAGCAGCTGGGCTACAGCCTTCTATGTGCTATGCATGTTCTGGTACATTCACAATACCTGCAGTAACCTGGCAAGAAATGAGACCTATATATCTGGAATGAAGTTGTATGGCCAGGACTGGTAAGGAAGGCTTAGGTAGTGGTTGTGCCTGAGACCTTAATCTGTGCAGTTAGCTAACAGCATAGGTTGGCATCCTGTGTTAGAGGGAGTGAGGTTACTCAGTAGAAGATTTTGAGGTATGATGAGAGAAGAAGTGGTAGCAGTTTATCTGCTCCTTATTTACTGCTGCTCGTGACAGTAGCTGACTGAAGTAAATTTAGGAATCCCTGCTATCAAACATAAAATTAGGTGAGATGAAATCCTGTTTGTCTGGGTTCAGTAGTATCTTCAATAACCTTTGGAGATTTGTTTTCCATTCACTGTTCATTCTTTCTTTTCTTGAACTTTAATTTCCTGCACCTTCATGCTAAAAACTGCCTACTCTGTCAGTGATGTGTCATGCTGGTAAAAAGAGAGCACACCAGAGCAGAATCTAAATAGAAAGGTCAGTTCTTCTTCCTGCCCAGTCCATTTCCGACATTGGAAGACTTGAAAGGAATAGCCTTTCTGTTACCCTTTGAACCTCTTGTCAGCTGACGTGAATTGAAGCAACCCTTAAACTATTCAACTTTGTTTTGTGGTCAAAACTGAACAGCATCAAGAAAGAATAATGTTCAAAAGTGGAGATCTGGGTCTTATGTCACCATACAACACGCAGTGCTTAATGAATACAACATGCCAAACCAGTATTTCGAAGAGTATCATTACAATAAATTGAAAAGAGGATATTTTCAGATGTAGAAAAAATAAAAAGTTTAGTGACAATTTCCCAGTAGCTTTCAGAAAGAGAGGTATCCCTAGGTCTTCATTGTGTCTTTGAAGGTCTCTCTTTAACATATTTAATGCTGACTAGTACAGCAGTCTTTGCGTTTCTATGTTAAATCATTAACTGATAATATCCAGTTCATAGTTTCAAGGACACTTAATATTTTTTGCCTCTTTTCAGTTTGTAGAATAGTTCCTCCTCCTGGTAATTCCCACACATTTTTATTGCATACTGAGTGGCTTCAATTCAAATGTCTTCTGTGAACTTAAGCACCTTTCAGGATCAAACCATAAACCATGAGTTTCAGAAATAGTTATAATTTTAGGGATTAGTGCTTTTCAATGCATAGAATACATTTTGTAAGTTATGTATTGTGAGAGAGTTGCTGGTATCTTCTTAGAAACAGTTGCTTTGGATCAACACCGTTTCCCACTCTATTGTCCTTTACCATATCAAATAACCATTGAAACAGCAGCAGCAGCCAATGAACATGGATCAATGATATCTTCAGCCACTGCATTTGTGTAGGTTTAATCCATTTATGTGAAAATCAAGTTACTGCTGGCCTGTTTTTTCTTTACTGGAAACAATTGATAACATTACTTCAGAAGAAATTAATCCAGAGAATTAATTAGCAGAATCTAATATCCAATAAATGTAGTCTTGAGAAAGATTTCATGGGTGGTCAGTTGTGACATTAAATGGAAGGTAAAAAAATAGATACCGTTAGCTGTTTTCCTTAATCAAAGAGAAGTGACAGAAAAGGAACAGATAGGATGACATTGACTTTGGTGAGAAATAAATAGGTCAGTTCTTGTACCTGTCACAGAAGAGCTTTGAGAACAATTTTTTTGTGGTTTTGGCTTAGGCCCATATTTAGGGGCTTAAATTTTTGTAAGAAATACTTTAAAAGATAAAAAAAATCATTGTTTCCAGGCCAGTGAGTTTGATGCTTTGATGCTGAAGAAGCTGCACTGGTGTTTTAGTATCAAATTCAGCCATAGTCAGTGGGAGCAAAAAAAGCTTACTACCTTCATCGTGGTTCCTGTGGCTTTTAGTAATTTGAGTTTTTGCCATTGAGGGAATTGGATGTTGCATATGATCAGTTAATGAAATCTGGCTGCTGAGTGGTAGCCTCCTTAGCTGCAGTACTTGGAATTTCTGATTTGGAGTCCAACCTCTTTTTTTATTTTATTGTTATTATTGAAAGATTGCGCTTAGAAATACAAATGCAGATCAGTGTGCTATTTCATGAGGGCTGTGTGTATGTACAGCCAAGTACTCTGAGCCAGATTTTCAAAGGTATTTAAGAGCCTGAACTTTCAGAGATGCCTAAGAGGATCTTTGAGAGACTGTCTGCGTGTGTAAGTAGCTAAATGACTTTAAATATCTCAGATTATTTTTGAAAGATTTAGTGAAGTGTTTAAACACCTTCTTGAAACAGGGTTTTAGGAAGAGTGAAGGTCCCTTAAAATCCTGAATAGATTGTATTTTTTCTGTAGATGGGAGTTGTTCATGCACCTCCCAAATGGGGAAGATGTTTCTAAAAATTGGTCATATTTCATTTGAGAACTCTTTCTTTTTAAAAACTGGCTTTTGGTGCTGATTACAGTAGATGTAACTTTAAGGAAAAAGAAACCACTTTTCAGATAGAAACTCTATTTTAAGCCCTTTCTTTCTTTACCCATAGGCCTACGTATCCCTGGCTTAACTCTGTAGGCTGTAGCTTGTCACAGAGAATGATTCTGCTTTTGGCAGCTGTGCTCGTTCAGCATGTTTGCTAACTTAGCAGCAAAGTGCTTCTGTATTTGCTTTGTCTTGGTTTCTGAGCAATGACTTATTTACTGAAACGTTTCTTTTTTTCTTTTTTCCTTTTTCTTTTACTTATTGGGATTGATTGTGTGAGTGAAATTCAGGATGTTGTGACTGCAGGATTGTGTGCTGTCAGTTTTTCTAGGAGGTATTATATGCCTGTAGCATCTTGTGTTTCACTCATTACTCTGACTAAAATAAAGAATAACTGAAATAGGAAAACATGCTGTATTAATATTCATCTTAGAAATCTTTTTGGTGCAGTCTTGCATAATTAGGGATTTTTTTAACATGTAAGGTTTTGGGATGTATTTAAATTAGTAGTTGATTTTTTCAGCAAAAAAGCCCTGAGGCATGTGTAAAACTAGTGGCTACATAAAGCTGAAGAATCAGATGTCTGCTGGGCAAATTGACAGAACTCATTAATCTTAGATGCAGTGTACTATAGAGTCTGTCCTTTCATGCACCTGCCCATGCCTAAAGTAATTACATGATGGAACTATTAATACTGAAGAGCTTGAGTGGGGATAGGGTTATCTTCTCTTCTTAGTAATTGATTGCTAGCTGATTAGTGGACAACATTTTTCCTACAGTATAATTGCCTTTCTGCTATTGTAGCCTCTCTAACCTGGGGGTTAGGCCATCTTACTGGTTTTGAGGCCTTGACAATAGCACCATAGCCCTCAAAGTAATGAACAGGAACTCAGTCACTGTGAATTCCCAAAACAGAAGATGAGTAGTTAAAAGTATTTCAATGATAGTGTATTTTGCAGCAATCACATAACAGAAGATTTGTTAGCTTCCCCACCTCCGCCTCCTCTTTCTATGAAGATATTTTCCAAACCTCTGATTCCTGTGTGGAAAACCAGGCAGTTGGCTTCTATTAAATCACATCTGTTGCTTGTATAAAGTTATCATCTAAAATGTGTCAGAACTGTGTAATAACCTTTTATGTTTTTTTGTGACCCCATAGAAATAGCAAATCTATAGATTTGCTTCTTTAGGAGCAAAATGGTAATAAAGGAGTGTATGAATTGTACAGTGTGGTCTCAAAGATCTGCTGGTCTCTAAAAGTGATTATGTTCTCAAATTCTGGAAGTTGACTCTGATGTTTTTGTTGAAATCTAGTAGATACTAGGCTGCTGCTCCGGCAAGTCTGGACAATGAGGCATGTTTTACTGTGAAGTTGCCTGTAGAGGGCAGATCATTTCCAGGGCTACACAGTGCTTCAACATTTCTCCCATCCTGTGACCCTAGATGCCAGATGTACAGGCTTGGGGACTCTTGGATCTGCTGACCAACTGTACTCGGCATGCAGGTTCATGAAGTTGGAGATGAAAGATATACTGCGGGAGACTTGACAGATCTGAATCTTGGGAGTAAGTTAGACATGAAATAAATTCTAATTTCAACCCCCCAGCTTTCTGTGTACATGAAAAATAAAACCTGCCTTGTATCAGTCTTCAAGTTATCTTGCTGTGTTTCTCTTCTGGTGTAAATGGGTGTTTGTATAACTGCACTAAACCAAAGTTGTATTCATCTTCAAGCTTTCTTACACTGGTCCTGGACTCAAATGGGATGGAACAACACTGGTAGAGCAGAGAAATCTCTGATCTCTGCCTGAATGCTGAATCGTGTACTTCCTGGCTTGATTATCAGTTTATTCTACAGTACACTCAAAAGACTAATTTTATTAACGTTTTCTAAATACTTCTGATTGGCCCTGTTCAGGAAAATTACTTAGCTTAATCACTGAAGTGGATGTCTAGGTTTAAATTATGGAACCAGCTCCCTAGATTCCTATTTCCAAAGGTATTTAGGGGCAGTTAATATTACCCAGTATGATTTCTAGTATTCTGTCTATGAATCCAGCCAGAGCATATTCCTAAGAGGAAAGTACAAGAACACACAGTTGTCCACTGTGTGACATAACCTGCCTGGAAGGACATTTAATTTTCTAACTTTTGTAAATTACCAGGTACCCTAAAGAATGATGATTTGACTTAGGAATGATACTAAACTAGTCAGAAATCTAAATGACTTCTGTCTTTCTGCTTGTTGCATGCCCTGCAAAATAATACGTCGATGAAATGACTATTTTGATTGATGGTTTTGTAGTAGCCTGTTGGCTATGGGAAGGTTCATGTGGAGATCCCGTGACAACTGACTTTCATGAGTGCTAGTTTAGGGCTCAGACATGCTTTTCCTCAGCTAATGGAGATTTTCACCTGACTGGTGATTCTCAAAACAAACTGCTGACAGGCGTGTAGCAGGTATAGAAAAACTATAGTTTCTCTGTGAAGAGGTTGAAAAGAGAGAAAGTGTTAGAGGCCTCCAGATCTCGGAAGACATGGAAAGGTTCAGAGGGCTTGATTGCTGAAGAAAAGGAGGAGAGGCAAACTTGTTTTGCGTGGATTTGTGACATGACTGCTATTACAACTGTACCTTTCAGATTTAGAAAATAAGCCTCATGTGAACTGGAGTTGAGAAAAAACAAGCTCTCTTGCGTAGGGTGTATCGGTGCTTCTTGGTGTGGTCAGCCTTTGAGAAACTGAAGTCTGTGCATCTGTGTAGATTCACCACACAAGCCTACTTATGCTGCATTGTTTAACAACTGCATATGCTAGTTAGATTCTACAAGGAGACAGCCTAGTCTATACTCCATGTCTTTATACAGTATTCAGTTGGATTGTCCTTTACACATTTGCCTGGGATTACAAACTGAACCTCTACCGTTCTCTGTGAGTTAGCATTCATATAAAAATGTATAGCACACAAGCTGATGCAAATTGCAGCACTTTTTAGCATTTACAGGAGGATGACAGAGGATTAGAGATGGATATTGGAGAGTCTTCGGGTCGTAATAGAAGCGTGTTGTCAGGAAGGGGGAAAAGCCTTCTCATTTTTTTTCTCCTGATCTCCTTTGTTTTCTGCAAACATAGAACAGTCTATTCCTTGCACCATAAAATTTAAACCAAGAAGCCTGAACTGCATAATTCTTTAAAGCAGTCCTTATAGCTGTATAATTGTTAAAACCTCGTTTGTTGGATGGAAGGAGAAAGAACAGTCTTTCCCAGTGAATGCTGAAGAATTTTTAGGAAATATTAATGTAATATATGCATGCACTTATTCTAAGTGGGTCTATATTATGTGCCATAAAAAAAATCTTGAAAATGTTAAGGCTGCAAAATGAAATTTTCAAGTCAGGAAATGCCAGCATTAAGGTTGCTTCTTTAAAAGCATTTGCCTGCTTTGTGGCTATGTTTCATGAACGGTCTTTAATTACTGGATCGCATGCTGGCTTTTTTCCTACAGGACCACTGCCTCATTCACTGCACAGATGGGTTATGTTCTCTGAGTTCAGAATTCTAGCTTTGTTGTTTCACGTGTGGCCCTAACTCATACTATCTGGGAAATACTCATATCCTGCTCTAATTAGAGAAATTTTCACTTCCACATAGGCTTATCTGGGCTGCTCACCACTATCATTGCAAAATGCTTCTCAAATATTTATACATTAATTTTCATGATAGCTGTGGAAGGGTGAGGTTGTTTGTCCATTTTACCAAGGGGGGGGACTTAGCCACAGAATTACTGTTACAGGCTTACTCAGTTATTTTGTCTAAGATACTCAGGACCTGGTTTTTCAGGATGATTAGTGGAGTATGTGATAATGTTTATGTTCTCTGATAGAGTTCCTTGTGATTTTGGTCAGATGCAAAAGTTTTTAGCACTTCCAGAAATTACAAATTGGACATCTAGAACACAAAGGGCACATTCTTTTTAGGCACTTGGGCTGTTAGTGCAGTCACAGATTGTTACAGCTAGGAAATCCAGAACAAGTTAAGAGGACATTCTTGTACCCAGGACTACTGCAAGTCACAGAAGCTCCCCCATCACCTTCTGTTAAACCTAAGACCTTTTAAACTAATTCCCAAGAAAAAAGCAGAAGAGGTGAAAGGCATTTTCACTACCCTTACTGACTCAAATGTGTTAAAATGGCCAAATTATTAAAAAAAAAGGACTGTGCCTCATGAGAAGCACTCCTTCATAACCCATGTTTTTGCTGAGATCACCTGAGGAAAAATGTATTTCTGAACCTCTGATCCGATTGATTTAATATTATGATGTGAGCAAGACCCAGGTCCTGAAAATCCCAGGCGACTTTTAATTTCCAGTCTGTGTACTTCATGTCTTAGCAATGCTACTTTCATGTTAAAGAATCCATCTCCTTTTTTAATATCTGCTTCCCAAATTAATGTATTTACTCATTGAATCTGTGTCTGAGCTCCACAGAAGAAGTTCTGAGATCCTTTAGTAAAGCAGGAGTCAGGATGAAGTTCTCAGCCCTTCATCTGTCTTGAGTATGAAGCCATCTTTCTTTTTTTTGCTATGGATCATAGGAATTACATTTCGCTGAATGAAAATAAAGCAGAAGATTTACACCAGGACTGTACTTAATACTCCCCAGTGCTACTAAGCATTCAGTTTGCAACCTGAAGCAGATGTGGACATTAGAATGTTAGCACCAAGGGGTTTTGTGTACGGATCCCTTCCTATCGATCTCAATAGATGTTAATTTTGGTGTACAAATTGATACTCTCAGATTTCAGCACCAGGAACATTTCTTCAAATCAACTGCATAAACTTTTGCAGTCAGGGATGGTAACTGTTAAAGAGTAGTAGGTTGCCAACACACAACTAGGCATATGCTTTGTTAACGAAGAAAGATTATTTTGTAGACAGCAAACAAATGTGAAGATTGTGAATCATGGGGAAAAACAGGTTGCATACATGTGACATGGAAAGGAAAGGGGTTGATTCAGTGGACATCTGCGACTGAATTGTGCCTGCCTGCATGGGCTCTTGGGCACAGGACTGGATGGGCCAGATTTATTGTCCATCTGGGTCCAGAAGCAGAGCAGACATGATGATGCTATACTGAGAGGAAGAGCAGACCTATTGGCAAGAACACGACCAGTCACCTTCAGGGTAAAAGTTGTCCTCTTTACCTGGTATGATGTTATGATAAAACTGCATTTCCCTGTATTTTCCTTCTTTCATTAATGTAATTTGTTCTCCTGTGATGATAAAATAATAACAAAACCCATCAAGCTAATGAAAGAAAACCTAAAAATATTAGTTAGAGGAAGACACTTTTTGTAGAAAATTTCAGCCCAAGCAGGTGAAGCTGGACATAGTAGCAAGGGAAGTGTCATGGGCAGTGCTGAGCAACCTTAACTACAAGTGGTGTTACTGGCTCCACCAGTACAAGAACTAAACTATTTTAAACTGTTTAAGCAATGTTGTCCTTCAGCATCATGTTTCTTATGTTGAACTTTTTGAATAGTGAGCCTGAAAATAACGAGCTGAGCTCATTAGTAGATTAGGTGCTGCAGTGAATCCATGTGTTCAGTGTTAGTTCTTGTTGTTCAGTTTGATAGGGTTTCTTTTAGAGAGCAATTACATCTGATTGACATGTTTTCATGTGCCTCTAGCCCTGACTCCTGACTCCTTCTTACTAAACAATTCTAGATCAAGGATAGTGACTTTTCTACTGCCATTAACTAAAATCAGGATCCAGGAGAAAAAGTTAAATACCTTTTAAGATGCGACTTGAAACAAATTATAAAATATGTATAAAGAGGAATGTATTTTGGTTTCATATACTGTAGTTGTTGAAAGTCAAGTAAAAAACATAGTTTAAGGCATGGACATGCATTAAAATTAAGAAGCAAATTCTGGTTTTTGTGCTTCTGATAAGAAAAATGAAGTAGAGGGCCAAATTCTATCACTAAATGTGCATATAGCTTTTCCATGTAATTTGCACTTCATCATTAACATTAAATGATGTCATTTAGTGAAGTTTTATACTAATAATGCTATTATACATCCTGAGATCCTAGTAAGTAGAAGTGACTTTTTTTTTTTAAACAAAATGTTTCACTGTAAAAAAATGCATACTTGAGGATACTAAGTGTTCTTGCCCACTGAATTTTGCTGTTTATGGAAAAAGCCTTAATTTGAAAAGGATTAAAGGCTTGAAAAGTAAACAAACAAAAATAATTTCTCCCTTACTAAACCCACTATAACTGAATGTTTGCTTTAGTTTTAATTCAATTTGTTATCTTATACATTGTGGGCTTATTTTTTCAGGTTTAAAATTTATTTATGGGTTAAAATGAAGCAGAAGTCTATTCCTCCTCTCCCTTTGTACTCCAGGCTCAAGGGATATATTTTTACATCACTCACATTCACCTATTATGAGCTGTTAGCAAAAATTGTTTGGTTGAATTTATGTTTTGATGAAGTTGAAAGAATCTATCAGGATTGTCCAATGAAGAGCTTTTGCCCGAACACGGCAAGTAAATATAAGAAAAACTACATTTTCTCTCCTTTTGTAAAACAATGGCGCTCTTTTTCTGATGCCCATCTTGGGAAGCTGTATAATAATTTCTGTTACTTAAATGAGCTACCTTAAGTAAGTTGCCATGTTGTAGTTTTTAAAGATATTCTGGCTGGCCAGGAGGTGGATTTTTTTCATTTGACGACATATTTGTGAAGCAAAGAAGCTCTGTTTTGGATCCCATTTTCACCTGGCTGCTATAAATTTGCAGAATGCCCTCTTAATTTCATGTCTCTGTTTCACATGCTAGGACAGCTAGGACTTTTCCGTTCTCAGACCTTTTTGACCACTGGGTTATTCTTTTTCTTATAGCAATTTGTGTGCAGTTTTACTTGTATTTTCTTTCCAGTTTTGTTACCCACCTTGCACTAATTCATGGCTGAATACCATTCTTAGTGTTGGTATGATGGTAGTTGGTTTGGGATTATGATTAGCTTCTTTTTCAATGAAGTTGTAGCTCCACAAGGGAAGTGGAAATGAAAAATGGGGTGATAAATAGCATGGGAAAATAACCAGAAACACTCCTGCTGCTTGCTTTTGGCACATATTCTATCACAAGCAAAAGCTCTGGTCTGTAGCATTATCTGGAGAGCATAAATGAAGATCTTCACATTAAGTTTCATGCCCAGGTCTAATGAAGTGTCTTAAGAATTGTCTTCAGAACTGGAGGCATGTAAGGCTCTTAAACTGGGAAACCTGCAGATAGTCCAGGTCATGTGGCTGGAGCAGATGTTGACTAAATTATTGTATTTGATGTCTTGTCTTGCCCTGAGGATTTCTGCCCTTAATATCCTTTGATTTTATATAAATATATATATATATGTAAGAATATATAAGAATGCAACATAAAGTTAATTTGAGTTTGCCAGAACCAGAAGTGCTAGGTTATATCATGCAAAGCAATAAGGGCCCTGTTAGTCATTTAATGTTTTGCACTGAATTATCCTACATTACGATTTGTAGCTGCATTAATTTAGCCAAATGTGGTCGCACATATAGTTGCCTTGCATTTTTCCTTAAACTAGTTGCTTTCCCACTGAGTTCAGAAGCCTCTTACTTTCCTCTCACTGTTATTACTCACACTTTGCCACTTAGTTAATGTGCTGTGCTGTAATGATGTTAGTAACTACAGAGTATGCCAGGTGTACTTTCCTTTTTGACAACAAAAGGCCAGATGACAAAACTGTTTTGTTTCTATGCATTTTTCCCTGAAAACTTATCATAAAAAAATTAGTTTACTCTTGCCAAATTAACAGTTTAATATAGTAATTAGCAAGTTCTGCCAAAATATCTGTTCCGGCAAGGAATTGCATTTGGGAGCTCTTCTATTTTTTTCCCTTAAGCACTGACCACAGAACTTAATTAACTTTCTTTTCCATCATAAATTCCAGTGCAGGCAATGACCACTGTGTCCTCCCCCACTCCTACATCAGTTATGATAAATTGTCCCTTAGGCAGCCAATCTGGAGGCAGGTGCCTGTATGAATCTCAGGGGTTATATATACTGTACTGTCCATAGGGCTGATTAATAATGATCTTTCCACTGAACCCCCCTTTTTTATTCTGTGTTTATGCTTCAGTGAAACAGGGAGATGTTTATGGTAGAATGAGAGGGTTCCTCCCCTCCCGATTATACTTCTCATTTAAACTAATCTGTTTTGGAATTGATTTGCATGTGCATGCTGCACGGTATCTGCGTTTAACCCCTTGACCCACATGACTATTCCTGTGGTTTCTATTGTAAATATAACCTTTGCCCCCTTCCTTTTTCTCAGTAACTCCTATATTTGTATACATTTGCATCAACGTGCTTACTCTCCTTGCATTTCCCCTTCCCTTATTGTCAATACTGCATTTCTAGTCAGCTCTAGCTGGACTGCTATTGCCCAATAGTTTGTGTAAAGGGTCTTGTATTTAACTGGTAACTTTGCCTGCGAGGTTTTTATCCATAGAAATCACTAAAAGTTGTGACCAATTTGAACATTTCAGGAGACTCTTTCTAGGAGTCAGTCTGCGTCTCAACACACACATTTGTAAACAGTGTCATTAGACACATAGGAGCTAAAATTTAATCACAAAGCAATGGAACATAAGCTATTACATGTCTGTGGCAACATATAAGTGCTGCAGTGGACATTATGCTGAATTTCCTGGGCTGCAATGTTCTTGCAAAGCACTGTGGTATTGTGCAGGTGCACTAGCCTGGGTTTAAACAGTAAACTAGGACAGAGTAACTCAGTAACTGTCATGCAGTATTTGCTTCTGGATCTGGGTTTAGCTCACTGAAAAGTCTCCACACTATACTCCTTTGAGATGAGAGTATCTATCCATTGGATCAGATGTCTTTGCATCTGAAGTGTAGACAAGGCCTAAGTTACTTTGGAAATGAAAAGTTGCTTTCTCCCCAAATCTGACCATTAGGCATTTCTGAAAACTTCAGTTCTTCTTCATATGCAAATCTTTCCACGTCTCAGATAACCTGTTTTTCTCCTTCCGCCCGCCCCTACCCCCCACTCCCCACCCCCCCTTGCTTTTGCTCCACTATTTTTGAACTCTAATTATTAAAGTAGAAATATGAATTAAGGGTGGGAAGGATGACCTCAAATTAGAGAGAGAAAGAGAGAGAGGTATTTTTAATCTTTTCTCTGCCTTAATATAGCATTGTGGGGTTTTTTCTTTGGTGTTATATAAGAATTTTGCTGATTCTGAGGAGACAATTTCATTGCACTGTTTGCAAAAATGCTCTTGTTTCCTTTATGGTGGCAACCCTTTGATCCCCAACTGTGTGTGAATACAGCAAATATGCAATTTTCATTCGATGGAATTCCCCAGTATCTTGTCGAATTTATTGTAGCTGATCACTGGGGAAAAGATTTTGGCTGTGATTGACTCCTGTTCTTTGGTTATTTCCAGCACTAGAGAATTGGGTCTTTTCATTCAGTATCAAGCATGCTGCAGACCTAACTGGTTTTGATATACTGCTCCATCACCATTTATTTTAATCTTTTTCCTTAATGTTTGGTCTCCAGGGCCTTTGCATATGTTAGTTCTGTCCATGAAATTATTAATTTTCACGTAGTTTTCATATCTTAATTTTTTTCAGACATTGCAAAATATTTATGTCCTGTTCAAGGCAGTTCTTTTTCTGTCAGTTGTTTTTTTCCCCCTCTCTGTTCCTACCACTCACATGCATGACAAAATACTCAGGAAGAATAAAAGAAAAGGCAATGTGAGCCTCCATATAGGCATTGTTGTTCTTGGTTCAAAACCAAAGCAATCCATAATTAAATCAAGCTCAAGTGTCTTGTCACCAGATTGCCAATGAGTGTTTTAATTACGAACAGGTTCCAAAAGGGGAGGGGAAAAAAGCCTACTTGAAAGAATAAACTTTGTTACCTCCTACTGCTGTATGTGTCTTCATCGTGTAAAGTTGTTAATTTGACTTTCCTCTTGAAAATATCCTCATGAAATTACTTGATAACTAGTGGAGGGTTAAACTGAAGTAAAATTAACTACAGCTTGTGATTCCTTTCGTTTTGCTGGGTAGAATGCCGCTAATGAGAGGTAAGATGTTTAAACTCCCTGCATTTTTCACTTATTATCCAGGTCTAACTACAGTTTGGTTATTATCTTGCATTCAAAATAAAAGCAGGACATAGAAAAAAGTAGATGTCATGCTGAGCCCAAACATCTGCAAACAAAAAGCTTCTTCAGACTTAAAGGCTTCTCTCTGATGTTCAGATCAGCCCTTAAAAAAGCATAACAACAATTAATGCCAGGGGGGTTTCTGAGTTACTTTTGATAAGGACACTCCAAAGCAGGAAGAGTTGTGGTAGGTGGTGTAGGTGCTGTTTCCTTCTTTAAAATAGTCATATTCACATGCCTTGGAAATGAAAATTAATCTTTCTCAATGGAGTAAACTTAGCTTGTTAAAAAAGATGCTGGATATTTTTAAGGTGCTTTATGATATTGTATCATAATGGCATAACAAGTGCAGTCTCTGCTTAGGAAAGGTGCTTTCTGCTTGTTGAGGTTCTTTCTAAGGATGAAGGAACCTTATGATCTTTACTGACATTATTTATACTATATCAGATTGGAGTAGTAATCACCAATATTTTGTTAGCAACTTGTGCTTACAGCCTGAAAATCCTAACAACTATCAACAGCAGTGAATTCAGTATGTGGTATAGTTTTAATTGCACGTAAAAGAACCTATTTGCTTTTACCACTTGAAAAGCCAAGGACTAATTATTTCCATTTGGGTATTATAGTAGCAAGCTTTGGCTTTTGCCTCAGGTAGAAAAGAGAGTTTTATTTATATTTTTTTTTAGTGCCTGATGCTTTTACTGATTGCAGTATTTGAAATGCAAGAAGGAGGTTCCAGTTATTTTCACTGTGGCAGTCTGTGATTGGACTAGCTGTGAACCCACTTCTAAGAGAAATTACTATGGTCTGTGTTACTAGCTACATTGCATGTACTACTGGCAGCACTAATACAAACTTGGCTATGCCTCTGTTTGTGTTATTAATGTTTAGACAGATCAAAATGCATTCCAAACTGGGTTTGTACTTTTCATTTACATACTCCTTCTGTTTATAGGGAAAGCTGGGCAATGAGCTGCACCTTCCCACCATATTTTTACTTGAGTGTCCTTGTTCAGATACTTTTTTTTCTAGCAATTTGTTTTTCTGCTGTAGAATATCTTTAGATGAGAATACAACGTCATTGTTAGGAACTAAAGTAGCAAGGAACTTGATTGTTGCAATTCAGAGTAAAATTTGTTCCAGCGAGTCCTAAATTGTCTAAAATGCTAATGTATGAGTTTTTAATGAGATGCTTTTTGTTAAAACATACCTTGAAATGTGAATCCAATAGTGAAATCTGTAGTGTGTTGGGTTCGAAGCTGTTTAGATCATGATAAGATCTCTAAAAAGTAGCACAACCTATAGCTTTATGTGAGGTCTAGGTTACCTGTTGTTCAGTATATTACATGGGGAGTTGATAAAAGCTGCTATGTGTAGGAGCGGTCATTCATTTAGGATAAACATAAGAAGCCATTAAAGTGCTATGTAGTAAGAAGATAGCTGAGACACCATTGAAAGCCTAAGCTAAGGCTAGACCAGACAGGAGCTGAGCTATGTCAAGGAAGGAGTTTTATTGTGGACCAGACACAAGGCCAAAAAATTGGGAAGTTCATCCTTGTGGGGCAGGAGGAAGAGGACATTTGAGTGTTATGGATGAAGGAAAGAGCAGACAGAGCCAGTATGGTGGAGGCAGAGGGAGGATGGGCAGGAAAATGAAGATACTTCTAACATGACGCTGAAAGAAAGCTAGAAGGAAACAACCCTTCAGCACAGGCTAGAAAAAAGCAGCATACTGCACTGAGCAAATGCTGTTTTCCCACTGTGTTCAGGGGAACAGAACATACATATTTTTGAAAATAAACAGCTTTGCATCAAAGAAATACCTGACTGTCATCAACTTCTCCATGTAAAAGGGAAAAGAATACATAACACGCTGAATGTTTGCAACTGCTCTGATCAAAACATAGCATTATTTATCTCTCTCTGCCTTTTCTAAAGAACATAGGAGGCTGTTGAAGCTACCTGCTGAGGGCCTTATGGCAAAATTTTAAAGGTATTTAAGCTCCTGAAGATGTAGAGGCACCTAGTGGAGTTTTTAAAAACACCCAGGATCCTAACTGTCTTCATAGACAATGGCAATTAGATGCCCAGGTGTTTTAGAGATCCAGTTACAGGGCCTCTAGGTCTCTTTTGGTGCTCTGGAAAGGATGCACCCTTGTCCTTTGATCTGAGCTGCTTTTGACTGTGGACATCCTATGGCTCGTCTCAAGTGCTGACAAATATATTGGTCTGTTCTCTCTATTGCATATTTATTCCAGGTGACAATAGAAACAGACCATATATTTTTGCAAAAACCAAACAGGGCTTTAAGTGGAAGCTCATCTCTTGAATGACTTCTTAGTTTCCACAGTTCTCAGTCTGTGAGACTTGTCTTGATAGTAGAAACTATCTTTTATATAGTTCTTGATAGTAGAAACAAATAAAAACATCCACTCAGCTTCATGAGCGTTGTGATACAGGCTACTTGGGAATGACATACACTAGTCAGGAGTCAAATCTGGGTAGTGAGATCTTTAGCAAGGATCATCAATAATATAAATGTAAACTGTTTCTCAGTGTACTGAAACCCTGCCATTATTAACACAATCAACATGTCAGTGTTCTGTCTGAAATGTTTGTTAGACTCCATTCCTCTCACTTTCTAAAACTCTCCATTTTGTGCAGAAGCCACCATACATTACATGAGTTGGATTTGGCATTTTTGTTTTCTGTGTGCAGCCACATCTTGGCTACGTATTAAGACCACTTAAAAATGGCAATTTATTCTGAGGATAAATGCACAGTATTATACCCAGGTAGAATCTGTGGAATGCAGTTCATAAATGATTCGTATATTTTACCCCAGACATACTGTAAGAGTAAGTAATACTCAGTATTCAGAACAAGACAGAAATAGTACAATCTGGCCATAAGTGAATGAAAGCTCATCATCTTTTCAGGAATTCTTGCATGTTGGCTTGCTCACTGAAAGAGATAGGTGTCATCATTGTTACTTTTAACTGGAAGAATGCAGAATATTCTGTTGTCTCCTAAAATCCTCTTGGAAGACCTGCTTTCTGCATATCTGTGGCATCTCAGTAATTCTGAACATGGAAAAAATTGTGAAGTTATTTTCTGTGTTAATTTCAGTGGCTGCTGTTTGCCATTTTGATTATATTGCCAAATTTTGAAGGTCACCCTAATCTTAGCAGTCCCATCAGAACAAAGTGCTAATGCTGACTTTTTCTCCAGCAACGCAGAGCTTTAACTTGCACACAAGAGGAGTTCATCAAAACTTTATCCTCCACTGAGTATTATTGCATTCGTAAAGATAATATTAATACACAGTTCTAATGCTCCATGGATCATTATCTGGCAGTGGACCAATAACTGGGTATAAAACATTAACAACTAAAAAGGAATACTGATTCCTTTGGGCTTATAATTGTTGTTCATTACAAATTGCTGCCAAAATAGGTCTGAGCTGATTCATAGAGAATTAAGTAGATTTGGTTTAGTAATGTTTTCAGGTTTCTGAATAAATTATGAATGCATCTTGACTGTTAGAAAGAGCCACTGACATTATGAAATGGTAATGAACAGATCCGCAAGAGAAAAACAGGCTCAGCTGATCATCCTGTTCAAAACCTATTAAGGTCTGATGAAATGAGAAGATTTTTTCCTTCCATGTATAGATGTGCAACAAGTCATAAGTTGTGGACTTTAATAATATATTTTCTTCACAAGCAATAACACAGCAATTAGGAAGTGCTCACTGAGGTAGAAATAATGGTGACTGCTGTGCAGATTAGCTTTGCTAAAGGGAGCTCTCAGACATACAGTAAAACAACATATTCCAGGTTCCTGTTGGTGTGTAATTTCTACTTTATTTACTTATCATCTCAGTTAAAGAGGACTCCTGGCAGTAATGAGGCTACATAAATGCACATATAATACTATAAGATGTTACAAATTATATAAAAGATAAATCTAATGATTACCTATTATAATGACAGTGCAATCACTGGGGAAATTGTACAGTTCTGAGAAGCCCGTGGCTGGCAAAAATGCCACTGCACAGTGTATTCATTATTTCTGAGCTTTTGCTTCTGCGTGGTTGTTGGTAAGAGACATGTAATTCACTTGGAAGGGAGCTGCTAAACACAATGGCTCACAAATCTTTATCTAGTACAGCAATACTTAGAAGTAGTGTGGTAAGTATGAAAATAACAGTCCTGAAAACTTGGAGGGGTTTTCTTGCTGGAAATTCAGAGTAAGTGTTACTACTGTGGTAAAAATGAAGATAACATGACTGCCAAAATGAATCTCTCATACTGTAACTGCCTTAAAAATAAACATGCAAAAAATGACACATACTGCAAGTTCCATCGCAAGAAGGTATGCTTAAGTCCATCACTGCTAACTCAGGGAAATGGATATTAGTATCTCTGAGCCCCAGCAGAGTTTCAATCTTTAAAATCTGCAAGGACTCTGACTCTGATGCCTCTGATGTAGAACATTAAAAAAAAAGTCAAACAGAATTTAGTCATAGATTAAACATAGAACATTTAGAATATATGCTTACAGTAAAACATTTCTAAAATAGCAAATGTTAATTAAAATAAATTATAATTAAAAAGCACTTCAGAAGTGTCAAGGTTTTTTTATCTTTCTTTTTATGCTGAATGATAGTGCCTGAATCCTACCCCCTCCTCCTGTGATGACGTTTACAGGATTATATATGTAATGTTAGATGCAAAGGCAATATAGGGATCTGTTACACAGAGTGGTATGAAGATATTAGAGGCATTCTATGCTGAGTAAGTTATGATATTTGGGTAAGTGAAGTATGTGAAAGAGAGCCAAAACTAAGATTTTAATAAACAAGTGTCTGAAGTTAAGCTGTTAAATGTTCTCTAACAGCTGAGCCCTTAGTATTTAAAATCTAAGTGCCTACTAATTTAGGAAACTAAACATGAATTTACTAACTTTAGCTATGTTGTGTTGTGAAAAACTGTCTTTGAAGAAGACATAATGATTTGTTTGTTGGTTTTTTTTAAGAGAGAACAAAGAGGGTATCAGCTCTTCCAGTGTTGGTAGATTGTAGTAAGGTGTAGACTAGAAGTGAGTCTAGACTCCGTGGACATTTTGGGTGAGCCCGGAAAATGAATGGCAAGGAGGATGGAGATGGTGCATTCATGGTCTCTGCTTTATGTGGTAATGCTGCAGTGGTTGAAACTGGAGCTGCAGTGGAAGTGTGCCAGCAGGATAGCAGTCTTGTAGTCTGTGAGAAGATATGAATGGGAAATACTAGACATTTGATTTTTATGGCTGGTACGTTACAGGCTTGCAGAAACACTTGATGGAAGAGGAAGGGAGAGAAAGTCAATAATGACACAAACATTATGACGAATGACAGGGACTAGCCTCTTGGAGCTGAAGAAGGAGGTGGATAAGACACATTTGTATTTGAGGATACTCTGTTTATCCAGGGAAGGTATTTACATCTCCAAGATATTTGTCTGACAGTGAGTTCCTTTCTACCATCCTTGTCCACCTCTGGAAGGTCTAGATCGGGGCTAGATTTTTTCCTTCTCTTTTTTCCCCCTTCATGAATACTTCTACAATGAAGAGCACAAAAATAGTCCTTTATGGAGATATCTAGAAACAACTGCAGTCTCTCAAAAGAGAAATTTCTGGAGAGGAAATGACGGTACTAATTAACAGGTGGCAGTGCTCATAAGGGAGGAATTGTTAAGGTAATAAGCAATTGAGTAAAAATGCCAAAATTTTGTCTGATAAAGGTGTCTATATTCATTTACTTTGCAGAAATATATGTATTGTTAAAAGTTATGACCTGAAGTCAGTGAACCTCAGATGTTGTGTTAGGTCTTGCGCTATATTTGCATGTTTGACTCCCAGAAAAGACTGAAATGGCATATTCTTGCTCTCATTTACCAATCCCAGTACTTTGAGATTCGCTTCAAACTGGTCAAAAGTCATCAAGAGAAAGATGGACAGCTGATATGGCTGTGTCAGCCTGTTTTCGTCAAGAGCCTCCATTTCTGTTTGCATGGCATACATTTATTACTTAAATGTCCAGTGAAAAAGCTCTTTCTTTTGGCCAGGATTTATTTACTGCTTTAAAAAATGCAGGAACCCCATCTTCATTAACCAGTCACTTTTGTAGAACCTTTAGTCTCTACAAGATGATATCAATGTCAAGAACAGTGAGCCAATTTTTACATGACAGCCAGAAACTCTTCCAGCAGCTCTTGGTAAGTGATAATGTGTTAAACTAAAAGGCATAGAAGACTCCCTGGTTGCTTCCCTGCAGTGACAGTCATGTGATTGCCAGCTCCTGGCTGAAGTAAAGAAGATGCTGTCCTCACTTACACACGAAGTCTTGCCTGGTTTGTGAGGTATAAACTAAGTCCCCTTCATGTGTATATATCTGGTGGTGTGGAACTATACTATCAAGAAATGTATGTCTTCAATAAGGCGTGACAACTTATCAGCACTATAAGCTACAGATTATACCAGTGTACTGTGCCTGACTCAATCTCCCTGTGTTAAATCATGTCAGGGTCTGATACTCACTGTTCCATAAAAAAGAATAGAGGGAGCCAAAATATCTGTGCACATAGGTATATGCGTGTATATAGCAAAAAATTGTAAGTCATTTAGAGACTCTTAACAATCCCTGCCCAATCCCCAGGGAATAAGTTTTTGCCTGGTTAGTATTCCAAGGGAAATGATAGAAGGCCAGTCACTTGGGACATTTGCAGCTAGACCAGACAAAGCACCTCAGCGTTTTAGAGTAAGAAACACTCCTGCCCTGGCAGAGGAATGTTATTAATGACCATTAAGTCTTGTGCATCTATAAGATAAATTCTGCTCAACACAGATATGCCTGAGTTTGTAAAAATCACTGTTCTCATTTTACAGTGTCCCTTGTTATTATTTTTCAAGATCAAAGCCATGAGATGCAAGAGGCAAGAAATACTTTAGTATAAGTAGTCCTTTTTATAAAAGTTTAAGAACTAGAAATAGCTCACATTGTATAAATCATGTGGCATAATTATTGCCTTTAAATGTTACGTTACACTTATGTTTACATTAATTCTTAATAGGTCTGATTTTTTTCTTTCTGAAAACATAATTGGAAACAATATTTTCCCTCTTATTCTAATTAAAATATTTTAATAAATGTTTATTTAGATACTATGTCATGGAAGGTTGCAGCCTTGGCTGCCTAATGTAATGTAAAAATCAATTAGATACAGAAAAAATACCTAGTTTTAATTTACAAAGACTAGATGTCTGCCTGATCGCTGCTGGGTAGCAATATCCATAATGTTTTATATATTAAAATAGTAATGATTATTATTAATCTTGGACATGCTATAGTATTTACCTATTCATATATTCAAAGGTAATCTGTTTCCTTGAATGCAGCTTTTGAGTTGCTGTATTGTGTCATTTCTTTACCACAGTGTCTTCTACAGTGATTTGAAAGCAATTTCTAACATGCATCATATCCTTGAGGTTTATTTGTCTCATGCAGAGTTCTGCATGCAAACATTGCTGCATATGTAAGCCTTGTAACTAATTGCATGCAAAACAATGCAAAGATTTGAACACTGTACAGCAATTAATAATATCTCTGCTAGTGTAAGTATGTTTCCTTCTCCCCACACTCTCTTCCTCCATGCCCCCCCAACCATAAATCATTTCCAACCTGTCAGAATGGATCTGTGCTGGCAAAGAAACAAGGGTAATGTTTCAATTTTCTCCATCTGGTAAGATATTTTCTGTTAGTTTTTCTCCCTCTCTGTAGTTATTGAGTTTACGTGAAGAACTATGTATTGTAGACTAATAAGATTCCCTGAAATAGAGTGGAGGAAGCATGACCTGTCTCCCACTAAATCTGAGTTTGTGTGAGATAGGGTAAATTCTCTCATGTTAATATTATGAAGGGGCGTAGCTGAGGACCAGACTGCCTTCCTGCACCTCCAGAATAAAGGGAAGGATGCTGATATACTGGCAGAGAGGCTAGGATTGTGGCTATTGACCTGTGAGTCATTGTACTCTAAGCACATCATTCCATTTTTCTCTGTGTACAAAATCAATTAAAAATTAATTGTAAGAAAATGCTTTCTTTTTCTAAATATCAGTCATTCCAGCATCTTTTGCATCTATGTCCCTTTTGTGGCTTAAACTGCAAGCTTAGTGGGTTACTGGTGTTTTTTTACTTCATTTATGTTAAGTATATTATTAATTACTTTTAAAAAATAATTCTGCATGGGAAAAAGCAATATCCTCTCTGAGTACCTGATCCTGTGTTCATGACAGCCCTTGTGAACAGTTCTCTGTATTGCTGTGGGAGTCTCCATTACAAACTGACTCACAACCGATGTATGTTTTTTTGTTATAGCCATTAACACTTAACTTTACTTACTTGCACAGAGAGAAATTTTTGGTCCTTCTGAAGTAACCACATCCTTTACTTGTAGGATCCTTAGACAAAAAGAAATATCTGGATGTACAAAATAGTAAATGCTTTTTGAATAGTTCAAAGCTCCAGATCTTGAAGCATAGCACCCCTTGGGGGAGAGGTACAGCAGGCTTAGTACAGTACATGGGTTACAAAGATGGACTTGGCAATGAAGCTCTGTTCAGTGCTACTACTCCAACTCTGGGTGAGAAACACTCTCCTGGGGAGCTGATTCATGTCCTAAGTGGGAGAATTCCTCCCTCTTCTTGCCCTTGCTTGTTCCTTACTTTGTAGGGTCCAGCATTTATCTGAGGATTTTAGCCAATTTGTACTACTTGTCAAATCCAAGTGTTCAGGACTGAGTTGAAATTAAGAAATTATATTAAAGCTACAATGTACTTTAGCACCTCTGTTTGTTTGTTTGTTTATTTTAGATTTACCTTTGGTTGTTTCTAGCCCTTTTGAGTACACTCGGTTCATATTTCCAGGTTTTACTTCATGTTTGAGAAATCTAGACACTTTTTTAATGGAAGCTCAGATTCACATTTATTCATATGATTTCAGCAGTCAGGGCTTTAAGAAAAATAGCAAATATCACAAGATTCATAGGAAGATAATGAGAGTTGGCAACACTATCAATTTCCTCTGAGCATACTTCTATTATAGTTAGGTTATTGGACACAGTTATTTGTTATTGCAAGGTTTCCTCTATATGGAAAGAACAGAGAGCCTTGGTCTGAAAGAGAACAAAACCCAAGAAGAAGCAGACGTAAATTCTCTGTGAAAGAGCAGAGAGACAGTGTGCATGTGCATGCATGCCTCTGTCTCTGTGGATAGTCAGCACTGAACACTGAAAACAAAATGCTGTTTGACTTAACAAGTAGGGAGAGTACTTAGAAATGTAGAGGCACAAAAATGTCCATGCAATTTCACAGCTAAATACACCACAATTATAATCTAATGCAATAACAATTTTAAGGGTCATTTCATAGTAAGAGATGAGATACCCTTTGAGTGGTAGAAAGCTCCCACCCAGCCATCACCTAAACAATAGTTACGGATCCCTGGGAAGGGAAACATTTGGACCAAATTGCTGATACAGCGACAAAATACTTTTTCAAGTGTTTCAGTGGTGTAACTGAAGTTCTTAGAAGATAAGGGAGACTAGTATCACGCATCTCCATACACACCTGGACTCTCAAACTCAATATCCCTATCAAAAGGAAGTTAATATTTCCTTAGTTGTGGGTTTGATATCTAAATTTTTTCGTATTTATTATTGCTGTTGGTTTTGTTTAGACTTTACAGCTCCACAGTGCACTGTGCACAGTGTTCCCTGTGTCTGGAAGGAAACCATGCATGTCCCAGGACATGGAGTTGTAGAACTATTGATAAATAAAGGGTAACTTTACTTTTTAATGATGTCTAGGCATATGGCAAATAGTGTACCATACTTAAAACATGAGAAGTCTGGGTAAGGTCCTAACTAAAGACAAAAATAATGGAAACACTCCTTTTATCCTGTAACTTCAGTCTCAGCTTTTTCCGTTTTATGTGTTTGCAAAGTCTGTGTAAGTCTCATTTGTGATGATGTTCATTTCAGCCCGTTGGGTTGCTCTGTGGTCCAGCAGTGACTGGGAGCACTTCAGAGACAACACACTTTCAGGTGTCACATTACAGCATCTCCTCTGGCTCATAAAAGAGAAGTACTAATAAGCTCCAAAAAAGCCTCATATCCAGTACTTTCACCACTATAATGCTGTTCATTAACATGTTAGTAAGCATCAATAGATAACTCCAGAAGAGACCAAAAGCAGCCAAGATAGAGCTGCTTCTTCCAAACATAAGCAGTGGTATAGAAATACTAGGTTTGAAAGGAGAGTTCTGTTCTGTTTCATGGGTCTTTCAAAACAATGATGTAAGTCATTATTAAATCAAAAAGACACCTTCTGTGTTTGCCAGCCTTTATGTCTGCCAATCAGATTTCTGGAATACTGTGTTTTCCCTTATAAAGCTAAAATGTGGTATGATGGGTTGAGAAAGGCAGAAAAGAGGAGAAAAAATTATTGAACTGATCAAAATATAAATCAGGAATTGTTAAAAAATGTTTGTGAAGTATTTCAACAAATTTTCAAAATTATGTCTTCCCAGTTCTGCTGAGCTACTGCTCTCATTTTCTGTTTATCCAAAGTATATATTTATTTTTATTCAATATTACATCTTCCTCAGAGAATGTTAACTGACTTTTCAAAAGGCAAAACAAAATAGAAAGGGGGCAGTTGTTAGAAACGTCATATAAAACTTCGTGTGTGTGTGTGTATATGAGTAAAAAAAGGCAAACCATGGTGAAATTGATGTCAGTTTAAAACATTAAGGAATTATGAGCAAGTCATTGCATTATTTTAAAAAGATGTCTTCTGAGGCAATAAAAAGTGGGGATTTGCTTATCAGGATTGTAACTACCTGCCTTTGGAAATGCATGATTTCAATGGAAGCAGCTGAGATTTACAAGGTAGCTGTATATTTGTAGTGTGATGATATTGCTGTTTGCTCAAGAAAAGCATTGAAAGAGCCAGCCACCTGAGTTGGTTCATCTGTGGTAGTTGGGACACAAGTAGGTCTTAACGCTGTTCTTTTCAAATGGGTCTTTGTTAGATGTTTCACACCGTAGAAGTCAATGAGACCGAAACATCCATTAACTTGGGCCTATACCTGGTTTTGGACTTAGTAGTGTTTGCCTGAAGCACTTATGAAGGCAAGATCCCAAATTCTTGCTTTTTTAGAAAGTTATTTAGACTGTAATATTGCAGTTGGAGTAAGTACTTACTAAACGTTATCATTCCTAGCCAGTTTTATTCTTCATCTACTGTTCAGTGAGATACTGCTAAATTCCCGGGCAGATGTACAAACCCCAAAGCGAAACACTGGCCTGCCTGTGAAGGAATGACAACAGAGTGTTAGGATCAGGGCACTATTCAAAATACATTGGTTTCCGAATGCTCCAGAAATGCAGAAGCACAGCTGAGAAGTTCAGGATCAAATTATAATCCCAGCTCTGCTATCGCTGCCGAAAAGGGGAGTTGCCTTCACCTTCCCGGACTTCCTCCTAGTTATGAAGTCCTGCCCCCTACTTGCACAGGCCCTGGTGCCTGGAAAACTCTGCTAGACTTGATTTTGTAGGCTCATTCTATCCTATCCGCTTTGCTTGCTGGGTCAGCCTTCCACTGTTTTGCCTAGCTGAAAGAGCTCAGGTTCAGGAAGCGCCAGAGGCAGGAGACAAAAGCACATGGTGAGGAGTGCGCAGTTGTGAGCAGATGGCAAAGTTGAGCTTTTCCTTTTTCAACAGCAGTAACCAGTGGGATCAGCTCACCCTGTAACATGTGGCTTCACTGAAAGTGGCAGGTTCACCTTTGACAACATCCAGTTGCAGCGGCTTTGTTTCTAATGTACTTATAAATGATGCAGATATAATTACCTTTCCTGACATATATTATCACGTTGGAGATTGATGTCTGTTCTAATGAAGGGGGATAGTAAACTTACTTGGTGTTATCTGTAATCAAGGATGAGAATGCTTATATTTTTCCTAGGCACTTTTTTGAACAAGCTGATTTCTGACAGCTTTTAATTGTTTTCCTCTTTTATGAGTGATAATGATCAACCAAATAACAACCTGGCCAAAAAGGCACATTTTATAAAAAAACTCCTGAATGCTAGTGTTTAAAGTAAGTGTTAAATTTCATTTTGAGGAAGTACCATATCCAGGGAACTGGACCCTAGTCTTATGCTCTGTTGTTCTGAGGTGGGCAAGGTTATCTAGCTACTCCACTGGACAAATCCCTTGTGTAACATATTTCGGCCTGAAGTACATTTCAATAATCAGACTGTGGACATCTCTAGATAGCTTTATAATGCAAAAGCTGATGGAAGGAACTGTACTAACGATACAGTTACAAGAAAATGCCAGAAAACCACACTAGATCTAATTAGGCTCTGAAGAAGTAGTTTTATTTATAGTTTTATTTTGTGCCTTCAGTATTGGTAGCACATCTTGGAACTATGCTCAGACTACTTCGAATTTTAACTTATTCAGTCAAAAGCCAGGCCAGTGTTGTTTATTGTGTGGATTATACTCATGCTTACTGAAGAATTCACTAGCACTGAGTTTCTAATTATAGTTTTTATCCATGCAGTAAGATGTTTTGCATATTGCCTTCTGACCACTGCCCAGCTGGAAATAATGTCAAGTTTCATAGGCTTTTAGTAGTGAAGGCTAAGAATTTTGTAAGGTGTGTGCATGTTTAGTACATTTGCATAGCTCTTATCATTACATTAGAATATTTACTGGGAATATATTGTACATTTCTTATTTCCTGAGAAAGTCAATGATTCATGGGATTTTGTCCTGTAGCACTGATTGTCTGGGCCAGTGGTCACCTTCAGCATCATACATGAAAACAAGATCTATGGCACAGAAAGTCATTTAGGTAGGATAAAGCAAACTCCAGAATTCTCCACAGTAGAGTTACAATTCTGGGGAGTAGCGCAGCTCGTATAAACAAACACCTAGCTTACTTTGGCTGCAGTTCTGGCTAGTCCAAAAGAGAAGAACAGAAGCAAGTTTCTTTAGTGCTTTCTTCAGCTTTAATCAGAGGTTCATTTGCCATGCTGCTAGGCTTGGGGAGGAAGGCCAGGCACATGCTTCATCCAGGTGTATCAGAATGAGCCTTTTCTATGGTGTAGCCATATAAACAAAACTGGTTTGCTACTTCTTAAATTATATACTTTTTTATTGCAGAATAAAGTCATATGAGATTATGAATTCAGCTGCCAGCTCTTTGTTGATAAAATGGTTGGAATATTCTTGTCCGTAGTAAGGACATTAGTTTTGTTTTCATTAAGCTCCCTGCCAATTTTTGCCATAAGATAATGTGAAATCTGCTATGTGTGGGACTTCTGTAGACAAAACAGTGCTTAGTTTCAAGAACTCTCAATAAACAACTATTACACTCTTCATGATGTTTTACACTTTAGAAAAGTTTGACTTTTACATTTCCCAGATGCCTGCTTTCATTGTTGCTCTTAAAGTTCTGCTTTAATCTCTCTGTCGTGTTCTTGGACATTTTGGTAGTTTATAATTTTAACATTTTGGGTGAGATTTAAATAGTAATATTTTCTTTTTTTCTGTAACTGTTCATTGTATGTGTGTAGACGTAATTTGTTTTGCTATATATTGGACTGGCGATATTCCCTTATTTTATTGCTGTGCAAATTCAGGTTCCTGCCTGATTTTCCTTCCTAGTCTCCCAGTGTTTTTCACAGACAAAGGTCTCCTCATCAGTGGAAGCTGATTGACTCAAGGGCCTAAAAACTTTCTTTTACCTATTAAAAAAAATACCAGAAGAATGCAGCACAGTTAATATGGTGATTTGTCTTTGCGATTCATTTCAATACCTCTCTTACCTGTGGTAGCACTGTAGTGCGTGTGTTAATGTAGTACATTTAAACATCAGCAGATGGGGCCCTTGTTTCCTTTGAAGAATGGTTTGTCTTTGAATTTTATTTTTTTTAATGTCTGTGGCAAGAATGAATTTTTCTTGTTCTAACACATTAAATTAATGTAGTCTTTGTAGCAGATAGGGATCTAAACACAGATCAGAACGCCTGAACTTTAGTGGGAAGCGAATGTTTCCAAATCTAACTGGAGATCTAATTTTCATGGCTGGCCCTTATTTCTGTAACTGACTGAACAAAACCCTCGGCCTTGAACACCTCAGTGATATTCTGAGGTTTGGAAACCAGCTGTCTGCCTTGTGGTTGAATCCATCTTTCTACTGTATTTCATAAATCTTTCTATAGGTAAAAGAATAAAGCAAATTTTTATGTCTTCTACAGAATAGGCAGCTCTTTTCAAAGTTATTTGCAAAATGCAGTTTCCTTTTTCCCAAGGTGAAGTAACATAAAGGCTGTATAAAAGTGAAGAAAAAGGCATTGTAGAAGCAAAGCAGGAATCAGTGTAGAGACTAATGCTTTCTTTTAAGTGTTGCATCTAGGGGAAAAGCATAGGAACATGCAGTTAAAGGTAGCATATGTCTTAACTCGATTTCCTTGCTTTTGAAAGACTTGAGTTGTAAGTGGTAGGGGCTGAATACTTGAATATGGTCATTTTGTTTCTAAGCTTGGTTGTCACCTTAACTGATTCTGTTAGAGCTAAAATACATGCGTTTTATTTGTGAGTAAAAAATTGTGTGGAAGGCAAAGCAATATACTCTGATGCCTTAACCAATCTTATGAATGTATCACAAATTTAAACTTGTATTTTGCAAATGGGTGTCTCATAGTTTGGAATGACTTTTTCAGAGTTGTTAATCTTTCTGATCTAAATAAGAACCTTATTTGACTGTGGCTATAAAGTGGGTTTTTAACATAATGTATCATAGAGGGCAAATCTTTCCTATTATTAACTTGAAACACGAAAATCGCTCCTTCTGTGCCATTCTGATCTGTTATGTCAAAATGACTGCTGCTTGCTTATGCGAACTTCTTCATGTGGTACACTTGTGCACTAACTTACAGACTGCAGGTTTGTTATTTGGGGGAAAAAGCAGAATAACTAATAAGTTTAAAAATTCAGCATGTCAAGAAAACAAGCCATGTTTGAAAGAGGAGTACACAATTTGTATTTGTTGGATATTGTACCTCTACCCAAGGGTTGATACTAAGGGATAAAGTCATGCTATTTTAAAACTGAAAATTACATAACATGGAGACAGTTACTAGGTAAAGCATGTCAATTTGGTGCATCATTTATTGTAGTTTATACATCAAAAATTACAGTGATGCAGCCGTGATTTCCACTTACTCTTTACTTTTACATATGAGACTTGCTATTAACATTAAGCATATTTTCCATGTCTAATGGTGCAGGCCATGCAAGGCCTGTCAAATATTATTAGTATTTTAATTCTACTTTTTAAGTTAATTTTTTTCTGGAGGTATGATTTGTTTTCCTGAATTCAATAGGGAGGAAATTTCAGGAACACTTTGCTGGTTGCTCGTTTTGCTGATTTGGCTGCATGACTGATGAACAGTATGTCCTATTGAAAGATCACCTAGCATACCATTCTGTTTGAATTAAAATGATTTTATCTGCATCATATGGTATTATCTGAGCATCAACATGCTTCGCTGTATTTTATTACTGATATTCTCCTATATATTTGTCTGGGTTGGGCCAAGTCGTTCTGTTCTTTACATAGATACAATACAGGGGGAAAAAATCTGATCAAATCATTGGGGTCGTACTGGGTTTTTACTGGTGTAATTCCATCAAAATTTTGTTCTGTGCAGACATTGCACATGGCAGTGCTTCAACTGAGAGGGAAAACTTGACTTGCACACCACATTGACTCTATTGGCATTTTCTTCCAAAATGGCAGTGGATTATTTTTCAGGTAAGAAAGAAATGACAATTTTATTTGTACCACAAAACACTCAGGAAAATATTTTTCTCTACAGTACATTTTTCTTGCTGTACACATGAAAAGGAATGTTCTTCAGATGTGCGCATGGTATATAAAGAAAGAGAAAATATTTAGGTTAGTTATGAGCTATTTCTTATATAGTGCATTAAATAAGTAATGTAAAGAGAAACTAAGATCCAAGGATACAGTACAGTTGTCTAATTTAAATTATTATTATGGTGGCTTATTGATCTTTTACTCAACACACTAATTTTTATATCTCTTTTAGCTGTGTATTCATCATGAGAATGATCAAATGAAATTTGAATTTCTGTTGCTCAAGGGGGAAAAGAAAGAGGTTTAAACTTTTGAGCAGGAGGAAGGGAGGGAAAGAACTAAAAGGGAGGTTATTGTTTTAGAAGTAGGGGAGCTCTGCTTTAGTTGGAAACTGAGATACTGCAGCTGTTTAGAGCAACTTACATCTCTGGAAATGCTAATGGTCATAATTTGAGTGTTATAGAAACTGTTCTGTACATTGTTAAGTATAAAAAAGTGAGGAAGGAAGGGAAAGGGATTTGAAGAACAAGGCCCTTTTAGAGACAAGTATCTTATTCACAGTATCCTTATCTAGGAATTTCTACACATATAAGTAATAAGTAACAATCATTACTAAGCATCCATGAGACTATTTATCTAATTGTACTTGGTGGATCTTCTAAAGTTTATCTTGTCATTTAGTGCCCTCTCTTTTTTTCTGTTAGAAATGTATTCAAATAAAAATGCGAAATAAAATGTGAATTGTGCAGGTTAATCTTAAGGCTTTCTCTGTAGCTTTTTTCAAAAAAAGTTCTTTGGTGAATTTTTCTAATGGATGTTGATTTTGGGTTCTGTCTTCTTATAAGGCCTGCACAGAATACATTGAATAAAAGCCATACATAGATTACCTCTTTTTTTCTAATCTAATGAGCAGGTCTGGGTATGGTGGACATGTTCCTGTGTGCTGTTTTTCTTGCTAAAACATTGTAAAAACCCTTGCCACAAAGTATAATGGTGAATGGCTGTCTGACATAACTCAGTGTGGGGTAAGTTTTGGAGCCCAATGGGGATGTTCCATTCTTTGCATTTCTGAGGCTGTAGCTCTATGAAAAGGGTGGAGGCTTTAGGTGAGAAGGGCTTTTGTGGGATCTCCTGAAGGAGAGTACTATGCACTGGTGTTGTAGGAAACTCCCAAACACAGTGGGTCAAGATGGGAACCTCCTCCAGATCAGAGTTCACACCTCTCTACATCTGTGCACCTTTAATGAGGGAAAGTTGAGTATATTTGGTATATTTTTCTTATTCCCTGCAAATCCTGTTTACCTTAAATTTGTATAAAAGGGACTAATGTAAGAAAATATGTATTTTTATTTACCTTTTGGAGCATATCAGCAGAGCTGGTTCTGCTTAGAACTCTGCCTTACAGAGCTTGGAAGTTTCCTCAGATCAGGAGCTCTACCAAAACTGGTGCCAGAGCTGACATTTTCGTTGTGTGTCACTGGATCTAACAAAATATGGCAAGCTTCAATTCCAGCATACTAACACCCTGCTCCTACAGCTGGATTTTAGGTAGCACTTAGCTGTGCTCCTGAGGATCTCAGCTGATTCCCAGGGCAATCTGTTCAAGACTGCAGAAATTTTGACATTATTAATTGTAACTTTGGATTGTCTGACTTAAAACTTCATGTTTTAAAACTTTATTTACAGCATGATTTCTTAGCTTGGTTTTCATCACAGTGTTCTAAATGAGTAATGTTTCATGTTTCACAATACTTTAAATTAATAGATAACCATTTACAACATTAACACTATCTTAATGAAGATTTTTGCTTGGTATTACAAACAGCTGCTGGAAATACAGTTCATCTATCATTTATAATCTTTTATTAAATTCACACCTGGCAATGCAGCTATAGTTTAAAGTCTGTTAATTATAAGACCTATGTTTGGGAGGCCTGTAAGTCTCATTTCCAGTCTTAACAGGCTAGATCTTTGTATGCAATATTTTCACTAGGATGGACTTTTTTCTCCTTGAGTGGGTCAACATTTAACTTCTTCCCTTCTCGATAAATAGCTAATTACTCAAGAATTACCTGAAGATGCCAAGTAAGAAAAGGGTTGGGGTTTGGGTTTTTTTTACCTTTTTATCCCCTTTTTTCTAAACAGTCTTTGCCTGGATGCAAAAACAAATAACAGAACAGAGATGAAAAATAGTTCATAATAAATGATTTAACATGTATAACTTTTTTTCATTTGCGAATTATCTGTGAGATGCTTTTGATTCTCTCAAATGAATTTGCTATTCAAAATTATTCACCAAATACTTTATCTGAATAATTTTTGGTCTGGAGATTGTTGGCAAGCAGATTGTTGCATGTATTTGAATTTCTAATTTCAGATATCGCTCTGTACATTTTGATTAGATGTAGTAACATTTATGTTCCCTCTTTGAAAGAGTAGTTACTAGAACTCTTAAAAGGAGATTTCTAAGCTGAATCCTGGTGTTTGCAAGCTTAGAATTATCAGTGAGTACAGAGTCTCCAAGTGGATGGGCTGGTGACCACTCCTTGAGTGTAAATTCACTTGACAAAGTCTAGGTCTGTTGCCTCTCTCAGAAACAATTCTTGCAACAAACCACCACAAATTCACCAAAAAAAATTATCTATGCAAAAATGTGCATATTTTAAAAAAGTATTAATTTAGCTTGGTCTGATTTTATTAATGTTCTTCATTTTTAAAATCCAGTAGAGGGTACAGATTGCCTTTCTCAGGGAGCTGCCATTATCGTGGAAGATCAGGCTGGAGGCTGCTAAGAGGATTGGAACAGCATACAGGAGATGGGGGAGTAGGACTTGAAAGGGAAAGCAGAATATTTCATAGTAACAGAATAAATAAACTTGTCAATTTAGGAGCCACATTAAACTGTCCAGTCTTGCATTATTTTAGGCTGACAAATCTGATGAAGAGTATGGGAAGGATGGATGGGCAGAGAAATAGATGATTCAGTGTATTGTTTTTATGTAGCAGTTTCAGACAAACTATCTCTAACCAGTTTACCAATAATGAGATATTCCTATATGGAACTCAATACAATAGGTTTTACGTTTGTCACGCAGGAAGACAAGACAGTATCTTGAAGAATGAGAGATGGAGAAAATGATGAGGAGTATTAGAGAAGCAGTACAAGTTCTCTTGTAGGGAGAGACACAGAAAAACATAGAAGAATGGCTAAGAATGAGAGGGGATAATGTGCACAGTGGAACTAGAGCTGACCTGCTGGATCATCCAGTCTGACATCTGAAATATATCACAGGAATGCTTGCTATTGTAAAGATGATGTTGGCTGGCTTCCAATAGAAGTTAGTCACCCAGATTTTACTTAATTTTGCGACTTTGAAAGTTCTTGTTATACTGTTTTTTGTAACATTTCATTGTTTTTTTGCTACCACAAATGCTTTATCTGTCTTTGTTGGCACTGTATTCCATACCCAAATGGGTGGATTATATACAGACAGATTCTAAAGAGAAAGTTCAGGCTTGGTTTAAAAATGAATGGCAATTTCTTAAGGAGGACCGAAGTTTTAAACTAGATGGGTTAATACATTCCTATGAAAGAATAACCCCAAATTATTAAGTGTCATACTGATGTGGTAGAAAAGAGGTGCAGTGGCCTTAGGAAGCAGGTGTAGTGGCCAAGTGGATTCCCAAACTAAGTCCAGAAGAAAAATTGTCACTGAAAGTATGTTTTGTTTTGCCTTAATAAGTAGCTTGACAGTGATTGTGGTGGTTGTCACACTTCTGGACTGGAAAGAGTCTGTAACCCTTTGGACATTGCTGATATTTAGAGTGACAGCAAAATCATAGAAGATACTGTTGTATTAAGTAAACTGTTGAGTAATATATCATTATATTTGAAAACATGATTAATAGAGCAAGTAATTTTGGCAGTTTTTGCTGGGGAGTAAACAGGAGGTCTCGAAGAGAATTATGGAGAGGGAACTATAAAGGGAATTTGGAGAGGGAAGGAACGTTTAAGGCTCAGGGCTGATTTCAAGAGTTTTATTCTCTTGAATTAGTAGGGTAGAGATTAACTGTGGCCTGGCTTTACATGGCCATGCAACTTCACTGGAGACAAAAGGAATTGTGCTGACACAAGTAAGCGGAATTTAGATCCTCCTTGCAGTAAGGTGGCCAGCATAGCAGATGATCTTGCTAAAATCCAGTGCGGTACTGAAGCTTGCACTTTTTCAGTCTTTTCCTAGCTGGACTCACTGTTCCACTAGAGATTTGGTTTCACAATTTCTACGCATTTTTTTGAAAGTGCACTTTCATAATGAGCCTCTTTTCTTCATTTCCATGTGTTCTTGAAGCTTTTGAGATCTTCCTAAGCACTTTTGTGAATCTTTTTATGTACCTCTAGTTACAGCCTGATTACCGAATGTTTTGGATGAGTATTTGCAGTTTGGATGAATAGCTGAAAGTGCACCAAATGGCGGCATTCAGGGGTATTTGACCAAGAATGATTGACAGTGTCGCTAACTACTTATTATGTCAAGGCTTCAGCACACCGATTGATGGGAAATGATGTATAATAAATTAGAATGATCACACATCATTTCCCATCGATTGAAATGCCAAATCCTTTGATGGAGTAATGAGTTATGACCAATACTACTCACTGTCTTAGTGGGAGATTGATTGCATATCCCTTCATCAATGTGATCAAACAACTAAGGAATCCAAAGTACACATGTAGCACGCAAGTTCAACTGTGTTTTCACTATAAAGTGAGAATAATACTATAAAGTCAGTGTTGCTTCTGTGGTATTATCCGTGCTACCTGGGTATATGTGAAACATGAGTAAACATGAAAATGTGGGCAAATTCATGCCATACAGACACATTAAAGAAACATAAACAGATTCTCTCTCTGTTTCACATACCAACAGAAGACTAGGGATGAGATCTAACTTACCAAAATCAGTTATACAATAAATTCTAGTTAGGAAAATCCTAACTAATGAAAACTCAGTCCTTGCTTTAAATTTTTCATGAATTGCATGTCCTTACAAAAATGAAACTTAATTTGCTGTGGCTCAGGAAAGAGTAGGTAGAGCTGTATCTCCAGGAAAGTACACGGACCCAGATTAGTAAAAGGAAAGGGAAGTTTCTAGCAGTCTACTGAGAAAATAGATTCGTTTAGAATTTTGTATTTTTCTTTCCTTTGAGAAAGTTTTTCATCTCTATCTGTATAAAATTAATGAATGGTACCAGCTAGTCCCTCTATTCTTCTGTCTCAGGAGATACCCCAGTGCAAACGCATGTGTACACATGCATATTAAATGGTACTTAAAAGGCTGTACTGTAGTATCTTGTGCCTATTCCAGTGTGTTGTTGCTTATATACTCAGTGTTTCACGTTCAGTTTTACTTCACATGTAGCAGTACTCTCCATGAGCAAAAAAACCCCACCAGAAAACATTGGTTAACGTACAAGATGATGTAGTTGAAGAAAATACGATCTGTAACGAAAGAAGAGTATGAAGAGCTTTTTCTTGAGCTTATGGATTGAACATAGAGGCCATTTATTTTTCTTCACTGTTCTTTTCAGCTGTTGTGAAGTGGATATAGTCTCTCTGTGATTAAGTCTTCCAAAGTAGTAATTAGATAAATTCTGTCAGGTAAATTCCCTTAGGGAAGGAATTGCAATAATTTTCTATATTTAAATGCTACTTTATAGGTGCATAAAAGCTGGTTTTTGATGCACAACTGTTCCATGTTGTCTGTGAGAGAATGTGATGATGAGGAAGTGTGGACTTGTTTGTTCTTAAGTGACTTTAAAATGTTTTCTAAATTAGTTTTCATGAGAAAGAACTATATTAAAATTAGTATTTCTGGATTGCAGTTGCACAATAAGGACTGGTCAACAGAGCAATGACAGCAGTATGAGATCAATAGTTGGAAGCTAACTTTAAAACAGGTACTGTTGCTGTCTTGCCATAGCAGCATGAGGCTTAATGTGGGCCAATTAACCCTACCTGTCATGAAGATTTTGCAGCAGGCAGTAACTTTCAAAGTGCTAGAGCCAGACAGCTACCAAGATTGGAGCTAGCTAATTTAAGCTCTCATGAGCATTTATACAGCACTACAATCACTACTCTTACAGACTATGTAACCTCTGCAATGTGAAAGCAGTGTGGTCACACTGCAGTACTAAGGCTGCAGGCAAGTATTTGTAAATTAGGAAATGTTGGAGTGTGGGTTGCTTGTGATACTTAAATTTTGTCTCTGTATGCATATTCACTATGGCAGAGCCTTTAATTACATGATCACCTGCTATGTTTTTCTACTGACTTCTATCTCATTCAATGCATTGCATAGGTAGCAATCACAGACAGCATCAACTTTTTAATATCTTCTTAATGGAAAAATGGAAGCACAATTTTACAGTTACATGGGCCTCAAACAATTACGCTGAGCCCTGACAAGAATTTGAATCCTGAACTTTTGCTCTTGAAATGTGATGAACTTTAGAACTAAATGTGTACACAGCAGGAAAAGCCCGTGTTCCTGGCATGATGTGCTTAAACTTTGAGTTAGGTCAGATGGGTACCAGCAAGTGGTCCAAGGCATCTCTCTCTCTTTTCTCCATCCATCCATCCGTACATCCATCCATCCATCCATCCATCCATCCATCCATCCATCCATCCACTCACTCATCCAGAAAGGCTGTCCAGTACAATATGGGCAGTTGTGCAGTTTCTTTAGCTGAGTATAGACTCAGCTGTAGATTACAAACAATGTTGTTCTGCAGATAATGTTTTGACATTCTGTAGTTGCTGACTGCTCAACAGAGACAGGAAAGCCCTTTTTCCAGAAGTTTATAACTCTGCAAAACTTAAGCAGAATATACAGTGACAAAGAAAGAATAGTTCTGTGGGTTAAGAACTTCCTCTTTGTCCCACTTCTAAGGATTCCTATAGCAGTGACACTGTTAGAGTTTATTAAGGACACTTCCAGAAAACCTTAATGTAAGGAATTCTGGTAGCAATTAGTGGTGACAGCAGGACAAACTAAAGAAGTAGCAACTATATAATAGTTCAGGAATTAACTTTGAGAACTGATTTTATATTCACATAATATATGTACAGGCACACGAATAACAGAATTTTTAAAATTCAGCTCTGTATTAAGATTCAAACCCAGTATTTCACTTATTGCCAATTGGCTTTCATCCATTTGCTCTGTTAGAAGCCATTCTCCTGCATTACTCATTAGCACAACAGCAGCACAATGTACACAGTGCATAGCCTGTTCTTGAAAATTATATGCCAACTTCCAAATTATTTTTTAATATTTTTATCTGTAAGGAAAGGCTAAATACATGGAAATTGGTAGAATGACTATGCTTTGGTTTTTTATACCACTGTAAGTCTCAGCAAAATTTGACCTCAGATGTTTAACTTGCCTCCCATGAAAATCAATGTGGTTGGTGAATCCAAGTTCTCATTTAAATGTACATTGAGACACTGAAGTACTTTTTATAAAAGTGAATTTTTGACCAAGTACGGTAAATTGTAACAGCTTCTGACCCTGTTACAATAAATACATAATTTATCACAAGTACTCTACTAAACACAATTTTTCTGAAGTATCTTGGAGAGGTAGTTACTTGCTATGCATATGCAATTGCCACTTTTTAATATTTAAATATCCTGGAAGTTTTACTTTTTTGTTCAAAATGGGGAAGGCACATCAGCTTTCATAGCTGAATCAAAATCAGTGTTAAATAATTACAAATGAAAAAATCATCTGAAGCTATCCAACATGTATTTTTATACTGTATCTCAGAAGGTCAAAACTAAGATTGAGAAAACATGCATGAATACAAATTGCTTTGCCATATTCAGGTTCCTTTAGTTTTTATGGATGATTAAAAAAACTCTTCAAAATGATAGGGCTGCAGGAGGACAGCAAATTCCAGGGCACCACACAGCAATGTAGATTTCTGGAGAGTTATCCTGTTACCAGACTCCCCTTTGCGCAAATGCCATGGAATTCCTGCCAACTCACAGTATTATCAGGATTTAATTAGCACTGAGAAATACATTAGAAGGCTTTGAACTCTGGGATAGAGAAAAATGTATGAAAATCTCATAAGCAGCTGAACTTAAGGAAAAAGTTGGGATAAATTTAATTGCCATGCTATTATTTAGGTTACCAAAGAAGCCAAAGATCTGATGAGGAAAACACATTGTGATAAATTAGTCAGGGCAGACCACTGTATTAGTGAGGCCACACTTCTTTGTTTATATTGCTGCATAACTCTGCCTTGAGAATTACAGGTAACTGAGGACAAAGAAAATGGGAATATTAATCACACTGTATACTTTTGGTCTTTATTAGTCCTTCTTGTATTCCACCAGTGCTTAGAAGCCCTAGTCCTAGATACCATTTCATATATATGCAACAAAGGTCACTCCCTGGCCTAAAGAACATATAATCCTGTGCATGAGCCAAGGCATCCCAGATGGGTGCAGGCTGATGCAAGTATAGGAAAATACAGAGATTGTCTTGTTCAATATGGTAGACAGTGATCATACTTTGACAGCACCTTTGTCATTGCCCACTGGTGTTCCCATGTAATCATTAGGAAAACTTTTAGGCAGGTGATACTTCATTTTTGCAGGTGTTTAAGATAGTACCATCTTGGAGAGAGAAAATACTGAAGTGCTTGTTTTAAAATTCATCAAATCCACGATGAAACTGGTTTCCCCTTTTGTCTGATTCTCTGATTCGTTTTATGGGAATAGGGAAAAAGAGTCTTGTGTCCTGCCAGCTCTCTATAGAGTACCACTGACTCTGTAGTGTTTTCTAGGCAATTGCTGGGGAAAGTGTAGATCATTTACAGGTGAAACCTCTCAGTTTTCATTACTCAATAAAATGCACACAGACAAGTTACACAAATAACGGTACCTTTAAAAGCATTTTTTCAGTGCTGTAATGATGCTCAAATTAATTCAAGTGATTTTATTAGAGATAAAAATTATTGGAAATCCTGATTTCTTCTATGATGCCTCTAAAACTATACCTAAGTGAAACATTTTTGCTTTAGATTCAGAAATAAAAACTTCTGGCATTGCTCATCATTAGAATTTTTCCCCTCAGGCTTTGTCTTTATTAGCAGCTTAAGAGTATATTTAGCACTGTCATATGTGAAATCTCTTCTGTTTGCTAAACTAATATGGGATAAAATGTCTTTTTTTACAGTGTTGCTCATTCATTATATAAAAATGGAAGAAACTACTTTAGTGTGTATATAGAACTACTCTCTATTTTTATGACAGAAAGGAGGTGACAATACACATCCCTTAGGCACTCAGGGGTATTATGTAAGAGTCATTAGTGTAATTGATATCCATATAAAGAGTGTTATATCAAACATGATTAAAATTTGCAATATATTACAGAGGTTCCAGTGTTCCAGCTGCTTTGTTATAATCCTTCTTCTGATAGATATGTTTCTACTTCCTTGTGAAAAAGTAAAATTATTTCAGAAGAAAAGATCTTTTCCTTCTTTTCTAATTTAAGGCATGATTTCTAAAAGGCATATCTTGTCCTGTATATAGGATTTTCCCATGTACAATGAGGTGAACATTTACTGTATGTCCACTCAAGCAATAACAATTTAATCAAGAGAATTCCTTGGTTTATGAAGACTTTTTATTAGCAATCATTTCCACAGACTGCTAATAGGCCTTAACAATTCTTGCAGTAGGATAAGATAGTCTCTTGATGGCATGCTACACCTTGTCAAGAAAACTAAACTCTGAAGAATAGATTTTATGTCTGCTTACGCCTCTTTTACACCAGAATGGCAGTGCTGCCTTTATTCTCCTGAGAGATGAGGAGGTGTGCGTACCTAGATAGGAGTTTTAAATTTCTATTCTTATCTTTTTGTTTGTTTGGTTTTTTTAAGGAAATTTTACACTATTTTTAATGTCTACTTTAAAATATTTTCCCCTTTTCTCTGAATGTCAAATGAACATCTTCCTTCAATTCCTTTCTTTAAAGACATTCTCAATGCAATTTTTTCAGTCAAAATCTGATACTAGAAAGCAACCCCTAAAGTAAAAATCTTCCCATTTTCAATGTTAGCCAGGCAGAAGGTGGTAACAGATAAGAGGCAGCCTGCCTAGAGTTCAAACTGCAGGGGACCGTAGTCGCAGGACAAGATTTCCTATGGCAACAGCAGTTTCTAATGGATGACCAAGCTTGAGTTTTCCACATTCATCTCTGCCCAAAACTTGTTAGTCACTATAGCTCCAGCCTTGTAGGGTTCTTCATCTCACAGTAGCACAGTCTGTGCCTTTTTAAGATTCAGGGTCCCTGATACAGTGCCACACAAGACATATTCTTCCTTCTGTGTCCAGTTTAGATTGCAAGGTCTTTGTTTTTTTTCTGGCTGTAAGCATTGAGTTACTTGGGACCAACTGAAAGCACAACATTTACATGTGACTCTCTCATCATGTTTCTTGTCACAACCGTCAGAGTTTAGCAATAAGCCACTGATAATGGTCCTTTCTCACTATTGCTAAATTAATATTTTATAACTTTACCAAACTTGAACATCTTAGCTGGCATTTTCCATGACAGGCATCTGTCCCAAACACAATAAGTTTAATGATTAAGCTCTAACACTTCAGTCATTTCCAAGTAAAAGGTTATGAGGATGCAATTTCTCTGTCTGCCTGAAGAATATTCTTTCTTCTTAAAAAGTTCTTTTTCTGCCACGGGTGTTGAAATTTGGCAGGGATACGCTGGTGTGAAAATTTATCCTGAATATGTTCCTATTAAACATACCAGAAAAAATTGTTGCTTCTACAGGCTCAGTAGGGCTGGTAGGTTTTTTTTGGTTGGTTTTTGTTGTTGTTGTTGTTGTTGTTGTTTTTTCTTGCTATTTACATTCCTTGAAGAATTCATCTGCACTGAATGTGCCACGCTCCAGGCCTGTAAGGATGTTGAACAGGATAGTCCCCACACCTGCAGGTATGACTGTGATACTGGGCACGGGAACTTTCCGTTGGAACAGTCCAGCAGGACATGTGATTCTGAAAATGTCAAAATGTCAAAAAAAAGAAAAATCTGCTGAATTCAGAAATGGAAGCAGAAGAAATAGAGGGGAGGAGAAAAAAAGAAAGCTACTGTAGAGAAAATGAGATTTGAACTGAAGAGGATGAATGTTAGGAAAGGGAGTGCAGGAGTAGCAGAGACGTCACAGAGCAACATGGAACAGAGTATATTTGGGGACAAAAGAAAAAAAGGTAGTTTTACTGTGAGAAGCTAGAATGTCCTCCAGAAACCTGGATTTGAAATGAAGAGTCTTTGATTTCTTCCTACTTCTACCATCAGCAAGTATTTGGCAGAGCATGTGTATCTCACTATGCCACTAAGTGCGAGTTAGTTCAGAGAGGACTGTGCCCAGCTAGTGGGTTTTTCCATAATGAGACAAAAAGCTTTCCCTGGCTAATGGAATAAGGTGACTTTGCTGCCTTCCAGTCTTTTGCTTTCCAGTTCAGGTACAGGGATAGGATTGACAATATTTCTAGCATGCAGGATTTAGGTTTGTTCTGCTAAGACTGAGTTCACACACCTCACTGGTTCTTTTTTGAGGATGCACATTCTGACTATTCAAAATTTCTTAAAATTTGTATTTTACAAAGAAGCTTTATTCAGATTTTCCAGGTGTCTGTTATATAGTAACAGATATTTCCTGTGTGCAAGTATACTCAGAAGCAGGGATCATTATGCTCAAAAATTGTGAGGTTATCATGAGAGAGTTGATGAAAATACGACCAGTAGAAGGGACAACTTTTGCAAAGGGAACAACAGCATCTGCATATAATGACTGTCAGCAAGAACTTTTGGCACTGCCATGTCTTGTAGCTTGTCATTTTAACTCAGAGTTAAATAATGGAATGTTTCATATGCCTTTAGTGCAAGCTGGTTATAACCTACACAGTAAATATATATTTATATTGTTTGCAATACTACGTAAATAGTGAGTTCTCTGTAGGAGACGACAGTGGTATAATAGCAACACTTAAAGTATGATCTTTCCTTTTATGTGAGTGGAGTTATTGATTACAGAGAACCTGTTTTACAGCCAACACAGTGACTTTCCTGTGCAGTAATTGTATATAGGCTGCAGTTTGCTGAGGACATATGTGATTGCCTGAGAGCAGTATTGCTCTCTACTGTGGTAACCCAATTTCAAATCTGGTGCTTCTGGTTTGCGTTATGAATAAAGTAATACAGCAGTGCTGCACAAGAATGTATACGGGAAGAGTGGAAACTTTCCTTCTTGTTGTGTATTCTGTGTGGAAGCTACTTTACGCATCATGTTTCTTTTTAACCTCAGCCCTAGTCAAATTTATGACAACACTTGTAGGGGTGAAACAAGCAACCTGCAGGTCAGGTTCAATGGAGACAGAAGTGGGTAAGTGCACTTACTCTCTTGTAAGCCTGTATTACTAAGTGTTTGTTTTCAAGAAAGAGAAAGCTGTGCTGCCCAGCTTCATTGCAAATTCTGGACTTACAGTTTTTAGATGATGAAACAGGAAATTTCTATTGGCCAATAGAATAAACAGTTTATCTTGTAGCAGTGGCCTTCATTCAGACAATATTTCTTTTTTTTTTTCAGCCTCTTGATTAATACACACGTGTACAGTCTCCAAGGAAGGACTGTTTTTCTTGGTTTTTTAAGCTGGAAGCAACAACAACATTTTGCCTATTCCAGTGCTAATGCATGCTTCTTTCAGGATTCCGATTGTTTTGGACACAGAATAGGAAGTGCATGTCCAGATGGGCACTTTAAGAATCAGCCTGTCCCTGTGTTAGGTGACATACCTTTCACATGCGAGGAAAACCTCAGTTTCACGTGCATGAAAGTATATACCCTCTCTGGACATAGAAATCAGGGTTTGAGAATAAAGCAAACTTGAATTAAATCAGTTTCATTTTAAAAAGTCAAACCCCATAAGACTTTAATACTTGGGTGTATGCTGATGAAATACCATGACTCTAAACACTATTAATATTCATAGGAAGTCTGAAATAATTCATGACTTTCTGGAGTAATGTTAGATGATGTACGATGGTAAACAGTATCATTTACACTGAACCTTAAAAATTATTGACAAAGACAAGTTCCTAAACACTGGCTAAACCTTGTATTTGTTGTTATGATTTCTTGGTTTTATACTTCAAGCAGATTTTCAATTAACTCCACTGTATTCAGAGTAATTATTCATTTATTATAGTCAGTTTAGATGTGGTAAAGATTAAAGGAGTAAAACAAATCATTTCAGTGACATAGGCTAGTGATACATTGTTATTATTCTGATTTCTTTGCCTCTTGTGTAAGGAAGATTTATAGCATCCATTTTTGAGTGATTCCTTGTTAGCATATATTTTTATAGGTATTTATTTGCTAATATAAAGTGTTTTGATAAAGTAAGGAGCTATCTTCCTCTCTCCCCATTTGTTTAGGAAATACGAACATTCCTAGTAGATTTGAACAGCACACATATTATATATGCAATAAAATGTACTTGTCTATTAATAAAAAAAAGATACATAATGTGATGCACCGCTGTTCTAAGATAACTACATGTGTTTGATGTTGAGAAATTAATGGCATGAAGCAGATGCCTTCAGTCATCTAGGAAGTGTGGTTTCCCAGTGTACTGCAACTGCATGCCCTGCAGTGTGTCATCTCACTTATAAAGGGCTTTTACATGTTTATAAAAGTGTGTTAAATATTGGTAAAGTTTATTTTATGCATTAGGCATAAAAGTTGTCATTAGGATTTAACAAAGCAGCTTGCAGAGAAAGATTAGAAATAAAATCTCTGTATACAAAAACGATTTGTATGGTTTAGCTAGATGGTTCTGACTTTAAAAAAATTAACATTTCACTTACTGTTCTCAAACATTCAGAGAAAGGAGAAAAACAGCACTAGCTGAAAAGGGTGAAATATATGTTGTTATAGCAGTGCCTAGTAGGATCACTATTACAGAGGTTCTTCTAGTATTTCCATTATAAATCCTCTTTATTCAGTGTAATATCGTGGTAATTTCAAATCACATTTGGCTTTAACTTGGCAAATAATCTGTCAACACAGAAATTCAGTTCTTTTATATGTATGCATGCATTTATTCTTATATGTGCACAGACTATATCATGTTCACACGTTGCTGATGTATAGATTTTAAAATAAGCAATGATTGGACAGCTACTTTTTTTTGGGTCCAGTTTTCCTAACCATCAATTTAAAAGGAGATTACAGATGGGATTTTCAGAAGCACTTAGCATTGCCTTAAATGGTCACATTTAAGTTAATGGTAAAATTCCTGTGACTTAAATTGCAGTAACGTTAGGTCAATGCTGTTGAAAATCTTACCCCATCCTTTCAAAATATGTTTAGTGGTCTAGCTGTAGGTATGTGGTGTAAGTGACTGACTTATGGGCATAGTGACATTTTACTGGAACTTCAAGGAGATCATTCAGAGCTCTTTTGTGCCTCTGAACGTTCCCTGCCTAGATAAAAAGCTTAAAGCACTAGTCTGGGCACCTATATTAGATGTTTAATTGATTCAGTTGGGGGAAATTGTTTTCCTCTTTAAAAACAAACTTGAAAGGATGCTTTTATGTTGGATCTAAATAAAGCAAAAAGACCCATTAGGAAGTGAAGGATGCCACAAGTAAACAACATGGATGAATGTCGTGGCTGGAGTTATATGGCAGTAGTATAAGTATGAAAGGTAGAGGTATCAATAAGCGCATAGAAGAAACTCACTGACAATAATAAAAAGGCACACTTTCAGCAGCCATACTTTTATTTTTATGATGCTGTATATTCTGAATTTTTTTCCAGTTGGATAACTTCCTTTTTGCGGTATTTTCCTCACCCACATGCATCAGTGCCTAGTTAAGACATTATCTGTCAGGTAACTTTATATACTTTTTGCAGGTTGGAACAGAACTCCAAGGATCTGGAGCACCTCTCCTATGAGGACAGGCTCAGAGAGTTGGGGTTGTTCACCCTGGAGAAGAGAAGGCTCCAGGGAGACCTTACAGCAGCCTCCCAGTACCTAACGGGGGCCTACAAGAGAACTGGGGAGGGACTTTTTACAAGGGCAGGTAGTGACAGGACAAGGGGGAATGGCTTTAAGTTGAAAGAGATTAGATATTAGGAAGAAGTTCTTTACTGTGAGGGTACTGAGGCACTGGAACAGGTTGCCCAGAGAAGCTGTGGTTGCCACATCCCTGGCAGTCTTCGAGGCCAGGCTGGATGGGGCTTTGAGCAACGTGGTCTAGTGGAAGGTGTCCCTGCCCATGGCAGGGAGTTCAGAACTAGATGATCTTTAAGGTCCCTTTCAACCCAAACCGTTCTATGAATCTAAGATTTTGCAATTCTGTGATTCTGTGTTTCTGTAGTTCTATGATAAAACAATATAATTTTGAATCAAACTAGTTCCTGCTGTTTCTGTAATTAGATATGGTGCTAACTAAAAGCATAGCACCAAAAAAAGAGAATTGTTGAAGTGTTCAGGTAAATGTCCAAAATTAGTTAAGGATTTTTTCTTTGGGTGTACTAGAACAGTTCACTTCCATTTATGCTTTGGAACAAGTGTAGTTCCTCTGTTAAAAAACAAAACAAACAACAAAACCCAACCAGAAAAAAAGACACAGTTCCAGAATAGACATCATTATTAGTCAATGCATTAGATGAGATGAGTGTTGCAATTTAGGTTCTTGGCCTTCATCAAACAGGGTATCAATTTAGAGGTGATTTTTTGAGCTTCTAGTTATAGGTTCTGTATTTCTCTCAGGCTCCTAAACTAGCTAGTACAGCTGATAGTATCTGTGGTTAGTACGTGAGTTTGTCTCAGGTCTCTAGCCAGGATGCTAGGATGGTAACCTCTGGGGTTGATTACATTACATCATCCTAGGTAAACTGCTGATGACATGCCAAATGACAGGCAGAATGATTACTAGTTGGGGTAGCAGTGCCTCTGAGGACATGGATCAGGAGGGGCAGGTCTACTGTAGTTTGGGATTTCATCTAAGCCAACAGCAGTCTTCTAACAAAGGTACTTAAGAATGCCCTTTTATCCAGGTTTTTTTTACTGTAACAGAATGTAAGCAAATCTGTAAATAACTGGGTGAGCAAAAGAGGAACATACATACTTACTTAAATACTGAGAATGAGGTTTGACTCATTTTAGTTAGAAATTGGAGGAATTAGGATTTTGGATTACATTTTGGGTGGTAGGCTTTAACAATTCAATTTCTGTCAGCTGACTCACACCCAGAGGTTCGTAGGTGTTCAGAGTTCATTGCAGTTACAGATTTGCTTTCAATTAACAGCTATTCAGTACTGTTGTTATCTACTACTGTTAATGTATTGGATTGGATTTGCATGGCAAGGTTTGGTAGTGGGGAGGCTACAGGGGTGGCTTCGGTGAGAAGCTGCCAGAAGCTTCTCCCATGTCCAACGGAGCCAATGCCAGCCGGCTCCGAGACGAACCCACCGCTGGCCAAGGCCGAGCGCATCGGCAATGGTGGTAGCATCTCTCTGAGAAAGTATTTAAGAAGGGGGGAAAAAAACTGCACAACGGCAACTGCAGCTAGAGAGAGGAGTGAGAATGTGTGAAAGAAACAACTCTGCAGACACCAGGGCCAGTGCAGAAGGAGGGGCAGGAGGGGCTCCAGGCGCTGGAGCAGAGATTCCCCA
>JAVJGI010000032.1:18238879-18294690 GCA_035590275.1 Ibycter americanus
AGTTTGTGAGGGATTGTCTCCCATGGGAGGGACCCCATGCTGGAGCAGGGGCAGAGTGTGAGGGGTCCTCCCCCCTGTGGAGGAAGGAGCAGCAGAGGCAACATGTGATGAACTGACCACGGCCTCCATTCCCCATCCCCCTGTGCTGGTTGAGGGAGGAGGTAGAGAATTCAGGAGTGAAGTTAAGCCTGGGAAGAAGGGAGAGGTGGGGGGAAAGTATTGTTAAGATTTGGTTTTATTTCTCATTATCCTATTCTGATTTGATTGATAATAAGCTAAACTAATTTCCCTGAGTCTGTTTTGGCAGTGATGTTAATTTGTGAGTGATCTCTCCCTGTCCTTATCTTGACCCATGAACCTTTAGTTATGTTTTCTCTCCCCTGTCCGGTTGAGGAGGGGAGTGACAGAGCAGCTTCGCTGGGCACCTGGGGTCCAGCCAGGGTCAACCCACCACCCGTAAAAAATGTTAATGGCTTTAATCTCACTTCCCTGAAAAACAATCAAAGCTGGTTATTTGATGAGTTATGTGGCATCAGTGAGCTCTTACATGATGGCTTACTGCTTTTTTGGAGCACTTCCCTGTTATTCAGAACTTTATGTTTAAATAAACAAGAATATTGTAAAATATTCTTAGAGTAGGAACATTTGGGATGTAACGTGCGATGGGTGACGTCAATTAGTCTGAGTTTGTAATCTTATGTAATATAGGAGATCCTAAAAAGTCTGGGTTAAATTTTGTACTTCCTGAATGGAAGGCTGTCCTTTGTCTCTTGTGTCTCACTCCTTGGTAAACTGCAGTGAAATTAAGAGCCCAAGTCAGTCTTTCCTGCACGTATTGCAAGTTTAAAACAACCTATGAACATAATTAATGCAACTTTAATTTTCCTTAGCATCTTCAAGTATATTGTATCATTGCTTGAAATTTCATGTTGGTTTCTTTGCAAAGAGCAAAAACATTATATTGGTAACTTCAAAGCAAGAAATCCAGAGAAAATTAGCTACCAAGAGACTATTGAAATACAGATATCACAGGTCCAGATGGCTTGGCACTGAGAGGGGGTCATTAAGTTTTTTACCTCTAGAACACCGTTCATATCTAATCTGAAGTGGCTGTTGGTTAAACCACATTCTAACTTGGTTAGGCTCATCCGAACTGCTCTGTGGCCCACAGGAAACAGTCAAATCCAATATTCAAGTCTAGTTTCTGCCACTCTTCAAGCCCGACTTCTGCATTAGTTTCTTATGATTGGCCACTTCTTGCTCTTTCCCAGCTATGAGACATTCCAGGATTTTCAGGGATCCCCAATATAACTATTTGCAAGGACTATATAAATTACAGTTTGTGTGGGATGCCACATTGCTGTGAATTTCCATGGAGCTGAGTGCCTGTCATCCCACAGAACAATGTTGAGCCTCAGAAAGTGCCATTCTGGCTACTTTGTTTACTCTTTACAACAAAATATACTTGCTGGAACTAGGGTTTTAGGTTCCTTTCAGAAAGGTCTGACCTACAGGACTAAGGAATAGTGGTGTCTGTATCACAGAACCTTTCATTATCCTGGCCAAGTACAGTATAATTATGCAAAAGGAAACATCTTCACCACCCATGTAATCATTTATTCCTTTTGTGCTGCTATCAAGAACCAAGTAGGGAAGGAAATTCACTGGATGTGTTTCTATTTTCATGTTTTCTGAGCAAGAAATTACAATGCCTGGTAAATAGAGCAGGTTCTTTATACTCATTAGGGACTATTGTGTGAAAATGCTTTGCTGACTTCGGAGGAACACCCATAAATTTGTTAGATGTGTTTTGCAAAGTGTATATTTGACCCAGAATGAAAATGATTACTACAAAAGAGACTTCTGAGGAGTAAATGGGAGTTATATGTTATTTGGTCTCTGGAAGTCGCAACTTGCATGGCTGTTCGATCTCACCAAAGGCATAATAAATGAATATGTGTATGTTAAAATGAGACAGGCTTGGCAGGCCAGAGTGAACACAGAGAGACTGTGCTAGTACTTGTTACCTGTAGGAAGTTTAATTTTCTTATTTCTCCACCCACCACAGAATATTGTACACTGCTTTGTTCCTCAGCGTATATGAAGTAATGATGATTTAGTAAACCATTAATGGTTTATTTCTGTGTGATTTAGGATGGGATTTCATATGCTTACTAGATCAACACTTGACACAATAGAAAAACAACGGGTGATTTTTCTGCACTTTTCTGATGCCTTGACCCTAGAGATTGCTGAAGGAAAAAACAGTCTCCAGTATAAATAGAGATAACAGTGCCAAATTGAGTAACAGCTGCTGAAGAACTGCTCCACTAACCATGCCGAAGAGATATTTCATGTTCTTGCTGTGTTTTGTCTTTGGCCTGTTCTGCATAGTACTCATGCACTGAGATCAGGCGATCTAGGTTTTATAGTGGTCTGAGGAGCCTCTGATGGCAAGGACGTTTTCAGCCATGTATAAAGATAGTCTTTATGTCCACATTGCAGTGCTGGCATAACACAAAAGGAATGTAAAAATATCTGAAAGTGAAATTATTTTAGCCTGGTTTTCATAAAACGGAATTGCATTTTATGCTTAAACCATTTTATTTTTATTTTTCATTTCTTAGTTCTTCTGCTAATCAGAGATTTTTGTGTTTCGCAAAAGAGAGAAACTTGCAGCAATCAGTGTTGTGTCTTGCAACATCTTTTCTTTGTGAACTAGAATTATTGCCTAACAAAAAGCAGAGATTGCCCTCAACTGCTATAGACTAGGACATCAGTGGTCAAATGAGGTCTTGGCAGCTTGCTGTAGAATGGGCTGCCTAAAGTTCTGGATCATTTGTCTCCCCCATCATCACAAATCGTGTAAAAGAGCTGGTGATCCTTACAGAACCCCAAAAGCACAAGGAAATAGATTGTTAAAAATCCCAACATGAGTACATTATGCAATTATTGGGCGTTAATTTTGATAGTATAATCACCACAATAAATATGCAGAGTCAAAAATAGCAAGATCTATTTTTCCTCTTTGTTGCAGGCATGGATAGGTGAGAATGATTTCTTTGTAGAAACCCACAACTAAGGAAAGTAAGGGATGAGGTGAAAATGGGCAGATACTGATTCTGCACCAGTTTTTAAGCAGTTATTATAAGGTACTGTTTTAAGCATTGAAATACTGCTTTTCATTTGATGCTCAAGAATAATATTTTTGTAGGGGTACTGACACTGTGTGACTGAAGTTAATACATCTAAGTATGTCTTAAATCACACTCCAATAAAACAAATGTTAACTTCCTATGTTTACATATCCAGCTGGTATGGTTAGTAACAAGGTAGAAGACTTAATGCAGCTCTTCTGATCAAAAACCATATTCACCAACAACAGAAGGAATGGAAAAATTGTGGTAGGCTCATGGTTGTGTCATAACTGGAGTATTGTGCCCCTGTAACAGTCGTTTTGGTTCCCCAGACCATTTCCATCAGTGTATCTAGCAAGAGACGCCTTGCCTAGTTCTGCATCCTTTCTTTTGTGAACACAAAATAAAAAGAAAATCCCATGCACATGGACAAAAGAAGCTGCAACCAAAATGTGGTACTCTTGACATTTTCCAGCAGAACATGTAAGCTAATCACAGCTAGATAAGTCTAGGATAACCCATGGACAGAGCTTCAGACTAATATGTAATTCTTAAGCTGTTGGACTTTACGGAGACAGTTATTGTGTCTCTTTGTACAGACTGAGTATGATTTGTCTCTACCAGAGGAGCGCAGTTGGCTTAATGTATTACAATGAACTCTATACTGAGAACATTATGAGCTTTTGTCTTGTATCTACTCTTGCCTTGTATCTAGTAGGTGAAGTAAATGCTCAGCTATCTGTTGAATTAAACGGGGTTAGGGTTGCCTCATGGTTTATATTACAGACCACCTACCTGATGTTAAAACACAGAAATCAGTAGCAGCATGAATGACTCTGTGAGCAAAGTTGCTATTAAAGCATTTGTGCATTAATGGTTTCTATCTGTAATCCATATTACATGATGATGAGAAAAGTGAGGTGAAACAGAAGATTAATGAAAACAATCAATGGTAATTTCTGTACTTTTACTAAATAAGAGTCCATTTATAGCTTCGATGTTGAAATCAAAGTAAAGTCTTAAACTAGAAGCAGGCCTATGGTATTGGAATGACTCTCTCTGCATACTGGTCTCTTAATCCACTTGGAGTGCCTTCCAGGGCTGGAACGTTTTTCAAAAGAGTCAAGCTCTCCATAGCATGTTACTTTTTCGCAGGAAAGGAAATATCTAGTTATTGTAACAGCAGCAGCACCTATCTTGGAAACAGCTGATATTATTTTCCTGCCTGTAATCTGCAGTAAGCTGATTCTAGATTTCAGGAAAAATGCTGCAGAAATATATTTCTTATTTAATTTCTACTGTTCTTTCAAACGGCGGATGGCAGAATGCATCTGGGTGTACACCTAATGACCCATGAGCAATAAGCAACTGTTTAAGTAAAATGCACTATGAAAAAGCTTTTACCAAACAGCATTTTAATATTTTAAATAGATTTTCCATTGCAGGCTCTTTGTAACTGGATTAGTTCTCTGATGTGTTCTGACAGAGCTGTTGTTAGGGATACTCCATTAACTTTGTCTGTCATCTTATTTTCCCCAGTATCCAGCATAACACCCTTATATTTCATAATTTGTATTGCTATCAGTGCTGATTTGTAAATGTGCAAATTATAATTAACAACGGCCACTACTTCTATTAAATATTAAATCATTCTTGCAGCCTATGTTTTCCACAGCAGATGGAGCCCTGCGGTATGCAAATAGACTTTCCTTAAGTAGTCAGCAGTTTTTACCAAAATTTTGGCTTTAAAAATGCATATTTTTTTTGTTTGCTCTATGTTTTCTATAGCATTTAGGTTAATATTTATTCACTGCAGATTCCCTTTCTCCCCATAAGAATTTCATGGACTATTACATTCTAGCACTGAGGTTTTGTTTCACTTCATTAATAGCTCCTTAATCATATAGCTTGCTTGTAAAGTACAAACGCTTGTTATTTGTACTTATGCTGCAGTATTGCATAAGAGGCATTTAGTTATATTTTAATATGTATAGCAGAAGCAAAAATGCTGGGTACACCAACATAGTTCTTAATTTGAAAACCAATCTACGTGCACAGTTTTTTCCCCCAGAATAAGCAAAAGCATTTATGGTTTTATATTGTGTCTTAAACATTCCATTAAATGTCATCAGCTGATTCAGGAAAATGTATTGCAAAAATACTAGAGAACTGTAAAATGTGTAAATGTAATGAACGCTTAGGACACAGAAGGCATTGAAAGTCCAGCATTTATCAGGTAACTATAAAACAGCAAGAAACACTGATAGAACATTACATTTTTCTAATGTGTAATACCTTAAGCATGAAACTCTTATTTTTGGTGTTTACTGCTGTGCTGTTTTATTAAAGAACACTGATCCAGAATTAACATAGCTTTTCTAATATCGAGAGGAATCTGAAAGGCAAGCAGTGTCATTCAAGAAATGGTTTCACTATCCACCCGAGCAATTGCAAATGAAGATTTTTCAAATGATCAACTCAGAGATTGTATCCTAAATAAGGGCAACCCATTTTTTTCAACATTTTTAAATGGACACAGGAAGTAGAGCTCAAGGACATTAACTGCCACATTAACCAAAGAGTAATAAAAACTTCTCTGAATGAACATTTCAGTGAGCTGAAATGGTCTTAGCAATATAGAAATGAATTGTAACAAGTTAGGGTCTGGTCCTGTCTTCCTGCCGTTTTAGTAGGAGTTGGAATTAACATGCTAAATGGGATCAGCAGCAGTAAGCAACTGGATTGGAGTATTCCTGGAATCCATGCTGTGAATCCACATTGGTAGTGTGATACCTCTCATAAATCTGAGGTACCATTTACTCATAAGTATTAACCTATTTTAAACTGAAGTTGTAGGTGATGCTGAAATAGAATTCTGGGCCAGATTACCAGCTAGTCTGAGCGGGAGCAGCTCGGGTGACTCAGAGCCTTTACATCTACCAAGAAGGTATCAGATAACAGGGCAGGACCTGGCGCTCACCATTTGGGAACAGTCATTGTAATTTAAAAGATGTTAATTTGCACAATGAGAAAGTAATAGACGTGTTTCCTGTTCATTCAGATTTATCACCTTTATTGTTAATGTTAAGAAGAAATGTGATTTGAAGGATGCTGCAGGGATAATATCTTCAAAAAGGGAAAATAAGTTTTAAAAAGTGAACAGCAAGCCAAGAAGAATTGCTATAGGTGAGCTTCTGTTTGACATCCACACCATGGCATGCCGGAGAGCATAGATAGGCTTTAAACAAACCGATGGAAGTACTAGAAACAGTCTGCTTGTGGCAGTCTGGAACTGTGTGTAGGCTGACTTACGTGTTAGCCAAGTCGTCACGGTTTAACCCCAGCCAGCACTAAGCACCACACAACTGCTTGCTCACTCCTGCCCTCAGCAGGATGCGGGAGAAAATGGGAAGAGTAAAAGGGAGAAAGCTTGTGGGTTGAGATAAAGACAGTTTAATGGGACAGAAAAGCAAGAAAATGATAGTAATGATAATAATGATAAAAGAACTAGAAAATACAGAACAAAGGATGCAGCATGCATTTGCTCACCACTCGCTGACCGATGCCCAGCCAGTCCCCGCACAACATTCCCTGGCCAGCTTTCCCCCCAGTTTATATACTGAGTATGACATCATATGGTATGGAATATCCCTTCGGCCAGTTTGGGCCAGCTGTCCTGGCTGTGTCCCTTCCCAATTTCTTGTGCCCCTCCAGCCTTCTCCACTTAGTATAAACACTGCTTAGCAACAACTGAAAACAGCAGTGTATTATCAACATTAGTCTCATCCTAAATCCAAACCACAACACTATACCAGCTACTAGGAAGAAAATTGACTCTATCCCAGCTGAAACCAGGACACAGGTGGATTATTCTCCATATTACTTGGGCTAGATAGAATAGCATCTTCATCAAGAGCCTTCAGTCTGTGCTTTCCTAGAAATCTGCTATTATATACCCAGCATAGTCTTGATGTCTTTGATGTTTCTATGTAATTTCTACTGCAATGAGAAGTTCAAGGAGGCAGAAATTTGACCTGTTTATTGAAATGAAGAGGATCCATGTACATTTAAGCATTACAGAAAGTAGAATTTCAGCAAAATTTCTGCCAGAGACAGGCTACCATTTCCTTGTGAAAGGAACTTCATAGGGACTTACACGGGATTTCAAAGAATTTTCACTCCAGAAACTTTTGTGTTGTGCCTAGGAAATAGTTGTATCCTTGTTTTTATCTCCTTATAATGTCACACTGTAATTGCTGTTACTCACATGGACAGCATAGACCTAATCCCTCTCCCTGCTTTGAACTCCAGTGCAGCCTGGTAGTCATATACTCACTGCACAGCTTTGCCCGTTGGCTTTTGGCATCAGTCCTGCTCTTTGAGTCCAGCTGTTTAGAGCAAAGAAGTTTACTTGCTCAGGCAGCTGGGCATGGCTGGACTTCAGCACGTCCACTTTTGTGAAATGGGCCTGACGATTTTCATGTGTGCAGCACACCTGATACTCATGTATTTGGTGCCTTTCAGTGTAACATATCATTGATGAAAAAGTTGAACTATGCATAGATACAGTCTTCCAGCATCCTCCTCTCCCTCTGAAGCCAGAGTTCTGGTACGCAGTACCTCTGAAAATCTGATATATAGTGGCTAATGAAAGAATTTACAGGCAATTAAATGTCTCAATATCAGGTCAAAGGAAGATGTCAGGGAAGAGAGCCTACTTTCTTTAGGTTCAAAAACACAGTTGAGTGAAAGTCATTAGATTATTCCTATTTAGAATCAGAGGAAATCCTCTCTGGAGAAGCTAAGGAAACATGAGCATATTTCAGTCAGTCACTGATATCCCACTTAAGCCTTATTTAAAATCTGTCTGAGGAGGAACTGATATTTCATATGTGAAATGGTAGTATTTTTCTTCTCTAGGAGTAGCTAGTTAGGAGTATTTTAATTATGTTGAACAATTTGAATAGCTGTATTTCTTCATTCCTTTCAAGAAACCTCACTGTTCTCAATGTGGGAGATTTGGATGTTATAAATTCTCCAGGAGGCAGTCTTTAAATATAAATTTGTCTATCTTTGAGGCTTAAAATAAAAGCATTGATAAGAGCGGGGCATCACTACCCCTGAAATCATGCAGTGCTTTTTTTTGGGAAGGATCAGTTACGTCGAATGGGTGATCTACAGGAATTTACAATGAGGAGAAAGAGAAGCAGGGCTCCTAAGCATTTGTTTCCCCTGCGTTCATTCTCGGCAGTGCAGTGCTTGGGAAAGCTCAGAAAAAGCTTAGAAAAAATGGAAAGGATCCTAGCAGTTGTGAATAGGAGTGGTGAATGTAAGAGGAGATGGTCATTGTACAATGGCTGCCTGTGTGGCTTTGGATGAGTTTCATGGTCTCAGTTAGGAGCCTCAAGAGCTCAACATTAGATCTGTTTGCAGCTGGACTCCAAAGCATCATGTCTGTAGTCTCTTAGTCATACTGTGCCTCCCCATCCTTTATTCTTACTCAAATATAAGAACTTTTCTTCTCCACACAGTATAAAATGGTGGTGACATTTTGGCTTTTTTCCACCCCTGCAAGGCAAATTCATTTGGTAGTGTTCTGTCTCTAAACTGATGTACATTAGAAAAGAGAGCAGCTGTAGATTTCCAGCTGCTTTTCAAGTATATATGTTTACAGTCTTATTGTGTCTTTGTGTGACAAAAAAAATGGAGTATCTGGTGGAACAATATTTAGAATTCTGGGACTTGTAGAGTAGACCAGGGCAGATCTAAGCATAAGCGTCTGATTTTTTTACTTTTACAGCTAAATCAAATACAATTGAAATTAAGAAGACCTACAGAAACAGGGTACAGTACAAAAAAGCATTTCACTAGACCACATCTAATCATAATACAGGTAAACATGGGGTCTGGGATTCTGATTTCCAAGACTGAAATTCTTCTTTTTGTAAATATAATACTAAAAGCATAGAACACAATATAAAGATCCTGTTTACAGAGGACAATTTTATAGCGGTGTGGAATTTTACACCTGGTAGTAGTTTGGTTATTATGAACTTTAAATTATTACCTTTCCCTGCAAAGTGAAAGAAGAGAGTTAAGTGCCTAAGCAAAGCGCATACATAGTTTCAATCACATGAAATGTTTTGAATTGTAGACAAAGTCTTCATTTCTTTTACCTTGGTTAAAGCTATGCATTTGTTCTAGGAGATAATGCTAATGAACTGTGTTGAGATCCAGAAGACTTTACAAGGGCAGAACCTCATTATTCCTTGTTTTGGACATACTGTTCAAAGAGTTTCTAAAGTGGCCTAGATTTTTATCAGGAATTTTCAAATTTGAGAATCTCTGAGCTCTACTTAAAGAGTATGGTTGATGCATCTGCGGTAAATTTTATCGTACAGCGTTTTCATTTAATTAGATTGTGAACTCTCAATGACTTCCTGAGAGTAAATTTTCTTGAGAGGAGAATTAGAAGACATTACATGAGGTAAAGGACTTGAGAATACTTGTCCAGAAGAGATTGATAAGAACATAACTAGGACAGCTGTGAGCTGTGCTTTAAAATTGTAAATGATGCTAGTAAGTGATTTTCACTTCTGATTTTAAATAGTCTCAGAAATTGTCTTCTACCAAAGCTTCCTTGAATTACATTTTGTTTAGTAATCAGATCCACTATATATGAAGTATTCTGGAGTGCATTACATACAGGGAGAGGGTGAGAGTTGGATTTGCTCAGCTTTAAGAAGAGAAGGCTATAGGGATATCTTAGTGCTGCCTACAGCTGCCTAATGGGAGAATCTAGAAAAGACAGACTCTTCTCAGAGGTGTACAGTGGCAGGATGAAAGGCAACAGACAAAAGTTAGAATACAAAACATTCTTATTAGATAGAAAGATTATTTTTATTTTTTTCCCATGAGAGCAGTAACATACTGGAATAAGTTACCGTGAGAGGTTGTGGACTTTGCTTATTTGAGGATGTTTGGAACTCGACTCAACCTTCTCTTGTTGATTCTGCTTTGAGCAGGGGGTTGGATGAGGTGACCTTCTGTGGTGCCCTCCAACATAAATTATTCCATGGTTCTACTCTGTGCTGTATTTGACGTTTCAAGAGAGCACATTAGCACATTCAAACTCTCTCAAGACTCAGTTTTGCAAATCCTCTTCCCATTGTTCTAGGCAGCTGAGGTGTAGAGATTGTGCTGGTCGTGGTCTGTAAACTACCTGGAAGATAGACTGCTATACCAGGGCCAGGTCTTAAGACTATATAATAAACTGGAGAATCGTGCAGAATCAGGGACAGGGAATGGGAGAAGACTCTCTAAGCAGAGCAGACATCACTGATGCCCCTGGTTCAGGTAAGAGGAGCCTCAGTAGCAGTGCTGTCCCTCCTGGTGACATGAGACAGGGCTGTGCAAAGCAGGAAGCAGGGCTGGTGAGGTAATCACAGTAAGCAAGTGTGAGTGGAGGGAACCCTCCTGGGAGCTGTATAGAGGGAAAGACCTTCCTTAAAGGCCTCTGGGAAGAGCATTTCATTTCCTTTTATGAAAGGAAGGGTGGCTGATTTCCTTCCTGGTTACCAATATAGTTTTTAAGACCCAAAATTCTCTTTAGTGAGTGTTCATAGCACGTAGCCAACCAAGGTAGCTGACAAACAAGAGAGCATCATTAAAAAGGGATTAATTTATGTTTTAACGCTATTGGTGATGTTCGGGTCACCACTTAAATATTCATTTTCCATTGATCTAAAGAGGCAGTAGTTTTGCATATGATAACCCAAAACTGACAGTCAGCTGGCCTGGCTCTTCCCAGTGCAGCAAAGATGAGAAGAAATGAGATCTTGAAGCCTAGAAATATTAGTAACAGTAGGTTAGAAGTACTAGACAAAACTTACTCTTCCTCAAGAAAACAGATGTCCAGCTGTGATGATAACTCACCAAAACCTTCCCCAAACCTTCTCCAACTTTATTCCAAAACAATGTGCTAGATTTTTGGGTTTCCTGTAGGTAATAGAAAAGGGTATGTTTACCGTAAGATCCTTGGTGGTATTTTCTGTGTTTTCTGTTGTTCTTTGAATGATGTAGTAACCTGATTTACTCTGCTGTGTAATGCTGAAGCTTTTGATTGATGTTTCATTGAATCATAAGGTAACTCATTGCCTGTTGTCCAGTGGGCAGAAGATTAAAACTGCAGGTGCTCAAGCTGCCATAAAATGACATTATAAATACATGCAAAAGCTCCGCTTCAGCGCTATAAGGCTGCGTAACTAAAATACTAGTAATTTTATTGAACTTTTGAAGGCATTTTAATGAAGGCAACCTCAGTTTACACTTCTTTTACCTCTGGAAGAACTGACATCTGATGGAAGATGTTGGCACACAAGCAGTCAGAAAGATTTCTGGAGGGTGGCAGGGATAACTTCTTGACACAGGCAGTGGAAAGGCTAGCTGGGGCCATTTGCAGCTGGATCAGCTGCTGTTTGCTAATAAGGAAGGACTGGTTGAGGGTGTGATAATCAATGGTAGCCTTGGCTGTAATGACAATGAAATAGTGGGGTTCAAGATCCTGAGAGACATGAGGAAGGAGAGTGGCAGAGTGCAGTCCCTGGACCTCAGAGTCAGCTTTGACTGAAAAGGAAACTAGTGGTCACATCCCGTGGGAGGCAGCTCTGAAGGGCAGACATGCCCAGGAAAGGTGGCAGGTTTTTAAGAACAGTATCATCCAAACACAAGAGCCCCCCTCCCAATACTCAGAAGAACAAGTGGATGTGTTGGCTAAGCAGGGAACTGATGGCAGAGGTCTGAAGCACAAGTGTTCCTCTGGTAAGCCCCTTAAGATAACTGCATGTTTTTGTAAAAGAATAACTCATAGACTATCCTGGCGTAGTGGAAAAGAATAGTCTAACTTTGTGGAAGGGTCTGGCCAAACTTTTTGGTCTCTGGTGGTGGTCAATTTCTGCAACTTTTGAGGAGAAATCTGGGCACTGTCCACCTGTACTGTTTTATTTTCTCTGGCAATGTCTCTGCAACATACCCGTCTATGTTATTCCTTAATTTTGTTTGCTTACTAAGAGCCATGCTTCTGTACCACGAAATATTAGGTAATGTGAAAATGGCCGAGGTGGCAGAGGCTGCATTTCATCCAGATTGGAAGGAGAGCTATAAGAATATGGTGCCACATACAAGCCAAAAAGGCCTGCTGCTGTGCAAAGTACTTACACTGGGCACAATTGCACTGCCATTATTTTATAGCTTCTGTATCTTAAGCCTTTGCAACATACTTGGCATACTATTGAAAGCCAGTTACACTTGATGGTTTTGCTTTGAATGCTAGGCACTGCTGGTATTGTCAGCCAAGCAACTTGCACTATTAGCTTTGTAGCATGAGGGAGACAGAAAGTATATGGTACAAATCCTGTGGGCCAAATACATGCTAGTGGCACTGTTCAAGCTGAATCCTGAGTGCTTTGGTAAAACAATCAGGATTTGGCCCTACTTGCCCTTGGTACTAATCTTGTCCTCTACCAGCTAAGCATTTTATGGGATGTAAATTATTTATTTCCATTCATCAAATTCATAAGGTATGTCTATATCTGTGAAAGAGATTTTTTTTAAAAAAATATAGCACAGTTCATAATCTGTATTAAAAAAAAAAAAAGAAAAGCATCCATGTATTAGGCCATCAAGAGTCAAAAGCATAATTTGAAATGATAAACGTATCCATTTTAAGTTACACATTACTTTGCATAGTTAATATCACTATAATTAGTCATAGTTCCTGTAATTTATTGAAAAAGATGCTCAGCCCCTCTAGTGTACTACAGTGATGAATGTTGGAAGTGCAACTTTGGAAGCAGGAATCAAGAAAATTAGTAACAGTTGGAGAATTAGCATGTAAATCAATAATATCCTTTCTCTTGCATCTTGAAAACTGAGGGTATACATCACACACTGCATAACGAAAGGGAGGGCAGGAGTTAGAATTGTAACCTCCTTTACATTACTAGGTCTGCTTTTACTTCAAGAACTGTTTAAAATAATTTCAAACGTTAGAGTAAATCTCTAGTAAATATTTAAACTATGTATAACTAGTCACAAATAAATTAAGCTGATTTTATGCATTCTCTCTAATTAGAAGGGCACAGCATTTGTTGAAACGTGATTAGTATTATTCATTAAGCAAAAAATTCTCATTTGTATCTTATTATCACTATTCTGCATAAACCAACACAATTTGTCATGAACTCCCTCATTTGCTGTATCCTCAAAAAGCAGATTATGCTTATTTTTCATTTGGACAGTGGAAAATCAAGCCAGGTGTTTGGCAGCACCAGAGTGTTCAGGTGTAACTGTGCCAGTGATGGTACATTACTAGCAGCGTGGATGAAGAATGAGGCATGGAGAATCTTGGGACTGAGGTGCCTTGAGGCCCATCCCTTTAGAGTGGTCCTGCTGATGAGACAGGTGGTGTTGTGTAGGACTGGAAAAAAAAGAAACTTTTTTGTAAAGTCAGCCTTTCACCTTCAAGTGGAAATGAGAAGTGCTTTCACATTGCTGCTGCTGCACTGAAATATCTGGACATGTTTGTGACTGAATTTTCCATGGCTGATACTTCTGTCTTGAAGTTTTCTAAAGCTGAAAAATGCCAGTTGGTGCATAGAGGTCTCTGTCACTGTCACTGTCTGAGAGGAATTGGTATGATGTTGCACAGGCAGTGCACTGTACATAAATATTTATGTGTGACCTTGATTGTAGTATATTATGCAGGATAACTAATTCACTGTATGCATATTCTTCCCCTTCTTTCCTCTCATTTCTTTTTAAGCTTTGAAGAACATCTCTATAAATATCCCATATTTAATTCTGCCCTCATTCACATGCGTGTAAACCATCAGTGATACTGCCGAGCTCAATGGTGCTGAGTCAGTGTCGAGTGTGTCGGAATGGAGTAGCAGGCTTTCTACATCAGCTCAATGGTGTTACGGATTTAAAAACCACGTGAACCCTGTGTTCCAGCTGCAAGGATACAGGACTAGGTGTCACAAGGACTGGGCTTTTCTGACTTGGTCACTAACTGATGTATCACTTTCTTCCTTTGTGCCTTTAAACTGGGATTATAGGGACAATGATATTCATAGGCACCAACATCTACCAACACCTACCAACATGTAGAGGCAAAAAGTACTGTAAAGTTGTTACACATTGTTATTTCTACATTGGATGGATGAAAATATTAAAGGAATCATCTAGGTTTTAGGGTTGTGTTCCTACAGCGTGTTTTTCAGGTCTGCCAAAATTTGGTTGTAAGGCAATCAGTTAAGTGTGACAGTGCCTTTGATAAATACTTGTAGGGATCAAGAACAGTTTTGGCTATATAGCAGCCAGAGTCCAGCCTCTTTGGATGGCAGACTGTTTGAATTCTTCACTGTTTTCTTCAACTTTGATGGTGGTGAATGCCCCAGTAAGTTCTAGACAGCATAGTAGATGGTAGCCCTCAGAGATTAGCATGAGAAGTGATACACTTGTGTACTCATTCTCTGCAGTTCCCTTTTTTGTCTTTGGAGATAAGCTGCTACTTTATCAAACTGGACTGTCTCAGAAATTTTACACTGAATCTGATGTCTGGTCATATAGTTGGAGCAAGGAAACAATGAGACAGCCCTGTCTGTGTTATGATATGGAAATATATTGACACTCTTGCAAGAGATACGACAGGAAATTTTCATCCTGAGATCAAAGCAGAGGAAAAGTGCCATTTCCAACATAATCCAATGGCAATGAAAAGTCCTATGCAGAGCAATAGTGAAAAGGAAGGACTTTGTGTATGATCATGCTAAAATGATAAAAGCATAGTTACAAACATAAACCCCACATCTTGCCACTTAACAATTCATTAATATTATACATCTTTGCCATTGCTCATCTTTGTCTTGTCTACGAGTTGCTATGACTAAGTTGATTCCATTTTACTGAAAATGTACTTGTGAATTACAAATCCAGACTATGAATAGCTTAAATAGCTAGTAAGAGAAACAATTACATTTTCTTTCTCTCTAACATGCAATTTTAATTTTCATAACTCTAAAAAAAACATATCCCCCACAATGCAGGCCTGCCAGGAGGCCCGAAATCTGCAGGCTGTGGCCTCTCAGGCTGTTTTCCAATGACTCATTTTTAATTTTAAAGAAGCATTATCTCTAGCTAGTAAATTAACAACAGCCTATAGTGCACACACACTGTCATCCATCTGCTTAAGGCTCTTGTCATTTGACACCAGCCTTGTATCTATAGACTTCATCTGGTATTCAAAAGCTATCAACCCTGCCTCCAAGATAGCCCACCTTCTGGCTCCAGGCTAGAAGAGTGACTCTCCATTTCCAATTCTAATGAACACATAGCTAGCAGCAGTTTTTCCATTAAGGAGCTGGTGTTCTTAGAAAACAGGCAATGTTGGAATTACTTGGATCCAGAACTGCATGGAAAGTGTTTGTAAAAGAGACTGAACTACTTTAAGAGTGTTCCTTAGGCAGCCTGACTTCTGTTTCTGCACTTCTGTCAGACAGTATACTTGGTGTTACGTCCCACTTGTAGTACATTATAGTAGTATTGTAGTAGTGTTTATACTGCTGCATTTGGAGGAGTGGAGCATATTAACAGATGAAATTCTTTATATTATCTTCCAAATTATGAGCACCATTGTTAAGGAGTTTTGAAAAATACAGGTAATATCAAAAATCTCATGACTGGTATGAATTGGCCAAATGAGAGAAAGCCATGACATGGCTGGAAAGGAGTAACTATTTCACAGTTACTAAATTTTGTGTCATTTCAAACTTGGCTGCAAAAGAAGTAATTTGTATCCTTGCAAATAATTTCTATTTAATCCAATGTCTGTTATAAAGAAGTGGTAAGGATTTAACAGAGAATTGTGTCTCCTTCACAAGCTTCAGCCATCACAGGATAGAATAAGTTCCAAACACCTGCTGCTTCATCAAGGTTAGGGAACTTATTCCAGGAGTAATTGAAGAAAGGAGGCTCATGTTTAAGACCCCAAAGGACATTTTTTTTTTTTTTTATATTTTCTTTTCCTGATTATGATAGATGAGCAAAAGTGAGAAGAATTTACATGAGTTATACAGAATTGTAATTAGGGATGAAACATAGGCGATACCAGCATTCAAAAATCAAGGAACATGGGAAAAGTAGTTTATCCTATTGTTTTCCTCTGCCCACAATTTTGGATAAGTTAAATCTAGGCCATTTGTTTGTAATTTCTTTTTCTGATAATCTATGCAAATCTATGAAAAAAATAATCTGTGTTTTGATAAGGATTGTTTTCACTGTGTACCTCACAGAAAGTTTCTTTCATTCATGTGTCCTGTATCCTTCCACAGTGGGTGTCGTGTCATGGTACTTGTAAGAAAACAGAGCTCTGAAGGACATATACTAGTAACTCTGCCTTCACTGATTCTTTGGTCAGGTAGACAGAGGGAGTGGAAAGTACCTGTACTGATTTAACATACAAGTAATTATGCTTCAACATGCAACAGACCCAGAATGATATTCACAAATGTTCAGTTGAGGAGTGAGGCTGAGAGAGAAACAAGAGGCTTAAGATAATCAGGCTATTCTGAACCTTGATCTGTCAATGATGCAAAAATAGTGTAGCTCCATTACTGTAAACTCCTGCTGATGACTTGTGTCTTGTTTCACAGATTTAAGGTCTTACTACTCTGCTATCAGTCATCATTATTTTTTATTGAGTTACCTTTGAGAGAACGAGTCTTTAACTGGTGTTTGTGAGGCTTTTTAACTTTCTTTTGAACAGAAAAAGTCATTATTTTGAGGAATATGGTGACAGTTTAACAAAAGTGATGCTAACTATATATATTATTTAATAACATTCTCAGTTGAATGAGTCATTTTCTTGTAATTTATATGAAGAATACAAGCACTATCTTTAAAATGGCTGGGGAAACTTTCTTGTGTGTGCATCAAATATGAAACTGCCCTAGATTAATAAACCTTTGGGATAATTTTTCCATTTATTGATGCTTTCCAAACCAAAATACTTTTTAACTTGATTTCAGTTGGGTAGTGTTATATCAAATGTTTCACTTCAGTACATAGTGAGATAATGTAAAAAAAAAAAAAAGCAAACCTCTTATGCTCAGTCTTTGTGATATGTGACAACAGCATCAAATTAGAAGAGAAATGGCTGTTGATTTCTACTCTTTAAGAAAATAAGATTTGTATGTAAACAATTTAATATAAAGCATCTAATTTGCTTCCAATTATATAGTATATAAAGCATTAGTAATGGAAGCAAATTAGGCATGATTTTTATTTATACATTTTCAATTGGGAAAATTGGCCCTTCACCAAATGTAGCCCTCACTCTACAAACATTTGCTTACTTCCTTACCTTCAGGCATCTAATTAATCCTCCTGAAGTCAGGGGGACAAATTCTGTGATTATAGTTTAGCAGCCGTAACTGTCTACAGGTTTGGAGGTCAAACAGAGACTTAGCCTGGAAAGCGTACAGAGAAAATACAATAGGGTGCCAAAGTGATACTGGGATTGCAGCGCACTGTGCAATACTTCCTTGCCAAATACATTACGAATTTGCCAGACTTGGCTTTTGGTTTTGAAGGCTGAATGGTTTTCCAGTACCCTTGTCTAGGTAAGCAAGCAGGTGTTTATATCTTAATTTTGCTAATGCAGGAAGGGATTCGCTTAAGGCTGCAGGCTCAAGAACCTGTTACTGGAGGGAAGGTTAGAAATGAACAGCTCTTGGTTCCTAGTTCTGCATTCCATTCACAGCAAAATGCTGTTCTCCAAGAAAATCTGTGGAAATATGTACATAAATTATAATTATAAACATGTAGCTTATTGTGTCCAGTATATATTCACTGGTAGACAATGAGTATTAGAGGAATAATAACTAATCCTGTCTGATGGTGCGCAAGACTTCTTATGATGCTTTATAAATAATAATCCATTCTGTAAGAGATTATTTTACTGTGTGGCGCTTGCTACATAGGGTGCATCCACAAACAGAATTAGGTATGCAGTACCCAATCTTCCACGGGATCTTTCATGTATTGTTTGTGTTATCTGTTGTGCAGTTGATTCATCGGAATGAGTTTATCAGGCAGACAATGGACAGACACTGTATTCTGTTTTTCAAATTCAAACGAACAAACGACATTTCTATTTCTTAAAAGTGGAAAATGGACGAAAGATAAATTCCAAATTTCTATTTTTGTGGCTCACCATTGCCTATGTAGATAAATGCACAATTTTATTTCTGTGGTATGAAATGCTGTTGTTTTTCTTTTACAATACAGACACTTACCAGACAAAGCAGTAATGTTACCCGCTGACTTGGCACTTGGTTTTGTAAGGATCTGACAGTACAGGATAAGAAGTGAAGGGACTCTCTGATCCAGAGGCCACCAGGGCTGTAAACGGGTTTCAGTGGATGATGTATCAGGCCCAAGGGGTAAAGAGTGTGACAGAGTAGCAGCGGTACTTGGTATACAGAAAAGTCTGGAAGTGGCTTTTGGTAGTGAGACAGCTTTTTAGCTATTCCATCACAAAATACTCTAAACACATTAGCGGAATGGTACCTTTACACATGAGGATTTTTCTTCATTGAAAACATTTTATGACCATCCATGTACCTCATAGGAGAAAAGAACTGTAAAAAACAAGATACCTTCAACCCCATCTTTTATAATCAAATCTGCTTCAGTCTAACTGAAAATCGTATCTGTAAATTGTCCTATATAAGCCTATGTTGGTTTTTTTTCCAGTTATCTGTATGCATAAGTGCAGCAATACTCACAAGGTATATTCTCAAAAGTTTGTATAATCTCTATAGAGATTATAAAGTACAGCACCAAATTTTAGGGACTCAGTGTAAGAGGTACCTTGGCTAGTCCATTAATTTATTAATTATTAGCCAAATTATGTTGTAGGAAAACAATGCTTTAAGAATTGACCCTTAGAATAGGCAGTTGTGATTCCATAACTAGCAAAGTATATATTCAGTATTTGTACAGTTAGATATTCAGTAAATAATGATAGTAAATAATACTGTACAGTAAATAATACTGTACAGTAAATAATACTGAACATCAAGGGTGCCAAATTAAAAAAAAAACAAAAACCAAGGAAAAGACTTGAAAAGAGATTCTATTAATGAAAAGAAATACTTTACTGTAGGAGAAATACTTTTTATAAAGAGAATGAATGACAAAATATTTCAAGCTAATCTAAAAAAACCTCATCTCAACCTCTTTCCCTTTCATTCTTTGCCCAAAACTTGTTTTGTGTAGTCAAAGTCTTTTTTCCATATCTAAATATTGAACAATTACATCATAAGTTCAAATCTGCAGACTCTTCATACACATCAAATGTGGGCTGTACATTCAGAAATCTTTCTCTGCTTCAGCCTCTCACAAGCTGATGGTAAAAATCTACAATAGCTCTTTTCTTATCCTTCATATACATTTCAGAAATATAGGCAAAGAAGCAGTCATTCCTCTACAAGCTGGAAATCTCAGCATGCCTCAATTACATTCCAAATCTGGAATGACTACCAATTTTTGCCTATTTATATGATTAAGAGCGTAATGATACACCCATTGCATCCCTTCTGAAAAATAATGAAAAATTACATTTTTAGATTGACCTACAACTCCTGAGGAAATTATTTGTTTAGAGGACATAGGTCAGAGATAAAATTGTATTTTGGATCTTTACTATTCCTTTTCAGGTATCTAACTCCTGTGAAATTCACTCAGATTTGGACAATAAATTGCTTAAGATCTCTAGACTGTTGACCCTTTCTCTAAGAAATAACTTTATTTTCAGCATAGACTTACCTGTGTTTCAAACATTTTTAGGTGTTTGGATTCATGTAAATAAAAATTTAAAGCTACAGATGTCTGTCCATAGTTTATCAAGCTATTTTCAGTCTTTCCTTATAAAAAATTCAAATTAGTTTCTTTTGATTATGGTTGAAATGCTGCAGTAATAGGATGGAGGGAATTGAATTAACCATTCTCTACCTGAAGCTTTACTCTTGTTTTGGCAGAAAATTTATGCACTTCATTCTGTTATTTAGGATCTTTTTTGTCCATTTTTATACTGGAATCTTTAGCAATATTTGTAACCTGAACTATGTAGCTGAGTGCTTAAACAAGGCTTAGAAAACACTATTTTGAAAGAATGGCTGAGTGCCTGCAATTTCTATGATGTTCAGGACAATATATCTGTATTTTAATCAGCTGACTGAAAATGAAGAGGCATGCCATTGTATGATTAATGAAAACTGCTGTTTTTAAAGTTATGGTAATATATGTATGTTAAAGATTTAGACTATTTGTTGTAGTTATTAAAGTTTGCTGTTAACATCAGCAACATTGCACACTAACACCAGACTACTTGGTGTGTTGTACAACCCTCCGTCTAAAGAAATGTACTTTTATTCTGTGATGGTGCATTGATACTACAAAGTTAAGTGAGCATGATTTAACTTTAAACATCATGCTATGTTTCCAATTAACCATTAAGTTGTCATTTACATAAACCCAAATGTTATGATAGGAAAAAGCAATTGCTGTAGTCAGAAAAAAAAATTCAAACTTTATACAGATCAGTTCAATAAGCAAGAGTTCTTGATGTGTTATAAGGCAGTGGCTTCACAACTCTTGGGACAAATTGCAGTTTGATCAGCTGCCAATAAGTGAGGTCATAGTCGTATCTTTTTTATTTGTTTATTTTTAATTTGTGGGCGAAGACTGTGCTCATTAAAGTGAGGAACTCCACACTAGTTTTAGCCAAGTGTTACCATATTCTATATAATGAATTGTGTACGCTTGTATCGTTTTCAATAGTTCATCTAATTTTCCTTGGAATTGCATGCAGTACTTTAATAAAGTATTTTTCCAATCTGTACTCTTTATATTTCTGGTACAAACCTGCATTTGATTACACTCGTGTTCTTCCGCTGTGGAAGTGAGCTTGTTGTCCTTTTTTTTGGTTTTGCTTTGTTTTGTTTTTTTGGTTTTGCTTTTCCCTTGACAGGGGAGAGAACTAATTGACCAAGCAGTGAGTTAAAGTTATTCTCTGCATTTTAAGATTTATAACGAGTACAATGAATTTGAATTACTGTAAACCTTTACACTTTATATTGTTTTCTTGTCATATCACGGAGTAGAAAATATTTTCATGATCTATTTTTAGCAAAGTAAGTAACTTTTTTTATTTCTGATTTGTTAATAATTATATGTCCCTTGCTTTTCTTCTTCAAATTTTATTGGATTCATTATTTAGCTTATTAAAGAAGTACTGAGAAGATCTATTCTGGTGGCAAATAGATACCAATGGCTTAATGCCTTAGCCACAAGGCTAAGCAGTATCCAATCGCTGAGGCCTGTGACATTTAAAATATCCAGATTGTCTCTAAATGTTTTCCCTTTTGAAAATGTAAACTTTCAGCGTTAATGCTGCCATTACCAGAATGTTGCTGGCATTGTTCCTATGTTAGAAGATAATTACTGGACTCATTCCTGACATGTAATGTTTCTTTTCTTCAAGGAGGTGGGTAGATGAGCACCCAGAGCTCACCGCTGAACTGTGGAAGTTGGGTAAGTTCTCCTGTTGCCTCTATTGGTACTGTGTGGCTTCCAAAATACGTAAGGAGTTGATGGAGAAAGCATCTGTGTAGTTCACATTACTAGAGAAATTTGTTTTTTATACTTTGCACTGAGCTTGTTCCTGTTCTTTTACATAGTGTGCCTGGTAAACAGTTTCATTTTTGATTGCCTTTTAGGCTTTTCAGATGACCTACATGGAGCTTTTTATTTTGATTTCTACTGACTAAGGTGTTTCCTTAAGTTATTTCCTGCTTTGTCACTCTGTAAAAGCACACAAAATTCACCCTAGCTTGGAGGACTATCACAGGTACTATGAACCACCTAAGACTTCGTAATAAAATGTATTTCCCAGATAGAGACTAAAAAAACTCTTTTGGGGGCCTTGGTGTATCTTAGTTCTACCTGGATGGAGAGCCAATGCTCTGGACTTAGCCTGTAACAACGTGAAGAAAAGGAAAGAGTTACAATGTGACCCAGGGATCACTTCTTCATCTAGTCATACATGCATTTCCCACCTTTCTGTCCCAGCATTTTGGCTGCCTCCTTCATCCTTTACAGTTCTTCCTCTGTAATGAAGATGGTCTTATGCAGTGCCCTGAAGGCATTATTTCCCCCTTAATGAAATGCCACACGTTCTTTTATACAGTGCAGGGGCAGTAGGTTCTAAGCTTTGGTGGACTGCCAGCTCCACTTACTGTATGGAGGGGGGGGAAAAAGCACAGGAGTACAATCCTTTTCAAGTCTTTCATTCCCTACAGAATGTATTAATAAGTCTGAAAGCAGCTGTGCTTGCTAGAGCTGTAAGGATGGTAGATCCAGAAAAATGTAACCAGCCTTTCCCATGGCACAAGTTTCAGTCTAACTGCATGATTACCAGTTCCTTCTCTAGCCTCCAGTAAGAAGAAAAATCAAACAACAAACCAGCAAATTTTCTAAAGTTACGGAATTAGAGAAAATCAAAGAACTGTCAAATGGACTTTCATTACTCTTTATTTACAATAACGGGCATAAAATTGCAAAGAATAAAGTAGAAAACCTAAAATCCCATGAAAGACATTTTGCACTGAAATCCCATGAAAGACATTTTGCACTGCATATATTGTTGAGTTAATGTGAAATACCTGTTTAAATTGGCTCTTTCTGTAGTTTCCTTGTCATACATCTTAATGTCAGCAACATCTGCAGTGGAATTGCAATGTGGATCAGTGCAGATTATCACCAGTTAATAAAGAGTCAAAAGCATATTTTAGGTAGCACAATCTCTTCAGTTTATTTCTATGGATAATCTACACACATGTTTTCAATAAAGACTTACATTAAACACAAAAGTTATGTACAACATGATATGTGAATGACTCTATTATTGGCATAGCATTTTCTTGGCTAAGATCAAATCCTACAGCTTGGTCTCCTCTTCTGATCTTAGCACCTCCTTTTTAGTTAACTGTGCTGTAAAGAATGATTTGAACTCTCATTTTGACATAGATCTTGTAAGAGAGGTACTCTTAACTTTATGTATATCCTGATAATCAAGAGGGAAAATATTAAATTATTGAATTCAGAGGATCATTCCTTAAACACTGATTCTCATGTGAATGGAGATCATGGGGGAATCTTTCATCCTAACTGTCGTTTTAAGTCATGTCATAAAAAAAGATCAAAATTTCAATAATTTCAACTGGAAGCATTTGGATGCACTGCTGACTCATTAGGTGTGAACTGTAGTTTTCAAAATGATCTCAAGGATGTCCAGAAATTGCAACAGAAGAAAAGGAAACCCTATTCCCCAGCTCCAGAGGCAATTTTGAAAATATAATTCTAGTTATTAGTGGGTCTGATTAACTGCACAAAACTTCTGCCTTATCTTTGTTACCACATGAAATACATTTTCTGAGAGCACTGTTTCTGAAGATGATATTTATCCCTGACTGATTGCCTTTGAGATGGTGGCACTTTCCATTTTATGACAATACTATAAAGCCTTGAACACTGAGCCTCAGAAGGGCTCTAGGGGTGAACAAACAGCTGTCTAGAACCCCAAGACCCACAGGGTGCAAACTGGATAAGTTAAACAGTGCTACAAATTATCTAGTGTTTGAATGGGGGAAAGATGACATGCCTCAGTCTCTGCAAGTGTTCCCCACAGGCCTACCAGCTTTGTTTAGTTCTGAATTGGGTCAGCATTTGCTGTCAGGCCAGCAGCCACCGTGGATGATAGAAATGGGCCTAGCAGTTTAACATCTAGTTATAGCCAGCTTCAATTTTCTGAATCTTGTGACCCCTTGAAGTTCTGCCACAGTAAGTGTAAACACTGCTGGTAAATATTGTAGAGTCAAACAACCCACTGGTTTCAAGGAAATGCATTTAGAATCAGAGTTTTTTGTAGTAATGTCCATGTTGTGAGCCCAAACTACCTGACAATCAAAGTTTAAACTGCTGTAACTTTCCCCTGGTATCCAAAGAGATTTGCTCTCCCACCTGTGTTTAGGGGCACTCAAAAGAATTGGCTGGGGGCTTCTGTAAAAGTGTCACATACATAGCAAACCTTTCTGTATTTGTAGTGGTAGCAGTACAGGATGACTGCAAGTACAGCATTTCTTCTTAGTAGTTTTATTATTAATTATTATTAATTATAATTAGGTTGTAGTAATATAAGAATTTAAGTAAAATCAGTAATAATTGCATCTTCAGTGGTATATATCTGTTATTGCTGTTATCCCACATGTGAACAAGTGGTGTATTCGGTCTTAGAGTAGCACAATGTTACTGTGATTACAGATGCCTAAATAAGCGCTATATGTGTGTGTAGTGCATCTACTGAGTGAGTGGTGGGTGATACAAATGTATGTGCTCTTCAGTGAGTCAAGACATCAACATCTTACTGACTTAATGGGCATTTTGCTACATTCCATGCACCTAGAATAGGAAAGGAAAGGAACCACCAGGCATCATGTTTGTATTGTTTGCAAGTCTTTGTCTGTCTCTGCCAGGACAGAAAAGTTGTCAGAGCTCAGTGGACTTTTTGCGGGCAGAGTCTGAATGTTCGATAACTCAGTCTGAAAGCAGGAGCAGCGCTGCATAAGCATTGACAATATGGAGCAAAATGCACTTAGATTAAAAAATAATAAGGTCAGGAGGTTTTCTTGCATACGGTAAGCCTAGCCCTTTCAGATATGAAAATAAGCAGATTTCTGAGGTTCTGAATGCACATCTTGATGCTAACCATTTGAATTTACAAAATAAATAAACAGAATATCCCCAAACGAAGCCCTGCTTGAAGCACTGAACATGCCAGTGGCAAGTTCTGCTTCAGACTCCAAGAGATAAAGTACGTTAGCGTGTGTCGGTTAGTCTAATTTATTCAGTGTCATTGCCATATCACAACCTTCTGTTTGATTTTCTTATAAACTAATAATTTCCTGAATGAACTAATACTGCCACAGCCACTAGTACCTCTGCCTTGTAGAAGTTTTTTATTGTTGTGTATGCAACTAAATTGAAATATCTTTCACTTGAAATATTGACTTTAATATCTCATTTGAAAAATTCATGAAGCCTTTGATGTTAAATCCATACTCAATTTAGCCAAATGCCATTAGAATATGCAATACGCCTGAATACAGAGAGCATTATTGTCTGTGTTTCTGCAGAAGAATTACATTTTATGACTGTAACGTCAGGATCTTTTTTGGATTTGTTCACGAAGAAAAGAAAGGGAAAGGCAGCACATTAGAAGCAAAATGAAAAGTGGTATTGATTAGGCTCTCATTTACCCTCTCTTTGCTTCAGTCCCTAAATGCATGGAAATAAGGGTTGTACCACAGCAAGTAACAATGCTCTGTAATGAATGGAGCAATCTTTAGAAAATTAGTGTAAACATGTATGATAGTGCACAGATGTTGCTCCTAGTAACTGTTGTACATTTATTTTACATCTCCATTTACATACATCTCTTTATTTCCTAATAGTATCATAATAGAAACATGACAATAGTTAATGATTTCATAAAACATGGAATGTAAAGCTGACAGAGAGGTAGAACATTAATTGAAACCTATAGCTATAGTACATTAGAATTACATCTCTTAAATGACTCATGATAAAAATTTCCCTCTTTTACAGAGAAAGACAAAGACAGGTAAAAAACTAGGCTTTCAGCAAATTAATTTTTTTCCCCAGTAAAACAGAGACTGGCAAATGTTGCAAAATCTCCTGAGTGCTAATAGAATGGTATTTGCCTTTAGTAATTTATGGGCACTTTTCCCCTAGCTATCGATCACATTTGAAAAAAGTAAACTGCATTAACATTTTAGGCAATAATGGCTCCAGAAAATGTTTGATTTTTATCACTACCAAAACTGATGTCATGATACTTGGTTCTTCAGCAGATGTGGGAGAGCCTGTAGCAACGTTTATGCAAGCGCCCAGGTCTAACTAAGTGAACTGGATATAAACCAATGCTTTGAGCTTGTTATGTTATCTTACAACATAAAAAGTATGTTGATGGCACAAGTCAGGAGACTGCTGTGTAGCAGTGTAATGAGGTGTCCAGAGGACCTTGGGGTCTATGCTGATTAAAATCACCGTGATAAACCAAGTGAGAAGGAGGAAGGGAGAACTGCTCTCTGCCACCATCTCCTGGCCAGTCCTTGGGACATAAACTGCCTCTGCTTCATCTCCTGCATGGTTTACCAAGTCTCCTCTTGCCTCAACCCGGAGGACAATCACAGCCATTTGAAGCAAGCTCATACTGGAAAAATAACATATTTTTTAAAATTTCCAAAGGGAAACTGCATCTTAACAATCTCATGCAGGTGTATATTAAAGTGGATAGTGCAAAATGCCAGACTAAGGGAGCAGAAAGCTCTGTGAATGAATCCAGAACATTAGTGCCTGTGATGTTATGCTTGGAATTAGGGGAAAGTGTTGTTTTGGTCAGTGATGATGATCCTCATGAGATCAGATAGTCCTGAACGCTCTAGAAATGTGTGTTAGATGTGATGGTGACTGGACTCAAATTCCTGCAGAATATTTATATATTGTGGCAGGAAACAGCTTCATTTCAATAGTTAACACTTTTTTAACCTCAAGGTTAGTGTAACAGCAGTTCCTTGAATACAAACCCTTGGGGGTTGCTTTTGGTGAAACTACATGGGTGCAGAGAGGCAGCTTGAAGGATTAAGTCTGACTGACCCCTTACTAAATTTTTTCTTGCTTTTGTTGATCTCCTTCCATGTAATTATTTGTTACACTCATTAAGTATTCGGAGACTGCTTACACAACGTACAGCTTTATTATTGGGAAACAGTGTTGTAAGGTAGATTGACACTGTAAGTGAAATTAGATTTGAAGATTCAGACTTTAGATTAGGTTCCTGGTTTTACCATGGGCCTTTAACATTTGCAGAAATCTGTGATCTACAGAAGCGAGTTGAATGAAATTTCTTCTTATTTTATTAATTAGTGTTATTGTAGATCACAACACAGCACGATAGATTGATATTTGATTCCTCTATAATTAATTGTGACAACAATGAACACGTGGAATTCATTTACAAAATGTGTATAAACTGAAACTGCTATCCATCTGATTCCTTTCACTGCTCAGGTTATTTCATACTTTTATTTCTGCAGAGCTATAGAATTATATTGCCATTTGGTCATATGTTAAATTAATTGTGACAAGTTAAAATAGATGTTAAAATGAGTGTTCCTACAAATTAATTAACAGTTGATTAGTACAGTTTATATTTTTTCATAAGAAGTAGAATCATGATTTTATGAGTACAAATGAAGGTTGAGTATTTCCACATACTTGAAGAAATTTTGTGAGTTGAAGATCATGTAAATGATCTGTATTATGTAGAACCAAATTAATATGCTTGCTTGTGTTTTAAAAAAATGTGTGAAAATTTCTTGGAGATCTTGTACCCTAGTGCTTTCTCTTCAACTGAGAAAAAGAACTTCAGAACATCTATGCCTCAAAAGGAGATTATTTTTTACATATTTACATATTATTTATGCCAAATAATATGAAATACTCTGAAGTATATATTAGGATGCAGCATATAGTTTATATGTACCACTGAATCTGATACTGGTGAATAAAAACTTATTAGCGAAATCCATTTGCCATGCCTGAAGACTTTACGGTGAACAGTTTTACAGATCTCATTTTTCAGATCTGAATTTTATTTCAGAAGCTTTGCAGTATGCTGACTAGTGAAGAATTGTGGGAAAGAACACGAAAGTTGTATCAAAAAGAAAGAAACTTTCACCTGCAATTTAGAAATATCATATGAATCAGCATGTGGCTGTACACTTGTGCGTACCAAACATGAAAACACATGCTCCCTAAAACGCATTGCATCCTTGATTTGGATCACTTACTCAACGGTCTTGAATTTCTGACTTTTAGTTTCAACCAGGTAAGATGAGGTAGCCTGTTCAGCCCATGTTATTAAAGAAATTGGTTCACCTATTTGATTTCATGTCATTGTAGTTCCAGCCATTCATTTATTCAATAAACAGTTTGGTATGTTCTGAGAAATAATGAATATTGATTAAAAAATCAATCACTTATTAAGAAACAGTCTAAGGGAAATTGTTTATCCAATCAATTTTAATTTTTGATTTGTTATTTATATTTTCCAATTTAATCCACCCCTCCCTTAGGCTACCAAGCTACCAAGCAAATCAGGAGGAAGGGCAGAGAGACACTGGCAGCAACTGTGCAAAGAACACAAAACCTAATGCATTCATTTTAGATTAGTCTGGTTGAAATAGGCCATAGTAAAGGAGACTGTGATTGAAAACTGGATACATTACCTCATACACCTTTGGCAATTGGACTGAAACTTTAAATTTTAATGGGATTTATTAGGCTCTCTGCTTCCTACCTATTACATCAGTCAACTCTGACACTGTCAAAACACAATAGTTACAAAAATATTATGGGTTTCATCTGAGCTGGCAGAGATTCTGAGTGTGGAGGCTGAATGCACAAGGCGGTAAGAGAGATCTACACAAGAGCTCTGGAGCATTTATCTGTCCTCTTGACATGAGACCTAGGCCATGAACAAAGTTGCTGAATATCGCTTTCTTCAAGTGATGGCCCTAACCATCTGATCTGTGTTTTGTCTGAACATGTGCAGTAAGTCTAGTTTCATTGTGCATTACACTAATAAAGAAGGCTGCCTTGATACTTATAGGCAATAGATAAATACTTCTGCATCCCCAGTGACTAGTTTACTCTCTTTGGGATTTTCACATACAAGTTGGAAAAAATTTGTGTTATGTCTGCCTCTGAATTTGCCTGGAGTTATGAATCTTCTCTCTCCACTATTGTGTGACCAAATGTAGTTCTCCTTTTTGGTAAAGCAGACGTGTGCTAATCTCTTTATATTTAAAGTTAGTATTAACTATGCTTTTCTCACCTGATGTTCTCCCATACCTAACTTCATGTCAGAACGTTATTTTTCAAGAAATACGGAGATATATGTGCAAAGCATGGGGGAGATATTTTCAGGATTTAAAGCCTTGCATCTGGACTCCTTTTTGGACAGACACAATACTATAATCAAGAAACTTAACGTATATACATGTATCTGTTCTTTCACAGGGAAGGATGTGGAAACTACCTGCAATCTGTCATGCTGCTTTTGTGGGCCTTGAGTTTATAAATAAAAACTCATCCTCCTTTGAACAGCTGAGAAGTGAGAATGCTTGAGCAAGAACCGAATAGGCAGAGCGGAAGGTCAGGGCTATGTGGTCTGAGATCTACAAGGGAAGGAGGGCGTCTTTTGTGGAGGATAGCTTACAAAAGGAGGAGATACAGTCCTTGCATGGCCTTCAGCCTCTGTGGAAACCCAAGGCCCTGAGGTATGATTAACAGTGTTAAGTAATCACAGAAAAACCTTATTCAGACTAGTTGTGTTGTTAATCTTTCAAGTATGGAAAAGTAAAGGAAAAACTAATGTTGGTTGTTTTGGTTTTTTTTCTCTCCAGTAAACACACATTTTATATGAGAGTTAAGAGTTCAAATTATGCATAAAAGCAAAACTAACGTTGCCTGGCTTGTGTAGTTTCCTTCTGCCTTTTAAAATTCTGTGGGAAATTTTCACTGGTCATGTTTATGAGAGAGTATTTATGGAGAGTTTTTATACTAAATTTGGCTTTATCCATTATACTTCCTGGGATTCTGCTTGTTGATGACCTTCTCACTTTCCTATTAATTCGTTTCTTCTTTCATCAGTTTTTAAGGCAGATGAGGTATGCCTTGCCTTTCATTTCCTTTTCCTCAGTTCATGAAAGAACTTGAATCTGCTCTGTGATTGAAATAGGAAAAAAACCCCATGTTCTAAAATGTCGTCTTTTTATGCTTAAATAATACAAGCTGTAGTGCAAGAAATGATGAACAGGATGAAGCTAAGTACATTTATGTAAATGTTTAAAAATACTCAAAGGCAGGAATACTTTGTTTTGCAACTCAGGGATGTACACAACAGGCTTCCCTAAGGTCTCTCATGGATCCAGTTCTATCTCTGACAATACAATAGCAGATACCATTAAATATTTTTGGCTGACACCAATTGGGAAGTGTTTGCGAGCACTTGGGAGATTTGCTTTAGAATTCAAAGGATCTTTATAAATATTGGGGGAAAAGAAAAACAAGGTGTAATTCCAGGTTGCATGATCAGGACCCTCAGACTGAAAATCAGGGAGAAAATGACTCCTTGAAGTGTGAGACCTGAGATGCAATACTCTGCCTGGTTTTTGGTCAAGATAAATGTGGGCTATTCAAAAACTTATGAAACAGAACAAACAAAACCCCTGGAAACTCCTGGATTTACCTAGCTGAGAAAAGGCTGAGGGGTGAATGCTATAAGCTCTAAATGGTTGCTATGAATAGGATAATGACCAATTGTTCCCTATGTTCACCGGGAGCAGGGCAAGAAATACTACTTTAATGTGAAGCGAAAGAGATTTGTATTAAATATAAGGAAAGAAGCAATCTGTCAGACAGTAATGCTAATTGGGGGATGGAAGCAGCTATTTAAGGAGGCTATGTAATTGTCATAATATTTAAGAAACAAGTTATACAGAAATTTACGGATTATAGCTTGTTTATAATAGACCCTGCTTCAAAGTACAGAGCTGCACTGATTGACCTACTGAGCTTCTTTTCCTCCCTCATAGCATTCTTTGATTAGTTTGCTGATTACTTCTCCCAGATTAAGTCTCTGAATAAGAAATGGTTAAACCATTTGGAGACTGTAAATTGCTACTCCTACCCATCGTTTTTCATTTCATTCATTTCATTGCATCCCTGTATTTGGGGCCAGGTTTACATGTCATTAATGGACAGATAAAAGTATCTGATAAGATATAAGGACACTTTGGTACAGACCAAGTTAGACTCAGGTGTTTCTGTGAGTTTATCCAGAAGGCTAAGTGCGTGAAATGTTGGATCCAAACTCTCAGCCATTATTCCATGAAACCTTTATCTTGATCACTATAGAAAAAACTAACCAATATTGATTCTGCCTAAATTTCCATCTGATGTCATCCCAAGGTAATCAGTAAATATTCAGGAAGAATAAGACAATACTGAATTGCTTCATGCATCTGAAAAATTAACAGCATTCAGTGTAGTACATTGAAAGAGACCATAGGAGTGCTGCACATAGCCTCACCTTTCCACAGAACAGATATTTCTATAGGTCACTATGGAAAAAGATCGAGAGATGGAAGTGCTCTAACCCTTTTTCCAAGTTCGCAAAAGATTTTGATTAACTTGGAGCAGCAGTAAGCTTTATTTAAAGATAAAGCCCAAACACTGTATGTATTTGCCAGTTCAAGGGTAGTTAAATTTAATGACATTACGTTGCCACAAAACAAATGTAACAGCCTGGAGAACTGCGTTCACTGTTTATTTTAAAGGAAGCCATGAGTTTGAATGGAAAGTCTGGTAGAAAATGAATGATGATTAATCTTCTAGGGCAACTATCCTTTTGAAAAACCTACATATATGTTCATCTTTCTATCTCATGACTCTCCCAATACTTCTTGTAGGATTTTTCCCACATGGGCTCCCAGGTGTAATGCAGAGTAGTCCTGTTGCAGCCACTCCTCAGTGTAGCAGTGAGGCTACTTGTGTTTACAGCATCAGGCTTAGTGTAGTGCAATTAACTGATGTAGTAATAATTTTGAATAATTTTACAAGTTATTTGTGTTGACATCTTCTTCATGAAAATATAAAGAGCTGGTAAGAAAGTACATTTGTTCTTAATGAACAACCTTGATTCATTAGGGCCCTGTATGTTGGTCTCTGTCTACCAAAGGAGTCTAGACCCCTTAACGTGTGATATGACTGGTTATCATTGTGAATTGTTCTGTCATATTTTCTGCATTATTCTGATCTTCTCTGTATGAATGGAATTGCATCCCTTTTTGCTTGACAGCAAAGACAAACATCAAGCTGTCCAGAAGATAGAGTACCATTTTATTCCTGTGTTGAAATTGTTGATGGGATGGGCAAAACATCAGCAAACACTCAAGAAAAAACCTCCTGACCCTCCAATTATTCTTGTTGGCATCTTTAGATATTCTTTTATAATAATTTCCTTTTCAAGAAACATTGAGTTCTATGTGTCAGAACAAAAACAAAACCAAAAAACAACCTCAAATTTTATTTAATTGCTATTTGGTCAGAACTTGAATTTTACCGTAGTCCTAATTTAAATTAAATTAGTGCTCAGAATGTTTGTTTTCCCCACTAGAATCCTTGAAATTCAAGCAAAGCATACTATACTAGAATCATTATGTTAAAAAGGCTATTTATGATTGTTTTAAACCAAATGGTTTAAACCAGCTTTATTCCCAGGCTCACATTAAATAGCATGCACACTGCTGCTGTGTAATTGTGGTAACACATTTTAGAACGTTCCTTATGTGTACAGAATGGAGAAAAATCATATTACCACATTATTCAACATGAAAAACTATTAAAGCCTCCAATTCAAATATGCCTTTTTGAAGCTATTGAATTAACAGAGTTAGATTAAAATATAAATGCACTTGTTAAGTAATATTTTATTTTCAAAACCCATTTTCTCTTTATATTATTTATACAGTTGGTGTGTTTGACCAAGAGAATTGATATATTGTCCCCAATAGGGTAAATATCCACTGTGATTACTTCTTTAATTGCCAGAGCAATCTTTCGCCTTTCAAAGAAAGCAGTAAGTCACTATTTAAGAAAAGTCCATTGCTGTTTCTTCAAGCACAGTGTTGTATCCAGAAGATGAGCCTGCCCTTCCTGTTTCTCTGTAAAATCACAGACCTGATACTTTGTGCATACAGTAACTTACTGGCGAGAACGGTGTATTAAACCAACCTCTCCTTCTGTGTCTGTGCCCCTGTTAGAAAGGAAGCAGTCAGGCTTACTCCCACCTACTAACACTGAGCTGTACACAATGTATTCTTTGGAGTTCATGGTTGAGTATCTTGATAACAAGATAAAAATACTGCATGGTGTTAAAAACATCAGAGATCAATTTACACAGATGGAAACTATAGTGTTTATTCACATTCCCAGGCACAAAACTGAGTACGTTCACTACACAGTTTGGGTGCTTAATAAGCCCAAGTCCCAATGAATTCATTCTTGACAGTTATGAATGGTAGACTAGCTGCATTAAAGCAATGAGGGAGCTAACAGCAGGTTTGAAACTGGGTTTGAATAAATCATCAACCAAACATATAACGACATTGTAACAGTAGGCCAAAACCTCTACAGCCATGTGATTGCTAGTTGCCAGGAGACCATGGATCTTGGGCATTCTGAAAATACTGAAATAATTTTAGCTGTCTCAAATTTATAGAATCTTTGGAAAAATCTAATACATTCAAATTTATTAAGATATAACTACTTTGTCAGGGTGCATATAAAGCTCTAGACAAAATATGGCTTTTAAACGAAAACAGTTTCTTTTGCACATTGATCTGCTTTCTTCTGGATGATTTATGATGTATTTAGAATATTTGCAAAATGTGATATAGTGTTTAAAATCTTGACTGCAGTAATTCAATGCCTCTAATGAACACATGTATAATTATTGTTGTACTCTTAGGTGTGCATCTTCCATCCCTTCGCTTACAGGGGTAACTTTATGCTTTAAAGTAGTCCAGTGGAGGTCAAATGTACTGCTTTCATGTTTAAATTTAATCACATTAATGAGCCTTTAAAAGCTAAGATCTGATATTTTCTTTGTAATTACCTTTCCTGCAAAAAAACATTGTTAGTTTATGTCAGTGGTAGAAGTATTAACATCAAATCCAGTCTTTTTTGTACCCTTTTTTTCAGGCTGAATTTTGCCAAGTGTGTGTGTGTGTGTGTATCTGTGCTATCCACAGTTGCAGTGTATAAGTGATAGGCCTGATTTACCGTGGGATTTTTAGGCTGTCGTCTTATTTTGTGGATGAAATGTTGAACTTAATTGAACTGAGTTAAACAGATAGATGTTTATGTGTCTGATGTGTGGCCCCAGAGAGGAAAGAGTGAGAATGACTCCTCGTAGGCTGCTCATCTAGCTCGCAAGCCATCTTCTGAAGAAGAAGCAACGTGTGCTCATCACTAGCACTGGCTGCACAACTTGGGATAAGTGGAGGAGACCTCAGAGACTGTTGAGAACAGCTGAAAGATGAAGCTTTCTTATTTTGATTTCTAGTTCTGCCACAGATTTTCTTTGGTATGACATTGGGCAGTTAGTTTTCCTAGTAATGGGGAAGACTTCTTACAAGAGTCAGGAGAAAGAATTGTTTGCTGGTAGTAAGGCTATTGCATTTTATGATTATAAGTACAAAAGTAGTTGTTAACTTACACTAAAAGAAATAGCAGGAAAAAAATCTGGTGGCTTGTGAAGTGTAAATTCGTGGTGCATTTCAATTCTGTCTTAAGTAGTTATAATGAATACACCAATCATATTCTTTTTGTAAACTGAATTAATACAGACATAAGAATTTCTTTCAACACAATATGTTTTTACAAGAATTCGGTCAATGGAGAGTTTCTTTTTTAGAAGAATTCCCTTTCTGTAAGACAGCTACATCATAAAATAGGCACTAAGCAAAGCTTGGGAGAGAGAAATGGAGTGAGCGAAACTAAGGGCATGTGAAGAACAGTCACTATCCAGCAACAGCAGCAAAACAGTTTCAATTTTCTGGATTATTAATTCAAATTCACACGCACATGCCAGTTAAAATTAAAGGCCTTTTTTTACTGCTCTAGTTTAAATTAAAGATTATATTCTGCTCCACAAGTCTGAATTAAATAGCTTATTTTGCACACCAAGCTCTCATTTTAAAGCTAATAAAGAAAAGACATAGCATGTACGTGCAAGCTTGAGACAGGAAGGGTCTAAATTACTACACCTGTTTCACTTGGGAGCTACTTTATTAGTGTTACAAAACTTGGCTTTCAATTTGGCAGTCAGAAGCACATTTAGAACAAGCATTTCTTTGTTTTGACAGAAAGGCTATGGTAAATGAATGACGTTTGAGCGAGGTGTGAAATGTGAAGGTACAAAATTAACTGGTAAGATAATTACTGTTCTAATTCTGCATAAACAAGCGTTTTGAAAATCATTAATAGTTCAGGGAAATAATGTTAGTGATTAAATAAGGTGGTTTGCATCACTGAGCACAACTAAGCTGCTTTAATTACATTTGAAAGCAAGGGAAAGCAGCTAATTAAAATTAGCACAGGGTTCCTGAATGACCAGCATTGCATTGTTGCCCTAACCTGTTTAATTGCTTGTTTATTAATAATATGTCTTTATTTTCCCCTCTTCTGCATTTAACAAAATTATTAAAGAAGCTAAAATGTGTAAAGAGAACCTGACTATGTATACTTATCAGAATATGCAATGCAGATACAACCCAGGGAATACTTAAGAAGGCAAGCCAACATCATTCAAAAGTTGTAACTTTTCTTCATATTGATAATGTTTTCTTCCTGAGTCACATTCATATGTCAATCACGTCCACGGACAAGAAAAATAGTCTTTGGCATGATTGCTGAATCCCAATATTTTGTAGCTGCTTTATTTTTGAAACTTCTTGAATATTAAATTGTTAGCTAAAATATAGGTAATAAATCTAAGAGTAATCAATAATGAATTATGGAAAACATGAGCAAAAATATCATCTAAATTAAAAGAAAGCTTTATACTGTCTCAGCCTTTTTTAACAAAGCTTGTGCTAAATTGACCATCTGCAATAGGTAGGTTTGTTCTCAGAAAAGATAAAACTCAGTATTCCAAGGTTTCCAGCATGTTTGTCCATCAGTTAAGGAATATCTGTATGACAACTGACTCTCTTGCTAGTCCCTCATGAGCTATTTTAAGTTTCACTTCATTAGCATAAACCTATAGGAAATACTTGGGAGGGGTGTTAATCTACACACTTTAAACAAATATACTGTATAATACAATGAAGGCAACTAAAAATAGAGTAAAATGCTAATTTATTTTTTCGTATTTAGGTATAATCAAGTCAAGTTAAAGCAGACATGATGTTTTCCACATTGATTTAGTATTTATACTGTACCTCTGATGTGAAAGGCTCAGATGCATAATAATTTACATACATATACATTTTAAATAGTAAAAATTCATAAAAATATGAAGTTCTATAAGGAAAGGTAGCAGATCCCAAAGAAAGCAAACCATGGGAATTATGCTTATGGAACTGATAAGCAGTTAAAACAAGAAGTTAATTTTAACTTCATGAATAGTAGAGAATATTCATCAGACATTACATACATTATTTTATAGGTGCATGTTTTTATGAACAAAGACAACGATTCTGCTCTGTGTTATAGGATGGTAAACAAAGATCCAAGTCACAGATTTCAATGGGAATTTTCTGCTTCAATTCTACACACAATATCTGATCAGCATTTTGATTATAACAGTATATAACAGAAATAACTTTGAAGGTTGTAGAGAGAGAGTCTTGGCACTGTTCAAGTGGTTATGGTATTTGACATCCAAAGCACAGGAAAATACCTAGTATGACTTACATAAATAGTGGGAGTCCTTGAGTACTTTCAGAAAAATATTTTCCCAACTTTTTAAAAGTGAACAGCTAAACACAAAAAGTAGAGAGAAAGAGAAAAGAAAGAAAAAAGAATGGGAGGAAAAAAACCCAGGAGATTAAGCAAATGATCTAATTAAGACTTACAAAGAAGTTTTAGTAGCATCACAACCATCTTGCATCATCAACGGGATACATGACAACTTTTTTAGTAATCAATGTGGTGTATAATTAATGGTGGCACTTCTTTGTGCTCTGGCAATGGATAAATAAAAGTTTGGTATTCCTTTTTAATTACATGGTTCCTTGGCCGCCTGTTAGGTCATGGCCATCACAATTATGACTAAAACGTTTCATTAAACTTTCTATAATATATTTTCTCAAGTTGGTATCTGTAAAATTGTAAAAGCCACAAAAAATCCACTGTATGAAGGACAGGGTAGCAAAACTATCAGACGTTGTTACTGCAAGTGATGTAAGGTATTCCTATTCCTTTTCCCACTTTTATTCATGTAGGGTTCTGGTAAATGTGTTCTGGTAGATTTAAGTTGCAATGGTTTAAGATATTACAGTCCCCAAATAATTTGTTCTGCCCCTCTTTGGAGGCCCCTGCTCCAGTATTGGGATATATCCCCTCCCAGCTGCCGTAGTCCACAACCTGCAGTATTTTTAGACTCATAAGGAGCGTGGGCCTGCATTTATATGCAGGAGCATATTACCCTACATCTTGCTGTGAGGAGGTAACCTCACATGGGTAGTAGTGATAACATCTTAAACTTTGCACCTTGTCATGGTTTAACACCTACCAGAGCCTTACTGTAGTTTACCAGTCCCAACCCAAAACACAATTTAGCTATCTACTGCTAATGGGAACATATTTTCTCCTCCTTGACACATCATGCTTTTATCTTAGTTTTCAGAATGTTGATATGACATGTAAATGATATTGCTAAAAGAAATGTTTAAGATGGATGGTGAATCAAATTGTGGAAGATGTTTTTTATTTCATGTGTCCCTCTGCTAGCTTTGGTTTAACCTGAAGAAGTTCTATGCTTTTGGGGTGTTTATGTTACTAAAATATCTAAATGTGCCAAAATCTTTTAATTGTTTAACCCTGAAATATCCTGGAGTTGTAGTTGTAAGTGTTCTTAACCTTATTGTATAGAGATAATCTCACTCACTTGCCCAGGGCACAGAGGAAACAGTGACTTGAACTAGGGTCTGGTACAGTCAGACCTAATGCTGTTATTGCTGCCCAATATTGTCTTTCTCCCTCTGCAAGCCTAGGCTTCTTTGTTTCCTTTTATCCTCAGTAAGGACATCGGAGCATACTACAGCAAAAAGTGGGCTTTTATAGAATAATTTATTCCTCTGGCATGTGCTAGCACTATAAATATTGTGCAGTTGAATTTTATTGATATGCAGAAAGGGCCAATCCTAAAATGTGATGAGACCCTGCAGGAGGTTCAACTACTCAGATGTTTGCTTACAACTTAATAGAGGCAGAGAAATAAATACTTGAAGCAAGAAGATCTGACTGACTGATGTAGTGCCAGACTTGCTTTTGGCGCTTAGTGAGGGAAGCAAAGTACTTCCAGCATATATTGGAAACTTCTGTATGGTACAACACGGCTGCTAGGTGCTTGTAGCCTCCTATTTCACGGTAGAACTGAGATTTACAGGGGAATAGGGATTTGATAGTACTTTATGTATTTATAATGCTGAAGTATCAAAATGAAATAAGATATAAAAAGCTCCTATATTTATAAACAATTAAGGATACTAATTTTTGTGGCATCTAAAATATGCTGCCTTTATTTGGCATTAATGAAGAACATGATCATCTTGTAGAACATCCCAATAGAGGAGTCACAACTTCTTAGTAAAGAGTGTTAGCAGTAAGCGTGATCTGATTAACTGTGGCATTTCACTGTGTTACGGCAGTAGTGTTAAAAGAATGTGTTGAGGGAGTTTAATTGTTAAAGCTGCCATTTCTCTTGCCCCTTTGCTTCATCATGGTCACTGCAATCATGACTGAAACCTTTCATTAACCTTTCTCTATTTAATTCAATCTTTTGAGCTAATAGCATTAGAACATGAGATCTACAAAATGTGTGTGCCATTTTACACAGAGAGGTGCCTCACCTCCCTGCTCTCTGTAGTTGGGGAAAAAGGGACAATACTTACTGGCTTGTTAAAAGCATGTTTTAAGGGCATGATTTTGAACACACTGGGCAGGTAGGCTTGCGATGTGAGACAGTCCTGGGGTTTTTTTACCCTTTTACAACACAGATAAGCACTGACAAGCTGAGTTTTGTGCTAATGGAGGGTATATAATTGGCGAAGCACTGTGCCAGAAACACTAAGGCTAGGTGAGAGATGAAATAAAAATTAGTTAGAGCACACAACATCACAAAGAGGTGGAGAACCCAGTTCTGATGGGGTAATCAATTAGCTATATTATCTGAACACGAACAAATGATGCAAAGCACCTAACAAAGACAGACTCTCTGTAGCCAATCTGCAACCTGCACAGAAACAGATGATGCTATGAGCTGCTTGCTGTCTTTGGAGAAAGGAGAGATTAGCAAAATCCTGAATACTGTTGGAAGGCTAGCAGGTCTTGTAGTAAATGGAGCTCAAACAAACATGCTACTTGTATCTAACGTTTTAGACTGGTTAAATGTCTGTAGCATTAGTGCCATCCCATGAGGTCCTCATTGCTCCTTATGGTAAAAACCTTTCTAGGTCATATAGCTGATATCTGAGTACAGCTGTCATGGAGCAAAGTGGGAGCATCAATAATCTACCACTGACCAACATCTCTAACCCAGATCTCAGGTCTTACAAAGAAGCACCGATGATCATGCAGTAGATGATTCATTTGTTTACAAAAAAAGGAAGCAATTGTCCAGGTTTATATATTTTGTAGTCTTTAGCAGTTTTGCCATATGTTGCCACCAATTTATATGTGGAATATAATGAGCAGGGGTCAAGGGAACCATCCATGTTCTTTTCTGTAGGCTCACAATGGACAACTTCCATTCACTTCAGAGTGTACTCAAGAAGGACAAACCTAACGAGGCAAGACGTTTTGTCCCAGTTGTTGTTAAATATTAATCATGCTACATAAAGTTGCCATAAGTTTCTGCAGGCTAAAACAGCAGTCGTATGTGGTATATTCTGAAACAATGCAGCATCTGTATTTGAAATAAATGTCATCTAGTTTTGATCTAGAGACAAAAAAGTACGTAAACAGAATAGCTGAATACAATCCAGTTTAAGTATTGTGATGGTGACAATGATATATGAGAGGCAAGAATCTGGAAGTCTTTTGGAAATGGTGGCTAATTAATATCAAGTGTACAGTTATGTGCAACATCATTAGTGAATTGTGTGCAAATGCCTAGGTTAAAACGTAACCCTTTTTAACAGCCAGCTGGCCTAAAGCTGCCCCTGCTTCTCACAGATATAGACAGGGACGTATCGATCTGTGGCTTTGGAACTGTAGAAATAATAGGTAATCATGGGCATCCAGTAAGAACAGCATTTATTCTAGGTAGAGCAAGTGAGTATGAATCACTTGAGGAAGTCTGCTCCTTAATTTGGCAACCAAGTCAATATATAGGTCTTCCCAGGCTGAGACCTAATGACATCAAAAAAAATCTCATCTTCTGACTCATGATCCTAATTCATTCCTGTTGTACCTTGAGCAAAATAAGATGGACGTGAAAACAAGTCATATCCTCATTTCAAGGAGGGCTTGTGAAGCTGCCATACGTAGGCATAACAAGTGCATGCCTTGCTATTTTCACAACATAAGGTTGTGAGATGCACATCAGACCTCGTCATCTAACAAGATAGATTTCATTACAATAAAGCGGAGAGACTAATGAAACAAACATGAATGGAATTTGAGACTTTGATACTCATAACTTTTTCTCATATGAATGTGATAGGGGGATATGGAAGAACTCTGATTGACTTTACTGGGTCAGGATTTTATTCATAGAGAAAAGAATTAAAAAACCCAAACATTATGGAATCTGGTATAGCCATAACAACTGTGCCCCATTGCTACCATAACTGTGCTTTACAGGAGTTATCTGCATAAGGTAAGAAAATGATGCAGACATCTGATGAAGTCAGACAGACCACTGTCACTGAATTTGGAAAGCCAAATAAAAAAATGTCCGATCTAAACAAATTAAAGGCATAATTAGGATGGTGCTTAGAATGCCAGTCAGAAGAAAAGAGCAAGCCATCATGCACTGTAAATCAATCAAAATGAACAAGTTAATTTTCTAGAAGGCATGTTAGTTGCCCATACAATATGTATAAATGACTGGAGAAAAGTTAGTGTTCTTGTAACTAACATCAGCACAACCACTTTGATAGGGAATCAAAGAATGAGAGAAATATCATCCCAGCAGAATAAATGGTAGGCTCGAATGAGAAAAAACACATGAAACCCTGACATTTTTGGTCAGTTCTCACTTAATGGATTGAGTACGTAGTAAGCACAGAAACAGCAAGGACATGTGGACTGATTCGCTTACCAGAGCCTAGCAGATAATTTCTGTGTTAAAATTTGAGTTACCTTTTTTGTGTTCTAGTTATTAACATGGTGTGACTGAGTGGTGCTTTTTAATCAGTATTTTCTCTCTAGTCTGCTGCCTAGCATTTATGCCTAATCCTACACTTTTGGAAGTTGGTCGAGCTCCTACAGTATTAAGCAATTATTAGTGATGTCTCAGAGCTGTACTGTGTAGTTCTAATTAACATCTCATATGTCAAATAATGCCTTTTGTGAGGGTCAATTTATGTCGCTATCTGCCTACCAGTAAATGTATTCAGACTACTAGTCCATCTTAGAAGCCAATGAAAAAGAAAGTATTTTTTAGCATTCAACTCTGTCAGCCTTCTAGATTTTCTACTTGTTTCAGTAATAGTAGCACAAGTATTTTTTCTCATAGAGCTATAATGGCATGAGTTGCACACGTCTGTTCTGAAGTCACCTGGCTCTGGGGCGTTAAGCAGGACCTTTAACATTGTTATTTGTGTTTAATTTTACATAGCATTGAAATGTTACCTTGCCCTAAGCTGTGGAAGACACTGCTATCCTTTCCAGGAGCCACTTTTTAGCACCCTGTCCTTGCCTCCATAAGCCTGAAATACCAGGCTTGGAAATCTGCTTCTGGCAGAACAAGATCTCTTCATCTTTGGGGTCACGTTCCAGGCTTTTGTTCAGTCACAAGTTTGGTTTGGATTTATCTTCAGTATGTCTACTTTAATATTCAAAAAATCATCAGCTAGTCTAATTTGTTTTTTTTTAAGTCATGTAAAAGACTGATTTGCTTTGACAGGTGGATCAGAAACAGAATTGGAGCTATTTTATCTGGACCTAATTAAACAGCCTTCATTACTGGCAGGTATGTGTTTGTGATGACTAGAAATTAGCTTGATTGGAATTAAAACTCAAAATATAAGGCATTGAATTGACTTGTTTTTAAAAAATATACAGTTTAAAAATATATCTGTGAAGTACATTTTTAAATATGGCAAGTGCATGCCTAGATTTTAAACATCTCATCATGCCCAATTCCACTTTGTATTTTATGTTAATGGCACTTGTCACAGGTATTCATGAGGATATTGCCAACTCTTATAAAATGGCACCACACTAGTTCAGAACTACGAGACTTTAATAAAACATTAGCAACAGTCCTTTTTTCCTCTTGCAGGCACAGAATTTCTGCAGCAGTTTGAGTGGTGTATTTGGGGTGAATTTCAGTCATGTAAATGAGGCCAGCATGAGGCGGATGCAATGCTTATGCCCTCAAAGGGGGTTTTAGTAAGCCTCAAAGTAATGGCTGTGTGTTGGTCCTCTTTTACCTTCACAAAGACCAGTTATTTCCAACTGGTAAAACAAACTCTATGTCAGTTGATTTAAGGGAACATTTCTCTCACTGCTCATTGCAACTCCAGCCTGTGGAATAGATGTCACACCTCCTTGATGTCACTTGAATGGCATGCTGTAGTCATTAAATCCTATGATAAGTTCTGTCTGTCCTGTTTGACTTCTGCTGTGATGAAACCAGACATAATTTCTTACTGAAGTCTTCCAATGACCCTGACTGTTCACTCAGTGCAGTTATGCTGCCTGAGGATTTCAACATCTACCTTAAAAAAACTAAGTGTACACATACATATCCATACTGCTAAGATACTTCAGTGCATATTGCACTGCTGGGCACTTTTATATCATAGTTTTCTATGGCTGTTGTGATCATGAAGAGTTTAGGGCAAGGCATCTTGGAAGAGATTTTTCAGAGCAATTGAAACATTGCTCTGAGTGAGTACTAGACAGCTGGTTCAGCAGCTTTTGGTATGGATATGACATAGCTGTGAAGAGGGGAGTATCCTGTAGAAAGGAGGGGAGAGTATTGTAGAATCATAGAATCATAGAATTTAGGTTTAGGTTGGAAAAGACCTTTAAGATCATTGAGTTCAACCATTAACCTAGCCCTACCAAGTCCACTGCTAAATCATGTCCCTAAGCATCACATCTACATCTTTTAAATACTCTCAGGGATGGTGACTCAACCACTTCCCTGGGCAGCCTGTTCCAGTGGTTGACAGCCATTTCTGTGAAGAAATTTTCCCTAATATCCAATATAAACCTCCCCTGGTGCAACTTGAGGCTGTTGCCTCTCATCCTATCACTTATTACTTGGGAGAAGAGACCAACCCCCACCTTGCTACAACCTCCTTTCAGGTAGTTGTAGAGAGCAATAAGGTCTCCCCTCAGCCTCCTTTTCTCCAGGCTAAACAACCCCAGTTCCCTCAGCAACTCCTCATAAAACTTGTGCTTTAGACTCTTCCCCAGCTTCGTTGCCCTTCTCTGGACATGCTACAGCACCTCAATGTCTTTCCTGTAGTGAGGGGCCCAGAACTGAACACAGGATTCGATGTGCAGCCTCATCAGTGCAGAGTACAGGGGGACAATCACTGCCCTAGTCCTGCTGGCCACACCGTTTCTGATACAAGCCAGGATGCTCTTGGCCTTCTTGGCCACCTGGGCACACTGCTGGCTCATGTTCAGCCGGCTGTCAACCAACACCCCAGGGTCCTTTTCCGCCAGGCAGCTTTCCAGCCACTCTTCCCCAAGCCTGTAGCACTGTGTGGGGTTGTTGTGACCCAAGTGCAGGACCCAGCACTTCTAGTTGAACCTCATATAACTGGCCTTGGCCCATCAATTCAGCCTGTCCGGGTCCCTCTGCAGAGCCTTCCTGCCCTCAGGCAGATCAACACTCCCCCGCAACTCAGTGTCGTGGGGAACTAGCCAGCAAAATAAACTCAGCCTTCTTTCAAATAAGAAATAATAGTGGAGTAATGTTTTCTATGCCAAATGGAAATATTGTATGTTTGTCTCAGTTTCAAAGACCTTAAATGCTGCAAAATGTATTGAAAGTCCAAATGATATTTCTGAGAGGCGTTTTGCATTCTTCCCTATAGATAACGGTTGTGAAAAATCCTGTATTAGAAGGAAGCTCCTTGGGACAGGATATCTAAGGAAGTTCAAGCTATTCTGGTTATCGTCAACACTAATATAAGAATAGAATATTCTCCCTTTCAGCCTCAGATGATAGCAGACAAGCGAGGACTGTGTTTTTCCAATTATACCCTTTAAACTATATTGTGTAGGGGCATGCATGAACAGGGAAAACAGTTTGTCCTTCTGGAGGACAAAAATACATACATGCAAATATTTAGGTTCTCTTTAGCTAAGGAGAGGCATTAAACATGACTATGATGTCTAAGACTAACTCTATGAATCTGTAGTGCAATTCTGCTGGATAAAAAAAGTCTGTTTTACCAGTTTCAGATATAACTATTACCAATTTAAGAAAGCATGTATTTAAGCTCTGAATTTCCAAAATGTGTCTAGTTAAAAGTCTCAGGATGAGAGTACATAATAATAATGCAACAGATTACATTTTAAATCAAACATGAAAACAACTAAAACATAGCAATAAATGTCCTCCTGCTTTCTCAGTGAATGACTGCAGTGTTAGAATAGCCCCCAAAGAGTTGAAATTTCTGCTGTGTTTTCCGCCTCTTTCCCAAGAAGAGCTTCTTGCTTGTGTGAGAGGAGTGTACATATTAGTCAATCCAAAACTGTCTGGTAGTTCCTACTAATAGAGTGATTTCTCTGAATAACTTCTTATGCATGAAACCAGGACAAAAGGTCTTTACAGGGCTATCTGTGGAGCAGTGTGTAAACTGTAAACCATTTCCCCTCAGAACTTTTGTACTGGGGAAGTCCAGCAGCTGCCATCAGTAGCAATTATCTGTGGATAAAATACCACTTCAGAGTATGTTTCTGTAAGTATATTAGAAATGCCAAAGGTAAAGCACTATGACAAATGCAAAATGAAAGTAGGTAATGTGGTCCTGAAATGTGCTGATCTAGGAAAGAGTCTTGGATGTTTTTGTCTTTATTGCTGGATGATCTAGGGAGTTTGTGTCATCTGTGTGGTGCTGTTCCCTATCAATATCAATGGGAGTGATACCTGCTTGCTATTGTAATGTTAATGTGATTTGAGATCTGTGTGTATGCATTAAGTATCATCATTTTCATGTACTGATGTTAAGCAAGAATGCCTTCTCTGGAAAGCACACTTTTTCCATAGTTCATTGGAAACTCAATGTGCTTAAGCACCCTTGGGATGTGAAGAAAGGTATTTCACATAACGTTTTGCTAGGTTGACTTACAAGCCTTTTCTTCGTGCAGTCACAAACACCTGTTTACAAAACTCCTATTGTATTAATTGTATTCTCTTACACATTGGTCAGTGACTGTGAACCTTACTCAGTAATGACTTGTGCTCTAGTTAACAGGGAATTCATTTAGAATGGGAAGGGAAACAAATCAATGGAGTGCACATATCATTACTTTCATCCCTCAGATACTTCTTTTCCCATATGCATTTAGCTAACTGTACCAGGCTATGATCAATGTGCAGACCATGAAAACAGACAAAACCAGCTGAAAAAGCAACCTTGTGCTTCTGTAAGAAAAAGGGAAAACTTTTCCAATTGATTTAGTGCTTCATAAATTAGCCTAGGGACAGCTTTAAATTGTGCTCTTATTATGCATACAGGATTCTACTCATCTAATAATTTTGCTATTCAATAAAAAAAAAAGATGTTTTGAATAGCAACCAAACATGCCATAAAAATACACTATGCACATTCTGCAAAGAGTGAAAATGTAAATGAATGGATTGAAAATGTCCCCAATATGATTTCTCTCTTGTTGACTTTCCAATTTAATTTTTCATGAGGAAAAAGATGTACTGGGAAATAGAATGCATGATCTACAAGTAGGAGTTTAGGGAAGTCATTATATACCCATTAGTTATGTGCATTTATTAAATCTGTCTGGTAAAATTAAGGGAGCTAAAATTTTACATATTTATTTCTATCTAGTGTACCTAGTGTATCTTGTATGCAAGTCAGCATTTAATATAAGTGAATTAACTGACCATATCAGAGAACAGAAGCCTTGAACTGGGAAGGATATACCCACTGAAGAAACTCTCCTTAGATTCTGTAGTTGTGGTCCCTGGGTGAGTTTGGGATACTATCCATTTTCATTTAAAGATCAAAGTATTTTATGACTGTCTTTCAAAAACTATAGGAAATATAAACAACCACTTCCACAGCATTTTCATTTGAGCTCTAGGAAATCCTTCAGGCTGTCCTGGAAAGGGGCACTGAATCTGTCTGTAATGGTGTTTGGCTGGTGCATAGTCCTATGAGGCTTTACTGTGGCTATAAGACCAGTTATTCATCCCCTAAGGCCCATGGTAGTGAGAATATTTATTTACTTAGATACTATCTTAATCAAAGCAAAGCCAGAAGAGCTCCTTAGACTGCGTATCTTGGCCTGAGTCTATCCAGTAAGGGCCCTAGGGTTTTTAATAAGTACCCAAAACCCCCTTACATTAACCAATTCTCCCAGTTTAGTCTTACTAATATTCATGGGAGATGCCAGGATTTGCATCTCAGATTTTTACTGGTCAAAACCCGATACAAATAGTATCAGTAATAGATGTTTATTTTATCCCTTTCCCACAGGAAAGGGGGTTGGGGACTTCTGCTAATACTGCCCTTTGCTTTCGGTATGTCTGTTTTCTATTGTAGTAGCATCCAAATATGATTAATGAGCACAAGGAAAGGGAAAGCAATGGACAAATAAGCATTTGCTTGTCACAGACCACTTGGTTCCCTCTGGCATGGTGGAATTTAAACTCAATAGAGTTAGAACTAAATTTTCCTTTAAAAGAATGCTCCCAAGATCCTAGGTATGAATGCCTCAGTCTTGCCTTGGTCATCTGCCTAAAGATCTGGTAAAAGGGCTTTCTGACCATAAATGTGAATGACTCACAGCCTGGAAAGAAGGAATCAGTAAGGTTACACATAATACAGCACAGGTCCTGTCAGACACTGCCAATTCCAGGTGCCTGTCCCAGCAGTCTAGGAAGAACTAAATGAATGTGGCCATGATAATAATGGCTAATGTCATAACGATGTGGAGCTATTGCCAAAGCTGGAGACATTCCCCGGATGTTTCATATATTCCAGTGGGAATAAAACATTTGTAGTTTTGCTGGCATGTATTAGCAGCAGCAACAAGGATCTGGTTCAAAAACTGAGAGATTCCTCTGGAAATTAGCAAACCCATCAATCTGAGCCTCTTCTAAGTAAACTAGCTAAAATAAAATACTCTTGCTAACTGCCCTTACTGGGCAATAGTTACATTCCTACAAGCACTAAGCATAGGACAAAGACCATAGAGTTCTTTAAAAGAATCTTTGAAAGAAAGAAACTTTAGTTTTGGCAATCACAGCCTTAGTTTATATGAATAGTAGGTTAAAAAACTACCCCATAGTCCCAGAAGTGCATTCTTTGGTCTTTTGCACTTTTTTTGGAAGCTGCCTCTGTAGAAAGAGAAGGTGGCAAATGATAGACAAATGATTGTTGATACCCTATTTCCTGCACACCCTTCCCTTCTCTTTTGTGTACTTCTTGTGCAGTTCATCTATGATTGATTAAGTCGGAAGGTTTACAAGTGGTGTTTCAACCCTGGCTTGTAGGTTTTATGGCTTGTAAAGGGAAGTGTCCCCTATCCTTTCCATCTAACTTCCTTAAGCTTCAATGCATGTCTGGGGTGCCACTACCTGTGCTTGGGATAGCTGGTCTAGTTATGCAGCTGATAGCCTTGCTCTTGTTATGCAGAGTATGTCTTGCTGTTGTTGCTGCTCCTTCTGTGTTTCCCTTATGATGCTGCATGTGTTTTCTAAAGATCTGGCCTCACTGCATTAGTGGTTTCGACAAGGGTTTGTCAGGAGGAGGTAGGGTTTTTCTGCTGCCCATACTGCTTTGTTCTTATGCCTTGTGACCCCAGTAAATGGCTGCTGTGTGGGCATGGTCAGAATGGTATAAGGGAAACTTTGTGTGCAATAATGGATAATGGGTTTTCTTAGAGCTTGTTCTAGCTGCCAGGCTATAGACATCCTCTCACTTTCTTTGTATCAAAAGATGTTTAAGCAGTTTAAACAAAGTAGAATAGCCTCAGCGAGCAATACTGAGAGAGACTTGCCTCTGAGGATCTTACATTGCCTGGGAGGAGGGAGACCTAAGTTCAGTCATTGCTCCAAATCAGACAGGGGAGCTGACAGTGTGTCCTGAGTGTTACAGCAACAGCTAGGTTTACTAGGCTGAGTGCAGCAATATGGAACCTCCAGCTTGCTGCATTCTGTGTGGGTTTGGCAGTGCTCTACAGACATCTGTCTGATGTGCTCTGTTGAGGTGATGGATAGGTGTCTAATTTTTGAAGGCTGTCAGGTCTTGGTGTGTATCAGTCACCAAGTTGCTTCACATGGTCACGTTTAAGCAGTTTCCAGCCTTGCTACGAGTAGAAATTCAGGGACCTTTGTGAAGGTATTGCAACAGAACAGTGATTTTTAAGAATCCCAACGGCACTTAGAGAATGGATTTAAGAATCTAAATCACTTTCACCCTCAAAGTGTGATGCCAATAAGGAAGTAAGAACTTCCTGTTCTTACCTGATATCTACCTGGCAGCCTAAAAACACTGAAATGCTCCTTGAGAGGTCTCATCACTAAGAGATGCAGAATTCTAAGGTATAAAATTTTCCTGCCTCTACCCATTTTCATAAGATTTAAGGTTGGACATGAAACATAGACCAAAGGATTTCTCTGAATTAATTCCTCCTTCAAGTCCTATAGCTGTGATAAAGCTAGAAAAAGTATTTTAGGATGACATCCAAACCATAGGCCTCCTTTGCTCTGAATGATCAGTACTGTGATGCTCAGTTACCAGAGGGACAGAACATAGATTATGTATAGTAAAGGATTCTGATAATGTAAAGTTTGTCTGAAAATGAAGGACTTTGATGAAAATACAATTAGCTGTATGCATTAGGTTTGGTGATGTTTATTTTTAAGATGTGGAATAAACTTCAATAACATTTGGGGTGTATTTTCCAAAGATAATTGACTATTTAGCAATGTTAGAAAGAGAAGGTCTGCCATTGTTCAGACACATGACTTAGTGCTGGCATTCATTTTTCCTGGGGTAACAGGAAGCAGGGAATTCAGAATGCTGGTTAGAGTCCTACATAAATTACTTCATATCTAGTGACATGACCTCCTGAAGCAGCAGTCTGAGCTGCAAAGTGTCTTGTAGCTCTTTTTTTTTTTTTTTCTGCTAAGGCATCAGAATTACCTTTTCTAAAACTCAATAAGAAGCAGGTAATGAAAAAAAAAAAAAAGAAAAAAAAGGAAAAAAGGAAAAAAAAATTAAAAGGGAAAGGTATGAATTTCTGTAGTTGAAAGAATAAACCCCAACAGATAGCAGTGAATTTTATTTGATTTTTTCTGAATGTATAGAAGGCAATTAGATCTTTTGAGTATAGAAACACAAAGTGTTCTCTGGGCATAGATAGTGTGATGTTAGTCCATATGGTGTGAACTCTGTGGCTGGAGCTTCAAGGGTGCCAAAGTAGCATTCAAATACCTGGAAGAGGCCAAACACTTCCAGTAGAGCATTTGATGCTATTCAGTCACTGGCTAAGACATAATGACTCCCAAGGCACAGTGAATATTAGCTCTGTTTGCTGCAGTTCACTGGACTAGTTCTGAGACTACAGAACTTTTCATGTGATAGTTTGAAAGTCTGCCTGTGTAGACATGACATTACTAAACTAAAAAGTAGCCTCTTTCTTTCCATTTGGTGCAAGTATAGCCCAAAATTCCCTTTTCTGTAATACATCCAATTGAAATGACGCTGAATGATGAACAAGTCCACCTCCACCACCACATGTAATTAATTTACATCCCAAATACCTGACTAAGTCTTTGCAGGTAATTGGTAGTTGGGTAATCTGCCTATTAATTTCTTCATTTCTAGCCAGTCTCTAGTTAATAATCAATAGTCCTCTTTTCTAACAAAGAATGGCCTTGACATCTTGGCCTTTGTGCAGTGTTAAAATAACATTGATCGTTACCATTATCATATGTCCTTGATATACTGTATAAGGGCAAGGATACAAGGATCTTACAGTATAGGAACACTTAATAGGCTTGGTTAAATAATTGTGATTGTCCAAAGAAGTATACATGGCTTTCTGGGCAAAGATGTGTGGGAGAGAATTAATAAAATGTTGTAGATTTGTTCTATCTGCAAATCTAAATAGAAGAGAATCTCCCCAAAGATATATGGAAGATTGTACAAAGACATGTGAAAGCATTCTATATCATAGACTCAAGCTGGAGACAGAGTTTTGTTTCTCCTCATTGCATTGAACATCTCTGAAGAAAAGATCTTTCTTCCTCTGTAACTAAGTACTCCCACTGGCCATTTCTCCTTTCTGTGGTTTGGGTGAACTCTTACCAGTTTTAGTATGGGAGGAAGTGTGTGGATAACACATCAACTGTAGTAACTCAGTTTTTATTTTTTTGTTTTACTCTTTTCTGTTAGTCTCCTCCTGCTATTAGTAGAGCCTCAAAACTTTTATCTATTGCAGGAGCTTCTTTTTTCCTGAGAGAAATAAAAATATTAATTGTATCCTCATGGACTCTTTAAGTAGAACTTAAGAACCATTTTTCATCAATGACATACTACAGACCAGAGCAAGGTCTATATTTGGATCTTTTGGCTAAGGTACAGTGTCTAATTTCAAAAAGAATGGTACTGTAGAAATTATTTTACTGTTCTTCCATAATAATAAGATCTTTTTCTGCTTCCAGAATTTATACTCTGCTATTAAATAAGGAAAATCTTTTGTACAGTAGGTGTAAAGTTACATCACTGTCAAGCCATTATTTAAAAAAGAAAAAAATAAGGGGTCCTGTGCTAAGATTAAAAATCAGAAATGAGTTACATTTGAAAGGTCTACTGCAAAAGGATGGTATCCACTGGCAAAGACTTCCACAGCAGCCTACAGAAACCCTAACTTTGTTTGGTGTTGCAAACTTGGTTATGATTGACATTTTTGTTTTGAATGTCAATTTCAAAAGCCAGGTTTCTGGAAATGGCATTAAAACAAAGACTTCTGAGTTTTGTTGAAATAGCTATGGGAATTCATGCCTTTGTTGTGGAACGTAAACATAATCTCCAAGTACCATTTGTTTTGTATCTATAAATACACTTATGTTCATGGGAGCAGAGGAATTAATACAACATTTTTTTGAGAATTGATAGATGTGTTTATAAATACACCCAGCTGCTTTATATCAACACAGGTTATCTACCCCAAGAGTAAGCAGAGTGTGCATAATTCATACTAGTGCCTTTGTTGGAACATTACCTGTGGACTACACAGAGCAGTGTGGGTGAGATGAGAGGGGGAGACCACGGCTGCCTGGGTGGTGGGTGCCTGGTGAATGAAATAAGCTTATGCTTTTTGAGATCCCTAAACCAAGGTATAACATTTTAAATTTATGTTCAGTATTTTGTATGTGTATATAAAATACAGCTTGCTGTTTAAAAATATTAAAGCAATTTTTATTAAGCGTGCACAACATCTTGTATGTTGGCTGAATTAGCTAACTGTAGTCTGTGTTTCTCTCCACGTACATGTGGTGCTCCCCTGCAGAAAAGAGCTACAGCAGCTGCATGATATGCTCCTTTACTGACTGTCAGAAGAGGGACAGAGTCCTAAATAATTGTCATTAGATTATTTTAAGACTCCCAAATATTCCATTTATATCTTAAACATTTTATAAAAGTATTTTATAAAATTTTGGACACTTGAAAGTGTTTAAAGGTAGTGGAACCTCCTCCTTCAAACACCATTTTGGTTTTTCAAAAGTGGATAAATAAAGGGACTCTTAGCACTTGCTTTTGAGTCTTCTCAGTACTATTTATAAGTGGAGTGAGAACAGCTATTATTATCTTTATAAGTATATGGCACTGCATGGCCTTGATACCCAATCATGTCCATTCAAAGAATGTCTAGTGAACAAAGGAACTGGTCTCAGGGCATGAATGTTATCCTGAAGCAACTACAGGATCTAAGCCTTGTCACTTCTTGTCTCATTTTCATTAAGAAAATCATGTGGTTTAGCTTTAGGGGGGTGGTGATGAATCAACCATGTGACTAAGGGCAGGTGGCCATCTTAAAGCGGCTCTTATCCCTAGTAAAAATAAGAATTAAGAGGAAGGGGTGGGGGGTGTTCAGCTCCATAAAATGTTCACTCACTGGGCTGCCATGAAGTAAATATTTTTACAAATATATTATTTACTACAAGGGAAGCTTTTCCCGGAGAAGGCAGATAAATGTGCTTGCTGTGGGAGCTTTATGGCCACTACAGGCCCAACTGTCATTCCTTCGGTACTTCCTGTCAGTCTGACTAAACTCTGTCATCCTTCAACCCAGTTTAAATTAACAGGTAATTTGTAAATGTCACTTCAGGTTAGGCCGCTCATTTTGTTTCTACTCTACCAATGCAAAGTCTAGGACTAATTTTTCTTGTCTTCTTTTAATAGGATTTTCATTTATAAATAGAATTATGTTCTGAAAATAAATTACAGTAAGTGATGCACAGAACTGGTAGCAGCAGCACTTTCATAGAATTTCAAGCACCTACATCAGAAGAGATTAATAAAAACACTTCAAAGGCTAAATTCTATTTAAGCAGAAGACAGCTTTTGGTTAATATTTAATCTGAGTAACTGAGATCTTGGTTGAAAATATAATTTTTTAATATCTAAATTAATTTGCAAAACAAAACCATTAATTTTGCCTGAGAGCTTTCATAGTGTAAAAGTTTCAGTAATTTATTTGAAAAAAAAAAAGTTAAAATGTAATTCTGTAGTAAAAGTTCCTATTTTAATATGAAATTTATTTCTAATGCAATATATTATATTTGATCAGCAATACTGCTTTAAGTCTATACTTTTTTAATGATTGCTAATGTGCTGTATTGAATAAGAAGAAGAATCAGACTTCTCATGACGGCTTTTAATTTGTAAAAGAGATTGCTTTTAGGTTCAGTATTAACAAATAAACATCACCCATTTCTTTAAAGGTGGTATACAACTGGAAAAAGTACCATTTCACTGTAATGTAGGTATGTATGATAGGAGCTGGTATAGTATTTTTCATTGATGTGATTTTTGAAGTGTTGTAGTTACAGTATGTGCTTTGTTCACCTTCTAGCAATCTCATACCCAAATGAGCTGTGGGAGCTGTTTGTATAGTGAGACTCCTGTGCCTTTCTTCTGCTTTGTGGTGGTAGGAGGCATCTTCTATCCCCCCGCGCCCTCAAGGAAACCTTGCATCTTTCCAGCAGAAAAAGAGACTCAGTTCATGTGTGGAAGGGAATCTCAACACCTTCTGATACCAGTAAAAATTTTCTAGGCGTGGGCAGGGGCTTGACTATCCCCTTATAGCAAAATCCATTGTCTGATCCTCTTTTTTGGCTTCAGCAGACGCCAAACTCAGGTGCAGGGAGTGCAGGCCAAAAATCCAGTTCTTTTCTTTCACTAACCTCTCTCCATGTTCATTTTATGCTCTTCTGCTGTCATCCCATTTACTTCTTCTCTGCACACTCTCACTCTTGTTACCTTATTTTTCTTCTCATTCTTTACATTAAAGCATTTATCTGCATTTTTGTGACCCTTTTTATTCCTGTTGATTATGCTTCTGAATTCTTCCAGCAAGTCCCTTTTAATATTCCATCAGCACCCAAAAGTGTTCTATAGTAGTTGCACAGATGTTTTGTAGGAGATACATAACAGCCAGGATATCTGGAAGAAGACAAAAGTATTCACTGTGCATAGTGAAGTAGTAGCAAAGATTCTTCTCAGTGACTTGATGAGCAGAAATTCAAGAACCATAGCAAAAAGGTTTGGCACTGGGCCACCAGTGATGAGTGATTACATTGGCTGCTCCTCTGGTAATTAACATATAAGAGAGATCTACATGGGAGATTGCAATATAATATGACACAAGTTAACTAACTCTCCGTTAAAGAGTTGGATCCTGTAAGTTGGCTTCAGTGCGACTGTGCTTTAAGCCTCCATTCAGATAACATCCGTATTCCTTAAAATCTCATGGCTGGATCCTAGTTAAACCTGTAAGCAGTTTATTTAGTTAAATTTATTTATTTATTATATTATATTATAAATAAATATATTTATTAAAACCTCTAAATTTATTTAGACTGTTATTATAAAGGCTACTTCAGGTAGTTTAAAAATGGCATTTTTAGTGACATTAGTAGTATCAGAGCCCAGTATCAAATATGGGAAAGGAATTTTGATTGTGCATTTTGTGTATATATATATATATATATATAAAATAACAATGTACATTATATATACTGACTTATTATCAGAAACATAACTTTTCCATGTACACATTAACTGTTGTGTTTAAACATTAAAGGTCTCACTTTATTGTGGACGTTACATTAGCATTAATGCAGGAAGAGTCTAGGACTTGAAAAGAGCCATGCTGTATTAAGTACTAACTGAAGTTCCCCCACCCTGATTCATGATGATTAGTAGGAATGCGTGTCTAGTTGGAATGCCATTTATTTTCTTGTGCTTTAGTGGATGTAAATGCAGCATCCGTCCAATTTTCCACATAACTTACCTTAACATGGTTTCACAAACTGATCAACTCAGATTTGTGAAACCATTTTCCCACTGTATAACATACAAAAGATTTTGTGATGAAGGACAAGTAAGCTTGGATCTTCTCTGTATGGCCTAATGGGAATCAATATAAGGGAGTATGATGAAACTTAGGAAACTGACCTTTATGTGAACCAGCTGCTGGTGTTCATGAAATTTGAACTAAGACTTGGTTCTAGGAAGACTGTGAAAGAGCTAATATTCTGAAATACTGACAAAAAGGAATTCACTGTGAAATAAATGCCTGTCTGCCTGTCTGACCATCAAAATTAAAGCAGAGAGGTAGAAATTTATTGCCACCTGTCCCAGAGACAAATATGCGAGACAGATGTGCCCTGCTTTCTCCAGGATGACATCTGGAGAAGTGTGGTGAGCTGACCTTGGCTGGACGCCAGGTGCCCTCCAAGCCACTCTATCACTCTCCTCCTGAGCAGGACAGGGTGGGCAGAAAATAAGATGGAAAAAAACCTCATGGTTCAAGATAAAGACAGCTTAATAAAGCAAAAGCAAAGGCCGTATGTGGAACCAAAGGAAAACAAAAGATTTATTCTCTACTTCCCATCAGCAGGTGATGTCCAGCCCCTTCCTGGGAAGCAGGGCTTCAGTACGCGTAGTGGTCGCAACAGAAGACAAGCATTGTACTAATGAATGCGGGGGGGGGGGGGGGGGGGGG
>JAVJGI010000032.1:18300890-18318340 GCA_035590275.1 Ibycter americanus
ATCCCTTCCCTTCTTATTTCATTTCTCTCCCCTTCTCCCTCCTTTTCATTATAACTTCTTGTTCTTGTTCTGCTTCTTCTTCTTCTGCTTATATTTCAATTATTAAATTGTTCTTATCTCAGCCCCCATATTTTACATTCTGTTCTGATTCTCCTCCCCGTCGCTCTGGCTGAGGGGGCAGTGAGCGAGCGGCTGCGTGGTACTTAGTTACCAGCTGGGGTTAAACCACGACAGTCCTTCTATGAGCACAAGCTTTGAGGCTACATACTCTGAAGAAGCAAGTTGAATTCAAGACTCATCCTCTATCCCTGGAGCAGAAACATGTCCATGAACTTCCATCCTCTGCTGATGGCAGCTGTGGGTGGAATGGGTGCGCATACTTTTCAGGTAGCAGCACAGCTGGTGTTTTCTAACCAAACCTTACATTCTCACAGGATAAACAGGGGAAGGTGACTGGCACTTCATAGTCATTTGTATGCCAACAAAGAGTATTCTTTTTAAGTGGCTCCCCTCAGGGTCTCGACCTGGAAAACCTGCTCTTAAAGATAACCAGATTAATAAAGCAAGGGCACGAGCTGTTAGGAGGCAAATTATCTATCCATCTGATCCAGGTAGTTGCACTTAAATAGACATGAGAGGCAGCATTAAACAAAACAAACCCAAATTTCATTTATATCATGGTGTCCCTGTGTGGATTTTAAAGTAAATTGGGGAAGAAATGTATTGGACTGTATTTCTCGGGTTTAGTTGTGTTAAGACACTGTAATGCAGTGACATTTTGGAGTTTGTATGTGACTTTACTGATTTGTGCTGTTGTATTGTTATTAAAAATATTATAGTTAGACTGATAACGGAGTCAGATTAGGCTATAAAGTCTTCCTGACACATAATAAAAAACTCTACTATTTTACATACTAGGAGAGAAAATCAAGGAGATTCGATTTCTGAAATTGTAAAAGAGTGTCTTAACCCTCCAAAGTCTATGCTGAGTCAAAGCAGCGTGTAGAAATAATGTAAGCAGAGCACAGCACAACTGAGGAAATGCTGGGAGTGGGAATACGATACTCATTGGCTTATGTTCCTCAGTGGTACATGCAGAGTGGCCATAGGTGTGCATCTAGAGCAAGGCAAGGCTTGACCTCACTCAATGCCCCTGGGTCCTTCTCAGTAGGACTTAGCTAATCTGTATATTTGTAGATGTAAGAATTTTGGCAACTTCACTGAAAACATGATCTGTTTGATTTCACTGGTCATTTGAAGTAAGCAGACTGCAACATCACTGATGTTTAGAGCTGTTTGTGCAGCAGCTACTTGTGAGAAATATGTTGTCTGCTTAAGAAAACTGTCCAAGACTAAAAATACCATACTGCATTAGCCAATTTGTTCAGGGAGCTTTTCTTTCAAATTTGTAGCTAGCCCATGCTCAGAAGATAAAAACTACTAGCTGGTCTGGTCTCCTGAAACGCAAGTATCTAGCTGGAAAGAACAACTTGTATCAGCTGGGCAGATATAATTAAAGTTTCAGGCTTACTTCATACCCAGGTGGAGACTTTTAAAGACTTAAGGGAATTTAGTGCTAATCCAGACCTAGTATCTTCCAACCGATGACATGATGGGCAGCATGGAACCGTAATTGGAAGGGCATTGGAGGGGGACGTGGGGAGATTACAGAAGAGAGAGAAGAGAGGATTAGACAAGCACAAGAATAAGTACAGCAACTTCAGAAAATTACCTAATGCCGTGCCGTTCTTGTGTCTTTATGATATTCAGGATCCTAGACTTGTCAGAGAGTACAATACTACACACCTTTCAGTTCTGTTATATAAATCTGCATCTGAGAATGCAAACTGTCAAAGCCTTTACAAGCCAAAGGAAGCCGCTTAGGAAGATGTAGGCAGTTCATCTGACAATGCCTTCTGTTAATCCTGCCATATATTAAATCGTCTCTCCTTATCTTCAGATCTGTCAAAGCAGGACAAGTGATCAAATTTCAGGATGCTCTTCCTTACATCTTGTGGCCCATGGCCTCACAGATGGGGGATGGGGTGGGGTGGGGTGTCCATGATCTACCAGCACCCACAGATCTTGCTTAATGTTCAGGTAGCTTCTTTGAAAGGATGTTTGGGGAAGGTTCCCTTGAATTACCATGGCATCTTCCACTGCCTGGGAATTCCTCTTTGCCATGTCATATAATCATTTATTCCAACAAGTGCTCAGGAACTACAGTTAAGGATTAAATGAAGCTGCAAGCACATGCATCCTCTTTTTTATGACTTTGCCTCCATCTTCTTTTCCTAATGTTGCTTTCCCGTTTTCTTTGTCTCTTCCCACTTCTGCTTTCCTTTCCTTTCCTTTTATTGGTGCTCTCTCTTCTGATTCTGTCCCTCCAAACCATTTATTTCCTACCTCTGATTTGGAATGGAAATAGATCTGTATCCTGTTCTCTTACTGCCAGCCTTCTTGCCTCTACCTGACAATTAGCAGTCTTTTCTAACCATAATGTGAGTAAAATTTGGCATGCAGCAGAGCACTAGGCTTAAGGAGCAGACACTGCCCAGAGCGACAGCATGGGAAATGCAGTGAAACCAGATGAAATCCAATATGACCACTTGAGATCCAAGTCAGAAATGGCAGTTTTAAATTGAATGTTGTATTGCAAAGTGGGGGAGGGAAATTAATGAAGTCTGTTCCCTTAGAATGAAAGGCGGGACATATTTTTTCTGATTTTACTTATTATTATAATTTTAAGGAGCAATTGCAGATGAAAAGTGATATCACTGTAGTTGATCCAAGAAGGCAGATAGAAACTTAGGATATTCTGGTAGCTCCAATTAGGGAAGAAGTTGAGATAGGTAATTCTGTAAAGTAATTTTGTTTGATGATAAAATCCTGTTGTGCTTGCATATAGGAGGCATCAGCCAGCCAGAAACAGTTCCTCTGTCCACATCACCAAACCCCATGTAGCAGCATTGCCAGGGGAATTCTCTAGGCTTCTCTTAGCTTACACAAACTGAGACTTGTTTTCTTCTCATTGTTTACACGCCTCCATCATGCTTTCAAGCAAGATCCAGCAGAACCATTCTTTTAGATCAGTTTCTTTTCTGGAGTAATCTTTGTTGTCTTTTTTTTTTTTTTTTTTTTTTTTTTTTTTTTTTTTTTTTTTTGAGCTGTGCTTTGAATCTTTCAGATATCTTAGGTAGGCATGAGCAGGCCAACATCAGGCATCCACTTTTTTCTGACAATGTCCTACTTTTCTTAGCTTTAGATGCTGCCTACATTTTATGGATATCTCTGTCCCACATACACCCGATTTTATTATTTTTTTAAAATATTTTCTGATGATAGCACCCAAACTTTATCAGGAAAGGCACTTTCCACCCCTGTCCTGTCTAATAGATCTATGTTTAGGTAAGATTCCTAGACCTGGAGTGATGGGGTGTTTTCATCGATATTGTCATATTGTACTGTTGGCAATGACGTAATGGCTTGGCTAATTAAATTCTAGGAATATGCACTTACATGGCTGATCAGTACTAAAGCTATTCATTTTATATCATTTTAATCTTTAAAATGTTACAAAAGCTATTTGAAATGAGTGGCTTACTGTAAATGAATGGACAGAGACCACAGTCAATAAGTAAAGTGCTCATTCACCAAAGTGCTTTAGCAAGGTTATATTTTGTTAAAGGTTTTGAAGCTGGGCATAGTGTTGAATTGAAGCCCAACAGCCATTCCCATCATTTATTTAGATTTGCTAAATGATCCGAAAAGAGATTCAAATGCCAGCATGAAGGGCTGGACAGGAGGACTACCAGGCTAGTGCTCGGCTCTCCCACTGTTGTGTTTTGGATGCCACTAAAGACAAAATCCAGTGCATCGAATTGTGTGACACACCACATTACATCAAAACATGGCCTTTGCTTTATGTTGCTTTTAGTGTGAATTGATACAGTATATGACACAGGACTTGTGTTGCCCCATAACGAGATGGAATGCAACTCAGTGTATAACGCCAGTGCACACTTAGATGATGCTGGTACTGGTTTGAAGAGCTACTGTTCAGCTTGACATCTTCCTCAGACTTCAACAAGTTTCCTGCAAAGTTAACCACCACTTGCTAGTGACACAGGAGAGAGGAATACACAAGATAAAACAAGTATCAGCCCACAGCACACAACTTTTCAGGTAATGTTTATTAAACATTATCTTTGTTTCAAAACAGTACACTGGAAGAACATCCAAATGACTTCAAAGCTTCCAGGATAATTTTTGTGTTATATTTTAACAATGTATTTTATCACTATAGCTCGCTTTAAATTTGCTTCAAATATTAAAGAGACACTGGCTATAGTAGTTAGCTGAATTGTTTATGGGATCAAAATCAAACTAAACGTTCAGAAAATTTTCAGCAAGAGATTCCAGTTAATGAAAGCACCATTTGTGATGTGCTAAAACATGTATACACATAGGTATTGCCCCATTTATCAGACATGAGAGCTAATTACCTCATCCACTGCTATATTTCTTCCATCCTCTGCATTTCAATTCCCAATATTAACACATAGGTGGTCAAGCTGACCATCGAATAGCCTACATGAGCATGAATGCATTAAATAATTTAATGTTCGAAGAGTTTATTAAACTGCCACATTCTAATCAGCATGCGTACCTGCCTTCATTAATCTTGCACTGGTCCATGGTGTGTCTCTACAGCCGACATAGAGTGTGCTAATGTTAATAGGAGCTCTTAACAAACAGGATCAGTTAATCAAGGAAAATTTACTATTAGCCACATGACCATGCATACTGATATCTCATTACAATCAGATTTAACCTCTTCATTACTGTATTCATCCAAATATTTTTGTTATCACTTGGGGTACTAAAGTGTTCCAAACAGGGATGCGATTATATTCATTTGAACAGGAAATACATCAACTCACTTTTATTAAGAACTGAGACTTTCTTTTTGCTTTGTCTTCAAGGTATAATGTTACATGGGTTATATTTATTGCCAAAAGCAAGAAACTTAGTACCACTTTTTCTTGTCCAAAATGTGACTACAGGAAATAATTGTTAGAACAGAATGTTGAAAAATGAGTATTCTGGATTAATTCAGATGGAATTTAGCACTCAGTAAATTGTCAGTTAGCACGGGATTTGGTGGATATAATTTAGAATATACAGGGGTTTTAACAGATGAAGTGTTTTAAGTTCTTAAGCAATGTATTTCTTTCTGATATCAATTGAACCATATTATTTTATAGCAGTTGGCTATTTTCATTAGATCTTAGACTGTGATAAGCAATTAAGCTCCATCAGTGGCTGTGATTCTCCGAGTCTGTTCATAGAATGTGAGAGGTTGGAAGGGACCTCTAGAGACTTAGTCCTTGACAGAGAAAGAGTAAATGGAGATAGTTCCATTTCAGAGCTATTGATTTTAAATATTTTTTTTTCTTTTTTTTTTTTTGAGATGTCCTTTTTCTGTATGCAGAGAGTAGACAGCATTAGTTCAGAGCAGAAAAGGTCAGGTCTGTTTCTTTAATTAGGAATCTGTATGACATTTTGGGTGCAAGAGCAATGTATTTTGAACCATAGTAGAGGGTAGGATTCTGAACTACTTTAAATTGCTGAGAGGGTCATTTGCATGGAGAGTTCATTGGCTGAGAAACACTGTATGACTGCACCTCTGCTTCAGGGTAAAATGGTGGATTGGGTCATAGCAATGGCATTTGCTGACTTTTGGGTAGGGCCAGCCACCAGCCTTGGCTTACTACTGAGCCCTGCATTAATCTCTATCACCTCATAGACTTTGCCATCACTCCTTTCCCCTCCACTCTTCCTCACCACTTTGCCATTCTTCCCCTTTCTCCTCCACTCTGCTGTTTAAACTGACTAACTTCTGCAAAGGAGATGAAGTCCTTGGATGGCTTCTTCCTCTGAGAAATGTTTGCTAAAAACCTGCCTTTTGGTGCAACCTGGTGCATTGCAGTGGTAAAAAATGTATTTTTTTTGTGATATAGGGTAAAAGTCAGCCCAAGACAGGATGGTAGAGCTGAGTCCAGGAGGGGAAATGGACTTGCTAAGGCAGATTTTTGATTTGTTTGCTCCCTCCCCTACTGTTCTAACACTCTCCCTTTCCTCTCCTCTCTTCTTCGTTATGTAGATTTATTAGGTCGCCAGAGTTTTGCAATTTCTTCCTTTCAGTCCTATTTTCCATCTTTTGGCCTCTTTTCCTTCTTTCAGTTTCTTTTTGTATTTTGGTTTCTTATTTTGTTACCTCACTCTTGGGCTACTCTTCTTACCTTACTAGCACCTTTAATGCAAGCCGCGTTGAAGCACTCCTTTGAGGGTGCATTGAGTGTTTGAGGGTGTTTTACACTTGTTCTGTGAAGACTTCTCTGTTACAAATAGGCCTTTTTATTTTTGCAGCTGTAGGTTAACATTGCTTACTGTGCTTAATACATAAAGCTGGGACAATCAATTAGATGGTAAGAACAGGGACTGTTTCTCCCTAACCTATCCTAGATCTTGTAGTATCATTCTCTGTAGTGATGGTTCAGCTTCATCCTTGATGATGTGCAGAAGACCAGATGAGTCTTCATGTTTGCCCTGTCACAGAAGCCACTTTCTGCTAAACTATACACTTTATAAGTTATGTGATTGCATTTGGAATGAAAGCATAACTGTCACCCAGTTGAGTATCAGTTTGCTGCAATATACATACACTGAAGGCATCATGCACGGTACTTGTTCATTTTTGGGGAAAATGGTGCATTTGTAGGTCACTGTCTAACATGCAGAGAAACTGTTGGATAAAGAGAATTTGACTACCATGAACAGGGTGTAGTTGTGGTGAGGTGCGGGAGAGAAGGCATTTCTTCCAACCTAGCTGTTCTGTTTGCTTGTTTTTTCAGCATATCTAATACTATAGATTATGACATATTTAGGGACTGTTTTGCTATCTGGTGCTCTGAACCAACCCAGTGACCTTGTCAGGGCTAAACAGTGGAAAAAATAACACAACATAACAAGAACAAGATCTGATTCTTCATTAGTAGAATATCCTTCCTCTGCTTTGCTTTCCTTTTTGTACTTCTGGTGCTTTTGATTGCAATTGCTGTATAAATCTGACCACAAAGGAGAATGCTGGTAACTTGCTAAACGTACAAATCCAGCATGATAGAAGAATTTAATGCAACAGTATATGACTCAAATATAATGTATTTTGGAAATGTCATATGATAATCCTACATAAAACCCTATTCATCAAAAGACTTCTGCTGTCAGGTCATGATGATGCTTTGATTATTTTACACATTATTTACACTGCATAGAGTTAGAAGGCATATTCTATGCATGATTCAAGATGAAAACTAATCCTTTAAAAGAGAGGGTGTGTTCTTTGTACAGATGTTAATTTTGATCGTAGAAAAGGGGGGAGAAGTACTAATAAAATTGGTCAGGACATAACAGTATTTTGAAATTACTCTTAAATAGTGAATGGATGTATAACGTGAAAGTATTTTTAAAAATTTAACATTACATTAAAGTAGCTGCCTGGCTTCTGTGCCTGGGAATTTGTAAGCTAAAGGAGATATGACATTTGCTGTAATGAAATCAGGATGACTAGAAAAAATATCTGAAAAGGGCCTAGACTGGAGAAAAGAAGGACAATTCAGCAAGATTTGTGGCATCATATATCACAGGGCAATACTGAGCTCATAGCAGCTGTTTAACACTGGAAATGTGTGTTTGTCAGTCCAACTGAATAAACAAAATTAAAATCTAAAGAGGTGGAAGTGACATGGAGTCTTGGTGCTCTGTGTGCTGACCACTGCTGAAAGGAATGGGTTGTCTGTGGCAAGCAGTGTATGGGGAAGAAGTCATGTATTCATTAAGTGATCAGTGAAGGGACCTGGAGGTCTGAGAATTACAGTCAAAACCTGAGTAATGAATGCTAGAGATGACACCACATTTTCACTCTGCTTCCCCTTCCCGTCCCTTCCCATCCCTGCCTGTCCCTGCCCTGCATTTTAAAGAACAGGTTTTTCTTCTAGCAGCTGCCTCTAAGAAGCAGATGGTACGTGTTGTCCTGGAGATTCACTGCTGGTCTGTTTGGATTCACCCATGCTCGGTGGATTCTGTTAGTTTGCACAGGAAGATGAAAAGTGCTGATGTAATTTCCCCTCACTTTTAAAGGATCTCTCCAGATGTAGTGTTCCCCTCTATCCCTGACTCACCAAGCAGAATCCTACCTACAGGCTGATAAATATTGATGTTGTATTAATGATGCTGAAATTATCTTTTTCCATAAGGATTTAAAGTAAATATTCTTTATGTAAAAGTTCAATTTCTAACAGGAGATGGTGGCAAATTAAAATCATAAGCTTTTCCTTAATTATGTACAAGGGTTCCAATGGTCTACTGCCACATTTTACTGAAGAAAAACACTGAAAAGTGTTTGCCACCAAATACTGATGCAGTTTTATTCCTTCTTTTATTATCATGTTTGCTGAGTTTCCTACACACATCAAATAGCAGAGTAAATAAAACAGGGCATAAACAGTTTTAGAAAATTAATGTTATAGGGAATTTGCTGAAGGAGCTGGAAGGCCAGATTAAAACATTTTCCAGACCTGCTGAGAGCTTATCTTAAAACATGACCAAGATAATTGTTTTATTTTCTTCTACTGAAACATCTGGAATAAGTTCCTGAAGAGATAAGAAGTGTATGCACAAAGTGCAACTGCAGCAAAGTGTTACACTCCCACATAGCTTTTCAGTTAATGTGTTTCAACTACCACCTGGCCAAACAGAGATGAAAATTTAGTAAAACATGTTCAAGCTCGAAGAAGTGTTCAATCTTTTGCTATTCCCTACCACCCCTCACATGATTTGTCTCCTGCTTCTCTTTCTCAAGGGCTAAATGTTTCAGGGGATCACAGTTTCCAGTCAGTGGAGTAACCACAACAAAGCTCTTTTGGAAATGAAAACTACATCCAGCCTCGTCTGCTTTTATCTGTAAATGAAGCACACTCCTGTAAGCCTGTATCTGTTGTTGTAGACTGTGATGTCTAAGGGAGTTAGGCACCCATTTATAAGTCTCATCATGGAAATCCCATCTGAAGATAATTATTTCCTTATTCTTTATGATTATATGGCATCAGAAGATAAAAGTGTTTTCACTGGGATAACTTATTTGTAGCTGAGCTTTCCGTTAAGGAGAATATGCTTAGTTTTCTACACTGCCTGTGATTTATATACTGAAGGTGTAAGTACATAGAGCTTAAAATTATAGAAATACTTGTATTCAAAATAAATGATAATATATTTCAGATTAATGGCAAACTGTGACTCGCTAAGGAGGTGCTTTTCAGACAGAAAGCTATATCAGGCCTTTTTGCAACAATATGATACAGTGCTGTCGATACTGAATACATCTGGAAGGAGGAGAGGGATACTTGCTGGGTAGTTCATGATCATCTCCAGGCATCCCTTCTAGGAAAGCATATGAGAATGATGCAAGACTTGCAAAGATACACATGTTAATTCTTAACAAAAAGAAAAAGGGAATAATGATCCAATTATAGTAAATATATGTGTGACATAGAGAGATAACTCACAGCTTGATGCTGCAAACCTAACTGCACAAATTCTGGTAGCAATAGATGTAAAAGGTTGTGGAGACCAATGCCATTTCTGAACTATTCTGTTAGAATATCCTTATTCTATGAAAATTTAAAAATCAAAGCTGAAGTATTCCTTACTGGGTGATCTCATTGCTTTGTAAGGCAAGAGTCTGACTTCTGCTCCTTCAGAAAGACAGACATGCCAGCAGCAATATAATGTCTTATGTTCAGCTGGAAATTACCAGCAGAATCATTGTTTCAAAGTTTTTTCTTGGAATAAATGCCGTTTCTGTAACTGCCTCCTCAGCTCCTGAAACACTGTGAAGAAGAAATGAATGAATGAGCCCAGAAGATATACTTCAGCATTTTCTCCCCCAACCTTTTTATTCACCATTGGAAAGTTCTAATTTAATGATAATAACAAAATCTAACTTTTTTTTGTATTTAGAGTAATTTGTCAAGAACTGCTCAATTTTTTAAGTCAAAATATTTAATTGCATTTCAAATATTTTCAAAACAATGTTTCAACATTTTCAAAATATAATGGTTTCATTGTTATTTGAAATAACTTTCTATTTTACAAAAATCAGTTGACTGAGACAAAACAAAGTACCCCTTTAGTATTGAAAAGCTATCTAAAATTTGCATGTGGTCTAAACCAAATATTTGACTTTTTGGTTTGCTGAGCATTTTACTTTTTATTTGATTTAAGGTCATTCCAGAATGAGTCTCCTCTCGTCCTCCCTTTTCCTGTAATTGCAAGTGAGTCAAAACCCTCTTACTTTAAATTTAGATAAACATCTTATCTATTAGAAATAAACAAAGAGAAGAAAAATATAGAGATAAAGCACACAGGAGTTACCAAGAGTAACAAATGGTCATAGAAGTGTGTTTCGAAGAGTCAAAGAGAGACATTTAAATTCCATTTCAGGTCATGGGTTCCACAGATCTCAAAGGCAAAAAAGCTCTACCTTGACTCAGGGTTTTTCTGAAAGCTCATTCCTGGATCCAAGTAGAGTTTTGACATGATTATAATTCAATCAGATGATAATGGTCCCATCTGGCAATAGAATAGCAAGTCAGCCGAGACTGATGAAGGTGACATTCTACCTTCCCCAAATTCTTCATTCAAGAGCTCAAAGGACCTATAAATTTGATATCCAGCTCCTCCTCCTTACTTCCCGGCAGCATGTCCAATTTTCAGTCCTTTCCTTTTCTCTTCTTTTGCTAAGACTATTCCTACATTTCCTCTCCTGATGAATGTCGTGAAATCTTACTTATTTCCTCATTCTTCATCAGCCAGTAACTTTTCCCACCATAAGTTGGCAATATGACAGCTGCTTATCTGTGCTTTGACTTTTTAAGTGTTGTCTGTTCTTACTTCTTAGTAGCCTTAAGTAAAGAAGGAATTCAGTGTGAGTTAGGCTGTGTCTATACCATCTTGGCAACGCTTTCCACAGGAATGAGGAAAGCGTAACAAAGGCAGCTATGCTTTTTTAATACCAATGCAGACTTTCCCAGAGGTAGCCTGAATGCCATTACTTGGCATTGTGTTGTTTAGGCTGGTATTTAGTATCTGAATACATTAGTACCTTGTGCTTAATTAAAGTAAACAGTGATTAAAAGTCCGATGATGCTTCCTAATTCAATACCAAGGTCTCTACTTACAAGAGGAAACTGTAACTGCACAGTGTTTTTGTCAGGAGTGAGGTTCGCATGTGAAGATCCTTTTCTGTGCCATTTACTGCTTTTTGCCATTTTGATTGTGCCCGTACCTCCATCTATAAGCCAGCTGTAAGCCCTGGGAAGAGAAGGTAGTGAGGGAGAGAGGATTTTAATCCAGACCATTTTGGTGTCTCATTCATAGATATCCCCTTCCCTTATAAACAACTGCCAGTCTAAACATGAGGGCATGTGCATACAGGAGCAGGAAGACACAAGAGGAGTATGTTAGGGAGGGACCAGGAACCTCCTACACTGGCTCTTCACTGACAAAACTGATACCGTGGAAGAATAATATGTGGTAGAGAAGGATGCAGTACTTGTGGTCTTGCATCGCTGTAGGTACAAGAAGCTTATCTGGCTATAGGAATGTTCTGTGTAGGATTTTTGTGTTGTTGGTCATTGTCCACCCAAATGAAACACCCCTGAAGACAACAGCTACATTAATCTGTAGTGCTCTGCACATTTCCCTAAGAATTTTTCAACAAGCTCTCCTAGGCTTGTTTTTCTGTGCGCTGGCAGCAACAAACATTGCAGCAGGTTTTTCTGTCTGACACCTCTTGCTTGTCCTGATCACTATATTTATCGACACACAGATTTGTTTTTTCAAATCTCAACTTCAATCATACTCATTTTATCATCTCTGAAGATTGCTTGGCACTGATCTGGGTTTGGTTTGGGTTTTTGTTTTAATGACGCTTCAACAGAAATCATTGAGTTTCAAAAAAAATAAAGATCCCTTCCAGCCTATCCAGAACCTAACAAAATAAACCTCCATTCTGTAAGATCATTTGATGGCTAAACAAAACATGTACTCAGTCCATATTTTGCTGGAACTTATCTTTACTTCTAACATCCATCCTTTGCCAGATTTTGTCATCCTCATTTTACTGAATGGTATTTTATTCCTCTAGTCATCCTATACATCCTAAGAGAATGATGAGAGAGCATGAGTTTCTGTGCTGTGCGTACGTGTAAAGCAATTTGACCCACAATGCTATTGGTTTGTTGCTGCCAATAATGGAGTTGTTTTTCCTCTTTTTATTGCCTATTTAGTCAATATAGCCTCATAGACTTTCAAGAGTTTTGAGGTATGAAATGCTTCTAATCCTACTTGTTTTATGTTAATCGTATGTAACAAAACTTGATTTTTTTCCTAATCAAAATATTGTAAAGACAGTTTTAATGTTGAGTCAGCAGCTCTGATATACTGAAGAAAAAAAATTTAGCAGCATTTCTTCGTTCAGTCTGTAGTCCTATCTCGCTGTATCTGATACTCTAGATAGGGTATGGAAATCTGAAATGGATTGGGAGTTTCTCTTTCATCTGTCCTTCCTAAAGATGGTTTTTGGGAAGTGGGGAGGATGAGTGCTTAGGCTGTGGGTTTGCAAGTTCCACATTCCTACTCCTTCAGCCTTTAGGAGATTGCTATAAAGAATGCCCTCCCTGTGCTTGGTCTTGTTTCCACACTCCTGCTGTTGACACCGTCATCTGCCTACTCCCAGACTTCCCCTTATCTGCAGCAAAATGCAAATCTTGTTCAAATGGTGATAGTGATCTCACACCAAGTAATAGCTATTTTGTTGCAAACCATCAGTCATGTATCCCTTGTGCCCAGTGTTGTCACCAGATGCAAAGAATAGGCAGGTCAAAGCAGCTCTCGTAAAACTAAGACATTAGGTCAAGCTTAACACTGAAAGCCTGGGTTCAGTAAATGTTGTCTGAAGGTAAGTTGACATTTTCCACTTAGAAACCCTCATTCTGTGTATGCAACAGAGAAAATTTGAGGGACAATAGAGAATTGTCCAAAAAGCAATATTAGGAACAACGTATCCACTGATCCAATCCTCTTCCTAACTGTAACTTTTCTTGTAGCCACTTAATGTCATTCCACGACCAGCAGCAATGGGCTCACTGGGTCCACCCTTACTGCCTGGCCTTCTGCTTGCCTCCTGCAGAGACTGCTGGTCAGCAGACGGCCCAGGCCCAGCTGCCTGGGGTGCAGGCAGCGTGCTCTGTTCCTAACTCCCTGCAGTGCTGCCTGCTTTTGTTCTGTGACTTCTGCCCATTCCTGCTGCCATGCTTTTAGGTCTATTAAGAATAGCAGAAGTCCTCAGTGGAGTTCGCTGAGCTTTTCTGCGATATCAGTAAGGACATTCCCCACTCCCCACTCAAAAAACATCTCTCTGTCTCATACCACTACAAATCCCTCAATGTATGCTAGATCCATCTGCAAAGTCTTCTCAATAGCACAAAGAGGCTCACTGGAGGGAACCGGTTTTAGAGTCCTGCAAATTGTAGTTGCCAAAATCTAGCTGCAGCATTTTTTTTCCTTCTCCTCACAGTTTTTTGCCCATCGAGCCAGTTCTGAGTCTGTGCAATTTTATTTCTGCTCTGAGCGTTGCTGGCAGGGTGGTAGACAGAAAGGGTATGCAAATGGAGATCTTTCTATAGCATCTTCTCAAAGACGGCTTCTGCCACTCTGGGAAAATTCTTTATGCAAACAAAGATGATCTGTGGTTGCAAGTAAAATGGGGGGCTTTAGAGCTTGAAGTTCTACAAGACCTATACTTTCCATCTACTGATGGTTTTATTCTGCTTCTTTATGTTGAATTTAACCAGTGTGGCTGCATTTCAGTAATCTGTAATGACAAAGGCTCCATCTAAAACACTCTTTTAAAATGATCAGATATAAATTTAGGCCCATAAATATAGGAAAAAAACACTGCTTTCTGCAGATCGGAATCTGTTTCCCATTCGGTAATGGCTCATTCAGTATCGGCTGATCCATTCAGGTGCAATGGGTTGTTGTTGTAGTTTATAAGGTTTTTGAAAGAATGCTGTTATCATACAGTCTTTTAAAATAATACCAGTAATACTATACCATTAGCTAAGAGAAGAATGCCATGATTATGAGATCTATTCCTGCCCAAAGGCAGCCAGCCATATTTATAAATTGGTGTGATCTCCTTGCTAAGTAGTTGTTCAGGTTTGCCTTGACTCACTGGTCTGAGAAGTAAGTAAGTGGACTGGTAATTCAGCTTCTCTCTAATTTCTGACTATCTTGACCTTTACACTTTCTTTTTACATTATCGAGCCAGCATAGTATTTTCTATGCTCTAAATAATACAGACAATAATTGTGTGTCTGTATTAAAATCGGGAGGCATTAGGGGTTTTTCATGTAATTTTATTACTTTCTTCCACTGCGCGTCAAAGTTCCACACAGAGTGCCTGTTTTTACTTAGGATTTTTTTCTTTTTATTAACCAGAACTTTTCAACCTTGTGTGATCTCTTTACAATTCCCTTTAGAATACATAATTGTGCTCGATCAATTTGTTAAAGGCTTTTGAAGTGTTAAAAAAGCTGCATTAAAATTATTTTCTTTCAGGTTTTATGTTAATGAACATAGGTGCTATTCAAAGCAAAGTCAGTGTGTCAAGGGAACTTTAACTAAAGTTATTCATACATAAACTAAAAAAGGAAACATCTTTAGTGGAGGAAAATACATTTAATGAGTAAGTGCAGCACACAATTCCTCCTTTCAAAAATGTCAGTTCATATTGAACCTCCATTCTAGATATCTTACAATTACTTTGTCAACAGAAGGTAGAGTAGTGATGGATGATACATTGGTTCTTGAAACCAAACTTTCTGTGAGTTACTTAGGCTGAAACTAAGTGCTTTTACATTCCAGTCTTATTGATGATAGTGGTTTTATATTTATCACCCTGTCATTTCAGTTGACTGTATCAGCCTCTTCAGTGCAGGAATATGGACACTAATGGAGGTGTGTCCTTAGTGCTCTAAAGGGTCACAGATTCATTCCACTAACACGTTCACAGCCCTGTTATAGGCTCAGAAATTGTTTTGCCATTTTAAACAGTAATCTGCAGCTGTAGGTGTATGAGGCCTGTGAAAAATGGTTTCTTACTGGTCTTTTTAGACCACGCTACCTGTTTGACACTGAATATGCTTCTTTCAACTTTCACTAATATAATGGTACTGTTTTGCAACCTGCCCTATAATAGTCAGAATTCTACCAGGGCCTTGGGAGTTCAGGATCAGATTGCAACATTTATTTATAAGAAATTCTGTCAAGAATCAATAATAGTCTTGGGTCTCAAGTTCCTTCTTTAATAATACTTTGATATGATTTGTCACAAGCTAGCCCACAGTATCCACCAGATTTTATTACTTAGCTTGCAGCACAGTCTCTCATCTTTGAGTCATGAGATCAGCCATGGGGAGACCTTTAAAAAGCTATATTCTTTACTGTTTGGTTATTACAGAAAGTCTATATTACTCAATAATATCTTTTATAAGGTGTGCTGTCACATCTTCACATAGATGTTTAACCTCGATGTAGATATACTGAATGCCTGGAGGCCATTTTAGTGACATGGACATTGTTTTTCATGATTGGATGCCAAATGTATCAACAAAAACAACAGAAGTTGGGCCTTATTTTCACAGCTTGGTAGTTCTGACTGAATCTCATACTAACTGTCGATAGCAACTAAGATTTTATTTAGAGTGTGGAGTGTAACATTTTTATTACTTGAAAGTAGTAGAAATTCTGTGAAAGCAATTTAGATTACTTTCCACTGTAATATCAGTTCCTTAGGTTCTACTGTGTATCTCAATAAACAAGATCCTACTGTGTCACTCGCATATTGTGGTTCTAAATATATAAGATTTAACTCAGACCTGAAATTCAGATAGTTACAGTTGGCATTTACTTATACAGGTGGTTTACAAAATGAATTATATGTATTGTTGACTTAAGGCACAATAAGCTTGATTCAATGAAATTTTCAGTAAAGTTTGTTAAAAAGTGCTTTGAATGAATACAGTCTAATCAACCTGTGAAATTCAGATGCTCCTCTTCCCTTTTTGTGAAATTAAGAACTGAGGAGTCAGAGGGAGACATAGAGGTTTGCTCTTGTTATTGTGTCATCAGTCATGCACACAAGTAGGACCAGTAAAACTAATAATAGATAAATGTGTTTTCATAAATCATGTTTTTTCCAAATACGTATTTTGGAAAAAATATGCTTATAATTTTAAATGTATTAATTCTTTAAGTTTTCCTGTTGATAACAGCAATTGGTTATTGTGTACTGCTCTGTATTTGAAGGGTCTTTCAATTTTCTATGTAACCATGTTGTCAGCAAAGAAGGAAACCTTTGTTAGGGTATTGTTGAATATTGAATTAAGTTTTTTGGGCCAGGCAAGTTTTCTTCGGGATAAAAGCACACACGTTTTTCAGAACTGCTCATAGTGAGTATCTCAGAAAGAAATAGGTGTGGTAATTTAATTTTAAGAGATTATATCTCCCTGGTTTATAATTTTTTTAAGACTGTCCCAGTAAAACTTGTAAAGCAGGTAGGTTGTTGTGAAAGCCATTCCTCATGTATAATAAAGTTACACAGCCTGTTTTAGCTCAGAGCTAAGAATACAAAGCTATTAATAGATCCATAGAGGGTTGTAATACACATATTGCAAAACAAAAATATATCTAAATTCTTTATTAACAGTACATAGTAAATTTGGAATTACAGAAGGACAATGTTGAATTGACTCTAGAAATTGCCAGTGCTTTATTTTGGGAAGGTGACATTTTCATGGACTAAAGTAATTTCAAGACTAAAAAGGCATGTTGGTTAAACAAAGATATTTACCCATGAAGAGCTACTAAGACCCTTTCCTTAATGAGAATTTAATTGATAACTGGAGCTATTTCCTTCAAAAGACTTTGCAAGTTATCCTGAAAAAAAGGAGTTTAGTACTACATGCAATCTAAAATGTAGTAATTCCATAATATCTCAAACACTGTATTAATTTTGCAAATTGTTCCAATTTCTGGCAAGAGCCTTGGAAAGGAAGTCCTCAGGATATACAGCAATGTGTAGTATTCAGTTGTAGTGTTCATTTTCAGGCACCCTACTCAATTAATTTTGAAACATTGAAAATATTGTTGTCTAATTATGTCTCTGATTGATTTATATGGAATGGGTGAACTAGAAAGATGAAAAAATTCTTTTCCAATGGATATTTTGGAAAAGTTAATGTATCTGGTACCACCGGGAAGTT
>JAVJGI010000032.1:18328413-18344703 GCA_035590275.1 Ibycter americanus
TAGATATTAGGAAGAAATTCTTTACTGTGAGGGTGGTGAGGCACTGGAGCAGGTTGCCCAGAGAAGCTGTGGATGCCTCATCCCTAAAAGCATTTAAGACCAGGTTGGATGGGGCTTTGAGCAACCTGGTCTGGTGGAAGGTGCCCCTGCCCATGGCAGGGGAGTTGGAACTAGATGATCTTTAAGGTTGCTTCCAACCCAAACCATTCTATGATTCTATGATCATGAAGATACAAATAAAATATTTTAGCTGGACAGGTATCTGATGGTGCTCTGTTTAGCTGAAACTGCAAATGAATATCTACAGGGGATGGAAGTAGGGTTGGATGCCTCCCTTGGAGATGACATCTTTATGGAACATAAAATTCTAAATGTGAAGATGTCAGGGTTAAGTTCAAGTATTTTAGTACCCACATATTTAAGTACCAGGGTTTTTTTCTGGCACATTTCCAGCCTTAAATCAGACATGGAATACTTGTAAGGTGGTAGCTGATAGAGGATTTCAACAGCTTTTCAATTTTAACTTTATGTTTAAGGCTTTTGCAGGACATCCTTCTTCTATGACAGCACCAATACATTGGTAACACCTGCCTCTTTCCAGTTGATCACACCTGTTGACACTTATGTGCATTAACAAATCAACTAATAACCTTCTGGTTCTTTTTTTAATGTGCATTAGTACTGGTAGCTCTGTGCATAGAGAATTATGATATACAATGTATTCCTTGTTTAAATGGATTTTATTGAGTGCCAAACCTATTTCTGGTCATATTGCTTAATGATACCTCTAACTCAGAAAGGGTAATTTTAAGAAAAGAAAGCTTTTTCACAGAGTTATGTAACTTTTGAATAATTCCATTCCCAGACTGTCCTATGAGTTATATGTATTTGAATTTTGTCCCAGGATAGTAGGACAGTTCATGTTCATATGAACTCTCTGTATTTATGTGTATGAAAGAGAAAAGCCCTAAAAGAGCTGACTTTGAAGGTTCTGCTGGTAGCCAGAAAACATGGTACCCTTACCACAGTGCTGCATGTTGGAACACAACACAAATAATACCAGGGTAATTCCAAATGGGGTAATATATCCACAGGGAGTGGAGCAGCACCATAAGAGGTTACTAGCTTGGAGTCTGAAAGCTTAAGAGAGCCACAGTCAAGTGATGCTACACCTGAGCAAATACATCCTCCATCATGATGGTGGTAATTAATCAGGCTGCAAGTGTGGTTGCAACTAGTTCAGAAACCATTGCGCAGATGCTTGTCAAAGCCAAGACAAATACTGGTATCACCAGAGTTACATGCTCAAATTTTACTGGTGAAAATTTTAAAAATCACTACTTAGGCACATTCATCAGAGCTATACTACGTAGATTGGCTAATAACTATTGAACATTTGAAATACATAAGTTCAAAAGCAATGAGTAAAAACTGTAACAATCGGAGAGTGTTGAATAAATTCAAAGAAATCATGATCAATTCATGGACATTTAGTAAACAATAGTTTTCTAAGTTGTTTGCTATGCATCGTTTATTCACCTCTAATAAGTATCATACAGTATAAATGGTATTTTTATTTCAGCTCGTAGAATATGAAAAAATCTGTGGAAGCTAGCTGAGAGCTTTGCAAGTGTATCCTAATGGTGGATCAACTGAGGTAAGTTGGAGTTTATGTCTCTGAACGTATTGTACGATCAGTGGATAAGGCATGGTTTAAATATAGATTGAAAACCACAGGGTATTAAGTATCTAGGAATATTTTACCTTATGGAGTTAAAGTCTACAACTAAACAAAGAGGTAATGTGAAATACAGTGAAAAAAATAATTGCTGGGTGGTCTCTGCCACATACTATATCGTGTGGTGGAAAAGGCTGAGAGCCATAAGAAAGATATTGGGACCAACCCTGACATACTGTATACATTAAACATCTTACTATTTACCTTCTGAGAAAAGTTCTTTAAGGAACTTGTGGGTTTGTTAACAAAAACTTCATGGCATTATAGGAAGCCCAAATTCTGGGATGAAAATGCGAGTGTTAGCCAAACCTTTAGGTGGAGCAAATTTTCCAGAGTTACAAAAATATTGTTTTTTTGTGAAGCCAAGGAATGGATACCATGTAAGTGGATCTCAGCCCACTTGGACAGCCTTTGAAGAAGCACAAACATTACTTTTTCATTTGTTCTCATTAACAATGGTGAACTGAAAAGAGCTGAATGCAGTACTGAAAGCCATGGCTAACTAGATTTTGAATCATAAAGAAAATGCAGGGGAAAATGCAAGGGAAAATAGAAAATGAAAGGAAGGGAAGTCCTATGAAACGTATGAAATGTTTTCTCAATTTTTCCTTCTGAAGTGCCAGGGCCCTTAGGGCACCACCAGGCCTCACCGGTCTAGACCCACCCCCAGGGGGTCCCTCCCCCTGCCCATGGGCAGGACCCCAGTTCAGCCTGCAGGGCTGCCGCCCCTGCCCAGCCACACCACAGCAGGGCCCATCTCCAGCTCCCCAGTGCGGCGTGCCCGTGGGCCCCCTTGAGCCGGGCCTAATCACAGGCCCACATCCTGGCCCGGCCTTGGCCCATCCCTGTACCCACGGAGATGCCTGGGGCTGGGGCAGCCCCCAGTGGCCCCAACCGGCCCTTCTCCTGGCTGGGGGTGAGATAGGCCTTGGCTGCCCAGCCCTGCCCTGCCATCCATGGGGCCTCCGCTCCTGGCCTCATGGAGGCCTAGGCCTGCGCAGGGCCCCAGTGCTAGAAAATAAAGCAGGAGAGCGGCGTGTTGTAGCTTTACAGAACATGTCAGACCCACGGAACGGTGTCTGTTCCTTTCTCATCTCCTTGTGAAACAGTGTAGGCTCAGATCAGGACTGCAAACACGTGCAGTCGCAGCCTTCCCGCGGATGGTGATAGAAGTACTGCAGAAACGTCTCTGCTTCTCCACTAGGACCAATACAGCAGCAATGTATGTAAAACATAGACTTCTGCTAATTTCTAAGGGATTTGAGTCAAGCCCCTTAACTATATACATTATGTATATCCTCTCTGCTCGCTTCAATCTCCTCAAAATTACTACTCACAGCTTAATGAATAAACACTGTAGCCTTAAATGCTGAAGGGAGACAATGGAGGAAGATTACAGGGTGAATGCAAGGAAGGAGTTCTAATGTGCTGCCTTATTCCTGCTGCTTTATTTTTGATTAATGGAACAATAAACACCAATGAGAACTGCTAGGGATAGCTCAAGAGATGTGGACAGATGCTTGTCTTGTGGCTCTTCAAAGGGCATTTACAACCTTAAATATTCTACAATTGTAATTTTGGTTGAGGGTTGGTGGCTCTATTCCATTTGTATGGGTATCCAATTACAACTGAAATATTTGCACTTGACAGCAGTTTTAGACTACATAGTTAAATGAAAAATGAACCAAATGCAGTACATACTTTAATAACAATCAGTCTTAAGAGAATTTTTTGAAGAACAACTTCTGACCCACCAGGATTATTAAACATCCCGTAGCATTTTTTGTAAGATTAGTCACAGTGTCTTTTCTGAAACTCAATTTATATTATTACATTCTTCCTCCATAAATCACCCTACGGTATCAACTGAATATAGTATTCTTCTGTCACATACTGTTGTAGAAAGTTAAAAAGCTGTCATGTTCTACCTCAAAAATGGATCCACTTTGTTAGAATGTAATGCAGTTCTATTACAAGATTTGGAATTTTTTAGTTACTTTACAATCCAGTACATGTACCAGAGAATCTGTTGTTTTTTCGGTGCTGGTTGGTGTCCTCATCTGCATCAATGAATATAGAAATTGTAAGTATTAGTTTTTTGCAAGGGCACTAATTTCCAGAGATTGTCCCTGAGGATTGTCCACACAAGAAGCAAACCCATACATTTCCATTTGCATATGTGCCAAAGTGCATGCACCAGCAAAGAACCAAGTTTCTGATTTTTTTAAACCTCTCTTTATTTCACAAGCAATGACTATGTTCTAGATGAAGGTCCAAAAAACCATGATTATTTACTTAATACATTTTGTATCTTGGCAAGTCTTGCAGGTGATGCCAAAAATGTCACTCCTTCCTTTTACTCAGTATCAAGCAAGCAGATAATTCTCCTTCTTAAAGTCTTGTCTTTTGACGGAAATGAGAGCCAGTAGCCCGGCTTCTCTTGATTATTATGTATCTCATTATATGTTTGCCAGAATGGGGATATAAACCTTGTGCTCTGTCCAGATTCAAGTGTGAATAATTACATTCTCCCTACCTAAATTCCCACTGCAGTTTCATTTGGGTACAGTGTATTTCTTCATTTCCTGCTCTCGGGCCTGTTCTGGCATCTATTGAAGTTAATGGAAAGTTCTCAAAGACTATGGTGAAGGAAAATTTCCATAAACTATGGTGTAATTCTGTTGTGCTATTAAACAGCTTGAGTTGACATAAGTACAGTCTGTATCTTATTATAAATTGCTTACACTCTATATCTTTACCAGTTTGGAAAACTCTTCGCATCTCATCAACATTATGTGTATATTCAAGATATAATGAATGGTAATTACAGTATTATATATGTATTCTGTTGGAGATATAATATCTGTTAAATTTACAGATACATATGTTTGATTTCGGTGTCACTGAATTTTATGAAGATCTTTCTTTTGACTTCAGTGAGGATGTTTAGGTAATGCCTTGAGAGCAGTAGGGCATGGTAGTCTTCTGAGGCACAGAAATTCTGTTCTCTGTCTTCTGTGGATGCATGCAGAAAAAAATAGAAATAAATAAGTTGTTCAAAAAATGAATTCAAGTCTTTTGAACCCCAGTTCAATACCTCAACTACAATACTCCATGGCACTTCATCAAAGAATGGACGCAGTTGCAAGTAATTGGTGCTCTGTACTTCCTTAGTAAACTTCGGGATTTTTGCAAAATTTATTTTTGTTTTAATACCTTTTCTAGAGATAGAAAGTTTAGGTTTTGAACCCTTCTCACTTGTCTCTAAGAAGTTCCTTAGAGGAGATAAAGAGAACATGTCTCAGTGAGCAACTCAAAACAAATGCAGACCAAATTGTAAAGTTAATTCAGACCTGAGCTTTCCTAATATTTTGGGGATACTCAGGCCCATCTTTAGCCAGAACTGATTTTATTTAGTATTTTTATAAAGAGTCACTGTCTAATGGAACTAGATGACTCCAGGCTGGAATGTATTTGGTAGAGTTATTCCGACCTTCTTTTCTGTTGATGATTGTGTTTTATAAGTTATTCCATTCACTGTCATTCTTAGGACTTTTGACCATATTCTCATGAGCCAGGCTCAGGCCAGGGCAGGACAGAGGCTATCTCTTTATTCCTCCAAAGTCTGTGTCATGTACTTTCAACCTTGACATGAGCTATTGGCATGGAAATTGACAGTATTCTAAATATACATAATATCTTTTCTTTGGACATAGACAAAACCAGGAGTAGGGCTGGTATAAAAGTCTGTGATGACAGCTTCATACCATTTCTCAAGAGTCAGCAAAGGAATTCTGCAGTGAAGCTAGAGCAGTGGAGAGAATCTCAACAATTTAATTCTGTGATTCTTGTGGCAGTGGGAGGTCATTTTAATTCAAGAGCAAAACCAAGAGTCTTGCAGTATCACATACTGCATTTAAAAATCCTTTAAGTCAGAAGTGTGGTACAGGTAAGCAAGCTGGTAAAAACCCTTCTGACAAGAAAGATGGTTTTATTTTATTTAATTTTTAAATGTTTCTGCAGCTTGCTAGATTCATAACCTAGGGCAAGTTTAATTAAAGTCAATGAAGCAGTTTAAAGTGAAGAAAAAATCAGGATTAGAAGAAGTGTTGATTGTTTTCTAATTATGCTATGGACTTCCTCTGTAACGGATTCTTGCCTTTTAACTCTAGATAAAGCCACTGATATATGCCAATATAGATGGGAGACGTGGGAAATTCCTTTATGAAATTTACTTACTAGTCACTTCTCTAGATAGCTTAGCACCCTTGCAACATGATCCATTTCATCACTTTCTTTAAACAGCTGGACAAGGTGGAATTATTTTCTGAAGATTGTAACAACAGAATAGCATATCATGTAGGAAAGTTTTGCACGTATAGTTTGAAAACCTTTTGGTTTATGAATCCTTTATTCAGAGAGCAAACCTGTATGATACTATTTAAGTGTCCAGATTCAGCCTGAACTGAGGAATACCAGTGAATATGGAGAATAATAGTTGTTGTGAATGCTGATCGGAACCCATGGATGGTCTGAGTAGGATTTTGTTTTGATGTGGCTGGACAGCTTGCCTACAATACAAATGGCACCCCTCTTACCCTGAGTGTAAGGATCTGCAGCTGCAGGTTGCCTCCAGCCATTCCTTCCAAACGTTTCCACAGGCAGTGGCAGTCAGTATTCCTGCCAGCTGATCATCAGCCAGGTTTGTGATCTGACAGTGATTTGCTCTAGTAGAACCATTAACCTCTTCTGGAATGGTGGATAGAATCATTGAGATTGGAAAAAAACCTTGAGATTGAGTCCAACCATAAACCTAACACTGCAAAATCCACCACTAAAACATGTCCCTAAACACCATGTCTACATATCTTTTAAGTATTTCCAGGGATGGTGACTCAACCACTTCCCTGGGCGGCCTGTTCCAGTGTTTGATAACCCTTTTGGTGAAAAAATTTTTTCTAATATTTTACCCTCCCTTCTGTTAGATGCAGCATCTCACACTGTGGCCTGACACATCCCAGTTCATCTCATCTAACCTGCCAGAGGAAGGTATTAGAAGTACAATTTGTGCTGTAGCCATCTCATTCAGAAGTTTACCTTGAGGTTTTATATTTTCAAGTCAATCTGCATATCAATAAGTACTCCCACTGAGCTGACAGGAAAAAGCATGTGCTGTGTTATACCAGCTATGCTGTAAAAGAAAAATCAGATTTTTTAGCCTGCTGTAAGTCCCCTTTGTTCAGGGCTACACATTAAATAAAGTATGTATTACAACTTTTGATACACTTACTCCTTTGTTTTATTTTAGACGATTTATTCAGTCTTCAAAATCCTTCCATCAAGATTTTGGCCTGATGACTGTCTAGAGACCTCCTTAAATTAGAGCAGGTACATTAGGTTCTGCACTTGTGAAATCCTGAGTTGTCCCATCGTTCTTCATCACCATTTTAATGGGCATATTTCTGGTCCTGATGAAGAAAGAGTCTGCTTGGCAAGATGTAGTAAACTAAGCATGAGCTTTGAGTGGGCTTGTTGATAGAGTTCACTAGAGGAATGTAACATTTACAGAGGAATTGAAATGCTCCTAGCAGTGCATTTTTCCTATGAGAAACTCACTAAATGCTCACAGAATCAAAGGCTACAAACAAAATCTTTTGCATCTCTAGAGAAGCAATGAATGCATTTCACATTTATTTTGCAAACAATCAACTTAATGATCAGGTTATTTTTGTAGAAATAATAACTTGTTTGTAACTGCGTATTGAAAAACACATCACAAGTCATTTAGGTTGCAAGATCAAGCACTCCCAGTTTAAAGGATGGCCCTAGAATCCTAAGTCAGCCTCTGTTAGGTATGTGTTACGATAGCATCCTTCTTTACAAATCACGTATTATTTTTGCCTGATTTTGTGCACAAGAGCAATGATTTGCAGGGAATAAGGAAGGTGTTGAGTAGTTCTTTTTAACTTCATTTCCTAGTCTGTAGTCTTAAGCCTTATTTATTTTCCACAGTGCCAGCTAATGTAATCCAAACCTGCTCTGCATTTGGAATTATTAATTTCTTTTTACTGTTTTCAATGGCATTCTTCATTATAGGATTATCTGAATACTTCCCCAATGAGCTTTTCTGTACGGGGGAAGACGAGAATATTATCCCCATTTTATAGCTGGGAAAGTGTAAATTTGCTGAGCAGTAGTAAGAAGTCAACATGACTAAAACTCGTCCTGGCACTGTTTTTAAATTTATATCCTCTCAGGGACATTGCATGTCCTTATGTTCCTGCATTTTGTGTAAGGGTAAATAGGAATTTTGCCTTCTTGTCATTCTATCATTCATTATGTGACCTCTCTGTATTACTCCATCCTTTATTTGGGCAGTTTCTATCTTTTTAATCTTCGCACACTGGGATTTCCCTTTAGGCCCCCATCATTTTTACTGCTCATATCTAGACATTTCCGCTTTAGAGAGAATAAGATCAAAATTCTGTTTAATTGTCCACTATAAAAAAAAAGAAATCTGGAATGTTTTTATCTGAAAGATGTCTTTTTAAAGCAAAATGCATTTCACAAAATGACTACAACTTGGACAGTATCAGTGCTGACTGACTTGGTCCTAGGACTGAGTAATCCCTTTCAGGGACAATGAATGTGTATGCCATTAGCCAAGTCTGACAGAGGATGCTGGTTAACATTAATTTTGTTGCTGGTGGTTTTATGAAACAAAATTTTGACTGCTGAAAATTAAACTAAGCAAATTGGGCTTAGTTTGGACAGACCACTGCAGGGTATGAAATGGTCCTTTGCAATGAATGCGGCTTGATTTAAACAGTCATGCACCAGCATACGGAGTGCATATTCCACATCTAAGCCATTCAGTGGCTTGTATTTATTATTCAGACTGGCATTCACTTATGTGAAAACTCCATGTATTTAGATTGGAAACAGTTTTAAATAATTATCATAAATATATCAACTCCAGCAACAGGCATATTTTATTAAGTAACACAAGATGTAGATTTGGGAATGCTACTAATAAGGTGGATCAGTGTGCTCCTGCAGCTTGGGCCAAGTGTACTGTTGATGGCAATTAGAAGATGACGTTCACAACTGTGAAAACTGAATGCAGGGCCTTAACATTCAGGGCTATCTAGAGAAAGGTAGAATTTTCAATGACGTGCCTTGCTACAATTTTTCTCTGGTGTAATGTTGGTTGCTTGCAGTAACTATTTTTCTTTTCCAAAACAGTACAGATTTGGACACTGAATCATGCTTTGGTGTCCTGTCACCGTGCATCGCTGTGATCGCACGGTGCCTAATGGTGCATGGTCTGAGTGCAACATCACTGTTCCAAAACAGATCAACTACTAAACTGATAGGCAGTATAATGAGAAACTCCTGCTGACAGCAAGTATTTCTATTTCATCTGAGAATAATTCACTGAGTAGATAATTGGTGAATTCCCAGTGGGAAAAAACTTGATTCTGACTGAGCATAGGTTACCAAATCTAACACCATAAAATAATTGATTTTGTGATATATCAAGTAGGGACATAGTTGAGACTTGAACTTTTCACTTAGGGCCTCAGGGTGAACTTGAACCAAGCTCCCAAAGGTGAAGAACCAGTGCTTGACATGTGCGGGGTTTTGCACTTTTTAACAGCCTCTTTAACTTTCATTTTCTCCTATTAGTCTACTTTCACCAAGATCTAGATGTGAACAGAGTCTCATTAAGATGGTTGGGTTGTCATTGGAGATAATCACCAAAGGAATGTGTTATAAAAGGAGAAAAAAAGTATGTCTAGAAAGTCTGAATAATTTTTTTATGCTGTTGTTTTAGTGAAGAGGCATTGGATGCTGATAGGAAAGTTACTATAGCTATAGGGCACATTTAATTGCATTTGAGAAACTTCTTTTAATCCTGTAATAACAAAAAATTAAATCAGTGCTGACATTTTTTTGTTGCCAGAAGAAGGTAGTAAAAGGGTAAAGAAATAATTGTTAGTTCTGAGAATATAATTAGCAACTTTAATGCTTTAATCTAAAAAATGCGTATTTTGAGCCTGGGTGAATGATTAAAGAAAAGATATTGAAAGCCTTTGAAATTTCTAACTGTTTGTTTTTAATTGTAAATTATGATCACTATAATTAGCTCATTTAGTACATTTATAATGTAAACAAATATGAATATACAGAACTTCAGTGATATATTTCAGGGCAAATAAGAGCAGCATTGTGACCCTGGGCTCTATTTATTAAGCCTTTCTTGTAGCGTTTGGCACTGCTTCATTCTTTCATACTGGTTTTTTTCCCCTCTTTTTTCCGGAAGATAAAAGAAAGCCGTACATAATACTTGCAGGTCTCTGCTAAAGTCTTAATGCATCTGAAACTACACTGAAGAAAATACAGATAGAAATCTCGTCCTTTTTGGGCCTCATTTAGCCCTCACTCTGAAGCTTTCTTACAGCTAGAGTATTTTTCATATTAAAAAATAAATGCTACATGATTTCTTAAACATTAGGTTGTTAATTCTGAGCAATTAGATCAACTGGAAGTCATACTATGTTTCAGGTAGGCTTACCTATTTCTATAGCTAGGTATCTGCTGAAATGCAGTGTGTCTGATACTGGCTGTTCTGTTTCCTGGTGGTGCACTTTATGTAGCATCCTGGGACTGGATTTCAGAGATCTGCTCCTTTCCTGATACATGTGCTGCCCCACACATTGCTCAGTAACACGAACAGGAGCTGCCCGGCTAAGAAGCCCTGCATGCTAATGGAAACACTAAATGAGTAACAGGATGTTTTTCCCCCACCAAGTTCAAAGATTAAAATTTTGGGGTTTAGTCTCACCATTATTTTTATGAGAAAGGTATCTTTTGTTACATTTCCAGAGCTCAGTTATCATGCTGCGACACACTGCATCCAGTTCTGATAAGTCATGGAAAGTTATGATTAGTTAAGCTCCTTATGAATAGAGAAGGCTTCCCTGAAGGTTGAAACTGGCCTCTAACTTGAGATTTTAATAATTGTTGAAGTGTTTTGACTAGGCTGCCTTCGTGTACACTAAACAGTTTAAGGTTACTTTCTAATCCAGTGACGCCTGTTTTATGATGTACACTTGCTGCGGATTGAATGTTGTTCTGTTCATCACTGCCAGCTGTCTCCTTGGGTTCCTGTAGTAACTAAGTTATTTTATCTCAGAGGAATGAATTGTCAATAACAAGCAAATAATAACTTTTCTTCTGAATTCTCAAGATTTAAAAAAAAAGCCCTCTTCTTCTGTCATACTTCCCCTATAATGTAAAATGTATTGTGAGGGTTAGTTGCGCTATTCTTGCGCTGTGAGCCTTCAGGAGTTAAAATGTTTATAGCATGAAACAAAGCTAGAAGAGGTACATATTGCAGCAGTGTATTCACCATATTCTGTGGATATTTTTTAGCTGAAGGACGTAAGCCCTGGTTATTACAGCTGTCACGGTGACATCTGATATTTCAGTATCAGTGATTGCCTCACCCACCACATGACCCTGATCAGTACTGTGATTCTCTGTTCGCTATTAAACTGTGAAAGGTCTTGGCCCTCCAGGTGCTGTTTCAAGTCTGAAATAGCAACTTGTCTGTCACACTCTCTCTGCCTAACTTAATGCTTAAGGACCCAGCAAAAATATTTAATGTAGACAGGGCCTCTCATACAGCAACAAAGCAATGAACACAAGTCTGTTTTCATGGCTGTTGCAGAACAAGGGCACTAATTATGCATCGGTCATTAAAAATGAGCAAACTTTGAAGTGACCTTGTGACTTGAATCTCAACAACTATATTTTTTGCATTTCATTTCTATTTTTGGGGAATGCATTTGCTTCTTGGAAGTCCTGAGAGGTATCTTGAGATTTCAGATAGGAATGGGGGCATATAGTAGCATGATAATTTTCATGAGTCAAAACAGAAAAATTAAAAAATACTGTCATACATAATTGCAGATCCAAAGCAGACTATTACTGAATTTTCGCTTTTCTTTCTACAGCAGGGAAAAAAAAGCGAACAAGCAAAAATGGTTTATGGAAATCTAGTTAAAAAATCTAAAGCTATAAACCAAATTCTGAAATTGTGTAGCTGAAATGAATAGACTTCATGATGTGTGTTTTTTCCTCCTTAGTAAGTACCTTACCTGTGGTAAGATTAATTTAAAAGTTGCTTAACCTAGGCAACATGAAACACTTAGACAGTAGACTTCTCTATGTAAATAGGTAATGCCTATCAGGCCTACCTAATTTTTAGGAATAAGGCATTGGAAAAGATTCTGTACTTAAGATAACAGAGCTGGCCTAACTGGCTGTTGCTCTCTATATTGTCCAAGCATTGACACAGTGGTTGTCAGATGTTTCCAGCCCTGAATGCTTATCTTTTTTAGCCCTGTACTGTTGTTAAATTCATGTAAGCTGGTATGTGGGGCCTGACAGCCAAGAACAAGTGTTTGTATGTTGAAATTCAGCTGCCTCTGGATTGTACTAGATATTAAGTAGATGTAATGCCAGTGTAATAAAGAGGTTGCATAACCAACTTTTGTAATTATTTGGAGTGATTTTAGGTTCTTAAGTGTAGTTTTATAGAAATAATATCTTTGCTTTGATGGACGTGCTTGTGAGCATCTGACCTGCAATTCCTTCTCTAATGCGGAAGGAAAGGCACTTTTGTGCAGAGTGCTTCTGGTCACCTCTGCTAAGGTAGTGCTGAGTTTCTTACAGTGACCCCCATGAACAGGATCTCTAACAAACACAGCTGCCGCATGTTATATTGGAAAGTGTTTTTCTTTGAAATAGAACTATTCACGCTTTCATACCCTTTGCGGTATATTCTGGATTGCAGTTGCAAATACCATTTTTTATAGCATTAAAGGTCCTCTCCATGTTTTGTCAGAAGCACCTCTCCATTTATAACAACAGAAGTATATAATATGTATAGATGCATACAGAGTGTATATTACATATATAAAAAAATAAATGTGGGGCTTCATATCTCATGTTAAGATAAGAAAAGGCCATCCTTGAAAAATAAAACCTTACAAAATTTTATATAGATGTAAACTAAAGTTATGAAGTTATATATGTGAAGTTAAAAGGTTATAAATGCAGTTCTGCTTATCTTAGTGAAAAACCAGATCAGAAATTGTCAGCAGAGTACATTTAGAAGAGTTCTGTCATGACTCTGAAGATGGAAAGCAAGATAGACAAGGATTTAGAGCTAATGTAAAGACGCAAAGAGAGAAGGGAGGGTATGTGTTCCTGAGAGAAAATGTTAAAAACAAATGTAAAAAGTGGGAGAGTTAAGGTGTGTCCACTCTGAGCACATGTTTGACATTGATTTGTAACAGGTAGGACTTTGCTGTCTGTTAAATGAAAAACTACAGCTCTGTTGAATAAGGGACACAGACTGGATTTCTGCCCTTCTGTGGAATATCCATAATGGCTGAATGTTCTCCATGCATCCATGATCCATTTGGTAGCTGGGTCTGTACCGCTTCCTGTACACAATATTTACTGACATCAGAGATTTCACACAACCAGAACTTTTGGGGCTAGAGATGGGGTTATGTGGTTCTACCAAATCCTAAAATTAAAAGAGAAACAACCACTGTTCTATTTTTGTTTTAAAACAAAAGTAGTTGCTAAAATGTGTTGGTCATTTGTCTGTGGACAAACACTGGATTTAATGCTGCTGTTGGTGGTTCAGGGTTGAAAGGCTTGGAGTGTCATGTTCTCTGGAGTATATCTCTGTGCTGGTTCATTTTCTCATATGAGATTTAGATGTGCTGTTGCGAAGCCTTGGTCTTCACTATGCTCATATGTTCTCCACAGTGATTATGTCTAGGGTCCTTAAATGATACTCTAATTACCATTATTCATAGTAATGGCTTATTAGTAATAATTACTAATAATCTTGATAATCCCCTAAGGAAAAATACTGTAGGTGAAAAGCCATAGATGAAGTCATTATAACAAAAAGAGACTTGTTCCTTGTGCCCATCTTATAATAATTAATTTCCAGCTTTTTCAAGGGTGAGGAAGAGACTTCTGGAGATGTCTCTCATACCGACCCTCTCTGCCCACCTGAAAGGCCCCAGAAGTTAAGAGTAGAAGAATGAACAGGCCTCTGCCCTGATTCCTGTGAATAGTTCAAGCAGCAAGTATAACTTATTTCCATCGAGCCTTCTGTCTCTCCTTCACTTTTCTTCATCTTAATTTTCATGGCCTTTTGTATTTTCATAAGCCTGTAGAGTGTGTGGTAGACAAAAAGTATAGTATTCATAGCTTGGTAGGCAACACATTACCTGAAATTTTTCAGAAAACTTCTTTCTCACAGGATATATTGCCAAATATGTATTGGTTTTGTATTCTTAAATTCACTTTTTAAAAATATGCACAAAACTCTGGCTGTGTTTATCTACAACTCTAAAAAAGCACCAAATAAAATGAACAGCATTCCATGATCATTTAGTGTTCAGACCCAATAACAAAATCCTTATTCACTTATACAAGTACGTCTCTGTCCAGTGGTTTGTCCCATGCACAGAATGTGCCTGCAGCTCTTGGCACCATGGAGGACGGAGAAAGAAATATTTCTCATTGGCTGGGAAGGCTCTGTGCAGATGAAATAATGTAATCCCAAACGGTGCGCTCAGATTTTTTCAATAAATGTTTTTCGTCACTACAGAGCTTTATATAACAGCAGTAAAGGCAAGAAAGGAAATTAGAAACACAGCTGAGACTGCATCTCGTACTTCATAATGGCCTAAAATTCTTACTGTTTATTAAAACTAACACCCCTTGTCAGGGTGTTGATCAAAAATTCTCTGCAGTCTCTTTTCTTTGATCTTTTCATTTTACAAACCACTGATATTTGTTGCTATTTCTTTATTTAGTTTTATGTCTGAAACATCAAAACTCAGAACTGCTTTCCAATAATGTTGCATGATAGGGAGTAATCCTGAATTCATCGAGCCAGCAAACTCATCACTAAAGAAATTTGCCCGCTCCCAAAGAAAGGAGAACTCTGGTGTAACAAACAGAAATGGTCACAGTTGGCACCAGAAAGGATGCTTTCAAAAACCTGTCATGTCTGTGGGCCTCATGCTTCTACTACTGTCCAGTCAGAGTTCACCTTTTGTTTCAGCAGCTCCCTGGCTCCTGCGCATGCAAACATTTGAATTTCCTGTTGGCTCAGAGGTGAGATTTATAACATTTATTAAAGTTGCCTTTCACTGTGAGTTTACTGGGCAGAAAGCCTAAGAAGGCCTTTTTTTTAAGGGGGTTTAATTGCTTGAATTTACCAGAGGGGTGAACATTATGCTTTCTTTGCAGCACCACTATCCACTAAGATTGCCAGGTGTTGAATTTCCCTAGAGGTTCCCTATTTATTGAAGGAATTCATGAAATATCCATCTATCCAGAGCTGGGGCTCCTACCATCCCTTTCCCATTCATCGTCTTGATTTTGTTTCCTTTGTGGCTGCCTTTGAATTTCTTGATTGATCCTGTTCATTATTGTCCCTTCCTCTCTATAAGTATCCCCCCTCATCTCTGCTTGAGCACCTTGGCCATTAAAAATGGGCCAGACTGGCCTCAGGAATGAATATGCCTGAAAGCCTTTTGCTGTGATGTGGCTGCTGGTGCAGAGAAACAGTGCAATGTTGGAAGTATAGCAGTGCCTTTTAGCAGGGTGGAAAGAAAGATGAACAGAGAGCAGGAAAAACAGAAGTAGTGGAGGGAAGGGTGAAGAGCAAAGAGGTATTTTGCAATGTTTAAAATAAAACCCTATAAATAGCCTTTTAAAACCATGAATGGACTTCTCAACAGATGGCAGCCCTACTGTCAAGCGAGCCCAAGGCAGGCAGACCATAATTGTTAGCAAGTGTATTGTTAAGGGAATTTACTAATTTACTGATGCAGCAGCCGCTTCAGTTGAAGAATAAATTGGAATATTTTGGTGCATTTCCTTTAAAAAGTCATCCACTTTTAAGTCTATGTATTAAAATGACAAAGTCTTAAATGGGGGTCTCCTTCGCTAAACAAAAGATATGCAAATTGCATTTCAAGATTTATATTATGATAAAAACTGTAACACAAAAGAGACATTATCTTGCAAAAATGTAAAAGTACATTGCTTCATGAGTCTATAATGATATAATGTGATGTTGATGTAGTTAAAGATGTCAGAAGGGAGACAATGACCTTAAAAGTTTAAGTCAGACACATTAATATTGATTGATTTTTAAGAGATTGAACAGCAAGAATATATCTATATATAGCCTGGATATTGGATTGTTTGAAAATTTGAGATGAGATACAGAACATTTCGGTCTTGTAATGCTTTAGACCTAACAGCAAGAACATGCGTTAAATGCAGCCATTTGTACTACAAGAAGCTGGATGACAATTTGCCTTGAATTTAGCAGACTGTAAACCTATTTCTCGTAAAAATCAGTGGTGTTTGACAAAGCTGGATGATCATTTCTGGCTTAACCACAAATGCAGGTCTGTCATATGAGATGTCACACA
>JAVJGI010000032.1:18344713-18417984 GCA_035590275.1 Ibycter americanus
GGGGGGTGAGTTGGTTTCTTTTGTTTTGTTTTGCCCTGTTCTATACATACATAGATCTATATGTAGTCTTATATGTACACACACACACACACACACACACATGCAGACATTCCTATAACATATCGAGTACTGTAAAACCTCAACACCTTCTGGCTTTGAACCAAATAATGTGACTGCACATCTGTCATGTCATTTTTTTTTCCTACTTTTCCCCAAGCTGGGAGAAGGTGGTCAATAACACTTCTTGTTTAAGAAAGTTTAGGCTCGTCTTACATCTGTGTTTATGCCAGCAACATCATAAAGAAATATGCCTCGCATTGAGGTGGAAGCTGCTAAATATTGTGGTATTTTTTTATTCCCTTGGGGCAGTTCATTTTATCATCTCAGGTTGATGAAAGTTTCACCTCCTTCACAAATGAGCCTTACTCTTAATGTAGAGACTCCCAGTGGTCAGAGAAGTCGAGATGTTGGGTGTGGTTGGCCTTTTAGACTTTTAGGGACCAGGCCACAGATGCCTTGGACACAGTGAATAAGAATTTAACTTGCAACAGTTTTCTGGCAGCAGAGAACAAGTCTAACCTCTATGAGATGCATAATCTTAATGAGAAGAGATCCTGTAGCATTGTACAGGCTGGAGATTTTCATTCAGAATCAGACCTCATGAAACATGAGGCAGATAAACATAAGGTGTAGACCACAGTTATAAGACGGGGTTTTTTTAATATCACTTTCCAACAAATCGTTAGTCTTTTGCCTTCTTCTCCCCACATATGAAGTGATAGAAAATAAATATCTGAAGGAAAGAGGACAGCTGGGAACCTGGAGTTCAGTGTAGACATTTTGGATAACAGAGAATTCTTGTTTTCAAGAAGCAAAGACAAGAAAAAGTATTGTGGCCACTTTGCCTCCAGATTCAATTTTTAAAATGTATAACCAGGAATAGAAAAAGATGGATACTTTTTGGGAGAACTATCAAACAGCAAGCAAATATCATAGCTGCATCCTGTAAACCTCTACTGATTTTCATCAATGGCAAATCTGCTTTGACCCTCCAGCACAGGAAAATAGCCCTAACAGCTTGTTTAGTAAACCAGAGAAAGCACAGTGTCTCCAAAGGGCCTGGCCTGAGTGAGCATCCAGAATCCCAGAAAGTCAAGGAATCTGAAAGCAGTCAGGCTTGATTTAATTATTTTTTACTACAAATCTCATTTCAGAGAATGATTAACAGGAGAAGAGACATAAATGGCAAAGTCTTGATCAAGGGAGCTGCTGTCAGGGTACCATCTAGATAAATTGGGAAAAGAATGCTCAGGTTTCTATGAAAGACTTAATGACATTAAGTCAAGATGAAATAGAAAGGAGCAGCATCACAGGATGAAAATCATAGAAGACCAGCCTGCCCTGACAAAAAACACTGAGAAATTTCCTGAACTGAAAAGTATTTGGAAGTGCTAAGGAATTACTTTCTCTGAGTACCAGGCCTTGAAGTTACTCAGGACTGAAGATGACCCAGGGGCACCAAATTTGCTTTTTGGGACCTGTCAAGACAAAGTAAAGGAATGTTCTGGAAGGATCTGAAACAGCTGTTGGTAGCAGCACTACAGGTGTTCTGTATCTTATGTGCTCACTCTACTCAATAGGGATCAGCACCTTCACTTAAATCTGAAACAGTCCCATCTGGAGGCAAGCAGACAGTGGATAAAAGGAGAGCATGAAACCTACAGCTAGTAAATGTTTATGTAATTCAGAGAACCTGTTTACAAGAAAGCAGAAATGATAGGCTCATGAAAGGAGTGGTGGCCCTTGCTGAAATTACGAGGAAATTTTACAACTGAGCTGAATGTATTTGTATAAAGAGAAATTTCTCAGAAGGTAAGATCTGTCTTCAGGTATACCAAAAAGGATTTTAAAGAAGTAAGTTAAAAATAACCAAAAACCCCAAACAAAATATCCCTTCAGTGGTTAAAAGTGTACATCTGGAAATCTGGTGTTTAAGCCAAAACAAAATGCCACCTTTCTCAGGAGATGTTGAATTGTTGTTTAAGTGTTGACTTAGTCTTCTAAGAAACACTAACATTCTTAACTAAAGGAGCAGATCTTCCATGGGATGTCTCCTAGCTTCAGATGTAGATTATAATATAGAGTAACATTTCTGCAGCCAAGCACTTAATGTGATCGGTACTAAAACTGTATGAGATTACTTTCCTGTGATGTGCAAAGTGAATGCCAGGACGAAGCATTGTACCTGACTGCAGTAGCATGAAGTTATGCTTCAACAGCGCTCCATTGTAATGTAGGATTTTGAAGGCAGGGAAGCAGTCTCTGGAGTGTTGCACATCAGCAAGAAATTATTTTTGAAAGTAGAAAATAAAAGAAGAGTTTGAACTGATGTTTAAAACAAATAAATGGGAGCAGCAAAACTTTCTGTATTAGTATTACACCCAGCCATGTAACAATAACTAAATGAAGCATGTATTTAAAATTTGGTGAGAAGCTTTTGTACATTTTAGTTCTGTTTGGCTCAGCGGGTGTGCTGCACTTTAGACTTCAGTCTCCAGGGCTGTCAATCCAACAACTTTCACAAGCACTATATTCACTTAAAAGCTGAAAAAGAAAAATAGAAGGGGATGATGTTAATAGCACTTAGCACTTGTATAGCTTTTTCCTTCCTGAAAGTGCAGTGCGAACATGAGGTAATTAACAAGTACTTTGTCTTGGAGATGCAGATGTGTATCTAAACAACCTTTAAGCAAAGAGAACACAGACATGTAAGACCAACCTATGCCCAATTGCACATTTTCAAGGTTAAATATTGCAAAGGGGCATTTATGGAACCATTTCTGCCCGTAATGGGTCAATAAGTTCAGCTTGTGGAAACCTACACAGTGTATTTCTGCATGCACGGTTCCTTCTTCATTGTGTGAGGATCTTGCTGTAATAATTTTGGGGTTTATTTGATGAAGTGCCTGCTATAGGAAGCCACTGGCAAGTTGTATGAGGGGGTTCTTTGAGTAGAGTCAAAATATGTAGTTGGATTGCACAGATGCACCAGTTATTCAAACTGCCAACAGGTTCTGTTGCAATTCTGCTGTGCCTGCTTCTCTCTCTCCATCAGCTCCAGCGTCTACCCACCTTATATTAGGTATTCTGAATATGGCACACAAAGTCTTGTACTCTTGGACAGATAGATATTAATCTAATTTGCTTGCTTAGAAAGTTCAAAGTCTTATAAGGAGAGAAAAAGAGTTCACAGAAGAGAGATTCAGTTGGCATGAGAGAAGTGAAATCCTTTTAAGGAGGAGAAGGGACAGACTAAGGATAAAATTACAAGTCTCAGACTTTACATTTCTCTAGAAATGAGGAAGAAAAGTCTTGGCAGCTATGGTGTGTTTTCAGTGTGCTTTTTTTTTTTTTTTTTTTTGTGTGTGTGTGTGTGTTAAAATAAAGGTTCAGTGGTGTTTGCAAAGCTGGAAGTAGAGTCATGAGTCAATTTGGTAATTAAAGAGTTCTTCCGAGCCCTCGAACTATCAAGGGCAATCAGTGCAGATCAGCCAGGTTGCAGAGCAAAGTCTACTGGGGGAATTGGCTGTTTCATTTTTCTCTTCATTCTTAGGCCATTGTGACTTTAGGATGGCAAATCTGTCAATTTTGCAATTTCCTCCAGTAATAGAGTTTTGGCAGAAGCTGCCTGTGCTGTATTGTACTCATGCACAGTTAGGTAACCAATGCATGCTCCATTTAAGAGAGGCACAGAAAGCTTCTCAAAGTTACTGCGTTATAGTCTGTGTCTGTGCTGAGCTCAGCTGCTGAGAGCAGAGGAGGTGTGAAAAGGCTTGTTAATAAAAGTCTGTTTAGATTTCATTACTGTGAGCAGCCAAATCAAGACAATACAGACCTTGCCAGCCCTCTGAGAATTTCAGTCCTCTCTGGAAATACTTTCTTTCCTGTACTGGATACCTTTCCCAGTTGAATCTTTATGCAATGCAAGCAGAGCTTTCCTCTGTCACCTTTGAAGAACAGAGAGAATGGAGCAGGAAAGATGAAAGAAGGAGCAGGGGGTGTGCCTTATTTCTCCTGCTTGCGCACACTTGAAGAAAAAGCATCCAGCTCAGCATTCCAGTTTTCCATCTTTTGTTTTTAATACTAGAAAGGGGAGCTTCTTTGAGTTGCAGGACAAATAAAGGTGCCTGGTGTGGAGGATGGACTAGATGTGGCAATCTGGCAGACTGTTGTTGCAGAAATGGTGAAAGAATTGGGAAAGGGCATAACTAACTGATTGGTCCATGGGATAGGCAATTATAGGTTGGTTCTGTTCCACTTATAGTTGCAGTTTGGGGAAGTTATCTCTTATCCTGCTCTAGCATGGCTTTTGTATTGTGCCAAAAGCATCTTATTGACTAGATCTAGAGAAGTCTCCTACCAAGGCTAAGTGGAAGAGAGCATGCAGTGAACCATGAAGAACTTATAAAAATCTTCATAGATTCTTCAGAATGGCTCTGGCCTCTGAACAGTGAGACAAAACTGAGCATTTTGAAATAAATCTGTAGCTACGGAGGTATCTTTGGCTGCATGACCAGCCCTAGTCTTTAACCAGTTTGAGGACTTCAGTGAGGTTTCTCAGATAACTATGAAAGGAAAACCCTAACCTGTGCCAGACTTGGCATGTGGTGTGGACAGGCCTTTTTTTCACCCGAAGATTAAACCTCTCCACTTTAATCACTGATTTCTTTTGTTGTGGTCTTTTTAATGTTCTGCAAGTTTCACTTAAATATTTATTAAAGTTTTTTAATGCTTAAGTCTTGGTGAAAGCAGATATAGGTCTCCTAACCATAAGTGCTGCTCCTCCTTTCTATATCAGCATAAACAATCACCTGGAAAAAAAATATGCATATATATATATACACACACACACACACAGATGCCAAAACCCAGGTAATAATAAATTACACGGAATGGTTACTGGGAAGCTGGGTCAATCCTGATCACCACAGATTCCACTGTGTTACGCTTTCATTACAAATTCAAAGTAAATTACAAAGGTTAGGAAAATCTTATTTAATTTGTTTTTTTTTCACTTGTCCACTTGTATTTTCTAAATAAGTCTCAAATTTTACATGATTAATGACTTAAGTTAATTGAAAGAAAAATTCTTCAGAGAAGAACATGTTTTAAATAGCACATTGCCATACACACATTTTGCATCATTACCGAGTGATAACATAATACAGTTAATGAGTACCTTTCTTCCTAGTATAACTTCTTTGTCATCAGGAGTAGAATTTAGTCCTTTTCATCTTGTTTTATGTCATGGCTTTCAGTATTACATTTGATGCTTGCAATACCTAGCCCCATCAGGAGATCCAGAAGGTTAATATTCCATTTATTCCATCACTGCAGTCTTTACTGTAGAGTTACTTAACAAAAACATTTTGTTGTGTGTTTAGTGGTGTAGTCGTTGAAGTCAATATGACTTTCACAGTTGATTTCAGTCAGAAGAGGACTGTGTTGACTGTGACTCTGTCGCCCCAGTAAAAGATGAACACTGTGCCTTTTGAAGTAATGTATCACACATATTTTTAAGAGATTGCTTCTAAAAAATGCTCTGAAAAAGGAGACGAAAAGAGATATGCCTGTTAGTGCGACACTTACTTTGTGAATTCTGTTTCTGCTTGCAAGAGAAAAATGCAGAATGTAAGGCGTGTGCTGTATATTATATTTATTCAAACTGTCTTCTGATACATTGCCTTTCTGATGCTACATGGTGTTCTCCTGCACTATTTCCCAGCATGGTGGCTGATGTCCTGCTCTGAAAATTATCCATTAAAATTTTATCAATTTTGTGTTTTGGTGAGACAGTATGAGGAAATGCCATTGGAAAATTAGATTCCTCTTTGACATCAGGCGCCCAGTCAGCAATCCAATCCCATGTGTTTCTACTGAGACATTAGGATTTGATATAATTTTGGGCAGAAAACATTTTAAAATGAAACAATTGAATTTTCTAGATGGTCTTGGGGACCACTTAGCTTAAGAGAATACACTTCCAAATCAAAAGCCTTTCAATCATTCTAAATATTATTTGGATGATATTTGCTTTATGTGTATAGCAGTTTGAATTTGTATTGAATGTTTGACTGGCTTGTGCTCACATAGATGATGTATGAAATTATTATTTCATATTTTTCTAGTGTTTGCATTGCAAGTGACATCTGGATGACAGGAATTTGGAGAAATGGGATACGAAGTGAATGCTGCAGTTGCCACAGTATCTTATTTATCAAAAGGCTTAAGGTTGGTCTGTCTTTGTTTAACATGTGAAACTCACGGCAATGAATTAAGAAACACCACTATTTTATTTTTAACTGAGCTGCTTAGAAAATGAAGATAGATGAAGAAAATATGTTAATGGTATTCTGTATTCTGTTCATTGAATTAATTTATGTAGACAATCATGCGTACTGGCTGAAAGTTCTCAACTTGTTTGGAGGCTTTTTTTTGCTATTATACCTTTAAGTTTTGGTTAATGTTGTGTAATTCATACACACTATATCAGAGAGATAGGGAGGTCTAGAATAAGCAACTATAGATGACTGGCACAGTTCTTTTTAAACTCTGTGTTCAGCCACACAAGCCTAAGAGTGGGTTTAATTTCAATTGCATTAAACTCTGAAATGTACCTGTTGAAATACTGTCTTCAACCAAACCATTACCCTAATATTTTTCATTAAGCTCTTGATGTGTCTCTTTTCTAATGGTAAATTGTATCTTGATCAAATATAATACAGGTTTTAAATTATAATAATATTTTACAATTTAAGATGTGATATGAAAATTTATTATTTTCTTTAGAAGTATGACTTCAGCCTTTAAAAAAGGCATTTTCAAAATGCATGCTCTTTGGGAGGAAGCTTTGCCATAGTGTTACAGAACAGTGACGAAACCGATACAGTGAAGTGTCCAGCTTCTGGCCATGCCCTGACAGGGGAAAAAAATTGTCTGTGTTATTCTGACTAGAAAGGTCTCTTAGACACTCTTCGTCACTGTCTTGATATCATTCACTGTTACCAGTTAAGACTGTGGACTCTGTGTGAAGAAGAGCAACTCCTACTGAACTCACCCATTATTTCCTGGCTATCCTGGGAAGGAAGGAAGGAATTGGGGACTGTTACCTGTGTGGATGTGGAGTTCAGAAGAGAAAAGCAAGAATAGGTTGTATGGAGATGGTGAGGTGGGTAGAACAGACTGGGAAGGGAAAAGTCTGCCCAAGAGAGACAGAGATGTCAGACAAAGTAATCCAAAAATAATTGCATCTGTACTGCTGCCAAGTGATTTTCTGATCTATGAAGTTGTCAAGCTGAGAGCACTCAGCATCTTCCAGGACTTGGACCCTTCCTTTTAAACAAACAGAAAATCCAGCTTAGTGGTCCAATTCACAGGAAGAAAGAACTAACAGTGATTTTTCTTTAGGTCTGCGATTGCAAGGTCTAGTTGGGAAACTTAACAAAAAAAAACCCAAAAACCCAAACAAAAAAAAGTGGGGCAAGAAAGACTTCAAAATTGTTCAAAGAGGAAAACTGTATTCCCCTAAGTGAACCTCAAGAGTAACCTATCTAGTTACTGATGATACAGGGAATATGCCTGTCCTCTTTTTAGACACTGGCAGTGTGATTACCCTCTGCTCTGCTTTTCTCTCCAATTTTGCAAACACCTCCAGTCAATAAAGAGACTTATTCATTGCCATACTTGCCTTTCCTAACAGTCATGAACTTTCATTTTTATTATAGGGGAAAAAAGCCTCTCTTCTGGGTTTTTTTTTGGTGTGGTGTTTTTTTTTTGTTTTTTTGTTTGTTTTTTTGTCAGACAATTGAACAAAGAATACTGAGACATTGATCACTTCAGCAAAGAGTATCAAATTAGAGCATTCAGAGCAATAGATATTCTGAGCATAGCAATGACAGAAACAGAACTGATCAGAAAAGCAGAAGAGATGATACTGGAGCACAGTCTGCCATTGAGGCTGGTTTCCTAAGCAATGCATGGTAGTTCTTTTCAACACTTCTTCAACCATGCAGAATGCTATGTATGATTCACTGGAGTATGCTTTGCACTTTTAGATGAAGGTCACAAAGTATTTACCTTGTGTTGGCTTAGTATGTTGTGGCAAAGAACTTGTCTTGCAGGAAACACTAGGTAACATCACTTTAAAAAAAACTAAACAAACTATGGTAGGTGCTTTTGGAGCCTTTCTGAATGGGTCCTATTCACACTGTTGCAATTCCCATGTGATCTGATGGTTTGTTAAAGACAATTATATGACAGTCTGCTTACCTGTTTTTCGTGTGTTTGTTTACTATTTTTAACATGACACCTTTTCTTGGGTTTCTCTAAAGCTTGAAGAACCTGATGTTTGTCATTCCTAAAACATATTCCTTTGTCCTTCTGCAATGAATGTCTCCAAACTCTCCTCGTCTCTTTCAGTTGAGGTGGCCCAGTCCGCATGTCTCAATTTTACCCAGTGTGTCTTTTCTTACTAACAGAATGATTCATATACAAAGATATACAAGGTATCTTGAACTTCTTTTAAACAAGTCTGCAAGTGCTACTGCCTCCTATTGAGCTAAAATCACAGAAGTCCTCAATTTATTTTTTCACTTTTATTCAGCTGTGTGTTGTATTATGCTACATAGTAGTTCTGTCTCTACTTTGTGATATATGAAACAAAGCTGTTATAGCTTCTTAACCAATGTTATTTATGCTCTGTAATAATGTAGATTGCACTTGTATTTGTCTACTTCTCTGTCTACCTAGACACATACTCAGATTTTATCTGCTTCTGGTTAAGATTGCTAGACTTTCTGTATGCCAACACAAACAAAAAGCAAGGAACCAAGTGGTTAAGTCATTCAAGACCCCATTTACGCTACTCTCATCAGCTCTTTTTCTCAATCTGAACTACCTCGCTTCCAGCACCCACAGTCTGCACATTTCAACTTCATCCTGATTACATTAGTTTTCTTCTGTTTACTATTAAAGGCAATATTTCTTTGGCCTGCTGCATAATTTTACACTTTCTATCCTGAATATTTGCACCCCAAACTAAGACCTCATCATTAATTAAAAAAAGTCTGTAAATCATGGTTATTTGCTACATTACAGGTTCTAAGACTGAAGGAAAACTACCTACCTGTAGAACTGACAACGGTAAGGCTGAAGATATATCATCTGCATTCTCTGTATTGAGATACTTTGGTATAAAGCTTTGGGATACTGACAGATGAGATTTTAAAAGCTGCTGAGGGGCTGAAAAGTCTAGTGGGCTATTTCCAATATTTTTAATCCTTTTATTTCATACTTCTATTATTTGATCATTAGAAATCTGTTCTTAAACTGGGACATGATATTTTCCGTTGTACTTACTGTTTTCTGGGTGGTTTAGCCTTTCAGACCTGTACTTTACCTTTTTTAGCATTATGATGGTAACTATAATGCTAGTCCAATTAGCCAGTATCTTACTCCACCTTTAGTTAAGAATTCAGTTTTTCTTTATGAATTTAATGTGGTCATTTATGCTTGGTGCAATTTCTATCAAAGCGATGGATTGTCTTTTTAAGAACCGAGGGTCTGGGAAACACTTCATTGCATTCTTTAATATTGTCCTTTTTGTGTTGAGTAGTGAGGCTATGCTACTTCTTAATAGTTCACTTTTACAGTCTCTTTCACAGAACAAGGATAGGTCAGACTTCCTCTATTGCTCTTTTGAACCTTCCTCAGCCTGTGGGGAAAGTCAGATAGGTCAAAGGTCTGATCCCTTTGAAAGTCAGATCTTGGTACTTTCTTCTGTGTGGGTGAAGATGAAAGTGAATGGATGACACTCAATATAAACAATCATTCCTTTGCAAGAGAAGACTAGTGGCACCTGCATGTACAGATATTCTACAGGAACTGAGTTATCTAGATGATGTTAACATCAGCTGAAGTACTTGCAAGTGAATTTTGAGGCATTTTTAAGGTGCAGGGCACGTGTGTGTGTCTGTATATACGAGACAGACAAAAAGTATTCACTTATTTAAAGATGAAAACTAGTATTAGCTGTGATAGCCAGATGAACTTCCTGAGACGTTTCAATACAATAGCAGACACTGAATATATGACTTTTTTTTTTCCAATTTGGTTGGCAAAAGGAAGAAGGAAGGGGGGAAAAAAAGCATATGGACATAAGCACACAGATGAAGCCATAAACCTGAGATTTTTCCCTCCTCCTTTTTCTTCCCCCTATTGTTCCCAGTTCTTGCCTTGAGAAGAGTCTTTGGATAAACAGCAATCCTGAGGTCTGGTACCATAACGACAAAAACACTGCAAAGAGGGTGGAATGAAAAAGAAAGGGGAGAATCCCACAGGGCAGCTGATACAATGCTGATAAGTAGTCATACTTTGTAGTTCACATTTTGTGTTCTCACATTCAGAAAAAGTATAATTGAGACCAATTCCCTAACTGACGAGAGTCCATTTAAAACTGAATTACAATTGACAATAAAACATTTTCAAGAAATCTAGTCCTTTCTTTGTTATTAGCTTTGTTTTCTCTGTTATGCCAAAGGCAGTACAAAGATGTAGAAAATGAGGGAAAGAAGAAAAAAGTGACTCTTAGCTCCAGGAAAAAAAAAATTGTTATTCATTCTGCCAAATGAGGACCCCAAAGTACAGGCACTGAGAAGAATAAGACTTACAGTATTTGGGTTTTTCCCCTTGCATTCCATTTTTTTTTCTGTCACTTTCTTTCCCCTTTCCCTTGACATACTGTCTCACATCAGACACTCAGGAGTCCAGTTCTCAACCCCTTTAAACCTTAGTTGTAGCACTCGTTTTCATTCAGCTTACCTTCACAATATTTCAGGGTAATTTAGAAAAGAATGTTACCTGTTTGAAACACTGCTTTCCTTAATGGCAATACACCAGTGTGTTGGAAGATTAGAAGAGTATCAATTCTTGTTTATGGACATCCTAGGCTAGAGAAAAAAAGTATGGAAAGACTTCAGAAAGCCATTTATACCCCTCTGTTATGGCTAAATGCTATCATGACACATTTGAAGATATTGCTGGTGACTGATTTTGGTCTAATCTGTTTAACATTTTGGTAGAATATTTGCTTTTTCTGCCCTCTATATTAACTTTAAGGTTTGAGTTCTGTGTTCTAATTGTTGTGGTCCTTTTCTCTTTTAAAATTGTTTTGGTCCATAATAATCAAGCTAGACTTTATTTATAGATCCTTGGCTAGGATAAACTCACCCTGCCTACTCTGCAGGTGATTACAGGGCACTCAAACCAGAAAAACATAATGTGAAAAGCTGCCATAATGATGGTAATAGCTGTGAATTCCAGTGATAGATCTAGGGATGGACAAATTCCTGAGTGTATGATCCTTCCAGTATATATATGTAGGTGTCTGATGCTTGTGTGTGAACTAATCCTTTTCCAAGTCTTCTGTACAGATAAAATTTGACTCAAAGCTCGTCAATTTGAACAGCCCTTTAGTAACAGCTATTTTGAAGTCTAAAATAATTTAGAAACAGTATTTCACCATCCAATAAGTTGACTTCTGCTCATTTAGTAGAGAACCTGACATCTCAAACAGAGATCCCGTTTCATACCTAAAATAAAATGAGATTTAGACTGTTACGCCCTAACCATAGCTACATGGTTGGAAACTTCTAAATTCACATGAGAATGCCTGTCTGCTTTCTTGCTGACAAACAACTCTCTCTTTCTCCCAGCAATCATTTCAATATAATAGATTTTCAGAGTAATCTTTCCTTGATCAGCAGACTGCAGTATTTTATCATTTTGTAGGTTTTGTTTCCTTCATGGGTGAATACTTCCACCAAATTGCATTTGATATCTATTAACTTGGATTTTTAAAAGATCAAATGGCTTCCATATCTCATTATGCTGCTCCTCATAATTTTTTATTTCTTTCAATTTGATATCACTGCATACTTAGAACTTGATTATGGTTTTGTCATCCTATCTAAAAACAGGATCCTGACAAAAGTCCTGTCTTCTGAAATCATGAACTTCCTGGGAGTGACTATTATGCCCCGCTCTTCTTGAAGGAGGCCTTTCTATTGAATTCCTACTATTCAGGTAGTTCTTTCCAGATACCAAAATCTTTTGTTGTTTACTTGGGGCATCTCTGTGTTGTCAAAACTGCTCTGATGATATGATGGGTTGGTTTTTTGAACTACTTGAACTTTTACGTTCAGATCTATTCATGCGTTCTTACATTGTTTCACTTGCTCTTTGGCTGTCTTGGTTCTTTGTCAGAGGTCAATGTCAGCTGAAATTTCAAAACATGGAAGTAAATAACACAACCCACACTTCTGCTACTTTCTTTGAAGGGTCAGCTTCCCAAAGAAAGACAGTTTTGTAAAGTTATGGAAGCAACAGTAGTGCAAATAAGGTGTTGTTCATATTCTTATTCTGTTCTATTTCTTAAACTATGAAGTTTACCATACTATGTGAGACTTCATCCTAGAGATGTAACTGTCTGTGTCTGAAGATGCCCAGATACTGTGCATTAGCATTTGAATATTCATGTCCAGCATGATTTTCTGTGTTGATACAGGTATTTTCTCATCTATATTATGCATAACTACTGTAAAATAGAAAATAAAGAAAAGACACAAAATGGGGAAGAGGGGAAAAACAGAAAAAAAATAATTTTTTTAATTGAACTGAATAGCAGTAAAAAAAAAAAAAGTCTGAGAAGCCATTGCTTCTATAACTATTGTGGGTAGATATTCTCCCAGTCAGGGATGGCAGATGCATATACTTCATTTGCACTGAGGCAGCTTCAGGCTTATAACGGTTTGCATAGAAGATGTTAGGGCAATTTGTAGGCTATGTGGAAATGCATGATATAGGTGTTTTAGCAGACTTGTACAAATGCAAGTGTCTAGCATTAGGCATCAGATCCAAATATGTGTATGTCCAGTCACAGTTAACAGGAGTTACAATATTTTGTTGTGAACATCCGAGCAGGCTTCATTACTAGTTATAGCATTCAGATGCAAATGCTCCTGTGACGATAGAACTGCCCTGTTAGCTATCTGCAAAAGTTTTAAGGTGCATTAATCTCACTTGAAGCTCTACGCATAAACAAAAGCTCTCCCTAGATATTTATTTAATTTTCTTCAGGCTTCAGAACTGATATGTTCTACTCAGATGCACTTTTTAGGTTTCTTCTTGGTTATTATCTTGTTGGGTAACTATCATGTTGTTGGTTATTAGATTGGCACTGCTGAATAGCAGTTCGTATTGTCATGCTTTCAGACTATAAGAGGTTCAGATGAACTTGTTTCTTACATTCAATTATTTGGTTTTAGTACTTTCTTTCTATTTCCTTTTGCAGCACTATACAATAAAAACAATATATGCAAGTTTTATGTTTGTACATGCACATCTATATGTACATGTGTATATATATGTATACTGTAGCTTGGGGATGATGTGCTTGTGAAAGAATCTTTACTATAGAAAATCTGAAGCCCTCTATTTGCCTGTATGAGGACAACTAAGGGACTTCCAATATACCTTTTTTCTTGCTGTCTTCCAAATACACTCATTTTAGGTGTGGGAATGAGTGTGTGTATGTCTCTGGGGTGGCCATGCTGCAACAAATGCCCCAAAACAGGACATTCATTTGTAAATAAAGCTGAGTTTCTGAATTCTAACTGCTGTCTATTGTATTTGAGAAGTAATGAAGTTTCTGACTAGACTGGAGGCACTGACCTAGAAAGATAAACAAGGAGCACATGTTCGGTGCTTGTGAATAACTGTTGTGGTTTGCTTCGATAATTTTGGCCTTCATATAGAGGTAGTCACTTGTAGACAACTGGCAATTACTTTTGAGGCTGTGGGTATAATCCATTAATATCCCCTAATTTAATGCAACCATCCAAATCAAACATTCTTCTGTTTTTAAAAAAGCCTGCAGGTAATGGAAGCTTCAGAACATTCGTATGTGTAGTGTTACAGTAGAAAAGTCTAAATTCTGTACTCAAAGACCTGGTAGAGTCCCAAGCTCATATTAATGCCACTTCAAGCTTCTAAGGGAGTATTTTGACTGTTTGCCATTGGCCCTGTTGCTTATGGAAAAGCAAGGAACTAAATCGGTGCCCGCTGGCTTCTAATGCATCTTTTTAGGGGAGGTCGAAACTTGGGCCAAAGAAAATGGGGGACCCACCCCAGTGTCTGTGCCTGATGACATTAGCAGATGTGTCTAGAGAACAGAAACTACATGTATGAAGTCCTACAAATATCCAGCCTGTCTAGTTTACTGTGGAAAAAGGTGGTACTAGTGGGAATGCTTTGTTTGTAAGTATTTCTGATTAATCTGATATGGTAAATGTTAGGTTTCCCAAATGAGGAAACAGCTCTCTTCATGCCTAATTTGAGAGATTTTGTTGTGAGACCTGGAGAATGTTGAGTATGGATTACTTGTGTTTATATCCAAAAATCTGACCAGATTTCAGTGAAAATGTACAACACTGTTATTTCGTTAGTCCATATTAGTTTCATTAATCCGTATTAACAGAGTGTAAGAAACCTCATCAGTACATTACCTCACAGCTGGCAAATAAATACAAAGGGATCCTCAAATGTGTCTTTCTCATGCGGATGTGAGTCCTATAAAGCTAGCCCATAAGGTGCCTTCCACTGTGATCATTCTTGTACAGACAGATCATCCATAAGTGACTTTTTCAAAGTCAGGCTGAGGAAGTCAGTTTAACATGGACTGAGGAGGCTTTTAACAGTTGCATTCTTCTCTCTGCCTTTAATTGTTTCTTTGTGCAGTCAGCCTGTTAATAATCTGTTCATGTTGTTTATTATTTCTGAATCTTAGTTTACTTAGGCTGTCTATAAAATTTTTCTCCTTTTGGTACTGCTAATTATATTTCTGAAGAATAAGATCATGTTGGTATGAGAGGAGGCAATATGGAGGATGTCACTTTTGTATTTTTCCAATCGTAATGTTTCCCCCAATGACAAGAAGAAATCACTAATAAATATAAATTTGATAACCTTCAGAAAACCTTTTGCTGAACAGTCTTGATTTCTGATTTGTACTAGTTTAAGTCATTCCATTTGCATACAAAAATAATCTCTCTTTTTCCCCATCTGTTATATTATTGATTTACATCTTTCAGGTAGTTATCTGCAGTGGTGCACACAACCATTCATAGTTTAATATTGTCATTTTGAGCTGATTTCCTATAGTCTATTGATCATAAACCGTGAAGAATTTAGGATACATTTCATCTTCTTTTAAAAGTTCTTTACAAACTTTGGAAACCAATTGTAAGTGGGTTTTACAATAATGATGCCTTTACATTCCTTTTTGATGCAGCGTACTTTCGTGACACCTGATAAATATCACTCTGTAGACCAGTAAATAGTGATTTTGAACTAGCTTACCCCTTGTTTGCTTTGTATGGACAACTGAGTGTGTGTAATCATGCACACAGACATTCTGAGTCATAGCCTGCTAACTCAGATGACAATAACTGAAACTGCTGCTTTCTGATGGCTGGCTATATCTTGCCATGAGTGAAGTCAGTAGGTAGTTTTGGCACATGCCTCCTGGTTGGCAAGTACCATCACAGATGGTGTTAACTAGGTCCTTTCATGGTATCCTCAGCAAGTGAACCAAATATTGACCTGCAGTCTTTGGAATGGCCTTCAGAAAACAATGATGCATTGGAAATAGACTGAGAGTATCACCTATGCTTTAAAATGTCTGCTAAGTCATCTCACTGCAAGGATAGTTTGAATTAGTATGTATTAGGTCTTCCATCAAAACTTGCCTACTGTGTGCAGATGGAACTCAAATTATATGCAAAACTGGAGTTACAGTCAAGCTACTACAGCAAAGACAAATCAAATATGAGTTTGAATAGATGTCTGAAAAACATGCTACCTGGCAATGATCAGTGTGAAACAACCAAGTCAATATAGCTGAAGTCCAGCTTGCTTGTCTGTTTGTGAAAATAGCCCCTTTCTCTCTATTGGTGAATAAAATAGCATGCTTCCCCTTAAATACAGTACAGGGCAATGAAATACATCAGCCTCACTTTCTAGATATCCAGTCCCTTTCACAGCTCTGAGGAGCTTCTTCTTAACAAATAGTTCTGGACACCGTTACATCCAGGGTAGTCAATGATTTGGAATGAGTTAAGAGAACACTAATAAAAATTATTAAGAAGTTGGAATGGTGAACGTTCTGTATGAGGAAAGAGTAAAAGAAATAAGTTGGCTGGCTGACATATTCTGGCTGACTATCTGGGAAAGTTTCATGGTAGTTACATCTGTTAGTCTACAGACATGACTTTCAATAATCAGGGAAACTGTCTCTTTAAAACTGTTGTTTGTAAGGTTGGACTAGCTCTGGTCCTGGGTTGCTCCACAGCAAAAGTACTCGGGTGACTTAAAGGCAGACAGGTCATTGGGAGCTGAAACTTCATTTTACTACACTGATGAACTGGTGAAGGCTGTGACCCTGTGATTGCATCTGCCCTAAGTCCTTGCCTTTCCAGTTGGTACTTCTGGTGAGAATGGAAGACCTGCTGTCATGCCTGTGTGATGCAGAAAAAGGCAGAGGACTTTATTTCATTGCAGTAGTGTCATCAACAGATGAGGAACTTCAGAAAAAAATGTTTAAAAGACTAGTATTTGAAGGATTAAACCCATTAAATGGGAAGGAAGGAGGTCTTTAACTTGAGAACAAAATTGAACAGCCCAGTATTAAAGGACTGAAAGATTAGTGATCCCATACAGACCTGACAGCATATTTTGTGTCTTTTTATTCCTCTAGAAGGGAAGGACTGTTTCTTGTTCAGAAACTCTTTAAGTGTTTTAGTAGCAAGGGGAACTGAGGCTTGAAATTATAACACAGGTTTCCCTATGGTATCGCAAGGCAGGGTGGGGCCTTAGATCTGAAGGGGAAACAGCCACACTTGGTGCTGAAGAGTAAGAATACTTTATACTTTCCCTTTGGGAATGGTGGAAGCCCTGTTCAAGTGAGTCATTTTAAATTTAGACTGAATGAAGCACTTCAGAATTTACTATGGGGAACAATCCAGCATTGGCAAAAGAATGAACATAATGACCTAAACCGTAAAGATTGTCTATCTCTGCTTCCTGTAGATCTATGAAATGTCTGACTTTTGCAGGGTTTGATTCCAATGTGACCACCAAGAAAACAGAATGAGGAAAGTTTTCTTGGTGTGGGTGTAGTGTTCCCATGTTTCTTTATGGCAGTCCTAATTCAAATTGTCTGAAATTCTTGAGCACAAAGCCTTCAGGTTTAGTTGGAGCAGGTTGCAAAGTGCTGAGTCCTGTAAACATCCTCATAGCTGCAAAAGGCACCAGGGTTCTTAAGCTTTTATTTGAATAGGCTGTAGCTATTATTAAAATAACCTTCAAGTGTTGACTCAAAATCCCTTCACACTTTGCTAAAATTGTCCTGAAATTTCTGTCATTCTCAGTAATATGTTTCATTTTCCATTCCACATGCTGTACTTAGTGTTGTAAGAATTTCTCCCTCTTCTACCTGCTGTTTATTTAAAAAATGCTTGTGCCATTTTCCTAAAACAAAAAAGTAACTTGAAATTTTCCCTTTGATCATTTTCTCTGTTCGTATTAAAAAGTATACTGCATTTAAAGCTACCTCTTGTCTATTGTTGTTTAAATGACAAGTCCAGATCAGGTGCTTTAAAAGTTTGCAGTTACAAATGGAAATGTCTTTAACTATTTATAATCATCTCTGTTTAAATTGTCTTCACATGTAGAAGCAAGGTAAGTGAGGCTCAGAAAACAGTGTCTTGCTAAAAAGTCAGTGTTTTTGTGAAAGGACACATTCTTATCAAGGACTGAGAAAGTCTCTTTTTCCCCCCTCCTTCCACATATGAAATATTTACTTGTTAGGCAGTATCAGGAATACCCATTTTCCATAGTGCTGTACCAGCCCAACCCATCAATGTGCTGGTTAATTAAGTGTGACCTAAACCAACTTGACTTGAGCTCTACATTAAATGCACAAAACCCATTTGAGCTGACCAGCAGCAGAAGTGGTACTCAGAGAAATTGAAAAGGATTTCTCCCAAATGCTTTCTACTTACTTGCAGCACTCAAGTAATGGCTGAAGATTAGCATATGACATGACAGATTACATTAAGTCATGTCTTTCCAGTGCTTTATGACAGCACTATCACATTAGCTTCTTAGCACTGGCACATCGAGGCATGCAAATGTTTTCAGACCCTCTTATTCAAATCTACAAGCTGACATGGCAGCCTTGATATGATTATTAGTCATTTGAGAGACTTTAATTCACGTCATCAGATAACAGGTTCTGCTAAAAGGTTAGAGAAACTGTCTGCTTTTAATGAAGCCCTCAAAAAAGACCCTCAAAAACCTCACTGCTCACAGAGAGCCTGATTTGACTTTATTGACAAGATCCCCCTAAGAATGAACTTGAGTTGAATAAGTAAGCAGGCATCTAGAATGAAAAAAACACTGACTCCATTTAAAAATTAGACCGAACTGGGTTGAAGTCCTATCTTTCTGCCTCCCATTTTCTCTTTCTGGTTTTATGCTAGCTTTAAAGACAAGGTGCTCTGTCTGGAAAATATTTTCAGCATATGATGTTGAACTGGGAAAGGTGGGGCAAGGACTGATCTGATACCTTAGTGGCAGACTTTCATTGTTATACTGAGTGGAGGGTCACTGCAGTTTACCACAAAGGGTTAACTGATGGTATCTTGTCATAAAGAGCTGTGCAGCACAGTTACAAATTCTGTTTGTGCTCTTTTAGTCTGCATCTATCAACATGACTTCATATTCAGATATTATTTCATGTTAAATCACGGTGAATCTGCATTCCAATGGAAATACATTGTTTGTTAGTCACTCATAGATCAGTGGCAGCTGGCAGAGGCTTTGGTCTGTTTCACATGGAGGGGTGAGTGAGGTGAAAGGTGATGTTCTTCCTGGGCAGTTACAAAGGGAAGGAGGCCTTGACTGTTAAAAGTGATACTTGTTGCTACAGCAGTGATTTTTCTTTGCAGAAGACGTGGGAAAACAGTGCTGTTCCCAGCCAGCACTGCCCTCAGGCCAAAGATGTGTCACAAAATTGCAGAGAAATGAATCGCAGTTCTTAAAATCCTCGTGGCATCAGTGTCACAGTGGTGTCTGCATCAGTAGAGCCTATGTCAATATAGTACTGCCCAGACTACACCAGACTTCCAGAAAGGTACCTGTGGCTCTATACTGGGTGCTCATTGCAGACTTTTGTTACCTGATGCCCTTCTCCTTGCCTAAGGAGGAGGCTGGAGCTTGCTTGTAGACTTCATAAAGCACCTAGTTTAGACATCACTTTGCTTATGCTTCAGACTTTCTCTAGAGCCTTGCTTGGTTTGCCTCTCAGCAATATGTTAACTTGCAAAGTGGTAGAGAAATGTACTTGGGTTCAAAGACATAACGTGTTTAAGCTCATTGTTGCAGTTAACTTTAATTTTTGTTCTTAAAAAAGGCAATTCGGACTCCCCTAGTGTAGGACTCATACTTTGGTTAGTAGGGCATGAGTAGTTGGAGTTTGACAAGCCATTGACTGCAGCCCGTTCACCTCAGTGTAAAAGACCTGGTTTGTATCACCTTTCATGTTGCCTCTCAGTGTCACCTCTATAGCACACATGCGCCAGTAACTCTGGTTTTGTTTCTTCTGAAAATAAATGTGCCAGATGCAAAACAGCTATGTCCTCTGTATGGTTTCACTAAATCCTCCCATCTTCATTTGCCTTTGCCACTCCTGCAGCTTTGGTCTCAGTGGCCATCTTAGATCCAATCAACCTACTCTGCTGCTTTTTCCATGTCTTCCAGCTCTTTTTTTTTTTTTTTTTAATCTGAGCGAAATTGACTGCTGTAAATACTACTAGTCTAATCTGGCTGTACTTCATCCCATTTCCTAGGGGTAAATTGACAGGGTGAACAACAAGTCAGTGGAGCACCAGCTGCTTTGTTACTGCTCCCACCCTCTTTCTTAAGAGCTTTTCTGTCCTTAACCACAGCTTCTCATCACAAGACTCTTCTTCTGTGCTTTGCCAGCATGGACCAACCTTCTTTTGTGTCTGCTTCACTGATTCTTCATCTCCTCTCACATCCATCTTAAAATGCATCTTTCAGCCTTGCTTATGCTTGTTAATTTCTCTCTCTCATTGGATTTATGATCAAGTACTTTAATTTATTAATCATACAATATCTTTGTAACTGTCTTATGTAACCTAAACCATGATTTTATATAACTTTGAACAGTGTTTTGGACCACAGTTTGTACGTAGGCTACTATACAATGTAGTTAATGTGCAGTATTCTAACCAGATTTTTTGCATGTTTTTTTCTCTGAAACAGTAACAAAAAATCTTCATTATATTATGTTTTGTCATCGCTCATAAAGTAATTTGCAAGACTAAAATGAAATATTTAGATTTCAGTCTTGCAAACTTTTCCATGTGAGTTCTCCCACTGAGCTTGAAGGAGATTGAAAATATTTAGGCTTGTTTATGGGACACTTTGGCATCTGGCAATATAGGCAAATGGAAACATAGGGGTGTAGAGCAGCACGCAGGTGCACCATTGAAGCTTCCTACCTATGGCAAGCATAAAGGGATGCAAAATTACAGTAAAAGACAGGACATAACTATAGCAATAGTTTTTCCTCATCACAGGTTAATTGTATGGACTCTGTTACTGCAGGTTATTCTTGAAGTTATAAGCTGGATTAAGTAAAACAAATGAACAAAAGAGGGTCAATATCCATACATATTTATGTCAATAGTATGTATTAGTAATGATGAAAATACATAACTGCTGTGAGTCCTCATAGCATAAGGAAAATCACTTCCAAACGTGATCCTCATGGGATTTGGCATGAACTAGCCTGGCTGAAGGCTGTTTCTTTTAAATCATCCATCATTTCACTGTGGCTGGGTACTTGCTGTGAAAAGGAAGCTCTATGCATCTTTCTCCTGCAGCCCTACTGGCAGCAGAAACCTTAAGCAATCTGTTACTGAACTGAGTGTTGAGCGCCCATCCCTTGGATTCAGCACCATCATCCCTCTGTTGGTGGATGTGTTGGTGCAGGCACAAGCCTCAAGTTCTTCGTCTGTGCAGTCTGGCGCAATCCCAAACCCAAAATGGCTCCATCCTGCTTTATGGGTTGATTTCAGTAGCAGAGGAAAATAACAGGAAATGGCTTCTAAACTGGAGGTTCCAGTTGCTGGGCCCTCAACTCCAGTTCCAGGAGGGTTTAGCATAGCTGCTGACCGTATTAGGACACGTCTGACCTGCTTGCACCTCTTCTGTAGACATATTCCTGATCCTCATTTGCCTTTTCAGAAACGCATCAAGTAGAAGACTGGGATTAGAGAAACACACATTATTTTAAAAGCCCTGCTGAGTGTCTGAAATGTTGCAGATAGTTCTGTACTTGCAGTTATTTCCGTCTGGTAGTTTAATACAAGCTGGAAAATCCATACTGCTTTGCTCCCCTCTGCCTATTTCTTCTGCAAGGAATACATGCTAATCAATAAAGAATCTATCCCCCCCTTTTCATTACTTCTAGCCTCCTGCCATGCTTATATTCTCTTATACACGTTATGAACAATTCCACTGTCTCAAAATTATTTTAAATGTAGTTTAGGCTAGAATGCTCGAGAGTGACAAATGCCAGTGAGTTGAGAGGGTTTGTTCACCGGAGGCTGCAATCTCTTGCGACAGCTAACTATGGCTGTAATCTTCATTTGCACTCTCCCAGTCCTGTAACAGATTGCATTTCCCTCACCCTTTCTCTCTCTCTGTGTTATTAATTCTTCACCTTTAAAAAGATTAATACCTTTCAAGAAATGGACTTGTGTGCTGATTCAACTATTCTGAGTGCTAATATATGGAGCCCACAGCACTGAGAACAGCAGTTTGATATCCACCACCTGATGGACCTTGATATACAGCCACTGTTATCTCAAGTTTTCATGGTTTGTGAGGCTTAACACTTACCGTACTTGTGTACAAAGGTGCTGCTAGTGGGAATGAGGCAATTGCTTTAGGAGTTAAGAGAACTTACAGAATAGTTTTAGATTAATCCTACCTGGTAGTTGTACATTTCGGTGTTGAAGGGCTGACCTCAGTACCTGGATTTCTTGTCAACAAAAAAGCTTCCAGTGACCTGCCTGGGGATCAACACAAATATAAGGTGTAATAAAAGGGAATGGCTGAGGTAAGTGGCAGAGACAGCAGGAATCACTGAAATTTGGCCTGTACCAGAACAGGTGATGATGTTGACTTCACAAGGTATCAGCTCTTTCTCATTATATTATGCTATCACTGATACAGAAGTATTTCAAGTCGTGTGCCACTGAAGTCTTATCATCTTTAAAAGCTGGCATTCAAATATCCTTTAGCAATCTAGCAGTCATGAAAGTAATAATTCTCATTACTACTGATACTTAAATTTATATAAAATAATGTTTTTGTTAAAAAACCACTTTGTGCTGCTATTATATTCATTTTCATGCCTTGACTAGTCTTGTGTTCTTCAGACTTACTATTTTCTAATAATTTAATAATTCTAGAAGTTTAAAAAGTTATGCAACTAAAATCTGCAATGAGCAGCTGGCTTTTCAGGAAACAGCTTACTAGCACAGGGCAGTTCCAGGAGCCTTTTAAGGGAATACAGAGAACCCAAACTAGTGCAACTTCTGAGCGATTATATTTTCTCCTTTGGCATGTTCCATCTCATCACCATTGGACTTTCTTACACATGCATCTTTCTCTCATTTTAGTCTAACTGTCCTTCATAAATCAGTTCTGAGACCATGTCTGAATTAGCATACATGACTTTCAGCTCCATCCACCAGATATGAAAATATATTTTTAACTAGCTGACCCTTAATATGATGTGTATTTCTATACCACCCAGTTTCATGCTATGTAAAGCTGTCTGAGCTTTAAACAAGCTTCTCAGCATACTGGACTCACCAAGTGCTGGACAACCATGGGTTATATATTTCTGATACTGAACTACCTCAGATATCCCAACAAATGTTGCGTTCTGAAGTACAAACATACTACATACTTAGCTGGTGGATGCGGTGCCTAAACTGCTCTTTAACTGTCCCTTTAAAATATATATTTAAATCCTGGGCTGTGTATGACTGAATTTGATTTAGCACTTGGTCTTAAACCACACTTCAGTTTTAAAGTGAGCCAGTAATTGGGTTTTCCTCATGGTGACAGAGTATCTCAGAATGAAGTTGCTTTGACAAATATTGTGGGCATTATATTTTTATAGCATGAATCCTTACCCTGTTGTCACTGAAGTCAAGGGTATCCATTGATTTTACTGAAGAGTGGAAGCAGCGCCACAGCCAACAGGGCTTTAAGACACAGCTTAGCAGAAATAATTCCTTGGGCAGGTGGCATTGTCCAAAATACTCTTGGCAAAAGAAGCTGATTTAGAAAACCGTTCAGCACTTTTTCTTGGTGATGTAGTATGACATGTTTGACAAATGGGTGTGCTATTAGATGAAGCTTGTATGACCCAGAGTTGAAATTAACTATAGACCTTAGAAATAAACCAATATTGATACATCTCTAGGGAGAAAATATTGCCATATTAATGGTGGGCATTCATCTTTTGCATTTCTGTGAATATATCAGTGCATGCATACACACCCATAGAATGTGGGCAATCACACACATGTACATGCTATGCTATACTTCTAGTCTGTTGGGAAGATATCATTTTCAGGTCAGTAGAGGGGGTACTTACCTTTAGAAGGCACTTGTCCATGCCTGTACTTTGCATCTTCTAGTATCTCTTGAAAGCTGTTGTCTTCAACAGTGCCTTACCATGCTACCTGTGTAATAAAGGTTTCAAAAGAAATTGCTGTGTGATGGTAGGAGCTGCGTTCTGCTCTATGTGGGTCCTTGTATGGAAACACAGTAGAAAGTTTATCTGAGGCAGTCAGATCTGTTTTATAGGATATGCCGTCCTTTGCTTTTGCTTGGCATACCTCTGAAGCCAGCAGATGCAAAGGGCTCTTGGTAATGTCTTCCTGCAGTTGTAAAGGAGGCTAAGCAGTAGTACTCATGGCAGTGAGGATGCCTGGGCGCCACCATGGCTGGGCATGTTTAATGGCACCTAACAGCCTGTCTTCTATAAGATAAACTGAAAATACTAGGAAGAAAAAATATCTCATTCCTGGGTTCTTTAGGGGTGGGGTTTTTTGGGTTTGTGCAACAGACATCACTTAGTTGCTCTGTCATTTCTTATTTGCTTTATTAAGCCTTATTTTGGGATGTTTATGTAATAGCATAAATGTAATGTTTTAGAGGGAAGTGTCTGACAAATTAAAAAAAATAATTTTTTACATTTATTCTTGTCATAGTTTCAGCTGGGATAGAGATAATTTTCTTCTTAGTAGCTGGTGCAGTGCTGTTTTTGGATTTGGTGTGAGAACAATGCTTTTAGCACACTGATGGTTTTGGTTGTTGCTGGGTAATGTTTATACTAAGTCAAGGACTTTTCCATTTCTTGGGCCCTGCCAGTGAGAGGGCTGGAGGGGCACGGGAAATTGGGAGGGGACACAGCCAGAACAGGTGACCCAAACTAGCCAAAGAGGGAGTCCAGACCATGTGACATCACGCTGAGTATATAAACTGGGGGAAGAAGAAGGAAGGGGGGGACATTTGGCATTATGGCCTTTGTCTTCCCAAGTAACCATTACATGTGATGGAGCCCTGCTTTCCTGGAGATGGCTGAACACCTGCCTGCCAATGCGAAATAGTGAATGAATTCCTTGTTCTGCTTTGTTTGCATGCGCAGCTTTTGCTTTACCTGTTCATTTGTTCTTATCTCAGCCCTCAAGTTTTACATTCCTTTCTGATTCTCCTCCCCATCTCTTTGGGTGAGGGGCGAGTGAGTGAGAGGCTGTGTGGTGCTTGGCTGCCGGCTGGGGTTAAGCAATGACAATTCTCAAGATTATGTAAAAGATGTGTGGTTTAAAATGAACCTGGAATTCTGAGTGACAATTGCTGATTGAAGGTGATCCATTAGAATAGAACAGGCAGTCACTGTGGAAATCCTCATCACATGATGCTAAAATTTTACACAAGTTCAATAACAAACAGGGGAAGATCAGAGTCAGGGGTGGGGAATCTGTCAAGGGTTATTCTATACAACTCTAGTGCTGCTGTGTCTGCTGGGAAGGTATTCTGGAGAGATGTCACTATGTGCTTATCTATTTGTGTGTTTTTCAGTGTCTGCTGGACATTGTCAAGGTCAGGATACTTGACTAGATAGATCTTTTATCTGACATGGTTCTATTCTTAAATACTGCAAAAAGAAAGAAGTCTGGAGAAATAACCTTATTTTATGAAAATATTTAATGATTTCTATGTTCTTGCCCTCAATGCCAGAATGATGGCAAGATAGACTCCTGTCTGTTAGGCTATGTCTATCCACAGGGTTCCTGGAAAATCTAAATGATGATTGTATTAGAAATATGACTTTTGGAATTGATAAATTGTATCCAGGCCCTAAGAAAGATGGTGTTTCTGGTATGGATAGATATATTGCTTTATTTCAACAGCAACCATAAACGAAGAGAGCTATTAGAGCTCTGAGACGATGGATAGCATTTTCTGTTAAAACTAAGCAGATGATGGTCAGTGTGGTCATCTAATGACAGCGCCATTTGTTCACATCTAAGGAACTGCTGGTTTAACTCCATCCCATTCCCTTCCAGGCACAATGTACTGGTGAAATTCTAAGGAGACACCCACTGTAACCCCTGGGAAGAAGAAAGGGTTAATCCTCTACTGCTCCAAGAGAGTCCTAAATGCATTTGTACAACGGTGGATGATAGACCAAAACAGCATCCTGTCAGGTAGGTGCACTTCTCAATTAGATGGAAGGGTCCAAAGGAGATGTGGGTCCCTGTCCACATACTTAAGACAGAATACGCCTGCCACGACCTTCAGCTATAGATTTTTCTCATGTTTGTAGGTCTAGAGAAGGACAGATACTAGAGAGACAAACTCACAGGGAACTAACAAATGGGTGTAATCTGGGCAGTAAAGAAAGAGTGCTGTAGAAGAGAGGAAGAAGGACTTGCATCTGGGAAAGGCTGAAATAACTGAAATACTCCACTAAACATGACTTAGAGGCCCCAGCAGAGGGGAACCCCTTTCTTCCCATTGTAGCAACTCCCAAGTGTTTAGTAGTAGTTCATTCAGTTCATGATTAAAATCAGGAGATTTGAAGTAACACATTTTACAAGGCTTGTTAAAACTTGACAAAAAAGAAAAAAAGTTGGCCTCTAGCACAGCATGTTGCCAGCTGAAAGAAACAAGTGTGAGAGGAAGATGGGAATCAGAGCTCCTTGGAGAGGAGCATCTCAAGGGGTTTACAGATACCAGGTCTCAGTCGAGAAGGACCATGGAGAGACAAAAAGAGATTCTCTGATAGCTACAAACCAGGTGCTCTAGGAGGATGAAAGTCTGAAGAACATGCTGATGCCTGCAAGGTCTGGCTAGAGGACACAGTCAGCATAGCTGATAGTAGATGCCTGCTGAGATAAAAAGTATGGAGAAATTCACATAAAGAGCATATTTAAAATCTGCTGTGTAACAGTTAGCATGTTTTAATGCCTGGTTTTTTTAACCACACGCAGACTTTAAACTGAGCTGGTTCTTACTGGTTTCTGTCATTTTTTTCATGGTTATTAACAGTTTGCATTAGCACCCTCCAAACTGTAGCTGGATTCTGGATAAACAATGCTTCTGTCTCTAAGCCTGCTAAACCCTTTAACTTCATAAATATTAGCATCCGTCTTGCTGCTTCTCCTTCTGCTCCCACTAGCCTGTGTTTGCATACGTGTAACCAACACACACTCACCAAAATACACTACCTCAAAAAGTGATTCAGCCCAATAATTGTACCCTGAGGCGTATAGCTGAACACTCACCTCACAAAAAACCCATTCTAGTAAGTGAGCTAGGGTGTATCATATGCAATCAATCCTCTTCAGAAGACTTAATGCACTTAGAGCAAAATGTTACCCTGCTTTGTTGAAACTGTGTATGTTTATAAAAGTATCTGAGTAATGGTTTTGAGAGGTCCTTCAATATATTCATTGGAAAAAATGACAAAAATTTGGAGGAAAAGTAGTTGCATTTCCATATATATAAATGAAAACATTTTTTTTAAGATTTGAAGTTTTAAAAAAATCTGTAAATTATTCAACCCATTCTGATGACAAGTATGTGCACTTATGTGAGTGACGTATGATATAATGAGAAACTTCGCTGTAACAATGCTGGTAGTTTTTCATGAGAAGGTTTCATTAGAGTGCTCATTTGAGACTGAAGACAAACCTGGGTTAAGAAACTCATTAAGTTTCTGGTAGATAGTTCTTTAGAAATTCTGTCCATTCAGAATACACAGTATATAGCATAATACTCAAGCTTGGCTTAAGGCTCCGTACGATTTGCAAAACAAATAAAGTTTGACCATAAATGTTATGATAGTTTTATAGTTCTGTTTTTGTAGGAACATTAACTTGCCAATCTGTTCTATACATGCATCTGTACCCCATAGGTGTAATTCACTTATAAATATATATGAAACGAACTCTATATGTGCAAGTTTCTTACAAGGTGTTTTTATTCACTAGGTATCAAAGGTTTTTATGAAGGAAGTTAAGTATGATCATTGTCTCCACTTTGCAGGTGGGGAACTGAAACTAAGGAGGGCTTTGTAGATTTGCTGAAGACCTAAAAGTAGTTCTCAACACTGAGTGGTGGTTTTCTGAAAAGCTTTTGACAGTATATGACAAACCTTATCTGCTGAACATTTGTGCTCTGGTCTCTCAAAAACTTTGTTAAAAGTGTGCTATTACCTCAGAAAACTCCTATCTATATAGGAACAGATCTGTAAAGTGTTAGGTGGGTTGATGTTATTTTGTTGAAGCTCAGTTGTAGGTTTTGTAGTTGTTAGGGGTGGAAGGCAAACTCCTGTTTTTCATCTGAAGATGTTTACATCAATCCACAGCAGAGGAGAGTCAACTGGAAAAGATAAACTAATAAAAAATATAAATATTTTTAGATTCTGGACTTATTGTAAATCTTAACACAAAATGAGAACCCTGCACTGTAGTTTCCTTACTTGCTGAACAATATGTGTGTTGCCCAATATACATGTAGACCAGAAGCGTATATACGTATGCACATAGATGCAAGTGTGTGTATAAAATACACATGTGCCTCCATGTATGTACTTTATATTTTATGATTAATCCTTTCCTTTCTCTCTTTGTAGCAAATCATAACCCATGTTTTCCCCCTTCTTTTCTTGGGCTTCAGTTTCAAAGCAACCTTCGTGGCCATGGGTTTTGCTTTTACAGCATTTTCTATAGTGCCAACTGCAGTTAAGCGATTGTTTGAAAAGCTTAATTGAGGCTAGCAAAAAAATCCTCATCACTTTTCCAAAATAATTTTTACTATCACTTTTTATTTTTTAAGTGTGATGAGTATTGAACTGTTGAACCTGCAGCATCTGTGGTGATAAGAATAAAAAACTGCAGATTTTGTCGGCCCTTCAGAACAGTGACAGTTTGTTCTGATGAGATCCCATCCAGGAGTTAGGAGTTTAGTCTCTTTGTGAGTAGCCTGTAGCTTTCACACAGATATGTACAAATGATGTGCTGGGCTGCCAAACTAGGTCTCAAGGCAGCATCTGCAAGATAAGTGGAAATGACTGCTCTAAGTCACATTTTCTTGCGTGTCTTGAAGTTGGTCCACAGCTACTTGAATCGTTACTTACTAAGCTAAGATCACCAGGTAAAATGGTCTTCACAGAAATCACTGGCTGGCAAAACATTTTCTGGAATACAACCCTTGCCCTGATTCACAGTCCTGAAGAATGTAAGAGAGGTAGGTTTAGAGGTAATAAAACCTTCAAACTCTTGGCTGTGGTGAAGAAATTTCCCTTTCCCACTGTGGCAGTTTTCTAGCTACTCTGTGTTACTCAAGCCAGCTGAAAAGCTGCATGGAATATTGTATGTTAGAGTACATTATGCTCTTGAGAAAGTTATCTTTTAACTGAAATCCAAAACAAAGGGACATTCTAAAATATAGTCATGAAATTGTGTACCAAGTTTATGTGCACAAATCTTCATAACAAGCAGCAAATGGGGGAATTGGTCATAAAAATCCAATTTACCAATAACGGAGTTTGTGCCTGTATACTCTTGAGCAGTACTTTGAAAATGGCCACTATAATAATAAGAGAGTAATCAGATTGGATAGAAGCATTGGTAATCCATTTTTCTAGTAAGCTTTGGTAAGGAATGTTTCTGCTTTTGTTCACTGTGTAAAAGGACATTGTGCTATTGATACAGTCCTGTTTCTAGCAAAGGGTTACACTCATTTGTGTCTAGTTCCTCTGTGTCTTCATTCAGAAAAAATGTAAAAAGCAGAACATTACAGCGGCAGAAAGCATGAGGACACTTCAAAATTCTGGCAGGTCATCTTTAGTAATGAATTGCAATTATAGCCTTTTTTGCTTAATTTCTTGAAAGCGTCTGGCTGACTTGCCATCCTTTCATGAGCTCTATGGGTGAAGAATGCATGATAGGCAGGCTGGGTACAGGTAAATAGAAAAGATGGGGTGTTCCCATGGATCAATGTTCTCTATGGAAATGCTTATTTTACTTATTTTAGTATCAAGGTTTTGTTAATGTGGATCTGAGGATAATCAGTTTGGGCAGAAGTTAGTGGGGAGAAGAAAAGTAGATTTTAAATGTCAAGTTATATTTATAGAAAATGCAGCTTAGATTACATGTAATTGACAGTGTCCTTTAGATTGACAAGTGAGATATAAAAGATTATTGAAAATAAGATGATTCTGTTTAAGGCGTTTCTTTAATGGTTTGAATCGCAGTTTAAAAATAGAAAGCCTGTGCATGTGCTTCTGCTTGCTAGGGTACTGCAAACTTGATTTCTGAGGTTGCTGACAGCTTCTGAAAGATTTAGGAACTGTCAGCAGGAAACATTCCCATAGAATCTGTACTGTGAACTTTTTCTGGAAAAACAGCATCATTTAGCAGGTAATATATCTGCAATAAAAATACAGTTATGCAATAATGGCTCATTAATATGGTAAATCATAACATGGTCTTTTCTATTCAATTTAAAAAGGAACTTGTGGAAAGAAATAAGTTCCTACTCAGCTAGTTGGTGAACTTGGCTATTTTTGTATATCGTTGGCTTTTAAAGTTTGAAATAACTATTTGATTTGTCTGGGAGATAACATCTAGTCCTGACATTTTATTTCTGCATAAAAAGATGTCCAATTGGGTTTACATTAGTACAATAGGAATTTTTCCTTTTCTTTTTTTTCTTTTTTTCTTTTTTTTTTTTCTTTTTTTTTTAATATGCTAGGAACTGCTGGAGTACTTTGTTTGGTACGTTACTGCTAATTTATCCTTTATGTCTTTACGATCTTGTCAGTGCCTCATGTCTTCCGTAGTTTTTCTAATCTAAAATAATCCCAGTGAAATCTTTTGATTGTCTGTTTGGACCTGATCCACTTCTAAAGCAGGAATGTAATGGGCTTTATGGCACTTACTTGGAAGTAATTTATCCAACAGAGTGAATATAGATACTTGTTTTAATAAGAATATGCTTTATGGTAAGTGGGGACGGCTATTTAATTAGCCAAAGGGAAAGCAGTTCATGATACAATCTGTTCCAATCATCTTGGACATTAAACAAAAAGTCAGACAAAGTTATTTATGTACATGCACTTTATTTGCAGTTGTTTTGTATAACCTTTTGGTAGAACTTTACAGCACTATTTGGATAAAAAAGTGGATATGTATTTCTTAAAAAAAATGTAAACAGGAGTTTCACTTATTGCTGTCAGTGCTTCAAGTGCATATATATTAAAGCAGTTGACAGTGGCAGCAGTGCTCAGTTTATCCTGGATAATACGCTCTTTCGACGTTTGGTGGTTTACATCTTTCTGGTGTGAAGGCTGATATAGGATGCTATAAAAGCATTACACTCTTCTTTCTAATGTGGATTTTTTTTCTATTGCCTTGAGCTGCCTACTGCATGGATAAATAAGATGTATTTCTGAAGCATAAGGATTCCCATGCAGTGCTGTAGAAGCTCTTAGGATTTTAGGAGGGATTAGAGCAGCATTTGGAAACTAAATGGGGACATGCTTCCTTCAGTTCTTCTGATTGTATTGATTACTGGACATTTACATGGTTATTTGTGTTATAATTTGCTATTAGTAGGAAATGTAGTTATAAACCTATAAACAGAAAAGCAAAGAAGGAACAATGTGCAGACTTTAAAGCGTTCTGTTATTTATGAGTATGAAATACTTAGTTCTCAAAATGTACTAACTACAGTGCTTAATTTTCCTGCAAAATTCTTTAAGGGACTAATTCAAAACCTGTCTGATTTAAAAACTCCTGTGGACCTCAGTGGTCTTGGGATCATGCCTCAAGGAAGGAAGGAAGTCTCATTTATCCAAACAAAGTCTGAACTATTGCAAACAACAGGGCACTGCTGAAAGGTCTCTCTGAATGGGCTCAAAGTGTTTGCCTTAACGTTATCAGTGGCTATAACAGATATTTTCAATTGGTAATTTCTCTTCCCTGACCACCATTTTGTCTCTAGAAAATCTTCCGAGGTCTTTTCACTCAAGCAGATCACCAGGATGTCCTGAATAACTAATTTCATATGCAGTTTGTCACTTCATGGGAGCCTATCCAGCATTTTGTGTACGAAAGTCTTCATTGTGCTGAATAGCCACAGTATTTTCTCAGCGTTATGATAAGATACAGATATCAAACATACTCGTTCAAGAGGAATGCCTGCAGCAATAGGAGTGAAGTCCTAAGGCTAAGTTTATTTAGTGCAGAGAAAAATATCAAAACTAAGGAAGGGCCATTCTTACGACTGCAGTTTCCAACCTCATTTACAGTAAGTTGGAAGAGTTTTTGATATAAGACAGCAGGTAGTGTGTGCTGATAGTTTCCTTCCTTCTCCCAAATATGTATCACCAGCTGGTTTATGTGACCCTGCTTGTTCCCATGAAGTCAATGGTAAAACTGGGATATTAAGCAAATACGGCCCATGTACAAACACAAGTTGTGACATAGCCTGGAAGCTACTTAGAGCCAACAGACTCATGGCTTCTTCCGTGTCACTGCAGGAAGTCGGAGATAAGCGACGATTGGAAGTTGTATGGGTATCTTGAACAGATTGTTTTATTCAGCCACATGATGCAAATAAAAGCATCATGATAAAAGGGAGAGATGTTTTATGTGGGTCACATTACAATGCATTTCCATACTAAATCAATTTAGCAACTCAGTTTTGACAAATCACCGGTAGGTTACTCACCAGTATCAGAGGCTTGATGCTGTGTCCAGTCCTAGCATGATACCAAATGTTAACAGAGAGCTCAAGCTCTGCTGAAAATTACATTTTTAAAATGAAAACAAAACATTAAAACAACTATTTATTATATACAAATAGTAACTGCCTCAAAACCCAGGGGAAAACCTGTCTGAACTTCCTAGACCCGATTGTCTAAGGCCCGTTTTCTGGAAGGTGCTAATTGACTCCTAAGGGATGCCAAATGCTCTCAAATCCCATTGAATTCGATGAACTCCAATTGATGTATTTCAGTGAATTCCTGATGAAGTCAGCCCTCTGAGCACTACAGAGTCAAGGGCTCTCAGCAGTATTCAGGATCATGTCCTACATGGACAAACAAAACAATGTTAGTACAGTGTCTTGGATGACAACCAGGGAGGTTAATAAATCAAGAACATCAATTAGGAATTGTGTAGCTGCACTGCTCATTTATGCCTTCATTCTTTGGAGACAGATGCATCTTTAACTTTGTGCACTGTGAGTAGTCCCATTGATTTAGATATAGGGAGCTATTCAGTGTCTACAACTGAATATGCACCTAATTCCTTGCAGGGCTAATGCCTGAGGGGTTTAATCCCAGCAGATTTAAGAGCCAGGATGGGACAGTTGACAAGCTGTCTGCTGTTCTCCCATCAGTTAGACAGCTGAGCTTCCTCAGGAGCTGGTCCTCCACCACCACTGTTAATATATCCGATGGTTAGGTGGTGCTGCAGAGACAGCTCGGCTGTGTAAGCAGGGGTAGAGCACATAAGCAGGCATGTGGTAATGCCAGTGGCAACCTCAGGGTTAAAAGTGCACTTCCTTAGCAGAACTCTGAGATGGAACAATGTTTCCAGGGTAGATATGGACCCTCAAAAAAAAATACAGCAAACACTTCTTTGCATCTCTCTGGAGCTTTTGGGACTTAACCTATTTACCCCATGCTGGCAAACTTAGCTTTTCAACCTCCCTGTGGAGCTGATCATCACATTATATTGGCAGCACTTATCTATTACCGACATGCAACCACCTCTGCAGTGAAATGCAGTAGCCATTTCAAAGTGGCATTGTACACTCATGAGAAATGACAGGCATACTTTAATGACCACAGATCATCAGATCCGTAGACTTAGATCTTGCACAAAAGACCTTCAGATCTCCTAACACCTGGATCCAATACTGAATAAGAAGGAAGAACATTATCTATAGCATCACTAAGCTTTTCCTGCAGTGGTAAGCTTGCTTGGAGGTCTCCCTTCCAAATACTAACCAGCCCAACCCGTTTTAGCTCTTAAGATCACAGCACAAGGTGGTATGGCTGCAGGCCATAACTCTAATGAAAACCTGGTACAGTGGGTAGATTGTTCCTGGATCTCATTATAGGCAATTGTTCCACTAGTTCTGCTGTTTTCAATTCCTAAACCTAATATTTACCTCTGAGCATTCAAAGTTATTTTGAATTTTATCTTGACAAATCACTAAGGGGTCTATTCTTCTTTCAATGCATGCATTTAAGTCTCATTAATGTTCATATGAGTTATGTGCAGAGCTCAGCTCCAGCAGGTTTTTCCAGCAGGGCCTGAGTCTCAGCCCTTATATGGTGTTTCAAAGTTCCTTATGCTTCTGTACAAACATAAAATTTTTCTGCCTGAATGGAGCAGAACAGTGCTTCCTCCCACCCTCCGCTGTGACCTTCTGGTCTGCTACACAGATCAGGCCTGCACTGCAGTGCTGAGGAGTCTGCCCCCTTTTCTTTCCCCATTTCCAGCCGTGCTTACTTATGTATACTGGGAATCCTGAGGGCCTGATTTAGCAAAGAACTCATTCAGGCTCAGCATTACAGAAGCCTTGTGCAAGCTTTTACTGTAAGGAAACTGTCAGTGTATTTTGTACTGAATTAGGCTCTAAATTATGCCTAACGTTCAGTTAACTGGAAAGGAAAACAAGCCTGGGTGAGTTGCACACCATTTTGACATTCCGTGAGCTCTCTGGCAGTCTTTCAGTTATATTTCCTGAAGATGCTTTTGCTTTTTTCTTCATATTCTTGACCAAGCGTTATGTATCCTGGACTGAGCCCGTGATACCTAGAAATAAACAAACCCTAAAGGAATTAATTTTTAGACACAGGAACCCAAAGGTTTAAGAGGATGAGTGTTGTTCTTACTGTATTAGCTACTGTAGCAGGAGCTGAAAGACTTAGCATAAAGGTTTGGGAAAATTATAATTTCCTGGGGCATCTACACCAACACTTTGGTACAGTGCAGGTTACTTTATCAAGCACTGACTAAAGCAATCTCAAAAGAAAATGCTGGAAATAGAAGGACCTATTTCAAAACTTAAAAATGCCTCTGCAGGGCAAGGTGCATTCTCCTCTGCCTGGTGAAAGGAAAATAAATCTCTTCCTAATAGAGAAGAGCTGTAGAAAACAGACCTTGAAATACCAATGTCTGCATTACAGAGATCTCTGGATACTGTCATGAAATAGCCAAATACGTCGCTTCTAACAGTGCAGGTAGAGCTGGCTGGGAAACCAAATTTCCATTCTTCCATAGATTTTAATGTTTTCTTTGAGGTTGGAGGAAGGAAGAGGGAAGAATTACCTCCCATTTTTGACAAAAGCCAAAACCACAGGAAACACGGTATATCTGAAATGAACTGTGCTGCTGGGAACGCTGGGCTGACTGATGGTGTCTGACATAATTTTGGTCGGTTTTAGTGCTGTGAGTTGAGAGTTCGAGAAGAGTCAAAGTGGAGGGAATTCTGTTGGTGCCAGGGCTTCCAGGGACCACAGTCCATTGTACAGTCTGTCATAAGAGCAAGGACCCGAGATTTCTAGACCACTTGGCTGCCAACTTGCCAGGTTGCCTGCACAGATAGAAGTGGGAATCTGAAAGCTTTTGGGATTCAGCATGATGACAGATGTTGTCCTGCAGACACCTACAAGCTACAGACCCTGAAAGCCATTTTCAGCAAGGGTCCTTGATCCCAAAAGCTCTGGTTTGACTGAGATTGGCAAGGCTTCTGCATAGATACGAATCCAGTTCTGAGAACTTCAGTAGAAGGACATACAGCCATTTGGGAAAGTGGGCTTCCCAACAGCTCAGCAGACAGGCTGGCAGGAAGCCAGACGTGCCAAGACCTACCTGACAGACAGGAAAGGATTTCATCAGATGTCAGCTGAAGTAGAGACTTTGGGGAAAATATATAGATTTTGATGAACCAGCATTTTCAACAAGTAAGTTTCACTGGAGAATTCCCAATGAGCAATAGTTTCCTGCAGTTTGAGATGGTTCAGATGTTGTTGGTTTTAGACCAGTTCTTCTTATAAAGTGCTACCAAATGGTAATTACTTAAGTGCAAAACTATGATGTAGTAAAAGTTATCTGTTTGGGGGCATGGGTTACTAACAGAAAGCTAATTCCTAAATAAATACTATGTATGTTCTGTACAGAAAGCCAAGAGTTCTAGGAATTTGCCTCCTTTCCACTTCCTAGATGGAGCTGCCTGGCTGGTAAGGCAGTAAAGGGGTGCTGGTGGGGAAGTAAATATCTGCAGCCTCCAAGGGGAAAATGCTGTCTGATGTCGTGATTTCTTCTTCCTTGACAACAGAACTAACTTCATGATCAGTTATAGGCTCTCAGTCAGGACTGCCTCTCTTGGACCCTTAGGAACTAAACATGCTGTATAGCCCTTGTGGGTTTCTCTTGTGGAGATTTCAGTTTGTCATGTGAACAGAACCCACTGTGTTTCTAACTCGTCTTCTCATTTTCTTTAATTTTGGGACAAAAATGGCTGTGACAGAGCTGCCACTCATTTGTACCCTAGCTGTCTAGGGTTGCTAGTAGGGTTGCTTTTTGGGCTTATTTCAACCCAGTGATATTTCACTGCCTCTCCTGTTTCCTCCCTGCTGTCCAGGTTCCTCTCTCAAGGCACTTTTTGTCCTAAACCCTTGTGCTGGTTCCCTGAGGGCTTCCCCGTCTCCTGTCTGTGTCACCAAATTATACAGTGATGCAACATGGTCATCATGTTCCTAGCAGTTCCGGTAACAGTCTCTTTCTCAACCTCAGACTAACTTTCAATGTTGCATGAGAGAGGTGGTGTTGATGTGTCTGACATTGTTTCAGAAACTCCCATCTTTTTTCATGTCCTAGAATCTAATGTTAAACTAATGCACTAATCCAGAACATCATGCCTGCAGACGGGCAGTCCAATATAAGTCACACATTTACAAGCTTTCATGCTCAAGAAAATTAAATAGAAGAGTAAGAGCTAACAACTGCATCTGGATAGTAGCCATCATAATGTTATTTTTAATATACTACTTATTCTTATTTTTCCATCCTCTGGGTAGTTTTTCACAGCGATGGTACAGTGAACTGTGCTTTCACCATTGATGAGAGTGGCTTTGATGCTTTCAAATGACAGTTAGTTTTACCTAAGAAAGCACAATAACCAAGCCTATATTTTCACTAATTGGTGGCACCAGTGAGCTCTACAGTTGTTGCAATATCTTTGTTTTAAAATAGTAAGCTCATTAGAGGTGGTAGACTCTGCTTCCATTGGAATGGTTAACAAGCTGCAACCCAGAACATTTCTACACGCCTTTCCACCCCCTCAGAGACTGCCTTAGTCATCTGCGCAGTTATAGCCTGTAAGAAAGACAGATTGTTTGCTGAAACGTGAAGGAATTTTACCATTCTGTGGTATTGGAATTAATGTATTATTATTATTGGATTCCAGGCCTTTATTACTTTGATGTCTTTATTTTGACTACAGTTCTGAAAAAAGCAGATCTGTGAAAGAACTTCTGGCTTAATACACAAGCGTAAAACATATTTAAGGGCAGTATGGTGGAAACATGCTTGACTGAGAGCTATGGGTATTAATATAACTAATTGAAGCTGAGCTTGCTTCAGTACCCTGTATATTCTGAAACTTGAGTTAAGCAATGATTATGCTACCTTATACTGGAAGGAAAACTATTGTCCATTCTATATCATAGAATAATGGAATGGTTTGGGTTGGAAGCAACCTTAAAGATCATCTAGTTCCAACTCCCCTGCCGTGGGCAGGGGCACCTTCCACTAGACCACGTTGCTCAAAGCTCCATCCAGCCTGGCCTTGAACACTGCCAGGGATGTGGCATCCACAGCTTCTCTGGGCAACCTGCTCCAGTGCCTCACCACCCTCACAGTAAAGAATTTCTTCCTAATATCTAATCTAAATCTACCCTCTTCCAGTTTAAAGCTGTTCCCCCTTGTCCTATCACTACATGCCTTTGTAAATCCCTCTCCAGCTTTCTTGTAAGCCCCTTTTAGGTACTGGGAGGTTGCTATAAGGTCTCCCTGAAGCCTTCTTTTCTCCAGGCTGAACAACCGCAACTCTCTCAGCCTATTTTCATAGGAGAGGTGCTCCAGCCCTCTGACCATCTTTGTGTCCCCCATTTGGACCTGCTCCAACAAGTCCATGTCCTCCTTATTTTGGGGGCCAGAGCTGAACAGAGTACTCCAGGTTGGGTCTCACAAGAGAGGAGTAGAGGGTCTCCCTTGACCTGCTGGTCATGCTTCTTTTGATGCAGCCCAGGATTCAGTCGGTTTTCTGGGCTGCAGGCGCACATTGCTGGTCCATGTTGAGCTTCTTGTCAACCAACATCCCCAAGTCCTTCTCCTCAGGGCTGCTCTCAATCCATTCTCCACCCAGACTGTATTTGTGCTTGGGGTTCCTCAATCTGTGTGAAGGACCTTGCATTTGGCCTTGTTGAATTTCATGAGGTTCGCATGGGCCCACCTCTCAAGCCGGTCCAGGTCCTTCTATATGGCATCACTTTCCTCTAGTGTGTTGACTGCACCACACAGCTTGGTGTCATCAGCAAACTTGCTGAGGGTGCACTCAATCCCACTATCTACATCGCTGACAAAGATATTAAACAGCTCCAGTCCCAATAGTGACCCCTGAGGAAAGCCACTCATCACTGGTCTCCACTTGGACATTAAGCATTGACCGCAACTCTTTGAGTGTGACCAGCCAGCCAGCCCCTATCCACAGAGTGGTCCATCCATCAAATCCATGTGTCTCCAGTTTAGAGACAGTGATGTTGTGTGGGACAGTGTCAGATTCTTTGCACCACTCCAGGTAGATATGTCAGTTGCTCTTCCCTTATCTATCAATGCTGTAACCCTGTCATAGAAGGCCACCAAATTTGTCAGGCATAATTTGCCCTTAGTGAAGCCATGCTGGCTGTCACCAATCACCTCCTTATTTTCTGTGTGCCTCAGCATAGTTTCCAGGAGGATCTGCTCCATAATCTTGCTGCCACAGAGATGAGACTGACTGGCCTGGGTATTCATTTATTCCCTTTTTAGAAATGGGGCTTATGTTTCCCCTTTTCCAGTCAGTAGGAACTTCACGGGACTGCCACAACTTCTCAAATATCATGAATAGTGGCTTAGCAACTTCATCTGCAAGTTCCCTCAGGACCTGTGGATGCATCTCCTCAGGTCCCATGGACCTGTGTGCCTTCAGGCTCCTTAGATGGTCTCAAACCTGATCTTCTCCTACAGTGGGTGGTTATTCATTTATTCATTCTCCCAGTCCCTGCCTTTGCCTTCTCCTTTTGCGACTTGGGCGCTGTGGCTGGAGCACTGGCCGGTAAAAACTGAGGCAAAAAAAGTCATTGAGTACCTCAGCCTTTTCCATGTCCAGGTAACCAGGTCTCCTGTTTCTTTCTGGAGAGGGCCCACATTTTCCCTAGTCTTCCTTTTATCATTGACATACCTATAGAAGCTTTTCTTGTTGCCCTTGAGGTCTCTGGCCAGATTTAATTCTATCAGGGCTTTAGCTTTCCTAACTTGATCCCTGGCTGCTTGGACAATTTCTCTATATTCCTCCCAAGCTACTTGTCCTTACTTCCACCTTCTGGAGGCTTCCTTTTTGTGTTTGAGTTTGTCCAGGAGCTCCTTCTTCATCCATGCAGGTGTTTTCGTGTGACTTCGTCTTTGTTAGGATGCATCACTCCCGAGCTTGGAGGAGGTGATCCTTGAATATTAACCAGCTTTCTTGGGCCCCTCTTGCCTCCAGGGCTTTATCCCATGGTAGTCTACCAAGAAGACCCCTGAAGAGGTCAAACTCAGCTCTCCTGAAGTCCAGGGTAGCGAGCCTGCTGTGCACCCTCCTCACTGCCCTAAGGGTCTTGAGCTCCACCATTTCCTGATCACTGCAGCCAAGGCTACCCTTGACCTTCATGTTCCCCACTAGTCCCTGCTTGTTGGCGAGAACAAGGTCCAGCATAACACCTCTCCTCATTGGGTCCCCTATCACTTGGAGAAGGAAGTTATCATCAACGCGTTCCAGGAATCTCCTGGATTGCTTATGCCCTGCTGTGCTGCTCCTCCAAGAGATACCGAGGGGGTTGAAGTTCCCCGTGAGGACCAGGGCTTGTGAATGTCAGGCTGCTCATATCTGCCTATAGAGGGCCTCATCTGCTTGGTCTCCTAGCTGGGTGGCCCATAGCAGACCCCCACTATAATGTTATCTGTCCCTGCCTTGCCTTTAATCCTAACCCAAAAGCTCTCCTTCAGCTCCTCATCTGTCCCCAGGCAGAGCTCGATGCACTCCAACTGGTCATTGACATAGACGATGACACCCCCTCCTTGTCTCCCCTGCCTGTCCTTCCTGAAAAGCCTGTATCCTTCCATTCCGTATCTCTTTTAGTGTCAGATAAGTGTTAGGTTGCTGGACACGTGCAGTTTCATTCTGCTATTCTGAAATAGCATTGAGCGGCTGTGTTTATAGCCATCCTGGGGACTAAGGGACAGCAGTGGAAAGAAGATCAGATATCAATAGTACTGTCTTTCAAAACTCATGAGGTCTGGTGTGGAAGCCATGAGAAAAAGCACCAGATTCACATATGTTATTAGCGACATGGCAGAAACAATTTAGAATTCAGCCCATCCCCCGGTTGAGTGCTGGAAACCCCTCACGCCTTAGCCCAGGGCATTACAGGGTCAGCTGAGTCTTTCAGCTAGCTTGATGTAGGCCCATCACTTTCTTTATGTAGTCTTTCAAAGGCAACTATGTGCTTAGCTTCATGTCTAGTCTGAGTCCAGATGACCTGATATCCCTCTAAAGATGAGCTGACCATAGGGACAACCATTGGATTTGAAATAAGGTGCCAGAGCTTCTCATTTCAAGGCCATTGTCCTCAAGGCGGGGAGGAGGTCTTGCTTAAATTTTCCTGATTAAGACAGCAGTAGATGACACTGGCAGCTGAAAAGGTTGTCAGGTGTCAATAACTGTAAAATTCAAATAATGGACTACCCAGTACTCTCCTGAAGAGAAGTTTTGAGAGCTAATTTATGGGAATTCTGAAAGATTAACTGGCTAACATCAATCATACTCTCTGGGTATAAAATCTGCTATATTCAACAAGTGCCATGGGCGATGGTGTTTGTACATCTCAAACGTGTCTGGGATGCCTGGTCAGAGATACAAAACCCATGATTAGAGACTTTGCCTTTCCAAACAGCGTAGTTAGTGGTACCTGGCTCAAGCAATGAAGAGAAAAATGTGATCAGAACTCTGTTTAGTTGTGGGGCTATCACCCAGGCTGTTGCCCATCTTCGTGCATATTCTTCTTTTTTAGCTGAGCATAGTCTACTATGTTTGGGGGGTTTTTTTGATTGTTTGCTATCCATTGTATTAATGGTGATCTATACGTACTACTTCTGTGGATCTGTAGAACTAGTTCTTTTGGTGGAAACAGAATAGGAGATGTGAAAAGGTGACTCTGAAATATGTTTCTTCTATGCCAATGTGTGTCCCAGTGGCAACAGGAAAGATTTGTGTTACTTGCCTAGATGTTTTCTGTTGCTTACCTTAAAAGAAAAAGGAAGGTAGCGTGGTCTGTGTCCTCTGCAATCACAGCCTTTTCTAAACGCTTTGGTATGTTATTGTAACTTGCCTTTTTCCCCTCTTAAAAGTCTCTTCTGTACTACATTATAAATACCAATAAAATGTTAGTAGAAAAAAACACATAAAATGCATGTTATTTGTTTTAGAAGTCTACGAGATACAGTGAGTGTAGGAGGCTGGAATTTTTTACAAGGGGGAGTATTATTTTCACTTTTTAATTTCACATTGACCAATATTTTTACTTTGGGTAAAATAAAAACATACATTTTCCTGAGCCTTTACCAAGATAAATTTTCTGAACATTAGACATTCCAGGATATACAGCCAACTCCTCCTGAGAGGCCAACGGATAGATCCGTTTGCTTTGGGATATGGTTTTCTCTCTCTCTCTCGTCAGCTCGTGCCTATGGCAGCAATGCAAAGTATCATGGACAAAGCAAATCGAAGCTTTAAAACAGATTGGTCCCTGCCACCTTCTCATCTCTTCTGTCCTATCATGGTTTGGGTCAAGAATTGTGGCCAAGAGGAAATCCTGGCCCTTTTCCTTTTCATATATTGGGGAAAAGGTGAGCAAAACAAGTGTTTGGGGTACAGTTGTGTATGCCCTGTAGCAGCAGAGACAACAAGGCACAGTGATAGGGTAAGGAATGTCAGAGTGGAAAGTCAGCCCATCAGCTTGGTCACCTCTTTCCATTCCTGGCAACGGTCGCTGTAACCATGTTGTTAAATGAAGTCATCTGCTACTTCTCCTCCAAGCCATATTATTAATACATCTCATAACCAGCCAGTCACTGCTTATTATTCCCCAATGTTCTCAGATGCTTCTCTTTTATTTTGCCAGAAGTATCTGAGCCATTCACAGAGCACTGGGGATGCCTAGTAGGCTGATTGTCTTGTGAAGATGGTGGCTGGTGTGCCTTCTGAGTCCCAGTGCAATCTTTGAACAGTTCATTTATGAATGGGATATAGTCCTGTACATTTAAAAGGAAAAAAAAAGCTTCTATTTGTACCTTGACTTATGTATTTAAAAGTTGTAAACACATGTATTTTGGTATATAACTGTGTACCAGTTGGATGACACTGTAGGGGAAAACTACATCCCCTCTTCTGGAATTTTGAAGGCATCAGTATTTCTTAGCCTTGCAGTTCTCACACTTAAAGATGCAAACAAGAAAAATCCTATTACCCAAACAGGTTTTTATTGCTGTTAACATACAGGTATACCATACACATAGATAGAGCCTTTCACCCAAGGACCTCTCAGTGCCTTTAGAAAAACATATCACAGTGAATCAGTAAGCATTCCCACTTAAGACACATAAGTCCTTATGCCCCTCTTACAGAAGTTTGCACAACAAAATTGTTTAGAAGTTAATTTCATCAGTCTGAATAAAGACCTAGGTAGGAGCTGAGCCATCTGATTTTCATTGTAGCATCTTATGTAATGAGGACATGTGCAAATGATCAGTAAATGTTCCACAGATAATCTTGCACTGTCAGTGTGATGTTCTTGAAGGACTCTTCCAATTCTTCCTTCTTTTACTGATAGCAATAGACAAGTTTTTCCCCTTATAGGTGGCCAGCTTTAATCTTTGTTTGAACTGGAAAGCTGAATTTTGCTCTACTAAAGAAGAAATTATTTAAGCATTTTATTCATTAATTTTGCCAAAATTCATTATAACCCTTTCTTGTTTGTAAAAGTGGGGGCTTTATAGCATACTTTGTGACTGCCATTGCATTTGGGTCATGAAACCTGCTGGTGTTACTGACACTTGTTTATAGTGTTGAACAGTGCATATGCTGATTTTTTTAGGTCCTGCTCTTGACTTAAAAGATACATATTTTTTATTTTGCAAAACATTACTTCACAATTGTCAACGATTAATATCTTGTCCATTTGCGTAGCTGCTTGTGACGTCTCAGTATATCATCATGGTCCTCCTTTCTCCGAAGTTAAAATACCCTTATGTACCCTGCAGATAGATGCTGCCATCTCACTGGTCCTGGACCTCCCAAAGCATTAATAGACAGTGAAATAACGAGAGATGTAGTATAGAACATGAAGCCTTCAATAGTTAGCCTTTTGCTATACAGAAAATTGACCTGAATGCTATACTTAACTTCCTGCTACACAAATTTTTACCCCAGCAGTATGTGTCTTCCTAACTACTTGTCTTCCTTAGTAGCTTCTCATGAAGAAGCTTGTCACAGGCCCTTTCTAACTGGAGTTATGTTGTGTCAAGCAGCTCTCTTTACCTGCTATGATACGGACACAGATGTGACTACACTTCACAGTCTCTTGTGATTCGTTTGCTGTTACTTGAATCAGTTTACCAAATTCAGATGGTCAGACATATGATGGATGATACAAGACTCTAATAACTTGATCTTTCTGAGACGTCACTTACACACTGAAGGGACAACATTGATTTGGCCCGACTCCTTTGGAACAGTACCTTTCTCAAGAGCTTGCCTTTTGCCAGCAGCCTAGCCAATTTGTACTTAAGACCTTTTGAACTCTTGGTGTAAAGTCATCATCTGTACTTGATGACTCATTGTTTTTATAATTATCAGTTTGCTCAAGAACCTTTTCCCCTGACACCTCAATTTCCCAAAGTATATCATCTTTATTAGCAAAGAGGAAGGAGCTTGGATCCCGGTTCCCACCTACAAATCTCTATTAAATGCCTGTGAACATTGGGCTTTAAAGCATGCCCTGAAGGTCATGATATTTTCTAATGAAACTAAATTTAGAGATATGAAAGCCACCACAAGTAGCATTACTTTTCCCCTCAAATTCTGTAATTGCTCCTTTCTGTCAGCTTAGTGAAAGTGGAGCAGTAAGTCTAGTCTTTTTTCCTAACCTTTTCTTAGTTTTCCAATTTATAGCCTAAATAAGTTGGTAACTGGGCCAAAAATTTTTTGTGGATAGGTCCCAGATTTGCTCTCTGAAGAGCTCTCTCAAATTTGTCACTGAAGAGAAAATTAAATTTTTGGTTGAAAAATCACAGCATTCCCACATAAAATGTTAGATTGAAGTAACAGAGAATTCACCTTTCACTCCCTTTTTCATCCTACACTCCCCTGAAATTCTTCCTTTTGTGTTTAACTTGCTTCTTACATATGTGTTGTATATTTATTCAAGTATTTTGCCACCTGTGCAATTCTTTGCAGGAATTTTAAAAAATAAAGTGAAAAAAGCCCTAGTGAATGTGATTTGAAAAGTGCCAAGCTTACAGTCCAGAGAGGGCAGTACATGGCGCCATTAAGGATAACAAGAACAAGAATACTCTGATGGGGACTCTAATAAATGTAATTGTGTGCTGTAATAAAGAGCACATGAAAATGGACGTGGTGTAACAAAATTATTCATAAAGAGAAATGCAAAAGGTTGTCATGCTGAGTGGTTACATGCAGTTATATGGGGCACTAACAAGGTTATCACTAGAAGCTGAGTGCTGAGGTGCTCACAGATGTTTTCTAACTAGCACGGAGGGTAAACTGTTTTTATCTTGGAGGATATAGACAAGGCTGCAGTTGAAGGGGTGCTAAATCTTTCTACTGATTGTTAATAATTCAGAGCCCAATGGCAATAACGGCTCGTGTAGGTCAGCATAACAAACAAAGCAACTTCACTTCAAGAGGTATGATGGAAAGTTTTCAGGCTAAATGCTTTACTGCTGCGGTCGCCTGGATTCTTTTTGATACAATATTATCGTATTGTCACGCTGTGCTTTACAAATAACAAAATGGGTGTGTGCAGGTGTGTGCATGTGCACACAAGTGTTAATGCAATATAGCAAACAAACTGAAATACTCATCGAAAAGGTTTACTGTGGAAGCAAGGAGCTCTTGCTAAGCAGCTATTGTGATGTTAGAAAACCAGAGGCTGAAACTCTGCTCACATTCCAGAAGTACAAAATTTCTAGGAAGTGCAGTAATTCAGAGTTGGCTAAGCGTTGTTCCAGCAACTCACTGAGCTAAAACATCTTTTACCCGCAACATCAATATGATCTGAGTTTTATACTATCATTTAAACATTTTAACAGCAACAGATTTACAGCATAGACTCAAGATATGGCTGTAACTAATACTGTAACAAAATCAATAGACAAATGTTTTAGCAAAGGGCAGTCGCTGCTGTTTTAACTGCTGTGTGTTTGTGTGCATAGCACCGTCGCACCAATGTGTTTTAAATTCAGCTCATAGGAAGGAGTTTTAAGCTCAGGGATTTAAAGCATTCAGACTTCTTCAGACCAAAATCATATCAAGACACGGCTAGGAGTATCGGTGGCGATGTCTAGAGCCAATAAAAATCTGTGGAAGTGTTTTTCTACTGAAATTGGCCTTTGGGGATTTTCCTTTAAGATTACATTTTAATTGAAGTAGTGAGCCAGTTCTGCATGTGGTGGAAGTAAGAAGGCTGCTAACGTTAGAGTTCCTTGCAGAGCCCTGCAGATTTTGCCAGGTTAGTTAAGACATTTCTATTGGATTTAGCCTTCAAGCCATGGAATGATGAAACACTCTGTACTGTTTCATCAGTGCCTCTCATCTTCAGAAGTTGATTCTAGGCAAACTATTAGTGGTCATGGTGCTCAGCTGGGATAGTAGCTATTTGCTTTCACATTTCAAGTATTTACATCAATCATCATAAGCATTTTGTCACCTCGTAACATCCTGGATTTAAAAATACATACATAGAAACAGGAAGAAAGGTGAAAGCTGAAAGGATGGACAGAGTCTCCATGGCTTGCAGCAGAAAAAGGTCTGTGTAAATATCAAGCATAAAAATTGTAACTTGGAGCGTTTACCTCCAGAAGTTACAACGTGCTGAATACCTTTGATCCACATACCTCAATCATTAAAGTTACTAAATAGGTTTTTCTTCATATATATGCCTTTTACCCTGTATTTATGGGCTTAGAGTGCCAACCTAGAAATAAAGACTTACATTGATTTTTATTTTTAAATTAACATAAGCTTTAGTACTCAAAGCCTATTTCATGAGAGACAGGTTGTCTTTTCCTTTTTTTCCCCCAGATTAGCTGTCCAGAAACAAAGTCAGAAATAGAAATCATTAAGTAAACTTAAGAATTAAAATATTCTCCCCTCACCTTAATGAAGAATTGCAAAGGACAGTGTTTATATGAAATAGGGGGTAAATTAATTTGATTTGCTTCTCACTGGAGAGTGTTTGCACATGCAGCTTGAGAGGAGCAGGCAATACCAGGAAGGTGATTTAAGCTGATGTATTTTAGTCTACCTTTAGGACTGGCTGAAGGCACATGCGTGATCTGTTTCTATTGTTCAGCTGACAAGTAGTTACTTGTTAAGTTATAGGAGCGCAATAACTTTTAAGCGTGACCCTATATACTCAGATATTAATCTGAGGCCCTCTTCTAATTGTCAACAGTAATAAGTTTGTTCACATGGTAGAGGTATCACTTGCTGGCATAAGACAAAAGAGTTAACAAATAAGCAATGCCAAAACCCAAAACCACGTGTTGCATTCGGAAACATTTCCGCAATAGTGTGTCATTGTTAAGGTGAGGAAATGTCATGTGTGGCTTCAGACTATTTGTACTGCCTAAAATCAATTTTGAAAATTGTAAGCACTGGCCACAGTGGGGCCCTAGAAAGGATTTGAAATAAACCTCCCAGGAGGAGGATGTAATTATTTTCTCTTAGTATCTAAAATATCAGGTTTTAAGAGAGAGAAGGTAAAAGCATTCATTCAGCACAAGTGCCTCAGTGTGTTTATTGAATGGAATCACACAGCCTAGAGGCCAGCGCTGTGCTGCCTCGCACGCCTGCTATCCCACTAATTTTGTTGGGATTAGAGGGGGTGTAAATGAGCGCAGAATTTAGCCATGGGATTCTAAAACCGCTTTGGCTGAGAAACCACACACAGGCATGTGTACACCTATGCGCACAAACATACACAGTTCGCCTCGTGTCCCTGCAGGTGGAGTTGCTCTGGTATGCTTAGGGGGTGGGGTCCCTATGTCAGGAATGCCAAAAATATTTGTAATCTTACTCACCTCACAGAAGTTATAGCCAGCCTTGACAGTGGCATTTTTGTCTTCAAAATGTATTGCCGTTTTAAAAACTAGCCGAATGCACTTAGTTTAGGAAAGCTGTATTGCCCTGGTACTTTTCATTGCATTTGTGAGCTTCCACCTGTCAGCCAGCTTGGTCATGTTCCAGTGAGACATCCACGTACCAGCTGCTTTGAGCAGCAGCGTGTGAGCATGGGGACCTCAACAGGAAGAACCCGTAAGCCCTTTGCACTGCTGAGAGATAACTACATCTCTTTCATTCGGCAAAATACACTGAACAGAAACTGCTATTGATGAGACATTCTTCTTTCCAGCTACAGAGACAGGTGCAGAGCTGAACCCTTGGCACTTGGGTGTGAAACCAAAGTGAAAGTCCCAACCAGAGAGGTTCTTTGGCTTCTCCGGAGCTTTGTGAGGACTGAAGGTAGAAGGTCAGAGTGAGACTTCTCATCTTAAGAGGTATCATAATGTCTTATCCCATAGTGATAAGTGCTTGATCTTGCAAAGTATTGAAAATCTCTTGAAAATTACTTCCATTGCTCTTTGCCATCATTAGTAGAGAATTTGTATTCCCCAGCTCTCGGGAGGACTGGCAAGTGTAGGGTCGGGGCATCTATGTGACGTTAGGCCCATGTGCAAAATTAGAGTCAGGGCCTGATTTCACATTTCAGATATGTCCAGGTGACTGGAATTCAGGCACCATGTTTTACTCTGAGCCCATCTCTGATTTTTACTCAGATATAGTAAGAGCAGAACAAAACAAGCCAGGTTTGTCCAAGAGAGGAGATTTAAAAGCAAAGATGTGAGATCTACAGGAAGGATTGCTGCTATCTCTGGGCCATATTGTGTCACTGATTTTCAGGCCGATCTCTTAACTGATTCCAATTGGGACTTGGACTTAAAAATTGATGATACAGTATGGCCCTGCGTGATGAAGAGTAACAGCTCAGGTTTGCTCACAGCTCCACCGATGTAAATCTCGAGTGACTCCACACAGCTGGAGTTAGGTCACTGGAGCTGGAAGGACTTGGAGCCTGTTACTGTGGGGTAAAGGGAGAGTGTGGACCCACAAACATCAGCTGCTTCAGAGGATCAGCCCATCTGCACCCTCTCTCTCCTCAGATAATCAGATAATTCAAGTCAGCTTACTTCTCTATGAAAGAAAGATAAACAACCTTGAAGTAACCACAGGATAAAAGCATGCACACAGGCAATTACCAGAGAGCAGCTGATGCATTGTAAGTTCACACCCTGCGTTACCCTGTGGTAACTTGTTTGTAGGCTGGTTCTCTCTGAACACGCTACTTGAGAGTAGGTTGCAGCCCTTTACATCACCCTAATGACTGCTACTCAAAGAATATTTGCAGCCTGTTAAGCTCTTTCAAGAAAAAAGAAAAGGATGGGCTAAAATAAAGTCTTCCTTTTGGGGATATTTTCCTTATGTTTTGAAGTAAGGCCAGCCTGACAGTTCTTACTAGTTAGTATCTAATAGTACTTAAATGTAGTGCGGTTGCTACCCTTAAGATTCCAGCTTCTGTCTTCTGGAATTTGTTACAGCTGTCAATAAGCAGATCACAGTAATAATTACAGTGGTGCCTGCTGACACCTCTGTGGTTAACATTTGTCATTAGTTTTATTATAAGTCCATGTTTTTTGGGAGTTGTAACTTGGACAAAGAACCTGCTCTTTAAGATTAATTTACCCGTATAATTATAAACTGTTGAGGTTTTTTAATCCAGTTATTTTTACATTTACAAAATGCCAGAAAACAAATGCTTAAGAATGGTTTACAATGTAAGAAAGCTTTTTATGATTTTTATTTGATCATTTAAAAATACCATTGTTTGCCAGAATTCCACTCAGACCAACAATGAAACAAGTTAACACCTCAGATGCTGGGATATAATAAACTACAAAATGGCCTCAAACACATGTTCTTTCCAGAAGCCCACAAATCTTGACAAATGCATGGAAATACTGCTTGGGAACATATTGTGCTATTGGAGATACTGAAACCCACAAAACAGAGACCTAACTTCTGCCTTCAAATATAACCCTGCAACTGGATTAACTACATTCTGATTAATGCTATAATTTGGCCCAGAAAATTTAGGGCAAAGGCTGAACCTATTGGTTAACACATAACTGCAGTGAGCTATTGCATGAGTCTCAACCCTCTTTTTGTCTTACAAATCATTGGCCCTGAAATACTTATTAAAGGCATAAATGGGTAATTTATAGATGAAGGGCCAAATTCACCAGTGCTGGGTCTGGAAGATATAAATAACACTTTCTTGTTTCAGCATGGCTCGTTGCACTCTGCCTTCCTTTGGTGTTTTCTGATGATGGAAGGAGATTAATTTAATTTGTGGTTGGGATTTCATATGCGCCTTGCTGTTAGCGGCTGCTGAATCAGTGCATTCCTCTGTTGCTCTGGCCATTCACTGCTTGGCTTTCTAGCACATGTTTTGGGCAGCTGTGGTACTTTCATTCCCCTCCTGCCACCAGTGAACAGGGCACTGAGCTTTGGCATCGATTGGTAGGAGCTGACATAATTTCAGTTTGAATTTGTTCTGGAATTTTAGCTTAAAGTTAAATTTCTTCTCTCTGATGAGTTGCACTGAGTGACTGACTGCCAGTCTACTTACTGCTTCTAATCAAAATATCATAATATTACTTTAACACATATATTTGTTAGGATTAAAAATAAAGCACCAATTGTTGACCAGGAAAAAAAGTTTGCTTTAGGAACCAAAACTATGTTTTGATTTGGATATATTGGAATATTTATGGAAAAAATCCTTTGACCAGAAAAATTATAATAAACTACATGCTACATTAAACCTTAAAAAAGTGGCCCTGCTTTATGTTGCTTCCAAAAAGATCATAATCCAACAGTATCTGGTCAATGCTGATGGATAAATGGGCCCTGTGCTTAAAACACAGGGGAGCCTTGAGGCGGGAAGTGATACTCGTTTATAGGTACTGGTGCTTAGTTAGGAAATCATAGCTGTGAACCAGGATTTTACTAGTTCTTGTAATGTCAAAATCTGATTACTTTGATTCTGTTCATTGACAAACTTTTCAACTAGAAGCTTTAGCAATAAATTTGGACAAAACAGACTGTACAATTTCAAAGCCACTCCAGGAAAAAAATGCACCTCTGCTGGTGTTTTATATTAAAATTTATATCATCTATAATTATAATAGATTTTCTCTATGATTTGTCCATCATATCATGAGAACAAAACACTATTTTTTGTCCTTGATATTGTGCTTTTTAGAAAAGCAGTCCCTTTTCTAGTTCTCTCCTTTGAAGTAGCTCATAGCGTGAGAGGTCCAGCATCAAGAGTAATTAGAGTAAACCATGCAGAAACCCCAATGGAAGTCGGCAGGTAAGGATAGCATTCACTGCTTTAAAACTAAAAAAAAAAACCCAAATCAAAATGTTTTAGAGGACAAGGAGGATGGATGAATCCTTTTTGCATATACAGAGCAAATAGGATCATTTTTTGCATATCATGTACTCTGATATTCTTAATTAGCAAAAAAATTAGCATATTGGGATTAATTTTCTGGAACTCACAAAACCCTATCCTTAGAGGGAGTAAATGTAATAAGATTACTATAATAATTGCCATGCTGCTGGGATGTTAGAGAGCAGCAAGTTACATGCAGTTTCAGTGTATGCACGTACACTTATTTATGTGGGCTTTTTCTCCAAATTAGGAAGAGACTTTATACCGGGATATGGTCCCTACCTTTCTGCAGGGAATTACTTTTTGGTGTTATGTGTGAATTTTTAATTGACTTCAGAAATCAAATTTATAGAGTAATTTGTTGAGGTTCCTTTAAGTATGTTGTATGTAGCACTTTTTCTCAACTGGTGGTCCTTCAAAGAACCAGCACATAACAAAGGAGTGGGCCCTACTGCTGGTCCGTAAATAGAGAAGCTATATTTCTGCCAGCGCCATGAGGAGATGCCTGTGCCATGCTTCCAGTTACTTAACTGCGTTATAAAAAAGGAAGTAATAAAAACATCACCCCAGATCAATTTTGTACCTTAAAAACTGCTCTTTTGTCGTGGATGAAAAAGAAGATGCCCACGGAAGGATGTTTTGCAGCATAAACTTAGCTATAGTGCTTAAGAACCTTGAACTAACCCGTGAATCTATCCATCATTTCAAGTTATTATATGAGCACAACTTAACTCACTAAAATTAGGTACTCTCAACTGTGCATTAGTAAGTTGCCTGAAAATCCTAAATTGCATGTGAATAGCTCAGCTCAGGGCAACCCATATAAACAGCCTCTATCCACACTGTGAACTTGAACCTTCTGTTTATATCTGAGAGGGGATGCAGAGCTGTATCTATTCTGGTCTCGATTTTAGAGGGATACATATGCTAGCAGTAGTGTAAGTACCTTGTACAGTCTGCCTCCATCATGTTCTTTTTAGCCCCAGTATGTTGATACTCATTATCCTAGATAAGAACAATAATTATGTTTTGATGAAATTTGCAAAACAGTGTGCCAGCCAGACTGGGACTATTTATCAGACCACATAGTTATATTTTTGAGTGTTTGTACTTCCAAATATTTTAGAACAATGTCTTTTCTATATTTCTATGTGTGTGTTTCATTTTTAAATAGAAGAAAAATAAAACAAAGAAATGGAGAGCTGTAAGAATGATTAGGCCTCTTGTAAAAGGTTTCTTAGTGCTTCTGCTGACCTTCTCAGTCTGTTCTGCTTTGCTTTGGTATGTTTAACTGCCCCGGGAGGTCATTATCAGACAGTGGTGACTGTTTTGTCAGGTCTTATTGTTTAATTAGATCACAGTTTATGTCAAAATTCTAAAATTCTTTTGGCACATGCCAAAATTTTCACAGTTTTTAGTTTTTAAGTTGAAATATTTCTCAAACAATAAGCAGCAGCTACAAGGGAGTAGACAAATTTATTTAATATTTACAGTGTGTACTTAAAAATTTATGCCTTGGGTTAAATTCATTGAAATGTGACATCTTATTTTCAAGAGTATCCTATGGGTAATCCCTTGAAACTTGTATTGACATTAATATAAGCCTTAAGAAATAGGCCTGCTGAGGCTCACATTATCTATAGGAAAGCTAATTTTTTCTACTGATCTTGCCTCCATTCATCTGAAATGGTATAAGATTGTGTAAACAAACCCTCATCTACAGAATTAGAAAATGATGTTTTTGATATGCCTTTCCTGCCCTTGAAATGATATGCCTGAAGTATGCAATCTGTGATGTACCATGTTCTGCTAATGGTAAGATAATTGGTACAAATTTCTAGGCTAGAGGTAAATGCCAAACTACCGTACCACAAATTTGTTGCTTGGATGATCTACTTGTTTCTGATTAAGGCAACCTACCTATCTTTTCTTTGCCATATTTAATTAGTACCTATTACAGAAATTAGTGAAAAAGAGGTATACTACTCATTCCTCAGCATTCTAGTCAAGAATAAATTTTTAGTTGTCATATTCTTATTCATCTTGTGCAGAGCCAAATCAATTAGTGCCTTTGGAAAGATGCAGTGCCCAAACTGAGCCAAGAGTGATGATGTTCAAAGGATCAAAACATTAAATGACCTCATGCAGGTCCTGTGTTCTGGAAAAAGTAGCTTCTTTTTCCAGCTTTCTCATACAGCCTGGTAAAGTGTATTATCTCCCTCAAGACACTTGGTGTCTCTCAGCAAAATAAACCCCAAAGCCCCAAATGTCCCTCACACTAAGCTATTAATAAGGCTGTGCTGTGTCTTGATGCTTCAGTGCATGAGGCAGAAAATCACACAGGCTTTTGGGGGTAATTTATTTCTCTAGAGCTATCACCCTTAGGTATTTCAGTATCACTATTCCCCAAGCATCTCTCTGCTGAATATTTATGGTGAATGACCCCACTGCCAGCCAAGGATTGCCATGAGTGCTGTAGTATATCAGTACCCAGGCATTTGATGGAGCAAGGTCTGTGCTACACCTTCAGAGCAAGCACTATCATTGTCCCTCCATGTGTAACACAGGAAGCTCAATCACTCACAGAGACAGGTAAATGACAAATGTAGATCCCAGAGACAGCAGATGGTGAAGTATGTAAGGGAGGGGCTAATTACTGCTGCAGGTGGGACTAAAGCTCATGAGTAGGTTAGATATGAAATGAGGCTGCCCCAAGCAGGCTAGAGCTGCTCTGGAGTGACTCTGGAGAGGGAGAATTCGCTTGAGAACCTTGATGTCTCCTATCTTGTCTTCCCTGAAAGGAAAATGGCAAAAAGTAGTGACGCTTACACTGTACTTTGAGTCTAGGTTTGATGTTTCCAGCAGCTGTGAAAGCCAAGAGACCTCATCAAGAAGGCAGCAAAGGAAGCAGGGCTGCTGCCAAGCACAGTCAAGAGGGAGTGCAATACAAAACAGGGAACCAGAAACGTGTCATAGCCATCTTCTTCTCAATCACAAACAAGACCTAAACCTACCTGAGGCCCAAAGGGACAATCAGTCCAGGTGTAAAGTTGGCTCCATTTCCCCACTGCCCCCTATTTGGCCAGTGCAAGGGGCATGTGGGCAAGCCAGACCTCCCCTGCAAGCAGCCACAGTTCAGTTGCTCACTCGATGTCTGTCTACATAACTCATTTGCTAGCATATTGCTCCCAAATATCTGCCTGACTTGACTAATGCTGTCCTCCTTTATCAGAAATGGGCTATTTTCTAGCCTGGGCTAAGCCTAGCCTCTCCACACAGTCATGCACAGGCTCAGTCCTGCCTCCTGTTACATTTAACCTTCCCCATGCTGGAGAAATTTTGCAGCCCTCTACTGTCTGGATAGAGACTTGCAGATAAAGAAATTTTATCAGCATTTTTTCAGTCTGGCCATTTATCATTAGCCCTTCTCTATTATCTGGCACGCAGTGGTAGCTTTTCATAACTGGCCCAGTTGCAGGCCTTTCCTCAAGTACGTTTCTAAGAGGTTATCAAGCATTTCATTTCACCAACGTGTTTGTGGTCTCTTGTGTATGCTCTTATTGACAAGTTCCCTAATTGCCCGGTTTCTATGCAACACATAAAAGCCATCTCAGAAGGTATCCTCAATTTACTATGTTGACTTGTGGAGGATAGAGAGAAAGCCGAGAGAAGCCTTTCACCCTCATAGCTGTACAGAGAAGATCATCATGTTAACTCTGCATAGCTGGGGATAGGGCCAAGTCTCTGAGGATAAGCATGCCCCATGCTTTCCCATGCCTCAAAGCATGAGGAAAATCAGATCCACTCCATCTGTGAAAGGGTATTTGAAAAAAACATTCAGAAGTGTGAACCATTTCTGTAGGGTCTCTGCTATAATACCTAATATTAGTATCTTGTTCACAGAGGGAAGGATAATGCCCTACAACACCACATCTTATAGGGTTGGAAGAAAATTTAGCTCAACTTTGAGGCCAGCTCTTGACTCATAAAGAACTGTGTGTGTTTCACATCTAATTAATCTGCCTTTTTTCTCCTTCTAGACTTCTTTGCTGAGCTCATGTTAAGATTTTCTGGTTTTACTATTATTTTATTATGAATATTCTGTGAGGGATAAGTGTGTATATTGTGTTGCATGTGTGTAACATAAGGCAATCTCTGCCTTGAGGTACTGGCAGTCTAATACAGGAACAGCTACTGTAGAATGTGAGGAATCTGATATTTTTTTTAGATAAAACCAAATGTGGTTAATAAGACATCTTGCTCAATTTTTTAAAAACTTAAATTGCCAAATTTATTTTGACAGAGTTTTAAAAATGAAATTGATAAAATTCTGCTATGTGACAATATTTATACTCAGAATCAATATGTATAGTAGTATGTTTCAGGGTGAGTTCATAAGGCTGCAACTACTTTGTAGCAGATACTGTAGTACCGCACAGCTGCTGCGCTGATTTCTCTCCTAAAGAACAGCATTGACAAGAAAACGGGTGCTGTTTGTGGTATTAAAAGAGCATATTGTGTACAGATATTTGTAAACAAAGTACACTATTAAATTATATACTTAGTATTTATTCAATTATTAAATAGCTCTCAATTAACATTTACCATTGGAACTGCAGTGCTAAAATGCTGTATTGGATAGGAGCAATGTGCAATTATAGTTCCCTCATAGTTGTCCGTAAGCTCTTTTCAGAGAATTAGCTTACTGCAGCTCTCCCCACCAGCAACTGATTCCCTGAATATCTGTGGATTCACTGTGTCTACTACACAACCTGTCATTGCCCACAGCCCTTTCTAGGCACTAATAACACCTTCCCAAAGCATTATTATGATACTGCAGACCTGCTTATGTATTTTGAGCCTTCCCAAAAAGCCATAGTGTAAAGTTCACTCTTAGCATGTTGTCTGCCATTTTAATCAGGAAGGGGCTGTGTTTAAGGTTCAGGCAATAGCATAGTCACTTGCTGATGTGAATGTGCCCACGGTGCTCATAGTGGAGTGATACCATGTCACAGCACCATTTTTACTTTGAAGACTACTACTGTGCCCACTTTTATGGACATCAGATTGCTTTCTGACAAAGTGTAACAGGAGACACTGCCTCAGGCAGAAGCAAAATGCAACAAAACCTGCATTGAGGGAGGCTCTCCAGAGCCTCCACACGGGCAGGTACTGACCCCTGTGTGGTAGGCCGGGGTCCTACTGGGAAAACTGTTGAATTTGAACTAGTTTGGCCTGTACATCGAGTGATAAAGGACTTCCTTAGTTATTTCTAAAATGTGCTGTGATATATGATGTGTATACATATCTTCAGCAAGGAAGAGGCTATTTAAGCTGGTGGTAAGTGGGTAGGAAAGGTGCTGTACTATCTTCCTCTCTAACTTTGAGTCTCATCAGGTTTTGTTCTCCTCTGCCTAGATAGTGGATTGGTGATGGAGCAGTTTTCTTTGATATATATATAAAGGAAATTCTCTATTTCATTTCCAACAATTCTGTCAGTATGTTCTTAAAGTTTCTTCTATTTATGTAGCCTGTGGTGGTTTTCTGTGCTGTCTCTGGCTTCTGTTCTTACCTGTTCCACCTTTTGTGTACATACTGCCTTGGCTCTTTGTAACCTGCAAACCTGAGTCATTTCTCTAGCTTTATGTATTATAGGCAATGGATTTGAATTGGGTACGTAGCCCACACAAACCTCATTCTACTCATGAAACATATTCTTGAAGCCTTGACTTTGATGCCACTATTAATCAGCACTTGACTTTCAGTTAGATTTCTAGTTTTCAAATGTGGAGATCAAAACAGATATTCAGGCTTGTTGTGGGATATTTGAATGGCTTCAGGCTATTTGAGACTGTGCTGGGGTGGAGCTAATAGGCAAACACAACATTTTGTTAGCAAAATGAGAAGCTTTTAATTTTCCTTTAACAGGCTGGGAATTCAGTACAACCTGTTCACATCATCATGAATCACCAGTGCAATACCTAAGATATGTTTATGGTTGCTATTGCTGTAGGATCTGTACAGCTACTGAACAAACAAGCTCAGGCTTTTTTATACTGAATGGGGACAGTGAAATGGAAAGTTTGGAAAAGCCATTGATAATACTGTCAGTGGGTGACTATTCCAGTTGTGAATCTTAGACACAATATTTTAGGGTGGTATTGCAAGTCTCTCAAATTCTATGCATAGAAGTATATCTCTCAGAAGTGTATATTCAGTCTCTGCTCCTATTAATGCTTGTGCAGAGGCACTGAAAATCAAGTTTCCTTTCTCACAGGTGAGAGCTCTGACAACTAAGCTGCAGGCATGCTTGCTCTGTTCCTTCTCTTGCTGATCAAGTTTGCAGACTGAATTCCATTGGAAGGAATTCCAGTACAAGGTGAACAAGGGAGTTTCCTCCCTTTCAGTGTAACTTGTGGTGTGGTGGTTACAGCGAAGATGAGGGGTTTTTTACTACAAGGTAATACTCAGTACCTCCTGAGGGAGAGTTGGAAGAGAACCTGGATAGAGCTCTATTAGTTGTCCTCAATGAAAAAAACAGGGTGAAATTACTTCCTATGCTAATTGCAAGTGTCTGGTGTTTGGATCTTATTGAGAACCCTGGTTGGAAATATGAGTCTTCAGGTATCCTAATACAATGCTTAAGCCGAGGCTATTGTAGTTTTAAATTACATCTTCTACCCCAGAGCTAGCTTGGGTGAGCCAGTTTCAAGCACAAAGAGAGGCTTAGGCTTACATTTCTCTCCATCCTGTCATATGGATATGCCCTTTATCTTTAGTATCTAGAATTTAGTATTTTGGGGGAGACGTGATTCTTGCAGTTGGGATAGGAAGTGTTGCCCTGAAAATTTAAAAACTCTGACATATAAATTATGAAATCACAGTTGTTAATTGGAAATTGCAAAAATCTGGAGGAATTAATCTTGTGTTTCTCTTATGGAAGACTGAGAGAAGTTAGTTAGCATGTCAATATTTCATGCTTCTGTCAGAAAGAAAAGCAGGAGGAACAAAGCCATAACTAAAAAAAGATCCCAACATGGGAATTTGTCAGATATGTGATTGCAGGTCAGAGGTAGTTGTTAGTGCATCCCAAAGCTCTGGGAGGCGCTGGGTTATGAGGCCCTGTAGGAACCAGCTTTTTAAACATTGGAATCTGTTAAGCTCTCTAGGCCTGCTTGTTCCATTTGCTACACTGACGTACCTCATATGCTGGCAAACCAAAAAAAGATGACTGGAGAGGTGACTTTTTTTTTTAGCTTACAGTTTCCTTCTCTTTCCGTTTAGTAGCTTTTCTTTATTTACTTCTCTCTTCTGACCTCTTGGAATATGAGCTGTACTAATTTGGACTTCGAATCTGTGCATCATATTCAGAGGCAATATGGAAGTTACACATTACTGAGTAGTTTGCCTAAGTAAGTAACTAAGTCTCAGTGCATATGTCTAAGTGAGTCTCAAGAGGGTCTAAATTGGTATGATGTGCACAGTGAGGGGTCTGGAAGAAGAGGTAAGCTACCCCAATTTAGACTTCCTCCAGGCTTAGTTGGTATTCTTCAATTTACTTAGACTCCCCTCAATTGTTGACCCAGCATCTTCTCATAAGTCAATTTCTATTTCACACTCTAGAAATAAAACACAGTAGAAGCACAGGATTTTGAATGTAATCAGACTTATTATCTAGTTTGATCATTATTTTGTAGAGATTTGATTGCTATTTATGATCTGTAATAGAGGTCATTATTTTATTACATGCTTTCTGGATATGATTAAGTCACTTAAATGAAGGCTTTCATTCAGTTTAAGTTAGTAAGAATAATGTATTTCTGATTTCTTGTAAATAAATTTGATTTTCCACAAATCTGCATGCATTGTACTAGGAAAGCTTTTTTGTTAGAATATACAGATACAAGTAGATTAAATAAAGTATAGAACTTTGTGCAAGCTAAAAATGTTACTTTATAGAAAAATTATTTTTGGTTTTAAATTTTATGCATATTATTTCCAGTGCTGTGATCCCATTATTCATATGACAGGCTTTGAGGGTGAAAGATGTAGTTCCTTATTGGATATGTAGCCCTTAACAGGTAAAGGAAAGCAGTATTACTCAACAAAGTTGAGTGGTTTAAAAATAAATTTAACATTGTTAACATTTACATTGTTAGAAGTTATTCAGTGAGTGAAATGTGTAATTGATCAGCTGCATTGCAGATTTATGGATTAGGTTTTATTCATAAGTGCAGGTCCCTCATATTTTTACTCAGGTTTCGTAAGGGCCTGTAATGGGACTCTAGCAAGCCTTTAATGCTTCTGAGGAAAACTGAGCTAGGTCAGTATTACTCAGTCTTGATTATTACTCTTACTGTAAAAAATGCCTAGTAGACATATTTGCCACTCATCTTGTTAAACTGAGGACCTTGAAGGAAAAGAACAAGGAGTAGGTAGTGAATGAGTTGGGCAGCTCCTCCAAGGAGGCAAGAGATGCATATGTCTCAAGAGATCACATAAAGCTGAAATGCTGTATAGGGAGCATTGCTGGAACTAAAGCCCAGCATGAGAATTAGGATGAGTGAGTATAGTCCTGAATGGAGAGGCTCCGGACCTGAGAAAGGATGACATTGATTAGCAATACATGTTGTGCTGGATAGCTTGGTCTCTTTGTGCACTGCTAACACCTGGTGTGACCAGTCTGTCTAAGCCTCATGACATATTTTTTTTCTTATGAGAAAATATGGATCGCTTTCCCATGCCAGAAATAAAAGATGTCCTGCTTGGTTATGAACTCTAGGAGTGGAGAGAGAGGCAGCAGGAGACCAAGAGCAAGAGACTGTTTTCCATTTGCCACCTGAATACTGTGGGGCAATGCTGTTGTATTTAAACTAGAGAGTTCACATACCTTTCTTGTGGTAACTGTGTATCTCAGGAACCTCACCTTTAGTAGTGGATGTGCTTGCTCTAAATTGCTTCTCAATGGACTGGTAGCAATCAGAGCTCACCAGTTTTCTGCACGTCTGTTATTTGTGTCTGTGACTGATGACTTGCTGGGAAAGGTATATGTAATGGTAGGAATTGAGCTATACTACTGTGATGTGCAAATAGCTACTGTGTGGTTTGTTAGGGAAACCAAGGCAGGAGATGGCCATTTTTTGCTGTCCTAGGTTCAAAATGGTGTCATCTCACTCTAGAAAAAAACTTGTTTGGGGACTCTTGTGATTCTACTGTTTGTTTTATTTTGGGGTTTTTTTATGATTGAAAATGGCTGAGTTTGGAAATGATTGGGTACCTGCTTCCCCTTTTCCCAGCTTTCCTTTGGCTGAAGATTGACCCATCATTTCTGTGTGGCTGCCATAATAGGCTCTATACTTCAAGTGAGCTTAGCAGACTCCTTTGTTTTAGAACACCATCCTAATATAAAGACTGAGTAACTCAACTATTAATTGTCTAAATAATCTTTTTCAGCAGAAAATGCCTTCTCATTTTTCTATGGAAGCTGCTCATGTCTGTCTTTTCTGTGTAACATAATTTTCTCTCTACATGGTTTCTAGTTTAAGATTTTGACATCAGTCCTAGTTAGGCAACAAAATAGGTGGCTGAACCAAAGAGACATTTTTCCTGGACCTGCCTCAGAAAACAGCATGCGAGTTGAAATTTCATTTTTAAATTTAACTTTTCCCTCTTGGAACAAATTCACTAAAATCAAAGTCTCAATTTTTATAGCCTCAGTAACTGTTTCTGGATTTTCAAAGTCAATTCAGCTCTAAGCTGAAGTAATTATGGCACATGCTATAAACCACAAGCACTGTAAACTCAGCATGGACTGCTATATCACCATCTTGAAAGTATATCAATCTCCTTTTACTCTAATTTGTTATACACACTGTTTCTTTGGTTGCTTTTTCTTACCCTGACATTCATCTATTAAAAGAAATGAGAAAGGGGCCTGTTTCCAATTCATAGAAAGGTAGGCCACTTTTGGAACCATGAAACTTAGAATTAAAATGGCCTTAGAATAAAAATGAATAAATTGTACATTTTTCTCCACGTTGTTGCTTCTGTTGGAAAGCAGTGCACTGTTAATTTAAGGCTATTATTAAATGAGACACTGTCTACTGCTATCAATGAGGATCCATTGGTTGCACTAATTATTGTAGCCATACTTACCAAATTCAACTTATTCCTGAATGTATAGAACCCATACAGTAAAGATAGCTTTTTTTGTACAAGGCATCTCTAAGAAGTAGGCAAGGAAACCTTGGATGTTTTCTCTTTAAGGATTGGCAGATAATGAAAGAACGAACTGCTTGCAGTGCCTCATACCTGAACATTTCCTTGATGTTTATAAGATTTGCAGAGAAATTCTTTTTCATTCTTTTTTTCTCATTTTTGCAAATGTGTGCTCATCCCAGTTTTGCCCAGACCTGAATATGAAATGCCAGACTACCACAAGAAAGCCTAAGCATCACAGTATTTTTCCAGCTCAACAAGCAACTGAAAGTCTCATGAGACAGCTTACAGATTTCCAGCTGAAACTTGTAGAACCAAGATGTTTGCATAATTTATATAAGGTGGGGCTATATATACATGGGATGGTTAGCTATAATAATAGCCAAATTTTGAAGTTGCTCAGCACATGCAGCATTTGGGCCTTCAGACCCTTACAGAATGGTGATAAAATACTTGGTCCCAAATAACTGGGAGAAAGGGGATATTGCTTTATTACTTTTTTACTTGGTTCAAATATTTCTGTATTTTAGACCATAAGTGTCACTCCATATCATAATTATTACAACTTTATTTAGCATTTCTAGTTGGTAGCCATTCCAGGCTTCAAAACAGCTAGCAATAGTTAGCTTCAGGGAGTACTCAAGCATTCACATCAGAGTGTTTGAGTAACTAATATGACATCTATAAATGTGACACAGGAATGAAAACCTGACCCTCACCTTCATAAGGAATGATGGAATTCTTGTTCCACTGGTGTATAAACTGGGTCACTGACTGAGAAGATGAAGAAGACCTTGATGGGTGCTACCAAATGTTCCTCTGCGGTTAAACATTTGTGGCTTATCATATGTCCGTTTCTTTTCTAATTCAGGCTGTTCTGAACATGAGGAACAGCTTCGTAAAGCTCAGTAGCTTCAAAGAAAAAGGATATCAATGCTAAAGATCTCCACACTGAAGTATCTTTGATGACAGGAAAAAAAAAAGAATATTGCCAGGGTCACTGTCCATAAGGAGATAAGTGCAATAAGCATGCTGTTTGCACTTTGATCTGGAATGAAAGGTCATTAAAAAACTCTGACTGTGGATCTCACACTCCAGGAGCAACAACATGTATTCCAGTCTTAAAATACTGCAAGATGAAACAAACTTAAGGGCTGCCACATACGATAGGGTGCTTCAGGAAACTTTAAAACGTATGGCTCTTGGAAAAGGTATCAGTGAGCTTAGAGGACACATTTTTTTAAGAAAAATCATATACCATTGCTTTCTAAGATACTTGCTGACCACAAAGTAATGTGATTTCTTGTTACTAATAGATAAAGTTACCTGTAAGAACCTATTCCTTCCCATACTAAAATGTAGCAGAGTGCAAGAAGCATTTCTGAGACTGATTTCCCCACCACAGCACCAGTATATTTTAAAAAGAGGCAAAGTGCACTTTATGAGGAAATGAGAGAGGGCCCAAAACGCCTTTTAATTTATTTTTATAATAAATATCATTAAACAGAATTTTGAAGCCATATATTTTTATTTTGTATGTAATGCTTATAATGTAAAAAGGAGCCATTTCATGAAAAGGTTGAAATAAGCAGTTGCTAACAATGAAGTCACTATTTTATTGAAACCTGATAAACTTTCCTGGATAATTTGGGATTTTTTAACAACATTTTTTAAGGCTGAAAAGAGAAAAAGGGAACCTTAAGTTTGGCAGAAATGAAAAATTATTTCTGTGGCAGCTTCATTTGGACACGGAAAACCTGTTTCAAACCATTCATGGCTCCGCTTCTCACAAACTATTTATTATGTACTATAAATTACATATAACATGTAACATAAAAATTAAATAGAATTGTTCTGGAACCATAGATACAGATTGAGAGTTAATTAAATGAATGCGTGGGGAAAAATCTGTGTGAGATACAGGACTAGGGGTTCCCTGCTGTAACTATTTAATGAAGTCTCATCCATCTGATAGCTCCTGGACCCACTCTTCAACACTTCCACAAAAATGTCACATTCTTTATGGGGGAAAAGTGTGGAATGTGCCTTACCCACATCAACTACACCATTTTACAATTCCAATCCAATTAATTAAGCCTCTATTCTTCATGCATGAGTGGCCGTCTCTCAGTTACACACCCAAGGCAAAGCTCCAAGGGGGCCAGCCAGCCAAAAAAAGAAGGTACATTCCCAGCTCTCATTTACTTAAATACATATTTTTGGTAGAAACAAAATGTTTTAAATGACTTCAAATAAATGTGTGTATATTTCTCCAGGGCCAGAGCATCAATAACTCATGTCTCAGGAAAATGAGCTTTTATTATTTTTATTTTTAATGCAGAGTCATAATTAAAGCAGGGAGGAGAGGACAGCCTCCTCTGTGAATGAGAAAATTAGACTCAGTGTAGTGAGATGGGAGGGTAGAAGGAGACTTCTGATGCGTGATTAAATGAGGAGGCAGTATGGTGAGGGCAGATGAGACACAGCACAGTGGGAGTATGGAAAGCATGGTGAAAGAAATAAACAGAAGACAAGATGTTAAGGTACCATAACCTGACTGCACTCCTGAAGAGTTAAAAATGAACTGATCATCTGTCAGGAAACCACACAAGAAGGGGGGGGTCTGATTCCAGTCCCACCTCCCTTGGGTAGGAATGTTGCTTTTATCTGATTAAGGAAGAGTAACTATTTTCTTCTTACTGCACAGCATTGCACTGTTATTTTTAGCACTCAGTTTCCAAGTATGTTTCCTACAGATCATCTGTCATTTCAATGTTAGAAACAACCAGCTATTTTTCTGTAATTATATAGAGTCTCTTCATTTATGCACTTGCTAGTTATTTGGCTTACACTGATCAAAACCTCAGTTAAATTCACTGTGTTTTCTGGACACCCAAGATCCAGCTCAGGTAAGCACATGCTCAGGTTCTTTCTTGTACTGCATCCTCACCCCAGAATAAAAGTGCACATTACCGATAGCAACATGTGTAAAAAGCTATGCCTGCCACCTCAGTATAACCTGTGTGTCAATGTGAGGTCACAGACAGGGACGACCTTTTCCAAAGTTACCCATAGTAGTAGAAAATGTTGCAGCTCCTTCTTGTTAGCGCCCACCAAATGGTATTACTCTTTATGGGAGCAGAGGAAGAATCCTATTAGTGCTGCCTAAAGGCAGTGGCTGTCATTATGAATAGTCAATAATTTTCATTAAAAACCCCGTCACAGCCATTCATGGCTTGTCGGAGGAATTTGGGGTGGGGGTTGGAACTGGCAGGCCTTTGCTGGTATTGTAGCATCAGCTCTCTCCTCCTTTTCCCCAGTGATGGTTTCTGTGCCAGTATATACAAAATGCCAGTGCAACTATGTCCTTGACAGGTGCTATTAGGCCAGAAGACTGTTTCACCTGTTGCAATTACACCTTGGAACTTTTTTACACTTTTCTGCAGAGGTGAGATTTCCCAAATGAAATTATATTTTCCAACTGGATTGTAAATTTGAGGCATTTCATCCATTTACATATCCCTTCAATCTGTCATCATTGATGCTAGAAGGGAAAAATCTGAAGCAGAAAGGGAAAGCTGACAAGTCCTAAAATTAAAAAGTTATTGATTAAGTCATTTGACTTGCTCTTTCATTCCAGTATTGTACTTCAGGAAACAAATGTTTAATTTAGTTTGGATAAAGGGATTCAATTTGTGATAATGCCATGAAAATACAATATCCTTACAAACTCAGATTTCTCATAGGAAAATGTTAATGAGTCTTTTCTATTACACTAGAAATACTGTGTAACAGAGCTGGATGAATATTGCCCAAACAACGTTTCTGAACATTTGTCAGAATTGTTGCTTGGTTCAAGAGAATTCATGTCCAGTTGTACTCACTATTTGCCAACATTTATGTGAACAGTTTTTGTTTAGGTAGAGGTTGGTTTGTTCCCTAAGAGGTATCAGTTCATCCAAAAGTACAGAACAGATGCAGTATCAGGTCATTAAATGACCAGCCACAATCATCATTGCTAATAATGAATGTTTTACTTTGCAAACAGCCTGAAAGATCAAAATTGTTCATTAAAAATGCAAACATACCTGATATTATGCAAAGTATAGTTTAGGTATTATTCATCTGCAGAAAAAGGATCAATGCCTGATTGTCAAATGCAATTACTAAACATATTGCCAAGATTCAGACTTGGTCCACAAATATTCATTAAATGGAAAAAACCATTATCACAATTCCTTCACTGCAACTAATTAAGCAGCATGTATTGTTTAATAGCATAAAATACTTTTTTTCTCACTCCAAAGTGTTTTCTTTTCAAATACAAGGAAATATAAAGAACTAAGTCTTTACCTCTGTTTTGATGCATTGGCAACATTGCAGTCCTAATCAGAGTATTCAATCAGAACTGGGCCTTCTTTGCACATAGTGCTAGTAAAAGACACTCATTGCCACAACATACATAACCTACAGGTATTTCAACAAAATAAATGCCTTTGAAATTGTGAGAACATAGTTCAGCAGCTCTTCCCTAAATTATATAGCACAGTTCACCAGCAAGCACTGCATTCTCTCCAAATATTAAAATTTGACATAGTATAATTTCATAATTAGGGCTTTATTTGGGCTGGAGAAATGGCTGGGTTTTTTAAATTCTGATCACATTTTTCAAAAAGATTTTTAATCTGGTTTTTAAAGAAGTTCATTAGTATTGGGGAAAAAAAATTCTGAAACATGATATGAGTGTTGCCAATGCAATGTTATACCTGAGTCTGTAAAGAGCCTGAAACCATAACATTCAAAGGTAGGATTTTCAAAATTTGTTGTAACATATAAGATTAGTACACATACCCCATGATGATAATCTGAAAAATATAAATGACAGCTTTTGTAACTATTTTGTTACCTCTAAAACTGATAAGAAAGGAAGGGGTCAGTAAAATATCAGTGGTCTCATACAAGGTGGTTTTAATAATAAAATCACTGATTTCAGTAGGCTCACTCCAAGTTCTAGGATTTAGCCATGGAGCTCCTCTCCACATACACCAGATATGTTACTTCACTCCCTCTGGCCCATGTTAAGACTCCCCTGGCAAAGGACATTTTGTTGTTCATCTGAGTGAATAGCCATGAGCTGTCACAGAATGAAGGTAGGGAAGACCAGTAGAAAGCAATCAGTACGTGTAATCTCATTCTGCTCTGAAGTGCCCTAGCAGCCTCTTTGGGGAAGGAGAGCTGCTGAATCTCATATAGCACAGCCATAGCAAGCTCACAGTTCGTGATTGATGTTGGACTGGTCATTGCTTTCAGCCCAGATTTGTCATAGCCACTCTCCGGTTAGTATGTAACGAGTAGGCATCAAACCCATTTCTCTCCCATGCTGCTCTAGAAAGTGAAAGGGAAAAAAAATGTTTTCCATATTGCAGCAACTTCATTCACAAGAGCAACAGATCTGGACAAGCCCAACTGTAGGACTGAACGAAAATTCTGGACTGCAATAGTGATTTTGGGTGAAGTTGCAGCTAGGGGCCGATATAAACTTTACAATAGTTGCCCATGCACTCAGCTGAAATTCTAAATATAAACCACCTTGAACTCTGGGACAGTTCAGCTTTGTTTTTCTATGTCTTTGCAGTGAACCCAACACCAGTTTTAAGTTTCTCATGCCTTTTAGATTTGGCTATAAACATTTTCACTATTCTCCTCATGCATTATTTCATTTACTATGAACTTAGTAATTAATTGTTGGGGTTTTTAGTAACTGTGTTGGGGATTTCTTGTAAAGCTTTTTGGCTGTGTTTGTTTTTAGAGCCCATAAATCTTACTGTATTTTATAAGACAACGCATTACTCAGACTAAGATATTTAGTAATATGTTGAACCGTGTTGGTGTTTTGTTTTCTTTTATTTCTTAAAGAGTTGTCATAAAGGCTGTAGGTATTTAGTGATATTAATTAAGAAGCATAATACTCAGCAGATTTAACCAGTAGTTTCCCTTACCTACAGTCATTTAAAACATATTCTTACTCCTTTCCTTCTTTCTCACTGATAGCCTCCTAATATTGTCAGGACTGATGTCATAATTTATCCACTCGAGAAGGATATATTCACTGGAAGCTAATTAGTTGGGGAGGAGAGTGGGGAGAGGGAGCTCAATCTATTTTAGTGATTTTGGTTTGGGTGGGGTTTTTTTTAATAGTATTTTTCATGAAACAGGGGTTTCTAATATAGTATATTTCTTTATACTAGTAGTTTTCTTATTGTCGACTTGTCCTCCATTGATTCTCTCTTCCCTCTGTAGCAAAATAAGAAAAACAGATTACTGTAAATTTTGGCACAGTAAGGTATTTGCATCATTTTCTTAGAAGTCACGTGCTTTGGATTTCCTCTTGTTTATGATATACTGAAATGTCTTCCAGATGTTTTTAATTATAAAAAGTTTTCAGGAAAGCAAAGTAATCCGTAATAAAATTTCCTCTACATTTTTTAAAATAGCCAATAAATTAGTATACTGTAGCTTATCAAACTGCCACATAATTTTCCTTAGACAGCTAGTTTGGTCAGAGGCAAAGCAGGCTTCCCCAGGCATGGTTTCAGTTCCTCTTCCAAGGGAGAGTGTTCCCTTCCTGGGGCCAAGCCGGCAGTGCAAGCGCTCATTGGTGCAAGCAGCTCTGACTTCCTACACAAACGTAATCACCTCTGCTGCACCAGCTTGGAAGAAGCAGATGTGTGACATGGGGTATGCCAAAGTTTGGATTCAGGACAGAGAGAAAGAGTAAATATTTTAGCTGCTGGTATGTGATGCTGATGCTGTGCTGCATGAGGAGATTTTCATTTATAAATTTTGGGCAGGTGCCCAGATTGCTGTGGTAAAATCTGGAAGAAAACACAATAAAAATAAGAAGATCAGTTCAATTTTCAGGGACATAGATATGGGTGAGGGGAAGGCTTTAATCATAAAATACATTTTCAAATGGTCAAAGAACTAGACAAGGGACAACGGCTATGAATCCTTATACATCTTCCCTGAACCTACCCCCTGTATTCATTCAGCTAACTGTTCATCCTAATGACACACCTGATGAGGGTGCTTACTCTAAGCCTGTATTTATATCAGGAGTTAAGGTAGGCACGGTAATGGGGTATAGAAACCAATTTTGCCATTTCTGTGATTTTTCAAGCTATGTGTGTATGCATGTGTGTGGTGGGTTTTTTTCTCAGAAATTTGTTACTAGAAAAAATCAAGATCTGAAAGAAAGATACAGCTTAGCAAACATCTTGGTAAAAGAATTATTAGGCATTGAATGAGACTTGCTGTTGGTTCATGGGTATAGTGGCCTGCATGGATCTTTAGATCTGATCTCCCAAAAGGTTGCTCTCTGGGAAACAGGGACTTCAGCCCATGTCCTGAAAGACAGGAATATAAGAGTAAATGTGCATTTGGTACTAACCAAGTATGGGGGTTTTGTGGCACTCTGAGGCAAATTTGAAACGTTAGTCTAGCTGTATGATGTTAGGAACTGTAAAAACAGGAAAACACACAAGATCCTAATGGACTAGATCCTCCTGCTTGTCAGAATCGGTTCTTTTCCAGAGGTGGGAAGGGAAGGAGTCACACCAAAAAAGAGCTTTGTATGATATTTTGGGTTTTTTCCAGAGTATCTAAACACAGTAGGACTTGTAATAAAAGCAAGTTACTGTTAATGTAGCTATCCCACATTCTCAGGTGGTATAAATGTTGTCTGAATGGTGAAAGTGAGCTCTGTTGGCTTGCACCGCTTGAGACTCTTCCCTTTTCTTACTAATTTGCCTTGAGTACTATTTCATCACCTAGATTTGCAAAGAACAGTTAACAACCATGCAAAACTCTAAGCCATTTTGCATTAAGAGGGTAAAAGCCAAGATTTCACCTTGCTATTGAATCTACTTATATTTATTGCAAAAGCAGCACAGCACAGAATTTGGACCCAATTTTAGCAGAGAGGAGACAGAACGCTAGGGAACAGATGTAAGACAAATGTCCCTTTTACACCTCTGAAAAACAGTAACTGAGGGTAGTCTTGCCATCAAAATAGAAAATGATAATCAGTGATAAAGAAGCTGAATTTTTTAAAGGCTTGTGGAAGCAAATTACATGTGGTTTAGAGCTGTTGTGGGTAAGGATGGTGACAGGACATGAGAAGAAAAGACGAAACTGCTGACCTCATTACAGTGACCAGCATGGCTGAGAACTTTAATTTTTGAAAGGGACGTAAAATACTAATGCTGCTACCCCCACTAAACTTCCCTTCCCCCAGATCCCCCCTGGGGATTTTGAGATGCCAGAATCCATTGGTTCCCATTCTTAGAGTACTTTTAGAACTATAGACCCATTTATTTCTTGACAGGAGCTGTGCAGCTCCACCAGTGTTGGCTGGTCAGGCGTTCCCATCAGTGCTGTTGTCTGTACTCAGGCAAAGCTGCCACTGAGACCAGGGGAGGTTTAGGTTTGATTTAGGCTGAGAGGAAAGGGTATCGCTTATCCAAGAACATCTTGTCTGCTGCAGTAGGTTTCTGTGATATTTGTCTTTATCTCATTTTTTAATGTTAAGGCAGGAAAACCTCTTACCCTTCTGATGCAGTGGTAATGAGGACCCTTGCAGACTGCGGTGAAGTAAGATGAACCACATCTTTGGAAAACAATATATTATTAAATGTTTGACTGTGGTTGTTTATTGTTTGCTGGACGCTAGTAGTACCTGCAGTGCTACAGAGACAGATGAGTTACTGGGGAGTTAATATAAAGCTGGGTCTCTTCAGTCCTAAATATTTCCCATGCGGAGAGCGAGGGGATTACAGTGCTAAGGAGAATTTTCATGAGAGACAGAGCAACCTCAGTGGTCAAAGCCTGATCACTGCTCTTGCTGTTTCCAGCACTGACAAGCTGAGGAGAATGGAGCTAGGAAAAAACCACGAAAGCAGAGGATAACACATTTCAACCAACCTTATAAAATTCTGTACCAACCAACCTTCTGTTAAATTAACCTGTGGAAACCTAATCCTATTATATGATGAAAAGCTGGTGCTGTAATGCCCAGTCCTTGTGTGTTTGAACCAGCAGAGTAGCAGCGCTGATTTTAAAAATTCATGAGATTTTGCTTAGATTCCTTTTTATTCCACTGCCCTTCTCTTGCCCTAGAGTCGAGCTTCATCCCCCTCCCAGGGGGGTGCCCCTCGCCCGGGGGCTGTCGCTGGCTGGAGGCTGCAGGTGCTGGCTGTGGGGCAGTGGCAGAGCTGCCTCGCTGAGGGGGAGGTGGTGGGCAACACTCTACCGAGCGACAGGTGGGTCCTTCTGAGTCTTTGAAGTGTCAGCAGTGTTTTTCTTAAGCAGTGGCTGTCCTGTAGACACAATTTCACAGGCAGAGACAGGCAATTGTCCACCTACAAGTGTACAAACTTGTCCTTCCGTGGACTGCTGCACTGGTGGCCTGAGGCCTTGGTCCCAAGCAGAGGAAACAGGTTTCACAGAAAAACCTGAGGAACTTAGGAAAGAAAATGTGAGCTACAGGTAACCAGGAAGGTGTAGCTTTCTCTGGAAAAAGGATTTAAAGTGCTTCCAGATATTTTTGTTGAACTAAACCTATACAAGCCATGCTGTCAGGGAAAGAGACCAGGGGAGGATTACACAGCTCTCAAAATGGCGGCGGCTACTGACCTTCAGCACTCACAAGGTGTGTACTGCGAGCGGTGAGGGGAGCACAAGTGATGCTGGTATCCCAGTCTCTGGAGGTATTACACTGGGTCTAAAACACCTGAGAACTTTTATTTTCGTATTTCATTTGCTGTTCACAGCTGCAAGAGGCTCAAGAGCAGAGGATAAATGGCCCAAGGTCTTAGGGCAGCCGTGTTTGTGGGAGCACAGTTAGGCATCTGCTCCTCAGCCTACCTGTGGGAATAGGGCTGGGGAGGAACTTGTGGGATATTTGCTGTCTGGCTTGTCCATCAGGGAATATTTATTTTTTCATTAATTTGTTTTATGAAGATTGTACAGGCTACACAGTGCAGTTCCTCACTGATCAGTCTTTGTTCAGAGTTTACAAACCATGACTTGATGGGAAGTACAACACTATAGTCCGCCTCCTGCTCTTGGAGCTAGTGGGGTACGGCAGGTTACTAGGGGAGAGACTGTAAAAATCAGCCACAATACTGTGCCTTTGTAAATACTGTTATTCCAGTTCTTATTTTTTTTTAATTTAGAAGTTTTTAAAGCATATAAACAGAACTTTGATATCCCCATTGCGCTGGATTAGAAACGCAAGTGTGTTAAGGGGACTATCCACACAAAATTAGAAAATGAAATGCTGGCATAGCTTTCTGTTACGTTAAATTTCTGTTAAATAAAAAGGAAGCAAGGAAGCATACAGGAGGCAGAAGTGGTCACCCAGGAGGACTTCAGGGACACTGTCTGAGTGTGCAGAGATGGAGCGAGGAAAGCTAAAGCCCTTGGGGAATTGGACCTGGTAAAGGGTGGCAAGAAAGGCAGGTACACTGACAGCACAAGAAAGGCCCGGGGAAATGTGGGCCCAAAGCTGAAGGGGGTAGTAAAGAATACAGAGACAGACGCTTCTCAGAAGCACCCAGGCAAAGGACAAGTGACAATGAGTACAAACTGAAACACAGAAAATTCCACTTAAAGATAAGAAAAAACATTTTTAATTGTAAGGGTGATCAAACACTGGAACAGATTGCCCAGAAAGGTTGTGGCGTCTCTGAATATCTTGGAGATATTCAAAATGGGACTGGACATGGCCGTAAGCAACCTGTTCTTGCTGACCCTATTTTGAGCAGGGTTTGGATTGGGCAGCCTCTAGGTGCCTTCCAGCTTCAACTATTCTGTTATTCTGTGAAATTCTATAATTTGCAATTTAAACCAATAGCTGTGCTAACAATTTGGACTAAATTAATCTCTCTGTAAATCAATTGAATATTCATTATTAAAACTCTGTCAACTTAATTTAACCTAGACCTAAGTGTTCTATAAAAGCTTTTATTGAATCAGAAGCCAGCAGAAACATGTGCAGCTTTTGATTCCAATGAAATCAACCTGTGTTTTTTTTTAACAAATAAATAGTGTTTTCTGAAAGTGAAACTGGCTGGAAGCAAAAGTGAAACTTGCTTTATTGCTTTTCATTGTTCAAACTAAGAGAAACAGCAAAAGTAAATGGAGGTCATAGGCAGTACTAAGTAAATTGAATTAAAAATATGAATTTGTTTATGATAGCAATGCCACTTTTAGTAATACAGTGAAGAAATTAGAGTGTTTACTGATACCTTTATTACACTGACAGAGCCCTTTTGATCTTCTGTTTGAGCTTTCTGTAGCTCATCCTCTTTTCATCAAATTTCTCTGACCCAACTCAAATGCTTCATGGTTGTAAATATCTGTAAGATGCAAGGTGCTATAATTTGGATGTGACTGTAAGAGGTAGACTAATGTAAATCACACTAAGAAAGTGAGTAATTTACTCTGGAATGAGTGTAGCCCACTGTTGTCATTGGCTCCAGGAGGAGGGATGCCCATTTGTGCCTGTATGTGCTGAGAAAGGTGAAGGTTGAGTTAAAGCAGATCAGGCCTGCTTTATTGTACACCCTCCTATTAGCTGTTCTGCTGATAATTCTGCCTGATCCTAAAGCCCATTTCTGTTCATGGCTGCTAACTTGTACGCATTTCTTTTGCCGCTTACACCCATGAACAGCCACCATGTTACTTGCCTTCCTGCATGCTGTCTGCAACTATAGCCACTGACTGTAAGCTGCATATGGTTGTCTGTGACTCCTAGGAACCAGTTTACCTGTTGTGCCACCCCTTGATCTGGTTGGGTGTAGAGGGTTAATTAACATTGATAATATACAGTTGTGGGCTTGCTTCAGGGGCGGTGGATTGGCTGATGTGGATAATGTACAGCTGTGGCTTGTTTGGGCTAAGTAGCTAAACAGCAGTGAGGAGCCCAGAAGAGAAGGAGCACTGGTGGAAGAGGAGCACTGGGTAAAGAGAGAGGAGACTGGATGAAGAAGAG
>JAVJGI010000032.1:18418084-18485584 GCA_035590275.1 Ibycter americanus
GAAGCTGAGAGAAGAAGGGGGCCTGAATGAGGAGAGGCTGGCTGGAGGAGAAGCTGGGAACCCAGATGCAGCAGAGGTAAGAAGCAGGGTGGACTGGCCTGAAGAGGGTGAAGAAACAGCACAGACAGTAGATGAACTTTAGGACACTTGTGTGGGAAAGCCTTGTTGCAGCTTGATAGTTTAGTAGTGCTGCAACAGTTGGGCTCACATTAAATAGCATATTATGCAATGTGGATTAAATTAATGTATATTGCATAGACTAGTGGTACTACATAGACTGTCCACCAGGCACGTCCCTAGCTGGATGTGGATAGCTGACAGCATTTTTTTCGTCATTCCTACACTGAAATAGAAGAGGTCTGTGACCCTCTTCATTCCTTAAGCAGTGTAAAGGAGTTTGCAGCTATGTAATCCCTTCTGTTGTAGGTTTTCTCCATGCTTGTTACATATGACCTACAGATATTCGCTCATATACCTGCTACATGGACTCTCTCCTCCTTCCCTTGGCAGTAATACTGATACTTGGCAGGAACAAGGACCGTTTCTTGCCCCTCTTATTATGAGTGAACTTCCACTACATAAACAGATTCTTTTTAAACTAATTTAATATGCACAGTTTTATCTTATTTATTTTGTCTTTCTTCCAGCTCCATCTTGAAATGACTCACTGTAAAAGATTTATTTAAATTTTTGAAGTTCCTTTTTAATGCAAACTCTGATTCAGCTTCTAGCAGTGCAAGATACTGTAACACAATAATACTAAGTCTTCTTTTCTTAATTCTTACATATTTTCCTTCCTTCTTCCCTTGTGGAATAGGTGAGAAAAGCAATTGCCTCCACTGCTTAATGCATCTCAACTCAAAAACTCACTCTGTCCATGTAATTTTGAATCCTAGCCCAGCTGGTGGTTCCTAGATTTCAGACTCTGAGTATGAGTTCAGCACTTTTAAATGAATCACTCTGAACAGTACTTCTGTCAGTCTTTCTTTCTTTTTTCTTTTTTTCCTGGAAGGTTTTCCTGATTTTTCAGATGCAGACCCTGAAAAAAGGATGTTCTCATAAATGTACCAAATGCAGAGAAAAATATTAAAATTTTCTGGATTTTTCCTGTTTCTTTAAAGTTCTTGTTCTCTTTCTGTGTCTTTTAGTGCAACAAAGGCGTGTGGGATATGCTACCTTTGCATATAACTGGCCTTGTTCTTTCTTGTGATTTCATCAAGATTAAATGGACACTTTAGTGTTTTTGCAAAGTCCTGTCTCTTGAGGAGCACTTTTTACCTTGTATCATGAGCAGTTATTGGGATAAAGATTATCCTTTTCATCTGCTGGCTGTGGACAGTTTTCTTCAAAAACGAGTTCATGGATAATGTCCCAGCTCAAACCAGGAAGTCTGGGTTTTAATAATCTGCTTGCTTGTGAAAACATATTATCAACTCTGAAAACAGAAAACAGTGAAAATGTGTAATGAACTGGGATACATTTTCAATTTTGATCATTAGCACACAGCCCTGATCTTAATTCTTAGTTTCTTATTGATGCTAGTTAGATTGATTAAGTAGGGTGTAAAGGAAATAACATAGTCTTGTATTTAAACTTTTTCCCCAAGGATGTTTGTTGAATGCCATGCTGCTTCCTTCTATAGAGGCAGACAGAGTCTCTAAGGTGCTGGTTCCTTTGAATTCTGAATGGGAGACATGTTTTTCTGGTTAGTCTGTGTGAGGTTTGTTGCAATTTAATGCAGGTAGTTAAACACAAAACTACCAAGGGAGGTTTCTGAAAGAATCTTACCAATATTTTTAATGATTACAAATACATAATGTCAAAATAAATATAGGAAGTATCATCATCTATTTCTAATATTTCATTCATAGTGGTATTCACATCTTTAAAAGAGAAAAAATACAATTTTGCAGTCAGTTCAGGGTATCTCCTTCCTTGCATTGAGTTGGACGAAAATGAATGTCATTTCAATAAAAATTCTTAACTTTAACTTGTTCGTTTTGAAGTATATAGAACAGCTTCTTTTTTTGAAAAACAGTGTACACTTTGACATAAATTTGAGATATTAAAAATATTATTGGAAAGATTTCACTCTTTTCTTTTAAGACAACCATTTTTATAACCCTTTGTATAATGTTTTCAATAAAGTATTTAAATGAGGCATCGATTGGCAGATATCTCATGGTAAATGTGGGGATTTTGTTTAGGTTTTCTGCAAAGCTGAGCCTCCTGTGGAGAAAAAAGGTCTGACAAAGAGACAATGATAATGAAACCCAACAGGAACAAAAAAAGAACAATTTGAATAATCTTCAACGATCTTTATTCACAAACAGTGAGTTCCTGAGCCAGAGCTATTTGATACTCCTCATTTATGGAAGAAGGAGCATGGAAAAGGAAGACAGGCCTATAAGCCATCCTGCCTTTCTAGATGCTTGTTGCCTTCCTGCTGCAGTGTGGTGACTGAGCTGCTCAGATGAGAATCCTTAACCTGTATTCCTCAAAAAGTGAACTGGACTATCTTAATTGATTTGAATAATACTTTCATTGTAAGCAGGGTTCATTTTCCCTGAAACAGGTGAGGGCATAAACAGTCTTAGCTAACAGATTTGCGATAACCCCAGGAATGAGGTAATGGCAAGTTGCTGAGGATAGTAGCCTTTTCAGCCAGCAGAGCAGAGCTGTGAGTGGAGGATAATCTGTGAACACAAGGTACTTGGTCCACTGTGAAAGACAGGTGATTCAGGAGGGTCATAAGATGAGTCATATTAGAACCAAAAGCTCATCTAGCCCCGTATCCTTGTCCCAGGTGTGGTCAAAAGTTGAAGAATGTAGATATTCCCCTCTGGAATACTCTTCCAAACGCAAACAAGCTGTCCTGGCCTTGCTGAGCCAGAAGAGGGGTTTTTCTACTCAGTAGACCTTCATAAGTTTTCTCTCCAACAATCTAGTCACTTATTGAACTTGTGCAAACTTTTGCATCCACAGTGACATCCTTCTTCAGGGTGTTCTGAGTGTGGTATCTGCTCGTGTTTGATGCTTCTGAGCTCTCAGAAGAAGCAGTGAATGGATCCCCATTTACCCTTGCCACACCACTTATAGGTCTCTGTCATATCCTCCTTGTGGCGTCTTCCATACTGGAGGATCCCAGTACGTTTAGTTGTTTCTTGTCCAGCAGTCATTCTGCAGCTTTTATTATCCTTGCCACTCTTCTCCAAGCCTCTTCTATTTCCATTATATCAATTTTAGAAATGGGATCAGAACCAGATACAAGGGCTCTGTGGATTTATGCACTGATACAATCACACTCTCTATTTGTTTCACAGTGATTCCTAACAATTAATTTACTGGTTTTTTCTGACAACTCTGTTCTATGAGCTGACGTTTTCATTATCTGTTGTACTATCTTATTACTTGTCCAGCTATTACATTACCTATACTATGCTATCCAGATCTACCTCTTGGCATAGTAGCTTGGACCACATCATTATATACATAAAGTCAGAATTGTTGATTTCAATGGGTATCACTTCACATTTACTTACATTAAATTTCATTGACCATTTTGTCACCCAGCAATTCATCTCATAAAATCCTTTTGCATTTCTTCACAGTCAGCCCTTGTCTTTGCTACCTTAGTCATCTTTCCAGCCTCTGGATGAAGCATCTGAATCCCCAACCTTACTTCTGGATCCCCTGTAAAAGCAAACTTCCTAAAAGCTCCTGCTGAATGATGCTGACTAATGCTGGAAGTCTAAGTTCCAGGCAGCGGGGTGAAAAGAAGGCATTGGAGTCAGGTTCCTGAAGGTAGAAAGCTGATGTACTTACACACTGTGCAGCTTTAATAATTGATAGAAGTAGTTAAAATAGAGCTCTTGAATGACTGTGCAGGGTGCTGAAGAATATTTTTCCCCAGTTGGGCCCCTCGCCATATGTACAGTATTATTACTGTAACTGTATTGTACCATATAAATGAATGATTTATGGAGTGATTTATCCACTCTACCATGACTGTGTGACCAATCTCTATTACTAGATCATATTCAAACCTTTACAATGGCAATATATGCAGCTTTGTATTCTGGAGCATTACCTGCTCTTTAAGCAATAAGACCTGATAGGGCGTACATTATTGGCTGCTAGAGCATGCCTCCATGTGTTCATTAAGCACACGTCTGGAGGCTGCGGTCTGGGGCTGCATCAACAGAATAAGGAGGTTTCAGACTGGCTATACAATCCCAAAATTGTTTTCCTGGGATGAAAGTGAACATTTGTAAATTTTCTGTGAGACCATAAGTAGTTTGTTTTGCTCTTACTCAAACTGTTTCTAGATAAAGAAAAATAGTAAAGGGTGGGAAAAGACATTCAAGTGACAGTCATTTCTCATCCAGATTATAACTAACGGTTCAGATATTTTTGACTGATGTTGCTGTGGTGGGTTCTTCTGCTATTGTGGCAGACACTGCCATGAAATTCTTTACTCTTTTCCTTTTGATTCTGAGTCAGTTGCTTTCCCTCTCAAGTTGGCTTATCTGGCAAGTGAGCCACTTTGATCTTTTGTTTTATGACACAAGAGCTGTGGGACAATAAGCAATGGATGGAAGTGGTGTTTTTAAATGATCACCAGACTAAAATTAAACCTGTGACCTACCTAATGTCCCTGTGCCTTTGGAGGCATAGTGGCATTGGACTGACTCTACAGATGTGATCTTCCACAGGAATCTTTGTCTTGGGGCTTAGGCTTTATTATGGGGTGATTTGAGCAAAATTGCCCTTAGGTGGCAAGAAGTAGGTACCTACGCTGTGACTGATAGAAAATCCATTCTGTTAGTTTGGCAGTCCAACACCAATGAGTTCACACTGGGGAGGGAGAGGTAGATCCTGTGTGTTTACTACTCCCAGTATATTCTTTTTAATAGAAAGTGAAAGATCAAAACAGCCCAGCTGCCAATGAAATGAGATAAAAGCAGTAATTTGTCTGACAGACTTCTAAATGTGTTCCTCCAGACATTTTATTTTGTTTTTTACAGGGTTTTAGCCCTGACTAACATTTATTTCCCATGCAGCTTTTCCAAGGCCTGGTCTTTATTTCCTCATTCAGCCTCTTTTTCTTAAAAAGGGATATTTGGAAGCATAAATGCATCTGATACATTCTTTGTAACAAACTGGGAAAGATCCAAGATGTCCAGCTGCCAGGAGGAGTCTGCTGCAAGAGCAGTTAGCCACAATGCCACATGTATAACCCCAGGGGAAGGTATGCGGGAAAGGTCTGGAGCACAGGGAGTAGCCAGAGAAAGACACAAGAGTGGTCTGGGCAGCATAACAGAGCATTCCTCACCGGAGTTACAACTTCGGTCACATTTCTGTTTGTATTCATTGTTCAAAATTGCATTAATGCTATAAAATATAATAACGTCCTCTGTATCATAGGGTTCCTGACTCTGTTTCCCAAATTGAGGAGGAAAAATTCTAGCAGAGGGAGAATCTCCATTCTGTCCTGTGTTAGTAGGGAACAACTTCTCAAAGTTCCAAAAAAAAATCTGTTTAAGCAGTTGCTTGCTTTGTGGTTTCAGTATAAATAAATACATACATGGAGGCCCAAATTCTCCTACACAGAATCTCTACAGATGCATATCCTGAAGTTCTCACAGGTCCCTGAGGGCTGGACAAATCCCGCCTCAGAGCAGAAGAGTTCTTAATTTTCTTTGTTTTTTCCCTTTTTTTTTTTTTGCCTCTGAAAGAATGGAATCAGTTATCACTGCTGTGATAACTTCACACTTCTACAGCATATGATGCAACACTGCAAACTTGGCTTGCAAAGCAGTTGATTTAAAACAGTAGAAAGCATCCTACGATTTGTTCCTCTAAATTTTGTTTATTACTGACATATGGATATGAAAGGGCATAATTTTGGTAGCTAGATCTAATCAGCACTTTGTATATGAAGTGCATCAAAACCACACATCAATAGCAGTCCATCTTAGTGCGTCTGCATTCCAGATCGTTGTGTAGTTTAAGTTAACCATTCCTTTCAGTTCTCCTGCTGCCCAGCTGGTCTTGCTTAATTTCACACTATTTTATATTCTGTTTATTACTGGGGCCAACAAATATTTTATTTTAGCTGTTTGTACATGTTAAACAAACATGGGATCCTGGTGGAATGTCTCTGGCAGAAACATGCTAATCCCTTATAGCCTCAAAGTCCCTTCTACACTTGAAGGAGTGGGCTCAGCCAGTTAAATTAGGCACCCAAACAGGAAAACCACAGACACACGATTACAGTTTCAGCCAAAGCTAAATGGTGCAGCATGAAAGTCGTGTTGTTGTTTGGCTTCTTCACAGTGAGGCCTGCGTGAACAGAGACAGCTGGCAATGGCTCTGTCTGAGCCTGCCCACGGGAAGCAGGAGAAAGGGAATTCCTGCTTCATGGAGCTGGCAGAGTTGGTTTCGCTTTCCTCCATGAAACGATCATAGGTACCCAGCAACAAAACAGCACATTTCAGTTTCTAGACAGTGTCTTAGGTGCCCAGAGACTGTAAAAGTCTAAGGAATTTAGGCTTCATTTTTCTGCAGATTTCTGCCCTGGTTGAGGTCACCAGGCCCTGAGCAGTACTGGCAATGCTCATGAATCTCACAGAGCTGCTGATGAGTTTGAACTGTCAAGAGAGTGTGGTGTCAGGTGGTGTGTGCCCCCGTGCTGGCTGCCTGATGGCTTGGTGGTTAGGAAACGTGCACAGGACGTACTAATTTGGACACAATATTTCAAACCCAGTCTTCCACTTTCTTGCCAGTGCTGAAACTGCTGGGATGTTAGATTTAAAAAGAAAGGGCACTACCATAAAACTCTGATTAAAAAAAATAGAGTAGGCCTGCTGCTTTGAAAGACTATGGTGCAGACAGTTCTGTGGTGTAATTCCAGAATAGCTAGAGACACCTTTGTCTGTTCAGGTGCCTGAGCGTCTCGCATTCAGGGTGGGTAGAAATTTAGTTCCAACATATGTTCATGCCTCTTCTTGGCTAGTTCTGGTGGTTCCTTCTAAGAGCTGTGCCCAGCTGTTACTGCCAGCACTGCCTAAAGTTCTTATTCTTTGGTTAGGAAACAGGTATTAACACAAATTTTGTCGTGCACTGCTTCAGTGGCTGAATGCCCAAAAGTTAGGTGTACCAATGTACAACTTATAGTGCTTCATTTACCTAGCCCTTAGCTACTAGGATGGTTTGTACCTTAGAAACCCTGAAGGGAGCTAGAAATCTGAATATAGCCTGCTAGACCCATCCTTCAGGGAGTGATAGTGAATGATCATTGTGACTGTGATCTGTCATGATGAAGCACAACTGTGCTACTTTATTTATTGTTAATAGAGACTGAGCTGTATATTGTGTTCTTACGCTGCCATTGCCAGACTATAGCTGGAGAGTGCTTGGGACTATGAACTAGTGCTCAGTAAAGCTGTCTTGTTTCACACTGTGTCCTTCAAGGAGTGTATTAGACTGTGAGCTGTGCTGACTTCTGTTTTGCTTCTGAGGAAAGCTGGAGTGATGTTTTTTAACTCTGAAACTGTAAGCAGTTTGGTGCTTGGCTACCTTAAAGACACCGCTTCACTACACGGGGTGCTGCAGTGATTTAGATTGGCTGCAGTAACCAATCTAGCAGTACCCTCATTTAAATGGGAAAAGACTTGTTACTGTCTTCTTTTAAAATTCTTCAGATCTGAAAATTATTTTCCAGTCCTTTGGTCCAGAAGAGGCCAGGTTTCTTGATTTAGCTCATGCATTGAACAGTAGCTATTTTATTTTCAAAAGGACTGAGCCAAGTTGCATGCAAGCATTTTTTTGCATGATGGATCTTTTTTGTGATGGTTTGATGGTATTGTAGATACAGATTACAGTTTAGTATTGTTCCCTCAATAAAAATTGCTCAGGTGTGGTATTTGTAGAGTAAAATAACTTGAGTGATCAAAGATGTAGGACTCCTGATTTCTGTGTGAAGTTTTGTTGGTCTTTTGTCATGTTGGTGAGTGGAAAAGGCCAAGGGATGGTTGTTTGCCTAATGAGGGCAGGATACAGCTGGGAGAAACTCTATTGCAGGGTCTGCAAACAGTCTAGTCACATCAAATAGTTGTCCACTGTTTGCCAGAAATCAGCGAAACAGGGAGATAATGAGGATAATGAAATAAAGAAAAAGAGAGCATTGCTGTTCTTTAATACAGTGACCTTTTTTGAGATGTCATTTACACCGACATACATGTGAGTGTGGGCCCATGTTGATTTTACAATACTTAGTTGTGTGATGGCTTCTTACCAAAGCTGAGGAAGCACCCTGTGGCTGGCCTCACTCTAGACTTGATAAGCTATTACAGTAATGCTGTTAATAGTTTCTGGAAAGTTGTTATCTATCTGCATTTGAACGAACACATTTTGGGCTAAATACTGAGAAATCACAGGTATGTAATGCAAATCCTGGGTGTGCCAGCCAAGCCTGTAGAAAAAAAGCTCATTAGGATTAATCTCTAGCAGGGTGACTAATGCAAAGGGAATGAGGTACTTTCCTCCCTGAGTCAGCAGAGATTTGACATAGCTTTCAAAGGGGCTTCACTGGAATGCAGTTGGTTGCTTTGTGCAATAGGTATGCTAGTTTATTTAATTTAGAACCGCTTGCTTTAAACTAGAGAATAGTATACTAAATTAAGAGAGACATATAGCAGCGTACTCCACAAATAGATTTGAAACAAAATATCTTACTCAGTTTGGAAGAAATGAGGTATGTAATTATCCAGTGTACATTAAGAACATTAAAGGCAGCAGCATATAAAAGCTGTCTTGCCTACTGCTCAGCTCTTTGAGCTTTGCCAGATTTTTATGTTTGAGGAACCAAATTTATGAGTGATGCATTCGTTACATCCCATCTCTGTCTAGTTTTCACAGTGAATTCCACATGTAATATGAGGAAAATTAGTTGCAGCCCAAGATTACTAATGTGCTATTTTAGGAAGGAGTAGCTAAAGAAGACTCATTTTATTAACAGTTCTCCAAAGTCTTTCTTAGGTGGGGTATTACTTGCTGGTAATGTTTGTGTAAGACAACAGGATTTTTTCCTTGCAAGTGCTGTAGTCAGCTAATAGCAGTCAAATTCTTTTGAGTGGTATGTAATTGTTAGCCCATAAAAAGAAAAATAAATTGCTGTTTTTATCAATAAAGCTATACAGAGCCAAATACCAACACAAAGGAAATTTCAGTATAATTTACAGTGTTTAACCATTCCCCAAGTAACACACTGGTATTTGTAGTTTCAGATTGAGAACTTTATTCTGCCTTTGCATTTTTTCAACTTTTCATCTGTAGTACATGTTTTGTTCAGGATAACTTATCAGGCAGGGTGAGGATATTTGGAGATCCTGTCTAAAACTCTTAATCGTTTTTCAAAGAAAGTTAACGGAAAGGGTAGTTTTTCTTGATAATCCTTTCAAAATTAAAATATAACACAAAAACACTATGTTTAAGTGACACTAAGGGTCTTACTTAAACCAACTAAAGCTGGGAAATTCAAAGTGAAAAACTTAACACTCTCTTGTAAACTGCCCTCATGTATTACAGCTGACAGTGGGGAAACAGAGGTTCAGAGAGCAGTTTAGATAATAATCTTAAGAGTTTGGATATTGCCCAAACCCCAGTAGTTGGGAGAGCAGGATCGATGTCTTTCAAGATCATTCTTTCTCATGAGAGATAACGGCATTTTCTTTTCATGGTCACGCTGAACATGGCTTTTCTTTGACCAGTTTATGCTTCTTTCCCAGTTATCAGTAAGGGCTGGGTATCACACAAGTAGTTTCCAACAAATAGGGATCTAAAATTTTATTCTGAAGCCTGGAGGAACCTGATCCCAGACTTGATTTCTCTCCCATCCCAATTTAAAAGAAAACCCAACTAGCCAGAACCTCCTTTCACTCTTTTAAAATATCAGAAGGATCCAGATTCCCCCCTGTTTTCATTTGGGGTCCAGGCTGACCTTTTTTTTCATTGAAACCAGTTCAGTATTCTGTGCTTACCCACTTTATTAGCTTCATATTGCCAGTAGATCAGATAAGCATTAGTTAGGCACAGCAGGACTTGTTATGGGAGCTCTACAATAGATTCTCCCTAATTCATGTGATTTATAGAACGTTCTAGAAGTTTATTAAAATTCTCCAAATATTCAGACATATCTAAGAAAGGGGAGGTTTTGTATGTCTTAGTGCTATTCCTTTAAGCTGAATGGCAGATTTTTGTGTAGAAAAGGGAATTTAACATTCTTGGGTTGTTGGTCTTTTTTTCCAAATAAGCTAAAACTGCAGTTAATTTGATGCAGCCGAGAAACTTTGCCTTTCAGCCACTAACACTAAGGTTAGCCCATATTTTACAGAACTCTTGCAAGCAGAGTCTGCAGTCTCTGATTAATGTCAGAACCTACTTTTAGTTTTTCTCTGAACACATTACTTGAAAATTTGCATAATTGTTTAAAGTTGCACATTTTGCTGATATTGCCCCTATTAAATGATACAAGAAAACACAACACAACATTACATTACATTACCGACAGGATCAAAACAGAAAGTGACACTTTTATGCAGTTGTGTATTTTGTGAATCAGGGCAGTAACTGGAACATATTAATGATTTCCTTGACTCCCCCTTATCCTTCTCCACCCCTGCTCCCCCTGAAACCATCCATGTAAACTCTGAGGATATTTAACACATTTTAAGCTGTCCAGTTCTATGTAGCTCCTTGTAAAGTAATTTGGAATGATGATTCCTACTTGGTGAGATGTGCTCAGACATAAACTCACACATACACATAGCAGCACATAAAGCATGAACCTGTTAAGGATTTCACCTTTTAAGAAATGACAGAATAATTACAGGACAACATGTCCTTCATGAGTAAAACAACTAAGCTAAAGTGCTTTCAAGGCTGGCATGGCCTACTTCTCTTCTAGCAAGCTGCATAAATCATAAACTGCTAAGGGATTGATTCATATACTGAGTGATAACCGGAGTCTATATAATGGTGTATATAAATGTGTGGATAACATACACGTACACTGAACTGAATTTAGGTCTTACTTACAGCTAGGCGACAGAACTGAGTTGATATAACCTGAACCCTGACTTTGTATACAGATATAGAAAATGTAGAGGATGAATCGCATGCTTCCTTAATGAAGGGTAAATAAGTTACTCCATTTTCAGACCTCTTCAGGAGGGGATTATAATAGTTGGTAAGTTGGCCTCAGGCTGAAACTTAGTGTATTAGAAGTTCTCAGTCCTGGAATGAATGTTCCTGCCTTTAAAAAAGAAGAAAAAAGGGGGTCTATCATCTAATTTTACCTGTTTGGGGGTGAATAAAAACAAAAGTGTTGACGTTTGCACTATTTAAAAGAAAACATGCCTTAGCCAAAAACAAAAACAACCCCAAAACAGAAATGTCATCTGGCTTTTCAAGTTACCTCTTATCTCTTACAGTGTCTTTCTGGTGGATAAATTGTTAAACTTCCTTGTATGTTTTTATGACCTGAAATCTTTCAGATGCTGCAGATAATCTAAATTAGTGGGATGATGTTTCTTTCTCTGAACACTTTGACTGGACAGATTGCACATATGCTCTAGCATTACCAAAGGCCAGGTGAGTCCTGAAGAGCTATAAGCAAGGGTAACTCAACCTCTGAAGGTTATTCAGAGATTTAAGCTACATGAAAACTATACTTGTCAGAAATACCTACTTTTTACAGGCCGGGGCACTTCTTTTTCTTGCACATAATTTTAGGGCCACAGTTTCAAACGTACACTTAATAGACTTCTCTTTATGTACAAAAAACGTTTGCCCCTTAATACACAGTGGTACATTGGTTGATCCAGATAGCTAACATTTGCATGCATAGGCAGTAGATTCTGTCATTTATGCATGTAGATAATAGAATTTACATGCACAAAACTCATTTGGACTCGGCCTGAGAACAGATTGGGAGGACAGGTATTTAAGGTTTGAGGGACAGATGCACAGTAGGGGACTGCTGGGGTAAATGATGGTTGAGTCTGGAATATTGAAATAGGGATGTTAAAGGAAGGATGAAGACAGTGCTCATCTGTGTTTGAGTTGTGCTGAAAGCAGAAAGAGTTTAAATACAAAGAGCAAGGCAAGAATGATATCAAAGGTCACCTTTCATTGTGAAGAGAACCCTTAACTTGAAACATGAAATTTTCTTTTCTGAAATATGTTTTTGCCCTATGGTGTCTGTCCAGTGATGGCCTTTAATCCATCCTTCATGAAATTTCAGCCAGAGCCTAGTACTTCATGTCACTGATACCAAGTCATTTAGCAGAGATTGTAGACGTTTAAGGGTCAGTCCTTCAGCTCAGGTGAGTTTTTTAGGCCCACTGAAGTAAATGAAGCAATGCTGGTTTTCTGCCAGCTGAGAAAATGTGCTTGAATATTTAGATTATTTCAAAATTACTTCTATTTGCAGAGTATCCCTCTATTTGATCTTGGTCAGTGAAGAATAACATTCTGGCTCTGAAGTTCAGGTACGTCTTTTGTAGTGTTAGAGGAAGTTGGTATCCAGATCTAAATGTTGCTGTTTGGGACTCCAACTAAACAAAGCTTGTCACCCATATCAGGACCACATCACAGAGGAAGGTATTGTCTGGGATCGGACTATGAAAAGCCTTTTACATTTTAATATCACAGTGGTCACTTAGCCCAGCCCAAACCCACTCTTTGGTTAAATAAAATTTCACTGAAATTAATATGAGTCCCATTGAAGTCAATGCAATGTTTTTCTGAGCAAAGAGAAAATTTCTGTGGCTCTGTTTCGACGCACTGACTGCCTAATATCAAGGCCTCTGCAGCAATGCACTTAAACACAACTGGGTGAAATATGGAGAGAGCAGAAGTCTTAATTTCAAATTTCTCAGGTTTGTCAGATTATGTTATATAGTATGAGACTGTTCTGTGAAAGCTGAGGCCACAGGAGTCCCATTACACACTTCCTGGGCTAGATCCTTGGGTGATGTAAATTGCTGTAGTGCTACTAGAGTAAGTGGAACTATGTTGATTTCAGTAGCTCGGGATTTAGCCCACTAGGTCTGAGATAGCTATAAAACTGCACTGTGCACTTTGGAAGTTGTACCCTATAAATGCTTCCTCAGTGCAGTTTTTTATAGTGTCTATAGGAAATCCACTTTGTGGCTTAAGAACACTAACTAACCAAGGTCAACTTTCTGTCATTCTCACACCATAACTGTTAATACTAATAAGTGGGGGTTTAAGTGTACTGTCTCTTAGTGTGTTTGGTCTTTTTTTCACTTTTTAGTTTGTCATTCTGAGCTATTTGTTATCTTGGACCACTTTTAGAAGTACACAAACATAAAGGGAATAGCACTAGCAGGGACCTATGTAGTAGAGGAGTATTCTCTGTCAATGCATGTGTGTACTTGCAGATAAGTGCTAGATATGTATACACATGCACACAAAGTTTGTATACTATGAGTGTCCTGAAGCATCCACATTCCTTTTTCACTGGGTAGCTAATGAAATGACATTTTTGCGAGAAGGCATTATGTCTCATAGTGTTAGCCATTCCAGTGTCTAGACTGAGCTCCATTGCATTCATTGACTGTACCAGTGACTTGGCATTAAGAGTTGAGGTTGTTTTCCTGACAGACAGTCATTTGAAAGTATTTTACAACAATTACCTTGTAAGTAGATTTCTTTCTGCAAGAGGAAGAAAATCATACTGAGGCACAGAAGCAGGTATCCGTGTGCTTTTCCATTAGTATACAGCAGCTTGTATTTTGGTAAACACAAGGATAACATAGGAGAATCCATTTTTTCAGTTGCACAAACGATTCAAAAGAGATTTGTAATCAAAGACTTCTAGCAATCTGCATTTTAATATTTCATGGTCATCTGTGGGTGGGGGAACCCCAACTCGCCAGCCTCTTTGCCCTGTTAGTCTTTTACTTGACAGATGTCAAATAAATGCACTAATGGTTCTTGGTGTGAGACAACGTGTCTCTAAAAATATTATATAAGTTTCAACAATACTTTCAAGATACCTAATGGCTTTCTGGATAGGGAGCTGAAGAACCCATCTACATCTGTATGTTTACTGAGTGTAGCTAGTGGATGCAGTGTATATTTTTCTTCATTGTGTCAAATTTTTGAACTTCTCCTTAGTAAGAATGAGGAGAAAGAAAAGAAATCATTAAAATATCAAAAGAACTTCTTATTAAGGTGTAGACTGTATAGCAAGACTGACCACAGTTGTTACCCTACTAACTCCTAATGTAAACTAGGATTCTGTAGCTAATTGATTTTGCAGCATGGCAGCCAAACTGACAAAAGAAAAGAAAATCTGGATCAGATTGGATTCACTTAAAAAACCAACTCACTTAAATGAAAGTACTGAAACCATTTAATTTGCTCTTTGCGGAATTAACTGTTTGATGTCAGATGCTGGTAAAGCAAAGAAACGGAGTTAAAGAGTAGGTTGATGAAGATGAACAAATAATGGTCCTGTTTTTAGAGTTCCCAGCTGAGATGTGAATGAGCTGAATGCAGGTTACTGGTTTGTGTATGTCCTGCTGCACAAGTCCTCTGCCTCTGAAGCCACATGTCCTGCAGTGGTGAAACACTGGCTGCCATCTGTGTATGCCCCTGCCAGTACCGCTCACTGGGAGATGGCATTGCCATGAACTAGAATGCACTGATGTGCATGAACTGCATGAACTTAAATAATCTGAGTTAAGTAGGCTGCTTTTACTGGGGATGGAGTGAGGTCGCTTCTCTTTTTAACCCAAATAATTCCTGTGACATGGTTGATACTACAGACCTGCAAAATGGAGAACAGGTACATGGGATTGTATCATTAATGAGTCCTCTTTTCATGGAGAAACTACAAGAACAGGGATTCAAAGCACCTTCTCCCAGGAGCAGGTTGTTATCAGGTGCTTGGGACATTCCCGTGAGAGGCGGCAGGGTCTGTTTCAGATTTCAGCTATGAATTAGGCTGTGAGTAGATTTGAACTTGAGTGTCTTGAGAGAAACCAAGGACAACAATAGCAGCTTCACGCTGTGTCATGCCTCAGCTCCAGTGAGTAATGCTAAATTGCTTGCATTGTCACGACCACGTGCTTCCCCTGGTGATCCTAATGGGTCCCTGCAGATCTGGTGGTGATCACAATACTGGCTGCCTATGTCTTGTAAGATTGTTTCAAGATATCATGGAAAACATCCAGAACCCAGAGTGATGTTTTCTTTGGGGCCCCAGACCATAGAATGTTTAACTACTGATGCCATTACTAAAAATAGCCATAGGAAAAGGCACAGTTTAATCTTTTAGAGAAATGTTTGGGGAATGGGGGTTACGGCAACTTGTTTTAGAGCATAATTTCCCTGTAGGTTAGAATCTATATAATTATAGCAAAATTATGAAAAAAAGAATTGTCTGCCCTTGTGTGCTTTTGTATTCAGACAGTGGGCACATCGTACCCTTATTAAATGGGCGTTGCTGTTCCTAACTTCTTGTATATTTTTCTTAGCCCTTTCACTTCATACACTAATCTTCAGCTAACTTGTAAAGTTTTGATTGGGTGTTTGATGCCAATTTCAGAGGTGATGTGTAGTTTGGATTTCCTTGCATTGGCTCAGACATAATGAATCCAAATTACAGCTAGTGGGATTTGTAAGCATATTGCAAACTGGGTAAGAATCTAAGCCAATAAATGTAAGGGAGTCCAGAAGATACCAGATCTTGAATACAGTGTATACTGAGGGCATACTCTACATTACCTTTGATGACTCCTAGACTCTGCTGAACATTTGAGTTAATTAGAGTCACAATGACCACTAGATTTTTATTCCTTTTTCCTGTTGAAGCTCAAATATTAGTCTTGGGACACCTTTTCAAATTGACTTGCCCATCTATACTTTAAATTACACAGCTAGTAGCAATAATTATTTTTACGTTCCTGAATACGAATGTGTGTGTCAGAAGACTCAAGAATGTCAGGCAAATGAATTTTCAAAATGAGCCAACAACAGAAGAAATGGAAGTAGCCCTAGTGACCCTGTAACATGTATCCACATCTTTTAAAGTTTTTTGAGAACTTGGAAAATTCAAACAGTAACTGAAAAGCACTGTGTATCCCCCGGCAGACTTAATTTGCATGATCAGCACTTACTCAGCAAAGTACCATAGGTATTGGAGACCTTGGTATATTAAATGGGTCACATTTAACTGTCCTTGAACAATTTCTCCTCTGTATTAAACATAAACAAGCTTTTTGTCATATTCAGCATCACTGTTTCTCTTTTCTCCACACTTTCTTTGATACAGGGTAATTTTTCTATAGGAAATTTTAGAGGGCTGTAGTGAATATGTTATGCCACTTTCCTCCCATAGTGTTGTTTAAAAATTCTGTACTTCTCTCATAATTTTCCTTGGGTTTGTTTTGTTTTGTTTCCTGACAGTTGGATAATTCCATCTAACCAAAAAATAAAATTAAAAAAAGTTGGTTTTTATAGCTGAGGATTGTAGGACAAATTACACAGTCTCTTTTAGTTTTCTAAATAGCATTTGGAGACTGTTAGTCTCTTGTCGTGTAGATACACTGTCATGTAAATCCACTGCCCACTGATCAAGCTGTCTGTTGGTAACCAGAAAGAAGATGCAAGAGACCACTGATTTTCAGAAGGTACAGAAGGAAACTGGTAGCAGAGTTCAAATGTAAATGGAGATAGATGGCAGGAAAATGTTCTTTTCTCTTTCACAATAAAGTCCAAACAAGTCCTTCTTTAACACCCTTTGGTGTTTTCGTGTGAAGTGTTAAATAAAAGGTTTTTCCTTTATGTTACAGGAGATACCTTTCTGTCCATTGAAATTCTTTTTTTTTTTTCCAAATAGCATCCAGGAAACCTTTCCCAAAAGCTAGTGAGTGGCTTTACACCCTGAATAGCTTTGAACAGAACTCCATGAAGTCACCATATCCTATGCCAAAATGTAAGACATGCATTCAGTGAAGCGAAAGAAGAGGAGAGTGGGGGAAAAAAACTTTTAAGTTACTATACACAAAGAAAGCTTTAAACAGTGTTGGTTTTAAGCATGCTGCTAGCTTTGATTTAATTAGCTTGCTGTTAAAACTATTGTACACTAATGTCTGAAAGAAAGGGACTGTAATTAAATTATAAATTCTATTTGCTGTGCATCTCTATTTCACAGATTTGTAAGTCTGCAGTCCTGCATATGCAAAAATTCCCTATTTAGATCACCCATTTCCAAAATCCCATATATTGTGAAAGCTTGGATGTCAAAATTGAACATTTCTTTCTGTGAAATATGGGATGACATGTCAGCAAAAGAACCAGGTTTGTTCAGGATTATTTGAAATTTGGCCCATTCGATGTGAAAATCTAAACACATGAAAAGATTCAATCCTAGGGGAACTGAACACTTCTAATATATATGGGACCTAAAGAACTCTGAAGGTAAGACCTTGAATTTCGGTGGCTGAGTTTGAAATAGCTCCTTTTTAAAAAAACATTCATTCTTACTGTTAACATTTTTTTCCCTCTTGAAAAAAAAAAAAAATAAAGAAAGATAAAAGTCTTAGCAATATTCACATTCTTAAATAAAGGGTTCATAGAACACTTTTACTGACAGATTGCCTTTAAGGACTTCTTTGAATACATTACCTCCACAGTGTTCTTAAATTTGACTGTCTTAGAACAGTCAAATAAGTTGGATAACTCCCTTCAATGTGTTTTCAATTGCAGATCATGGCACTTTCATCCAACAATTCTGAGGAGATAACTTTTAATTACAATAATAAGAAACACATGGACAATGATTGATGCAAACCTGATGTGTTCTTTTACTTTATTAATCTTTTTAATTAGAGTCAAAAGAATGCTTTATCTGTTGAGATGAGTTGTAATGTTCTGTTGCACTTTCAGCTCTGTGTGGTGCCCCATGTGGCACTATACTGTTGAGGTTATGATACTTTTCTATTAGTTTTATTTTAGTTCTACAAGCTTCTTATAAGCATAGTTTACAGACACAGAGGGCAAGGAAAGGAGAGACAGTTTAACACCACCAGATGTCAGACCAGTTGCTTGCCAACGGGTAGGATGTATCAGATGTTGAGAAAGACCTGTGAGATGTCTTGTTCTTTAACTCTCCTTAGCTTTTAGGAGCTGAGAGAGCTTAGCATGTCTTGGGTCCACTGTGACTGTGGTTTGAATAGCTGTAGTTTAGGATGGTGTGAAAAGACACACAAACAGGATGATGTTGATTCAGATGCTAATGCAGGTCTTTGAAACAGATACTGTGAATATTTTATCTGAACTGGTTTAATGGATTCACTTGTCTTGAGCATACAGAAGGTTAGATCCAGTTCCCTCTGTAGCTGAGATACTTTGCAAACTTACAGGTAAGGCTTAGCTTTCACACGTTTGCCTGGAGTTTTTTGTCTTGCAAGCACTCTGAGTAGGGTTAATGGCCATGGTGGAAAAACAGCACTGAGGCTTTTCCCACTTAATATTGTGATTTATTCTTTCATGTTATATAGTGCCAATAGTGTACCAAGTCAATTGCTAACAAGTAAAGGCAAGGTCTCTGCTCTAGAAGGTTCATATTCTAACTAAAAACATGACATCTCAAACATGACATCTCAGGGCTTTATAGGGAGGCATGAAGGCAATGAAATTTCTGGACAGGAAGGGAACAGAAAACTTACGCCATAAGATGTCAAAGGCAAAGTCAGTTTGTGATACCTGGATTTTGTGGTTCAGATGAGAAACCTGTAAATTAACCTAAATCAGCACAGGAATTAGTGGAACTTCACAAAATACTCAGCAAACTAAAAGGCAAAGAACAACACAAGCTTTCAGAGACCTGAAGTTGTGTAAGCTTCCTGCACTGCTTTAGCAATAGCGTATATATGACATGGATTCCAGCCAGTGTTGTGGCTTGGTAGTCTGTGCTAGCATGTTAGGATGCTGACTTTGGGCCTGATCCAAATGTCTTTGAAGTCAGTGGAAGACTTTCAACTTCAGTGAGTGAGCTGTGGAGGTCTCTTGAGGTGCTTTCTTGTGCCAGCCAATTTAGAAATTTCAGTGGGAACAGTGGAGGAGTTCAGTTTCCTGTATCAACTGAAAGAAGGGAAAGGGAATTTAATTTTTTTATTATTTAAGAAAAATGTGCCAAAAGATCTTTATGTCTGTCACCACATGAGCAAATGGGCTGGGTTTGGGACAGGGGATGGTAATGGAGAGAGAAAAGCAGTTTGAGTGGCCTCACTTTGTGACTCTTTATTTGTGTGGTAGAAGTGGGTGTGCAGCTCATCATTGATACAAATGTTTAGTCAGATATGGTCTGCTTTAAAGCCATTCCAGACAACCTGTAAGTAGACCCACTAGCCCTCAGTGTCATTCAAACTGTGACCTTGTCTGCAAATTTGTTCTCTATGATTGCTTAAGTGGTGATACTTGTAGACAGAACTGGCAAAGTTAGGCTAAAAAAAATAATAAATAATTGGGCTTGCATTAGGTTTATTGACAAGATGGTTGTTTTAGCCAAGCCCATTCATCCATCCCTCAGTCTGGACACAGTAACTCTCTAGAACCACTCTAATGTAACAAGAGTGACACCGGGGAGTTGAAGTGCTCAGCAAGCCTGCATTTGTTTCAATCTGTCACACTCAGCATGAGGATGTATGGTGAAAGCATGGAGGGGATATTGCAGTTTGGGATTCCTAGAAGGGTGCCCTGGCAAATATTCCTACACACATGTTTGTCATATCTAAATTATTGAGCAATTGAATTTAGTAATAATGACCATGAATTAACCATCTGTCAAAGATAAGGAATGTCTGCTTTAACCCTCAGGCTGCCACGCATGCCTTTATATGGTGCCCACAGCATTCATTCCTTTGGTTGACAAAGTGGAATTGTGGCAGCAGACCAAAAGTTAACATGGTGCGGGGGGTTACATTCCCTTCCACTTTCTGAGAAATTATTATTCTTTTGCTCATTTGTTTCAGCCAAACTCTAGCAATATCAGAGTTATTTCTGCAGATTGTTTTGATTTTGAAAAAGAATGACTGCTTTATGCTGCAAATACATTTCAGCTTTAAAGAATCAGGATCTTTTTTAATTATCTTTAATGTTACCTGAGAAGAGATGTACATGGCGTAGAAGACTTACAACTGGAAACTATTGGATTTTTTTACTTAAATTGTCCTCCATCCTCCACTTCAATACATCATCTAAATGAGGCAGTGTATATCTTTAAAAATGTAGTACAACTTTATCTTCAAAGAGTTCAGAGATCATTTGCCAAACTTACTTCCTTGCTGTGTACTTCACCCATAAAAACAAGATTGAATCTTCAACATCCAGAGCAAAGCTTATAGAGGAATAAATGTAACAACTCATTTAGAAAGTTAACAGGCTAACTGATGGACGTTTACACAGTGGGAATTTTTTGGGTTGTTTTTTTTCCCTGCTTGGACTGAACTTGCCTCCTCACATCTATTTTCTAAGATCTATTCCTACACAGATTACTAGCCTCTATTAGATTTTTCTATAAAGACTAGTTAAAAAATCTAATGATATTCCTGTTAATTCTGTTTTGAGCACTGACTGGATCATCATATGTGGCTGTAACTGCTAGACCTGTTTTTTTAAAAAAAATACAGTAATGTTTGGGGGGAAAATTTTCAACAAAACCTATCCATCCATTCGCCGAGACTGTTGTGGCAGTCTTGACAAAGGCATTTGATTTCAGTAGTCTGGGAAGTGAGTGTCTGTAGCATGTTGAGAAATGCAACTTGTCCCAGAATACTTTGGTTTGGGGGTGTTTGGGTTTTTTTCATGTAAAACTGAGCTGCTTTCCCTATGCCATTCTCCTTTTCAATCCTTGCTGATGGTCTTAACTTCTCCTAACTGGTCCACCTTGACCTTATCACTTGTAGAAACATCCATATGGAAAACATCAAAATGCTTAATGACTTTCACGATTTCTTTGGGAGGGGAAGAGGGAGCAGGGGAAATAAAGTTCATTCGTCCTACAGTAAGCTCATTGGTATACCTGAAGTGGTTGGTCTTCTCACCTGTCTCTTACAGTAGCTGAATGGAGTCACAGAGGCTGCCTCCTTGCTGCTTGGGATTTAAAAGCTGATGATACTGAGGAGGAACATTCCTCATCCTTTACCATGGGCTGTGAAAAGCTGAGCAGCTAAATGGCTGCTAATAGTTTTACCAGCTTGGATAGTTCCTGTAAATCTCTTGCTCCCTGCATCATCTTTGGAAGAATCATTCACTGTCTGGAGCAGTTTCAGGTCCCTTTTGCACAACCTGGTCTACAGGGCTAAGGATCTAGCCCAAGCAGCTAGCAACGACTTGCAGTACTTTCTTGTCCCATAATGAGAGATTATAAATGTGCTGTCATGCACATCTTGCAGTCTTCTCAATGGCTATCTAGAACTTCCTCGGGTTCAGATCAGGCTTTCTCCATTTCTGCTTGGTAGAACTGTTTTGCTGCTAGTACCTGAAAAAAGTCCTGAATTGGAAAGAAATACAGGCAACACAAAAAGAAATACAGCTTTTTAATATCAGCTGAAGTGATCACAGGTTGTGGGGTAGGTTTTTAAAATATTTCCGTCATTTGCTTCCTGAAGAGTCACATTCCATGAATGGTTAATTTGGGCTGGACTGTGTCTTATATTTCAACAATAATTCATGCTAACATACAAGTATGTAGCTTTGTCCTGAAAAATATTGTACAATGCAGTCTCTTAAACAGTCTTTATCTTGCAGTTTTAGCTTCCCACCCCTGCCCCATACCCCCCTTGAAATGTAGGTGGTCACCCAAAGTAAACAGAATTCCTTGTACTCCCTCCACATCTGCTATGTGTTATCTGGCACTCACCTCTGACCCTGATATTCATCATAAGAATAAGAATTGCATCCTATTCAGCTGGTTGCGTGCACTTTAACTCCAGTGATCGCTGGCTGTTGAAATAGCATGTGCTGGGAGCAGAAATTGCTGAGACAGCATCAGAGTGTTCAGACTGGACTGTTCCACTTTCTTGTACACTTTTGGATAATAAACAGAATGTTAGAGATAAGCAGGTCAGCACAGTATACTGGTGGACAGACTTTGGTATAACTTAGAATTATACTTCCTAGTAAATGCAATGAAACAAGTTCGATACTGGCTCTTAATGAGAAGGATTTTTGAAAACAGACTAGTTCGCTTCCCTAGCTGCTGTATCAAATGACATTATGCATCTGTATAGAGAAACAGTATCCTTCTGTATGGAAACAGTAAGTTTGAAAGTATGTTTGTGTTGCAAACAGCTATTAGTGATCCCCTGACTTTGGTTTAATAACACCATCCTCCATGACCTAGTGGTATCATTCAAGGAACTAACTAATTTTTGTTGTAAGAGTTTTAAAATCTGACCTTAAATGTGAGGATCCATATGTTAGGATGAATACAGAACTGGTCTCTGTGACCCTGCTAAATGGAACCCATCTGAAATTTTTGTTTTTCACAAGGATGAACAGAATTACTTTTTGGACACTGTGGAGGAAGAAATAAAACTGCCAATTTGCTCGCCAAGGGTGGATCAATTAAAACTTTGGGAACTTCCCAGTTGGAACTAGAATCTTCTTTATTTACTGCAAACTTTCTGCTACTTTTCTATCTTCTTTGAGAGCAGAGGTGTGAGGGAGGAACCCTCTGCTAGTCCCCTAATCTTCAAACTCACATCTTCAATTGAATTGTGATCATAGTCATGCAGTGCTGTCAGTTAAACGGGGCTTTGGCCCATAGGATAAACTGCAAAAATCTTACGGGCCTTTAGCTGCCAAGTTTATCTCCCTCTCGCCACCTCCCCACCCCACCTCTCCATTCCCATTCTTTTTGATTTTGAAAAAAAATATTTGAGAACCAACAGTGTTGTGAGACCAATGTGGTTTACCAGCTGCCACTACTGCCCTTTGGTGCTGTATGAGTGATTACTGACAAACAAAACCAAGACCTCTGTGTACCAACGCTTTTGGGCAATCTCTGTCATCCCAGCAAAAGCTGTTCTTGCATGGGTACTTCTAGTCAGAGGGCCATCATAGGGGATACAAGCATCTAGTAATGCTCAGTGATACATACAGATTATCAGTATGTGAATCGATTTTTTTTTTTTTTTTTTTTTTCCTTTAAATTGGTTATGCTTCTTCACTTGCCAAGTTTTTTTCCTTGAGCATGTCTGTATTTATATTTAGCAAAATTAACAAGGGATGAAATAGGTGCTGAGGATGTTAATTATGTAATTATATGAGCGAAGATGTACCATGTAATGGGCAGAGAAGAAAAATGACAGACCTTACGTGAAGAAATTAAATCCCATGTTAGGTTTTTGATTAAGGTCCTCATCTTTACTGTGTTGCCAGTGGTCAATGGTGACCTCAAATGCAAAGGTGGAGGGTTTTATTTCTTGTTTGCATTTATTTAAGTATGCACATGTGCATCTGATATATGTTCACATTAGTTATATTTTTTTTACCAGCAGATTAAAATATGGGGGGCAGGATTCTCATTCAGGAAATCATCTGTTTGAAAAAGACTGTAAAGTGAAATGAAAAGGATTGTATGAACTTCAGTGGTATCTAAGTGGTTTCAGTTCGCACATTGTTAAAAATCATGCAGTGTCCTTTGCCCTTTTCATCTTGTTTATTTTAATAAAGAAGACCAGTTAGTTTGAAAGGTATCAGAGTTCTCAGTATCAGAACTGACTTCTGATCACCCTATCACTTCACAATTCTTTATACGTCAGGAACGCTTGAAAGTATATGCACATTTGTGGGGATTTTTTCTTTTCCTCTGGAGAGAGTCAATTATTTATGCTAGAATTCTTCTTATTGTGAGTTATTTTTATAATTGAATCAAAACTGTGTAGGCTGATACAGCCCCAAGTTACCTTTGTGATCTGAAAAAGCCTCAGAGTGGCCAAATAGAATAACTTTGTCACTTGTTTGTCATACCAGTTTTGACAATGGGTCATTCCATAGATGTCTAAAATGATCTTTAGCCACGTTTTATGAAGCAAGAACTGTAATCCAATAACAATTTTCTGGCTAAGTGCTTCTCAGTTGCCACTGGGGACTAACTGCATCACTGTTGCTGCTCTTAAAATGAGCTTAAGCTAAAAGGACACAAATTTCATATTTCTTTCCTTATTTTCTTGAGAGTAATCTAAGAAAATAATATTTTAAATAATTACATTCTGGTTCCTGAGGGACATCAGCATAATTGCATTGAGGATACCTTTATTTTTTTATGCATGTATTTATTAACAAAGAAGTACATTCCATCTGTAAACCAAACGGTTGGTCCAGCGGCACAAAACAATAAAGAAATGAAGCCTCTAGTTCATTAAATTGGAATATAGGGATTGAATTACTAATTTATGTTGGTTTAAATTTCATGTTATAAATTATAGGATTCTAAGATGTAAGGGAAAAATGTTCCCCATGATGCAGACTACCTACAGTTCCAGCCACAAAGATTTATATAAGACTCATTGGAGATGAAGGATGGAGAGGTACTGAAGATTGAGACTGGCATGGTTCATCTGGTACATTGGTGGGCATGTCACAGAAGGCACAACTTAAAAAAACCACCGAAACACCACAAAACAAATGAAAAAAACCCAAACCCTTATTTAAACTGAGGATACTTGGCGGGGGTTACTTTTAAATATGGATAGTTTGAAATGCAGGTTTCTGAAACTCCACAACATGAAGGTCAGGTAACAGAAGAAATGAACAGTGATAAAGAGAGATGCTTCATAAACCTTAAGTGGTTTCATTTCATTCCTGTGTTATCTCTTCTGTCATCCACCCTAGTGTTTTATTCAGTGTAATCTTGTGTTCAAAACTTTCTTGTGAATTTAAATCTGCTATTAAGTTCACTGTATTCTGATCGTTTTAGTTTGATTTCTGTGTATAACAGTCTCTGGAGTGGCCTGTAGAAGCAAATATAAAACCCATATAAGACAATATGTTCTCTTCAGAGTTATTATGTTGACTGGATTCCTACTACTGGGACCTGGTCCTCTGATTCCGGAGATGAAATCTTAACTGGCTCGTATTTCAGCTGTCACGACCATGGGCAAGCCACTTCCTGAGAACAGCATGTGCCTCAGTGTTACACTTCTTCAAAAGTTGAGTTCATTTCCTTCTTGAGTAACATGAAGTGTTCCAGAAAGACTGCTGTCAGATTTTTCTGGATAAATATTAGCTAATCTTTCCCTTTCTTACATGAAATTGATAATTAATCTAAGCCACCTGTATGGCAATCTGTCATGAATGTTCAGGAATTGACAACTGATTTAATGAATCTGAGAAGATGTGATGTTTACAGCATTTCTGTAATGGAGCCACACTTACTATGAACTTAAACCACTTCCCCCCTTCATTCGCGCTTTCTCCTCATCCTCTGTGGGCTTTTGTTTGGAAACCAAATAAGCACAGCAGGGTATTTTAGTTTTGCCTGTATTCTGTGCCACATCTCACATTTTACAGGGTTTTAAGGAAGCCACTACAGTAAGTATTTAAATATATCTATGAATTAGCATGTGACATGCTTGTTTCACAGTCTTTCTCAGGTGAAAGTTACAGTTATGATGGGGGTATTTGCCTGTTAGAAGTGTAGTCTTTCTTTGTCGAAAACTTACTCCGTTATTTGATCTACTCATTTATGTACTTTGAACCACCATTAATTCTGACACACAACATAAAAGATCAAGGCTTCTCCAGCACTTGTTTCATGAGAAGGGAGATTTCAGTCTCTTCTGACCACTAGAAGTGGCCTGCTCCACCCCACCTCAAAGTCAGGTGAAGGCTACAAGCCCTCAAGCGAGTCAGCAAGAATTGAGGCACTTTCATGGGTACCAGCTCTCTGCTCAAAGCAAGGACAACTTGGGTCAGGTTCCTCAGGGCTGGTCCTGTCAAGTTTTGGACATCTCCAGGGGTAGGGATTGCACAGTCTCTCTGACCTACCTGTTAGTGTTTTACTGTCCTAATGGTGATTTTTTTTCTTTTTTTTTCTTCCTTTTAACAATAGTTAATTGCAGTATTCCTTGTTGCAACTTGGTGTCCATTATCTCTCATCCTGTCACTTGTGCACCTCTCAGAAGAATCTGGCAGTCTTTTTCTCTCAGTAGTTGAAGATTGCTTCAGACTGTGTTTGAGACTGGCTGCATTTGCCCTTGTTTTGGTGAACCTTCTCTGTCTTGCAGAGCTTCAGAATTTTCAAGAAATGGTATTCTGCCTTTAGTAGTTCCTTGGACCTTATTTTTTGCATTTTGTTGAACATCATCTAAGATTGGTTGACAGGGGTAAACAATATTTTTGTGTAAGAATCAGGTTTTCTGTTTCAAGGTCTGCAATGTGGGCATATTTGGGATCTGTAAGGTGTGTAATTTGGATTTGATAATCATATTCTCAAAAGCTGCTTTATGAAGGATAGTCATGCCTTTGTAGGTCGTACTTTTGCTACAAAAACTCATGACAGTTTGAGTGCATTATCTCACCAAAGCTGTGTATATTTCGCTTGAGGCAATGGCTAAACACCATAAACCTTGATTGTTTCCAAAGGTTCAGAGAGGCCCAGGGATCCTGAGCTCTAGTTTATGCTGATTGACCATAATGTATTTGAAGCTTATCTTTCTATACCTCATTGACTTGGAGTATGTAAGTGTTTGCATAATATGAAAATGGTAAATGGAAGAAAGGCACCAATTACCAAATATGAACCAGATTTCAGGGTGATAAGACGTTCACTTTCCTTACAGATCTGGCCTTGCTATTCCTTAATCCTGGCAGGAGGATGATACCAGGAGGTTTTATGTATACTTGGCTGGATAAAATGATCTTTAAATAAGTTTAATTAGTAACTATCTGTTTTGTTGTTTATGGTTTTTTTCCAGGGTTCTCAGATGAGAGATAACCTGATGAGCGAAGCATTTACAGCACAGGTAAGTCACACAACTGATTATATTCAAATTTTTTGACTAAAGTATTGAATTTATTGATGTGAAATTGACAACCTGCAGATTAGCAAAGCAAGGACTAGATAGTACTCTAGAAGTACTAGCAAAATGACAGATACAGAGTTGGAGAATACAGCACATAGCTGTAAGTCATTCTAATGCTGACAGACCGCTTCGAAGGCATAAAATCGTATTAGAGAAATAAGTCATTTTCCCGTATCGACTCTCTCTTGAATCTCTTCATTGAAACACTAGCTTCCAGATCCGTAAGTCATTCTTATATGCCAGAGACAGTTCAACCTGTTGTTTCCTCAGCTGCAGTTTGTGAATTCCCTTCTGTTTTCTGTGGACGTGTACACCCCTGCCTTCTCTGGTCAGCTGTCTCCTGCCATAGAGAAGCGTAAGTGGTGTTCTCTTCCCCTGCCTTCAGAACAAGTAAGAGGGTGAATTTACCCTGTTATTTTAAGGGGGATGTTCCTATAATTTGGGAGTAATGAGATTAATTACTTGAAAAGTAAAGGAAAGAGCTTGCATTTCTCTTTACTGTGTAATAGATGCTATTTTTCTGAAGTAGATTACTGAATTGTATACTACAGAGGTGTGTCTGTGAAGAAATAAGTAGCTGATCATATTAGAAGTTTGAGTTTATATGAAACAACGTGAGTTGATAGACAAATATGGCTTGAGATTTTTCTCTAACTCTCATTAGTTCTTGTCAACAGCATATTATCAGATTAGGAGTATTTTACCATCAGAATAAATAACTGAAAATTCATGCTGGACCCTGTGCTCCAAGGAGCTTCTACTCACATTGGTCAGATGGAGCCCACCTGGGAGGACATTGTTGCTAGCTGCTTATGATTATTGTGTATTAATCCTCTCATGAGTGTCACATGCAAACCACAGCTCCCATTATCTTTTCACTTTCCTCACATCATCCTTCTTGTCCGACCAATTTCTGTCTCTCTCCATTGCTCCTTTGAAGTGGGTTTGCTCTTTTCAGCTCCAGCGTAGGCATTTCTGCATATGCAGCTCCCAGCTGCGTTCCACAGGCCTATATTCCAGATGCCAGTGAGAACCAAACAAAGCATTACTGTCTATAGCACAAAGTATATGGGAATACATCTGGAAGAGGGAAGTATCAGCTGCCTGACAACAAGGAGGCCACTGTGGATGAAGAACTATTGTAAGAAATTGTGGCAAGAGGAGAAATAAGCTGTCCACTTTAAGTTCCATTTATTTTTTACTTTGCTTTGACAAACTAAGAGTTTTAAGCCTACTGCTGGGATATTAGTTATTTCTTGTTTGAAGTATTGTATTTAGCACTGTACTGTAGTATTGTGGACAGGTTGTGAAGGGGGTCAACACTGGATTCAATTCTGTATCTATTTAAGTGGACTCTCTGCCGTCCCACATATTTTGCTTAGGGATCATTTGTTCTTTAACAGTGTTCTGTTAGTGACATGACTGAGCTCAGTTTTTGGCAGATGAGGTTCAGGATGGGAGACTGTTTCACAAGTAGACAAAATCCACGTGCCTTTGCTGTGCCTCAGCCTGCCTGTGTGTTGTCTGCTCTTCCTCTGGGCCGCATACACAATGTGAGCCCTCCAAATCTGTGGGGACTCTGGGGGTGATGAGGCGTTTGTGTCTCAAACAGTGTCACAGAGTACATGCCAGCTGTGTCTGATCTGTTAGGCTTCAGACTTTCATTAATCCAAACAGGGCCCTCTTTTGATCCTCACATCACTTTGCATGACAGGTTTCTGGGCATCAGAATTGGTACTTAGGTGACTGGACTTGATATGCACACAAGAACAGTTCTTAAAAACTTAAAAGAACAATGTCATTTGTGCCATAGCACACCTAAATCAGATTGTTTCAGAACACCTAAAAGAGCTTACATCCTCTTTCATGTTGAGAGTAACATCATAATATTCAGGATTATTCCCCTCCCCCCCCCCCCTCCGAGAATCTTAAACATGAAACACTGTTCTTCACACTTGATTTTTATAAAGTCTGGATTTCTAAGGGATGTGGGGCACTGGATGTCCTATTTTCTGTGCTGGTATTGGGGTAGTTGCAGTTCTAGTTTTAGTTTCAGCCCTTTATAAACCGTACCAGTATAATGTTGTTCAGCCAAAAAGCAGCTATTACATTTGTACTATTTAAGTACATTGGACAAGTGGCAGTAAAGTAGACAGTAACAGTTTTCTCTCACTCACATTTTTCAAAACATATTTGATAGCCTCAGTGTTATAGTCAGGAAAAGCAGCCCTCTGGTTCTATCATTTTTATTAAATGCCACTGCTTTAAACTAACTGGCAGTAGGCTTTTTTCTACTCACCAAGCAGTTTACTAATTTAGATAACTCCTCAGTCATCAAAGCCTCCTTCTTTGGTCCCACCACAATCATTGTGACAGTTCCAGGTAAGAGTATTTGGCAGGGATAGCTCAAGGGTTCATTCTTTTCAGAATGTTTACTTTACCTGACATTTCTTTCCTGGGTGCCACAGTGATTAGTCATCTGTATATTATTTAAGGGAAGCTAAGGAATACTATTCTCTCCGTGTAAGAAACAGCTAGGGAGTGTATAATAAAAATAAATAAATAATAAAAAACACTCAGCACTGAAGAAGATGTGCTAGGAAAGCATTAAAATAAGTTGCACAGCAAGTGCAGAACAGTGTGTGCATGTGTATTCTAGGTAGGGCAGAGAATATTGACTGCCATCCAGATTGCCTGAAAATTCTCACTTATAAACCACTGTAAACAAGATTGCTTTGATTTATTTTTAATCTAAACAGACTTTACTGTTTGTGTTGATATTTTCCATGTTGGGCTTCCTCCTGGGGCAAAACATTTGGAATGACTATGATCAAAATGGCTTGGTTGTTTCTGGAAAGGAAGTGAATATGTATTGGTCTGTATAAAATTTTGAGTACTCCCTGCCCTCCCCACCACCACCACCCCCAGTTGCATCTTTCTTTTGTTATTTCAAAATACCGTCAAAATCTGCTGTCAAAGTGTGATCTTTCCTTGAAGTACCGGTTCCTATGAGAAAGACACTATTGTTGTTTTATTCCATGAGCTGAAATGATAGATGTCTGTACAGTGACTTTAACTATTGCCAGTGATTCTACTGAGCCACAGGCTTGTCAGTAGGATTCCATGCTATGGCATTTGTGGAGAGCTGGATAGTTCTGAATTTTTAGAAACTTGGTAATTTACAAATAAAAACTGAGATTGCAAGTCGAGAGTTTAAAATCAGGGTGAAATCTGCTGGATAAAGCATGGATAGCACACACTTAATGAGCAGTTCAAATATTTCAAATCCAATATTTTATTTTTTCTGTTAAGTGTGTGCCTTCAGGCCCTTTTTATTGCATGCTTTTCAAAACTTGCTCCAGAGACAGAATTATTAATTTCCTCCTAGGTTTCTATATAGCGCTCAACACTACAGTGCTTCACAAACCATTAATGAAGTTATTTTCACAACACCCTGGTGAAATGAGAAGGAATTATTGTCCTCATTTGACAGATGGAGACTGGGACACAGTAATTCAAGGTTGAAAGTACCTACTAATTTGGGAACCCAGTCTGAGACATCCTGCTCCAATCTTTTTCAGAATATTTAACATTGGGTAGCAAGCTGAAAGCCCAGCTCCCTTTAACTTTAGCTGCATTTGTGAGTGATCAGCACTTTGAGCAAGGTACCCAGGTTTCAAGTCGGCTATGGAGCACATGAGGAACATAGAAGTGATGACCTTGTGTGAAAGGCTTGGTTTTAAAAAACTTGTCCTGTATTTCATAGACTGTCTTGTAACAAAAGCAGGTGTAGACTGCAAACTCTTCAGGGCAACTTTTAAACTACCTTAATCAGGAGACTGATTTTTTTTTTTTCTTTTCTTCCTGCATTCCTCGCTCATTACACAGCTATGAACGTCAGCAATGCAGGGGGCAGCCCTTCTCCTTCTCAGGCAGCAGTCTCCTGCCCTGCACTGATTCATCCCGCAGACAAGTCCATGCCATGCACTGCATGAAACGGTAACCTTGTGGAAAACTCAGTTTGTGATTATATAACTAAGTTGTATGATGTGTTTACTAAATGCCAAACTCTTGTCCTGTCTTTGATCACAAACAACTAAAGTCTGAGGTGTATCAACAGAAAGAACTACAGAGTACTAATGAGGTGGCAGGTATACTGGCATAAAATGGCTCTGCAAATGTTTGTGTAGGCAGATATAGTTTGAACAGTGATGACTACTGCTTAACTGTACCAATTTCCTCCCATTCCCCATCTCTTGTCCCTTGTTTTGTACCTAGATCCCAAACATTGTAGGGTAGGGTCTACTATGTTTTGCTTGTATAGAACTTATTATAATGTGGTCTTGATCAAGGGACCTCAGCTGCTCTCATGGAGTCCCTCCTTGTTCACATTATTCATGTTATCATCTGAAAAAAATTAGTCTTTCAACTGCTTAATTGAAATATTTGCAATATATACTGTCCTCTGTGGACCCTAGTGGTGATCACTGACAGTTTGCTATGTGTATTGCCCACCTAGAATGTTGCAGGGAGAATTACAATTTGTTCACTAACTTTTGTTTCTCTTAAGTGAATTTAATGTGTTTTATACTTTTCAATTTACTAAAGTGCTAGTAGTTTATTAAAACAGAACATTAAATTGACCTGTATACCTGTATCACAGGACTGTTGTGAAGATTAATAATTAGATAATGTTTGTAAAGCACTTTTTATAAGTGAAAAGTGCTATAAAGTGCTAAGTATTATTATTGCAGCATGATAGAGATCACAAAACACAAGTGAATTAGCTCTAGGTTTAAACCTTATAAGGCAAAGCATACCGGGGGCAAAATAACATTACAGTTATTTTTCTTACATCCAGCACTTCATTAACTACCACATAGGGTTATATAACTCTGTGAGAGTCTAACTTAGTAAAGTTTATAATCATAGCAGGAAAAGTTCTCACGGGTTTTGCAGGCAGGACTTGTGTGTACAGCTTTTAAGGTCATACAGAGTTCCTCCAGCTATGCAGCATTAGTGCCTCCAGTTGCATGTAGGGACATCCCTGCCCACTGGCTCTCTCCAAGTTAACCCCTACCACAGGAATGCCACTGTCTAGCTTCGATCATTCATGTCACTAAATACAGGTCTTCACTGCATGTAAAGTGGCATAATACCATTGAATTAATACATACCTCTGTATCTTCTCAGGATTTTACTATGCTTTCTCTCGCCAGCTCTTTTCCACGGTCTCCATCACTCCTTAATCTCTGCTTTTCCTCTAAATTTTTGCTGAAGATGTGAGAAAGACACACTCCAGCAAATCCATCACTTGTTTTCTGGCTCCAGTCAAGTCTTTAATGTCTTTGAGAAAGTCAGTCAGCACTTCCTTTCCTCTTTAATTGTCACTTCTTGCTTATCTTGCTGCAGGTGGCCTATTGCTACTGCTGCAATCATTGCTTTTCCTGAGGATGCCATAAACACAGAATATTTTCTGAAGTCCAGTTCTGGTGCTGCCTGTTTTCTGCTCTATCCTCTGTAGGATGATCTTGGGCCAAAACCTTGAGAAGTGGCATTAGTTACTTGGTATAGCTACCTGCTGTTTTCTGAGAAGAGGAATGTGAAGTAGCCTCCTCAGAGAAGTGGTGTGCCAAGACTTTGGAAGACAGTCCATTAAGAAAAATTACATGCCTCTTTCAGTTGGATTTAACTTCTTCTAGGCTATTTGTTTATTACTGTTTTTTTTGGGGGTGGGTGGGGGGGGGGTGTTTCTTGTTTATTTTCCTCCTTCCCTCCCTTCCTCCTATAGGAACTGTCAGTACACAGCCTCTTAAATGCTAGCTGCTGGTATGTGGACTGACTCTACAAGTTCCTCTTCATTTTACACTAGCCACGCTAGTCTGACTGAAGCATTCCTGTCTTATCTTTAAAAAACAAAATAAAACCCGCAAAAACAAAATATGTGCACCAAGGCACCACATCCCCCACTACAATTCATGTCAAATTACTGTGGTGAGTTTGTTGCATTTGTTTGCTTCTGAAATGTGCAAAATCTGTGTTGAAATGTCAGGTCTTGTATGGTGAGTGCTGAAGAGAAACCATTTACCTTGAGCACCAGGTACATGAGCTTCAGGGAAACAATTTCTGGACACTTCACAGGTGTTTGTCAGGATCTAATTGCAGCTCAGAGCAAATTTGCAAAGCACCTGTGCTGGGAGACACCTGCAGTCTACAGAGCTCACAAGATCATGGCTTCTTATCCATATTGTCTTTAGACATCCTCCACATACCCTTCTTCAGGCAGTCTCAGGAAGGTGATGCTGGGGTCCTCTGTAAGAAGGACTCAATCTGCCATCACATCCAAATGCTGACTGTGACATACAGTCACCATGTGGGCTAGAACAGATAGAGGCTGCAGAGAACCACAGCCCTGTGACCTGCCCTGGTCCACAAGCACATTCATATGTGCAAGAGTGGTAGCTGAGGCTGCCCTGCAGGACTTGCCCATGAGGTAGCCATGTTGGCCCTTCTGCGGGAAGCGAGGTAAGCAGAGCTGAATTTGATCATAAGCACAGCCCAGTGCCTCTTGTACATACTGGTACTGGTAACTTTGGGATATAGATATGAGAGGTGCTAGAATGAAAATGTAGATGAACAGGCAAAAGATTTGATTTATGGATCTACTGATATATTTCTATTATATTTGTGGTTTTGTGCAGTGGTATGATTTCTGTATGAGTAACACAATGAGGGGAGTAAGCTGTAACTCTGTAAAGGGAAGCTCCACCTTATCCAAATTGGAACCAGCTGATTCCAAAAACCAGCAGAGTGGGGAGGGGATTATTTATAGTCAAACCAGCAAGGGGAGGATTATTTATAGCCAAACCTGGAAGCAGGGTGACAGGTAGTGAGGAGTACTTGGGTCAGGCAAAGACATCTGCTGGGTATGTCAGCAATACAAAGGTAACCCTGTATCCAGTAGTAAATGATAGGACAGAAATTACAGCTGACCTGGAGGAAGAAATGTTGCAGAGGCATATTTGAGGGAAGTAACAATGTGTCAGGCAAAAGAATTAACTAAAATTAGGTATGCTAACAAAAATGAAATCTATGTACCAATGACGGGTTTAAAGTCAAAAGTAGGTGAACTAGGTGTCTGGGGATGTAAGAGGACTGACCTTTCAAAGTAAGTGCAACTCAAACAGTTGATACTAATGCAATGTTGTAGTACGTAATTATTAACTGAGTAGAGTAGATCAGATAGTGGTGTATTTCAGTACATGGCTGTAAATGATGTAGGCCAGATCAGCCATGAGGATGGGGTGCAGCTTTCTGTGGTACAACCAGTTAATATTTCTCAGTGAAAAAGCATACAATAACTTGACAGAGAACTGCTGTTCTTCTAGTACAGTGTTTTTAAATGTTTAAGGAATATCCTAAGCTTTGTGTAAGTTCTTTGGTGTGGAGTTATTTTTAAATCAAAAGAAAAATGACAAAAAAATAATGGTAGGTTTATACTACTTGGCTGCTCAATGAAATTATGTTGAAGGCCTGATTCTTGTTCTCACTAATGTTGCTTGCTGTTACTCCGGCATTATATAATGTGGACAGAAATGCATGGAGACCTACTGCTTGAGTGTAAAGAAGGGTTAGTGTAAACTAAAATTGTTTGCTGTCTGTGTAGTTGTAAGGAATATCAAAGAGGTAGCATTTACCCATCTATAAAATAGTTGTATGTGACAACAGGGCAAGGTTTCTTGACAATTCAGATGATTACACTCAAGATCAGCTAGTTCTTCAGACAGGCACAAATGGAGAGCTCTCAGTCATACATGAATTGCCTCAAGGTACCTATCTATACTTAGTAATAGTGGCCACAGTATAATTAGGTTTCATCTCTTTGGAGAGAGAGCACAATAACCTCTGTGGTTCAACACTGGGAATCCATGACTGGACTGTTTAAACCATTCTGAAAAGTGCTTTGGGATGTTTGCAGTGTCTAAAGCAAATTTGATGAGCTAGAAAAAATCTCTTGCACTATCTCATGTTCTGGTCATTTTCTATTTTAAAAAGAAATTAATGAAGAAACAAAGTTAAAAACAGAAGAAACCTTGAGACAGTCAAAGAAAGACTTTACTGTAGGAGAGACTTAGATTTTTAATTCAAAGTGGGAAAAGGTGCAAAATGAAGACATCTAAAAAGCAGAGGAATGTTTTTTGGGGGAAAGAGAATGACTTGGTAAGCAAGAAATACAGAACTGGTCAAATGAAACTTCATGCATCTCATAATTACAGTATAGAACTCATTGCCATAAAATACCATGAGAGCCAAGCACTTAAGAGGATTGAAAAAGATGAGACATTCATATAGGTAATAAGAGAATCCAAATTATGTTAGGTACAATAAAAACTTTAATAAAGATGTAAAACTTTATGCTTGTGGACAGGAGTCAAACACGTGTGGATGGGGTTCCAAGGAAACTCCATGCTTGAGGTGATTATTCCATAATTTTCCTTTTGGAGTTTTTTGCTTTCCTTTGTAGCAATAGGTACTGATGCAATTCAGGATCTGCTGAGGAACTCTGTGTTCCCTTGCATTTATGTTTGTGTAGGAAGGGAGGAGAGGGTGCCGCAAGAATATGCTCCATTTCAGAGCCTCTCAGGAGGAAATAACTTTTAGACACTGCTGGAGTACACAAGCAAAGTAACCTGGCTGTAACTGGCATCAGGGCCTGACTCCTCAGTTGCACAGAAGAAAGACCTGGTCAGGTTACCGTTAGCTCTCAGCCCCCCATAGCTGAGCCAGAAGTGCATTCTGTGCAATGCAAAGTCCTAGATGACTTTCTGCAAACTCATTGTATTTTTGCCCCATCTTCTCCTTTAAAGTAAATTTATCATTTGCAGTATATAAATACATTATTTGTACTCAAAAACAATGGTTCCTTATATGTAATCTACCTCATACTGGCACTCTGCAGGTCACAGGTTGTGAGTGGTGTGTAAGTGGCAGTGCATGTTAGGTCTGTTGCCTGGGGGTCTTGATGCAGCCTCCAGCCTGCCAGGTGAGCCAGCAAAGCAGGTGTGCTTTCCACCCCTGTCCCCCATCAAACTGGGACTGCATCTAGCCACATGGTAGTCTGCTCACCTGGTGTCTGTTCTGCATGGCGAGCTAGAGAACTTTGGGAATTGCTTTCCCAAACCAAAGTGAGAGAATCTTACCAACTGAAAATGGCAGTAGATTGCTGCTAATGCTCTTGTCATTTCCAGAGGTAATGCATTTAATCCTGTCTTTCACTGTTGCTTGACCTTATGGCTGCTGTAGCCACTTTCAGGCACTGAATTAATCTGAATGGAAACATGGGCAAAAAACCACAGCAGCCACACTGTATTTATTATGAATTTGAGAAGGAAGAACAAACTGCTTCAGCACTGCTTCCTTCTCATACTTCATATCTCTAAAAGTAGCTAGTTAATTACATTCCATGGTTACTGCTATTGTAATATGTGCTTATTTGAAGTGCAAAGATAATCATCGATTGTACACTCTTGACTACACTATTAATGGTTTCAATACCACATTGTGTTTACATTTTGCTTTATAACTAACACTTAGCCATTGCGGTTTTATACATGTAGTAATTCAGTGAATACTGTCTCCATGTAATGCCCTTGCCATTTCATTCTGCGGTTTTAAGTGTTGTTTTTCTAGGAAGGTCTTGAAATGTGGGGCATTATGTATGAGTTATGCTAATTTGTTAGGGCAATGAATACATTAATTTCATTAGTAAATGGCCTCAAAGCAATAATTACCAGTGTAGGTGTGTCAGAAACGATCATGTTCAGTTTTGCCAGTTAATTATTAAGATTTTGTTCTAAGGGACCCAGATTTGACATCCAGCTTCAATTTAGCCATAAATAAGTCTGAAGTATATCGGGCTGAAGAAATCTAGCCTAGAACTTGTTTTGCTCTTAGAAATTTCTACATTTTGTCTAATTGTGACTGCCAATAAGATGCCAAAATAATTAGTGTCAGTGATATGTTTATACTATACCTCCCAAAAAGGCACATCATAATGAAAATAGCAATCGCACTTTCTCATTCCTCTTGTCTCGCCTTATGTTACAGAATGCTGAATTATTCAATGGCAGTATTACTTGCTAGTGCAGTATTAAATTTGAAATGGCTGCAGTTTATCGTTAAAGCTGAAGGGTGTTTTTTAATGGAGTTTACTTCTAATGGCCTAATTAGGTTTTTAAGTTATATCCATGCACTTCTTGAACTTTACATGGCTAACATGGTAAAGCAGACAAATGGAGGCACCTGTGCACCTGGATTACTTTCCATAGATGTGACCCTATTTTTAATTACAGTGGACCTGTTGAGAGCACCTAATAAACCACTGCTCAGTAATAATATGCTTTTAGGCACCTCACAACTGTATTTTTTTCCAAAGGAAATGAAGAATTGTGTACTTGAGCTGAGATACGTTTCTCAATTGTTAAAATGGTAGCAAATAAGAATTCACCAATGTTTCATTTTTGTAGTCTGCTTTGTAAAATAGACACATAGAAAGAGGCACAGAGGCCCTCTGTTCTCATCACTTAAGTTACTTACAGCTTCTTTCAAAACTTATGTTTTAAACCGCAAGGTGAAACTTTTCAGATCACTACAGAATATTGCTGGAAAAATTGAACTGATAACTGTTTACTGTCTCTTTCTGGTTACATCATTGAAGATGCTGCACTACTCAGTTTTATCACAGGAAAATGCACCATATATGGAAGCAAAGGACATATAGGTCTCCCTACATTTCCCATCAGTGGACATGGATAACAGCTGGTCACAACAGCTATTTTGGCCCTGAAATACATTTTATGTTGAGTTCAGGACTCCAGCCAAGCTCTTCAGATGTAGAGCAGCGGCCATCATTAGTCCAGTCCAGTAAGTATATACTCTGCACAGTTTGCTCCTTGACCTTATTTCATAATCTCAAGCAGAGTCAGTGAATAATGATATTACATCCAGCTTCTTAGATTTACAGATACAAAGAGTGGGTGTCTAATTGTGGTTTTCTTCTTTTGCATGATTGATAACTTTCCATTAGTTAAGCTGATATTCAGTTTGCCTTGGGACAGATATGAGCAAATGCAACTGATCTCACAATGAGTTTTGGCATGTATCTGGGCAGCCTGGTTACTTTACCTTCTTTCTGGTCAAGCTTCTGAGAAACCTAACCATGCAAGAAAAAACAAGTATTGTGCTGTTACTACAGTAATTGCAGGCCAGCTTACCCATTTCTCTTGCTGGATGGCTTTTATTCCGGACTGCTTCTTTGCTGCTCCAGTATTTGTTTAGAGACTCAGAAACCAAGGGAATGAGATCCTTTCTGTCTCAGATTGTGCCCTTTTCCCAAGATACTGGGAGGAAAATGAGTCTTCGTTGTTTATTAGGTAATTAAGTGAAATGTATTGACAGTTAGTATTCAAACAAATCTAGAGTGGCACAAATCTATCAGAGTAATTTAGGAATACTGTTCACCATAGAGATTCTGGAATATGTAGCAAAATGTAGACAAAATCCCTTCTTAAATTTTATTCCCAGAAGATAAATCCTCTGGGAAATCAGGTTTTGTAAGAAGCTGTCAGTAGCAAAGAACTTTTTTCCTCCCCTGATCAAACATCCTAGTCTGTCAGGGAATAGGTTGCCAGCAAGTCTCTTACTTACCTGCATATTCTTATTTTTTGCCATTAGTATTAAGTTTAAACATTTAAGGATTGATTTAATATTTATGGCACAGTTTAATAAAAGTTTAGTGATGTAAGGGAGCTGGTTGCAAAGATGTGCCCCACTAGAAACTCATTTACTTACAGAATCAAATGCTAAGTAAAATAAACAGCTTGGCTTTCTACTGACATTTTATAGCCACCTTAAGGGAAAGGTGGGGATGGGGGTTCTGTTGCCATGTGGGTTTAATTCATGAACTTCCACTCAGAGTGCTCAAAGGCAATACGGTAGTTGAGCCAACTTTCTCTGTTAAATCACAAAAAGAAAGATTTTTTTTTTATTTTTTTTTTTTTACCAAATACAGGGGATCAACTGCAGCTGCAAAGAGGAAATTTAGAATTATCATCATACCAGTATCAGAAGGTCCTTTATATTTATAGCTTCATAAAAGTTCACAGCTAGAGTATTTGCTGCCAACTCATAAAAGAACTAATGAAAATTTCTGCTGATTTTTTTTCATGGATAGTGATTTCTTAATCCCCTAAATCCTGATGAATTCTTATATTCAAAACATTTGTAAAAGAGGAGGGAAAAAGACTTCTTGTTGCCTTAATAGGGTAGGTCACACTTAAACTCACTATGGGACAAACTGTGCTACGGTTTTACTTGGGTAATATTGCCATACTCCAAGTGTACCCATAACACTAAGGTGACTGTTTGTGACCAGTATTACTCAATGTAAAAGGAAAAAGAAACCTTATAAAATTATGTTGCCTTTGTGAAGGTAAATTGCTGTATTGTTTGGATAAACTTTAAAATTTGATTTATAATCATAACAATGATTATTGTTTCAACATTAAAAAACTAATTAAGCACTAAGTTTCTTTCAGATAAGTAGTATTTGGCAGTAATGAAAACCTTGTGGTTTAATGTACCTCAAAGGGTGTTGTAACTGAATAATTCTCAGGCTCTCTGAGTTTTTGTGACTAAAAGCAGAAAGCTTTTTTTTATTTACATTCCTAAAACTATGAAAATTATATCAGTATTTTTCTCTTCAGTTGCTGTGGAAAACCATTCCTGGAAGGAGAAAGGAAAGCTAGTGATAGTAAAGAGTTAGGTGAATATTTATCAAATCTGAGGATAATATGAGTTTTAGTGATTTTTCTAGTTACAGATCATTACACACACACACACACCCCCCTTCCCCAGTTATTGTTATGTTTATAACGTCAAGGCTGCTCTAAACTTGTCACTTCTACATTATTGCTCTGTCCCTTCTTTGTGTAACCTCATCTAGCTGGAGAGAGCCTCTCCCAGCAAAAGCATATATTTTTGAAGTTTCATACTTAAAAGTTCAACTTGGAAGTATCTTTGAAATTACGTAGGGAGAAATGTTCTGGATTCTAACAGAAGGGTGTCACTTGGTACCACCAGAATAGAGAGCATGTTTCAGAACCAGAATGTTTCCAACCCTACTGCTGTAAGAGGATTTACCCCTCAGAAAGAGGAGCTTCTTTAAAGGAGCTAAACTGGCATCATAGCATCACTCTAGTTTTACGTTTAAACATACAAGTAAAATGACTTCCATAGATGTGGCACTGGTAACTGGGAGAAAATCATAACAGATTCTGAAGCTCTGAAAAGAGCAGAATCATGTAGAAGCTGCCCTTTGTGGGAAGAATGAGGAGGAAAAGAGTGGAAAGTGTTGGGGGGAAGAAAGCTCCGTTATTTTCACCATGCTGGTTCTTTAGCTTTCTGAGTTTGTGAATAAGGGCAGTGTCTGCTTAGTTGTGAAAACCTGTTTGGTTTTTTTTCTGCCAAAGAGTAATAGTGCGGTGCAATATGACCTCTGTCTGAGAGACACACCTAACAGCGTTGAGCCATTCAGGCTATCCTCTTAGCCCAAGCCATTTTATCATTTTGCATGCAGTGTGCCTCAAGCTGTGTAGCTATTTATTGAACTAGGCCATGTTACTGTTTGACTGAGAGGAAGACAAATGTTCCCTATTATCCTTAATTTCCATATAATTGTTTTAATCTTTGTTTTATAATAAATGTATAAAAGTGCCCTGAGGGAACTTTTTGTTTGGTATTATAGGTGTCTCATTTAGAGTCTAAGCAAGATGGAAATGTTCAGGTCTGCCTTTTCTTCTGCTCACCTGAATGGTTCACAAGATGCACTCCAAAAATAAAATACTCAGCCATTCTCACTGCAGAACTCTACCTCCACACGTGAAAGCACGTGAGGCTGTGGTTCCCATCCGTTTCATTCTGGATATATTTAGCAAATCAGATTAGAACAACTGACAGCTATGGCTGGAGAGATGTGCTCCTGCCAGCTCCAGAAAACATTTAGCTATTGCTGGGGGATTGTATGTTCCAAGTTAAAAGGAACTGGGGAGTGGGGGAAGAAGGAATATCTAACTTAAGACTCACCACTGCTTCCTCTCTTGCATCTTGACTGCATGTTTATTCAAAGAAGCTGAACAAGTAGTCTTACATAAAGAAAATTACAGTTTCCAAAACTTCTGAAGGGTCAAGGTTTATGAGACTCACAGGAGTCTCGTATGGAGTCCTTTCAGTTTGGCACTCTACCTAGGTGTTTTATGCCCAGTTAATGACAGCTTGTGTCACTTAGTTCCCAATGGCCAGCTGCCTGCAACCTTCACTCTCAGACTCTTTAATTCATAGTGGCATTTTCAGCTGTGTCTTTGTTTAGGGATGGCTACTTCCGGATGCCACTCCATCCATACACCTGAACTTCACTCACACAGATCTGCTAACGTGAGGACTCCCTTGGGAGTATCCCCACAAAGAGCATACTTTGACACAATTCCTCCACACCAGTCTAATCGGAGGGAGTTAGAGAAGTAACAGAGAATAAACTGATAAGGGGGTGAAAGAAGATCCTGGAGAGTTTTTCTGTTTGATTCCATAGAAGTTAGAATAATGGCAACCTATCTGCGGAGTGGAATGGAACATTATAATCCCACTGTAAAACATCTGTGGGATGCCATAGGAAGCCTATAGAAAGTGTAGCATTATATAATGTATTTCCATAAGGGTATTATTATATGATTTTGATGGGAAGTGGTCCAGCTGCTGGAATTAGCAAGGTGGGAGGGTTGTCTGTGCATGCCTGACAGAACAGAGAAATATGGAAAATTCAGATAGTTCTTTCACAAGTTATTTTCAAGCCTGAAATAGAGCCCAGTCTTCAGGGGAAGAGCGAGCATCCTGATTTCACCAGATGTTAATGTTTAGTTCTATGGTCCCTTTAATAACAAGCCCAGTGAAAAGGGGAAAGTCATATGAATACATTTTTTGACATTTTGTTTATTAGCATTTTATCTAGGCTAGTAGTAAATGAATAGACTTGTCAGCAGAAATCTCATGGTGAAGCAAATAAAGAATCTTAATAGGCAGGGAGAACAGAACTAACGGCAAATTGCTCACAAAGAGCTCTAATTTATTGGTTTCTTTTTCATGAAGATTCTGTTCTGGATTCTGGCTTTGCCAGAAGAAACAGCTGAATGATGACATGGGTTCTCAGAAAGAAACAGCGCTGTGGGAAAGGGGAAGACTTGAGGAAAGAGTCTATTTCTTTTGACACTTTCTTCAAAATACTTCATACCGCACAGTGAAAAGTTTTCGTAGTTTGATTTGTTGGTTTCAGTGAACTGGCCAAGTCTGCTTTTATAGAAGTGCTGTGATGCCTGATTCTTCTTGTAAGTGACTGACTGCAGTAAAAGAACAAGTGAGGGCTTCTCTGGGTCTCTGTTATGCAAATAATGCAGAGCCCTGGGTTCAGGATATGCCACTTCATGGACTACTTCTTCTGGCTGGGAAGAATGGACACACCTGTACCCACTGGTACTGTTGGCACACTGCTCTTGGGGCCAGTAGCATTACTGGTAGGTATGGCACTGCCTCATTTTCTTCCCCCACCCTAATTAGGCCAGCCTGTTCTCCCAAAAAAGGGAAGAAGCTGCAATTTCCAGGTTAAAACTAAGAAATTTGTTTGAAGTATGATTAGTGGTTACAAGCTGGACATTTTCTATTTCATTACCAGCTGTGCAGTCAACAGCAATCACAAATGTAGAGCATACAACTAAATAAAGTTGTATGATTAATAGAAATAAGTATTGTCTGCACTGCATTCCTCCCAAATCAATTGGTGCGATGGAGACTGTATCTGTAGGACTCTTCAGCCAGGTGGCCACGAGGAGCTGTCATATATCACAGCACATTAGAAGTAGCTGTGGACACTTTCTCAACACAAGTCATTATTTGCCAAGATTACTAAAACTTTTCTGACCCAACCCATTCAGCCTTCAGTTTTATGTTGGTGGTATTAGGGAAAGTGCTGTGTTTTCAAAAAAGTAATTGCTGAGTGACCTCATAGGGCAAGTTCATCGTCTTATTCCTTCCCTTGCCTTGGACAAGCAGAAAGGCACAGAATGTAATGATGCATCCTTAAAAGTGCTTGAAGTCAGGATGGAAAAAGGTGGAGAGGTAGGAAGTGGAGTAGAATAGGACAGGTCAGATAATTTTAGGGAAATAATTTCTTTGATTAATTGCATGTCCTTTTCCAGTCTTAAACTCATTTTCTGAGCCTCTATCACTATCACCTGACCTTGTCAGAATGTCATTCTGAAGTATACTATCCCCCCACCCCACCCCCAACCAAAACCAAAACAAAACAAAAAAATCAAGGAAGAGAAAAATGCTGAAACATGGCAATCCAGAAGTTATATTATTTTTATTTTGGTGCTTTATTGGTATTTTAATTTATTGCTCTATTGGGAGCGCTCGTGGCTCTCAGGTGAAAGGAAGAATGAAAGGACAGATTGAGCCATGTAAAGGTAGTAAGACAGTAGAACTGGTTTGATTATGTAGGCTAATTGCATGTTGTTGGTTTTTCTTTCTCCTTTATGTTCCTAAAGTGAATTCTTTCCGTAAATCCAGTACACTAATTTCTGTTCTAATAAAGGCTTGTCAGGCTTTTTCTCCTGCTGGAACAACAACTTTAGAAAACAAAAAAATCTGTTGTAGCAACTCAGGAAATGTACTTGTAGTTTCTCCTGTGTTTCACGTTTTCTTTGTCCCAGACACTGACATAAGAACGACAAGATTCCAAGAATGTGGTTTAACAAGCCTGTAACTTTACATAATGTTTCAAGGAACTATCTGACAATGATTCATCCAACACAGGTCATTCATCCTATTGTAATCCACTTTGCAAAGGGCTCCTGTCAGCGCTCTACCCCATTAACCAGGCACAGCACCATTGCTGAGACTTCACTGCTCTCCCCTCATGCAAAGCAGGGAGAATTGACTCCTCACTGTTCAGGAGATTCAGAGCTGCAACCCGTTCTTCACCAGCTCGTTTTATTAGTAAGTGCTTTCCCTTATGCTACTGCAATTCTAACTTTGTAAATGGACAAGAAGCCCTTTTGAAAAATTCTCTGTGAACAGGAATTTGCTGAATTGCAACTCTTCCTTTCTCATCCCTGAAGAAGAAAGAAAAAGAATAAAATAAAATTTGTCACGTTTGGTCACCATGAAGATGCTTCTCTTCTCAGGTCCACAGAGACTGTGTGATGTGCATGGGAAGGTTCTGAAGCATAGTAATTTTACTATGCTAAAGCTGCTGTAATTTTTTAAAAGTCAGTTTTCTAGATGGAAACTGAAGACAAGAGGAAAAGTTTATAAGGTCTTTTGATTTAGTGGGGGTGGACAGAAGAATGGGGAAGGGAAGGGAAAAAAGACTTAACATCTACAACACTGTTTAGTCAGAATCTGCTGACACAAGCTCCTCTGTTGGCCTGTAAGATAAGAACGGAGTAAGTTCTGGTACCTTATAGTACCAGTTTTGAAGGTGCCAAAAGCTTTTGCAGCTCAGAAGAAGCTTCTTCATCTCTCAGGCTGCTGGAAGTGGGCCCTAACTTACTAGAGACCCTTGCATACAACTTCAAAGGCTGGGTAGCTTGCAAACACTGGGGTTTGGGTGGGGTTTTTTTTCTGAATGGGGTGTTAGCTTTATGAAAATAAACATTAAATGCAGCCTTGTTTACTCACAGCAATGTCAAATTAATTTCATACTGCCAAATGAATAGGGTTATGAAACATCTAGTTCCTTTCAATAAAGAAATCTCTGAAGATTTAACAAAAAATATGCTTTTATGCCCCCATATTTCTCAGTTCTCCTTTATGAAGGAAAAGAAATGTGATCAAAATATTCAAATCCTGTACTTTTTTGCCTGGACACTTGTGTTTTGGTCTGGAGATATATAAAACTTACATTCAAGCACTTGTCTTCTCATAATGTTATGAAAAGTAGTTTTTCTTCAAATGGTCTTAATTTTCTGCATGATATTATCTTTTCAAGCTGATGTAAGACTGGGATGTGATATTTGCATATTCAAGATGAAACTGTATAGCTTAACAGCGTTTCCTCTTGTGTGTGGATTTTTTTTATTATTATTATTTTTACTTGGTGGACTCTAAGAAACAAGTCCTTCCAAAAGGATTTCCTTGACTCTTCAGGTGATTTTGCTGTTGTTTTTTTAAGCAGGGGAACTTTCACTGGACTGTTCTAAGATGTGCTGTAGTATTATAATAAAGTGATGATTTGTACATATATTGGACATAATTTCCTTTTCTTGCAGGCATGTAATGTAGATTTCTTGAAGGAGAAAGGGATGATTTTGATTTAAATTGCATAGTAGACAGGACAGGGACAGATTATCATTAGAAATGGGTGAGGGTGGAAGGGAAAAAAACGCTTCCGACTTAGGTAGCGTGCCAGCAACATACTGCTTTGATTTAAAATATACCCAACTAAAAGAGGTTGCACTGGAAGAGTTGCCATACTGGATATCTATGGAAGTGTTGTGACGGTTGATCTTTGGTATTTGGGAATTAGTGAATTAACAGTACTTCCTGCTGGACTATCAACAGCCTGGCAGGCAGATTTCATGTTTCTGTTCCTCATTTTTCTCTTCCCTTAATCTCACCATAATTAATTGAATCAAAACCTAGACAGAACTGAAGCACTCACATTTTGTCACTGTACATATGTGGACTTGATGAAGTGCCTCTGAATCATGATGCTGCCTGTCCCTTCAGTTATCAGAAACTTACCAGAAACTGGCTTTGTCAGTGATTTAAGTCTACCCACAACAGTGGCCTCTTTGGGTCCTTGTTTGCACCTATGCCACGCTCAGGTGCTCTGTTGTTTTGACTGTCCCCAAATTAACTCTAAAACTTGGAGGCAGTAGGCGGTGGGTTCTCCTGCCTTCAGCAGCCTGAGACAGTACGCACAATCTAACAAACAGAGAAGCATAGCCACTTTTTTTTTTTCTTTTTTAAATATTGGTAACATTCTGTAATAGAAAGTCCTATTGATTGATTCTTTGAGTTTAGTTTTGCTAATCCCTGGGCACAAAGCTTGGGGAACTTGATTTTCACAGTGTGCTGCAGGCCTGATGTATTTCACCAGCATTTAAATGTGGGTGGGGAGCTGTGCTCATGTGCACTGCAGTTGATGCTGGTGGCTGGGTCTGAGGTGACCCCATGGCTTGGTCTTACTGACTGCTGCATTTCAATTTGGCAATTTTACCATGCTGATCAGGTACTCAGAAATTTTATTTTTCTGTAAATGCTAAACGTGTGATTGCAGCTACAGTACAGACTGTGTGCTACATGTGGCTTTTTAGAGGACTGTTATTTCCACTTGTTCTTCTATATCATATTCTATTATACAATGAAAGTCAGACTATATTTGTTCCTACCTAAGCCAAAATGAAGTTTGTCACCCATTGCCTGTCTCAGTGGTTTGTGTGGGAAGGGTGCTTGTGCAGGACTCGTCAGTGGTGCGGAGCTTTGGTGGTTCTGCATAATGGTGCCTCATAACATGGGAAAACCTGCCGAATCTGGTGCTTTCCCTTGCCCGTCGGAGTCAGACTCTGAATAGGCACTTAAACAGTGAATGGGAAGTGGAAAGGTGCCCTAATTTCTAAATTCTTCTATGTGAGTGATGTAGGTCACAAGTAAAATCTTTTTTATGACCTGCAATATTGGGATTGTATCTGTTTCAGAGCTCATTAAATTTTGATAACTAAGTTGGTTTAATGACACACTGTACTGTGGGTTTTTTTCTTCAATATGTATGTATGTTTAACATGATGATGTTTAAGGTGTGTAATTCAAATGGTAAATACTGGAAGGAAAAGTTAACTATTTTCTTCTCAAGCAAAGAGACTGTGTTTTAAAGGCAGCTGTAAAATACTTTCTAATTGAACTTATTTTGTCTGTAATACCTACTCTCTAAAATAGTGTTGCATTTTTAAGGTACTGTTTTGGTTTTCTTCCCCTAGCTTTATATTATGTAGTTTTCAGTTCAGTCTCAATTAGTCATGTCAGTGTATTTTTCCGACCCCAACATCTAAAATCATGCAGTTTGTAATATGGTTGGGAATTTGGATAGGAATTGCTATGCAGCACAAAGGTGGGTTTTTCAAAACCCTTCTACTGAAGACTGTGATTAAATGTTTTATACCTGTACTGTCTGCAGTAAGGGTATGTGGTATTAAGGAGAGCTGTAAAACCTAAAAACTCTAGACCTACATATGATTATTCATATTAAATTGAAATAAATTATGTTGCTCCATGAGAGATTTTTCCAGCTCTAAAGCAAGATTTGTTGTGTTTCTCTAGCTCCTTTATTTTTGCATGTGAGATACCGGCTGTGGAGGGAAGCATGGAGTGGTGCTCTGGCCTTTCATCTCTGGAGAGAGAGGGATTTGTAAATTGGATAAAGGTCAGTAGGGAATATTAGTTTAGCTGGTGGTGTCAGACAAGTTCTTCTCTAGATCACACCACCACTGTGCAATTGGCAAAAGTATGGTAATAGGCTGTGGTCTGTCAATTTAATGAGTTATCGAGGGGGATCAGAAGGATCGAGAGAGGTTTTTAGTATCCACTGCAATGCTGTGCAAAAATCTCTCACAAAAAAAGGGAGATGCTTTCATTATAGCCCTGAAAGGGAAGTGTGGGTTATTCTGTAGAGCTCTGGTCTGAACTGAGGTCCGCACTGGGCACTGTTTGAGGTATCCAGATGTGAGAGTTTGTTCGGATCATTCCAGAGAAGGCAGAACACGCCTTTCTCATGATGCCAGCTTTCATCTGAGTGTGTCTTCACCTTGCAGGAAAAAACTAACAAAAGGCACGCAGATGCCAGGGTGGGGTGCCTGGCCGAGTTCAGAAGCCACTCCGGTGTGTTCAGCGTGTTTGCACTACCGGTGAAGATGCCAACCTGGGACTACAATGTTACCAGCAGACTCTCACCAGGAAGCAGAAGAAAACAGGAAAGTTGTAGAGCTGCGCTGGTTTGCAGGCACTTTGTGTTCCCCTACTAATAAGCAGGTAGATGTAGCCTTTTTGTGACGATAGTATCATGCACAGGGCTGTAAAATATTCACACAGGTAGCTAATGTATTTTATATCTTCTCAGTTTGTCCAACAGCTTTGCAACATCTGTGAAAATACTTATTGTTTGAAAATTGCACTGAGAGTAATTCCAAGAAAATATTCTTGGTTTCAGACAGGTCCTTTGAAAATATTGATTTTTCAGAGTCTGAGAAGCATTTACACATTTTGTTAGTTACTTAGATCATGTGGTGTTTTTCCTGTCCCTGGCTATGCAATGTTGATTCTTAGAATGACTATTTTATTTCAGGTGGAAAGCGGCCTTTCCATCTGTTTTTCCGAATCACTATTTTCATGAACATTTGTCACTGAACGCATTCCTTGTTTAGATTGTGTGGGCAACTAAAATAAGTTGCAAATGCAGCCACAAAAAGTTAGATGGCTTTTTCTGAGCTCTGAGCAAAATTTTATTTTAAAAGTTTTGAAATCATCAAGGTCATGTTAGGCTATTAAGTAAGTATACAGTGTATTGTGTGGTAGCCTGGCTGTTGGTAATGTGCTTTAGATACATCTCTGTGTGTACTGGTTATGGCCTCTTCTGCATGCAGGTCACTGGATGTGTTCACAAGCTGACTACACACACAAAACATCACTATATTGCATGTTTCTATTACATCAAGCAGGTTTTGCGCATGCAATTGCCTTTTAAAGTGGACAATGTTGTCATACCCTTACACAGAAAAACCTAGGAACTGCAAATCTTCATCTCATTTCTCCTAAGGCTTTTTGGTGAGAGTCATTCTTTCTTTTCTTGCAAAATGACTGCAAGTACAGAGAGATTTGAGTGCTTTATCAGCATCATAACTATTCCTTGAGAAGGCTCTCCACATCTTGAAGTCTATAGCTATGGAAAATAAATCCATATTTTGAATATCAATTTTTCTTTTTACCTGTTTGTAAATGATTTATTGTAGTGGAAAGTCAGATGATGATAAGATAACACTGCTTAGAGGTCATTAAAGAGTTTTCAGGAAGTTTCTACAAAGGTACTGTTCTTATATTGTCAGTATGATAAGAAAACCAACAATTTATGTCAAAGTTTGCAAAATGTGTTTGTCTGATAAACAGTCTGCTCAAGGAACATCAATCATAATTCCTTCCTGGAGTATATTGTATGCTTCATGAAGTGAACTTCAGTGACTCTGCACATTCATGTGTTTGATATTGCCGTATCTTTCCTATTGTAGTGGCTATAATGCAGTGTGCAGCTTGGTGCAACATGTTGTACCAGGCGCTAACAACCAGAAGCCTTGTCTTCTGCAGAAGCTGGTGATCGTATGTTCTTTTTTAGCCAGGTGAGAACGTGGCTGATATGATTTCCATTCCTAGACCTCAAAGTGTGTTTCTTCTCTTGAAGGGAAGATGTTTCTAATACAAAAATTTGGTGTGAAAGATGGTGAGAAGGAAGTTACAACATGACGCTGCTTTATAGAATACAGTTCTGAAGAGACATTCTGCATCAATATCATTAAGCAGTATATTTGGCTAAAACCAGCTAAAATATAGACTGTATAATCTACATTCTTACTGTTTTTCTTAACGTGCATTTCAGCTTATTACAGTATAAATCACTTCTGAATTGCCTTGAGCTGAAACAATGCATCTGAGCTTGGGTTAAAAGCCTGTAAGTGCCTCTTTACTTGAACAAAGTGAAATCAGGTTACATTAAGAGAAGTATTAATTAATTTGCCCTCATTTATTCAGTAGAATTAACATTATTGAAAAGCCTTTACCACCTTTAAGTATGGTTAAAGTGTGTGCAGTTTTAGTGACAGAGTTTCATCTGTAACACCTTGTGATGTGTCAGATAGTGTAGAAAATTATTGTCCAATTTGGAAACCTGAGACATTACTGAGAAATGCTGTGGGGTGCGTTATAATGAAAATACCAATCCACATTAGCCATGGTTGCCATAAGCAAAAATCTTAATATCTTGGCCAAACCTACTTAAGGTTCATGTAATAAACTCACATTCCTAATTTTATTAGGGATGTGCCAAGTTAAGCACTTTGCTGGCCTTTGGACAGATTTATAGCTTGACTTCTGCTAAATTAGTGTTGACTGACAAGAGGGCATTGTTTTATAGGATGCTATTTAAATAAAAGCCTGCAGGGTATTTCTGTAATGTTGTCACTTCAAGTCCAAACTGGAAAAAAGAAATGTGTATTAAGGAAGAATCTTCATTAGCTTTCACAAGTTTAATCTAGGCTGTCGAAAGCTTCCTTATAAGGTAGGATATTGTAGTGCACAGGGACAAGCCTCATCTTTGTTGCAGATCTTAGTATGAAAGCAGTCTGTTGGACTTACTGGAAATTGGCGGGGGAAGAAAACTCCTATTCACTTTTACTTGGCAGAGTCGTGTGTAAGGAATAGTGTGATCCTCTTTCCCTGTGAATATCAGAATGGCAAATGATGATAGCTGTTCTACTTTGTTACTTTATTATGCATATATCACTTGTTCCTGGCAAAATGTGTCATCTTGTATTTATTCATTGGTTATCCCGGGCCAACAAACATGCTGACATTTTCATATGTAAAGCAGCCTGGTTGTAGATTAGAAAAATTGTCCTCCTTTAAAAAAATGTTGGTTGGTGGAACAGTCCTTCTCCTTTATAAAATAAATAAATAAAAGAAAAAAGTGCATCTTCTAGAGTTAAAATTAGACTGTGTGTAACTGTTGTGACTCAGAGCAAAATATCGACCCAAATATCGATAAAATTAATCTGACCCTTCAGTCTTCCCTTGCAATATATTTTTAAGTTTATGGCAAGGACCATGCAGCCAGGACACCTGTATTACTATGAATAAATTGCTCAGTGTCTTGTCTGCAGTCACAGATTTGTATAGCTGAGTTGACCATTTGTAAAAGGAGGAGAGTTTGTCCGGCCTCGCTGAGGGACTGAGAGGTGCAAGACATGGATATGACTGAAGTATTTTGTAGAGCTTCAGAAAGGTCATCTGACCAGTAGAAAGCCTTATTATTCACAACTGAATTATTAAATATGTCAAGGGAGTATAATTAGCAACAAAATGTTGTTATTTTGTGCATAACAAAAAACATATGATATAAGGAAACAGCTTCACTGCAGAGAATGACAAAAGGTGGGGATTGGCATTATAACTTACCAAGAACACATAGAGTTACATATGAAAGATTACACAATAGATTTGCTTTAGGGAAAGAGATATTGTACATACTGATTAAAGTCTATGTAAATCAAATATTGGAAATATGCCAGTAATACCTAGCAGTGCCACTCATGCAGTGGATCTCAGCTACGTCTCACTGATGTTCTTAAGCTTTTTGGTAGCTATTACATACTCTCACCCCATCAGCTGCTCAATCCAGCAAGAGTAAGATGGGAGACTGAAATAATGAGAATTCAGCAACAAAATTGGGATGTGAGTCCTGACTAGTAGAAGAGCAGCAGAGGAATAACTGATGTCAGGATAGTTTAAATTCATGCAGAGAATTTATTGGACTGTCTCACCTGTTTAAATGTAAGTTTAATATGACAAGAGTTTCCCTCACACATTATTTGATCATCATTATGTATTACTTATATAGTGCCATCATTGTGCATGGTACTTTACCAAGGTAGTTTAATTAAAAGGTTCTACTTGGAGCTGATGAATGCAATAACATAAGGTTTACAGAGCCTTATTCCACAAAACATTGGTATACGCACTAAGGCATTCATGTGACCACGAGTCATTGATGGAGCCATTTGAGTCTTACATGAGTATTACAAGGTTGATGTGGGAATGTACCTAAACACCTCTTCGTTAATGTAGTATTCACAGTCGGTGATAATATAACTGGGTTAAGAATCTGCTTAAAATTGTTCTTATTGATAATTGATCTTTCCCATAAAAGAACAGCACGTATGATTTTATCAGCATTTGAACTAGAAAAAATGATGGAGAAAGAGCATCTTAGATTTATGGTTTTTTAACTTGGTTTTATGTGGGTAAGTATAATTTAAATATCAAAAAACCTACTGTTGAGGGCAGCAGTTAATTAACAAGGTGTTACCTGTTTGATCTGTGGGTCCTTATGTTTCTTTTAGTTCAGCCAATGGTAAAGTTGAATTAGGAGCAGCATTGCATGCTAATGTAAATATTTTTCTTGTCTTCCAGTAATATATCAGTAGACTTGTCTGGATGTGTGGTCAAGAGCAAGTCTGAGCTTTGTGAGATAGTACTGGGTGTATTAATTGGTTTTGATGTTGGAAAGATCACAGACTAATTCATAGCAGTTTCACGTTGATGGGCAAGCCACCTCTTCCTTCTGTCCATCAGAGGATAGTGCGTATTTCTTTTGCATATATGCTAGTTAATGTATTCCATTGGCAGAGGTACTTCACTCCTCAGGTCTGTGGCTGCCAATTCTGCTCTAATTAACAAGCATTAAACTAAACTCCCAACCTCACAAATCCTTCCCTGACAACTTCACACCCTCTTAAGCCCTAACTTTTTGCACCTTAAAAATACTTTTTTCCACAATACAGTACTTTTTCTTTATGGATATGTGCATCACTGTTAACAGAGTCTACCATAAACCTGCTTAGTCTAAGAAATCTTGGGTTTCCCCTAAAAAGAATTCAGAAACATTCAGAAGTATTTAAAACAATAAAAGAATTATTATCCTTTAAATGTATACACATGTGCCTGTATAACTGAAACCTGTGCACACAGTCGGATACTTGCCACATAATTGTTTGGGTTTGCAACTTGAATGTGCATTTGCACATTGTTACCTTCACTGCTCTAAGGTGTTAACCTCTTTATACTTGTGTTCCATGCTGCTACAGATTCCTTCCTTTTAACATAAAGAAAGCTGTATCTTTTTTGTCAAATGTGAAATAGCCACATATGTGATGCTACGTTGAAATCTGGACTGTAAAGGACAATTAGAAGTTGTGTGACAAGCAGATGCAAGCTCTGTTGAATCTCATGTCATTCTTTCCATCAATTTCAGGAGAAGCTAGATCAGACTTAGTGAGAGAGGGGAGGAAATGGGAATCAAGGATGAAAAGGAGAGCTTTCCTCAAAATGCTGTGGAAATCTGAGAGCAATTCAAAGTGCTTGCTATTAAATATCTCCAAACTTCAGGAGATTCCAAAAAATCATTATAAATCAAGTTTTGGAGCGTAGATTTCCATATGGGTTCAGAAGCTGCCAGCTCAAAGAAAATGTGTGGAAACCATGTCCTGGGAGTAGACTTCCATTTGTGTTCCCTGTGCTATTTCTGCTTTTAGCCAGGGTGTCTAGATTAAAATGCATCAACACCCTGGGAGCACTGAACAGGAATTAACGGCCACAATGTCAGTCAATGATTCCATGTGCTTTTTGTATTTCTCCTTTAGCACCCTTCTCTCTTTTATGCTGATCCTGCTTTGGCAGGAGAACTAGAGCACAGCCATGTCCAGAATATCGTAGAATCACAGAACTGTTTAGATTGGAAAAGACCTTTGAGTTCAAGTCCAACCATTAACCCAGCACTGCCAAGTCCACCACTAAACCATGTCCCGAAGCACCACATCTACATGTCTTTTAAATACCTCCAGGGATGGTGACTCAATCACTTTCCTGGACAGCCTGTTCCAATGCTTGACAACCCTTTCTGTGAAGAAATTTTTCCGAATATCCAATCTAAGCCTTGCCTGGCACAACCTAAGGCCATTTCTTCTTATCCTATCACTTGTTACTTGGGTGAAGAGACAACACCAACCTCGCTACAAACTCCTTTCAGGTAGTTGTAAAGAGTGGTAAGGTCTTCTCTGAGCCTCCTTTTCCTTGAATAGCGTGGTGGTTAGTACACTGCCATGAAAGCCAGGAATTTGGGGTGGCCCTAGAAGAAAAGGGCCGGTAACTGGGAGCCTCCAATTTCCCATCTGGATGTTGTGAAAGAGGACTTTTTCTCCTGCTCTTGGTAGCAGCCTGCCCTTGAAAAAGTGATGGTTCTTTTATTCACTCTCAAACCTGGAAAATATATCGGGTCTGACTATGTTGTTCTGAAGGGCTAAACCAAAATCACCGGTCTTTTTGCAATAGAAAGTGATGGTGAAGTCTTGCATTGATGCATATTTTTATTTCTAAGGGACACTTTTGATCTGTCCTGTTTTTGTAGGTTATATTAAATGTGGCTTGGTTCGGATTCAAACTTCAATTTCTTCTGATAAACATAGTGTCAGCCAGTCTTCCTTGCATGTTTCTTGGAGTGCTTTTGTTTCCCCAACAGGTATATGGCCTAGCTTTGCACAATCTATTAGCTTCCCACTTCTTTCATCTGTCCCATTAAATTTGCCTTTTTTTCCCCTGCAGTCTGAAGAAGCTCTTGCACAAGTGATGTCATCTCTAATCCTATTTTTCATTTGTATCATGGATGTTGCTAACCACTCTTTAAATAAAAATACAACATGATTCTAATATGCTAAGGAGCTCCACGGATAACCATATAATTTCAAAATGATACTGATTTTGTTTATATGCAACATAATCTTTTACAGTTCTTAGTCTTTATTTGAAGCATTGCAAAGTGGATTTTTATGAAAGGTATTATAAAGGACTCCTTGTTTTTTCATAACAGATTTGAACATTAACTGATCAGAGTTCAGATAAATAGTCTTTACTCTCCATTAAAATATTAAAAAGCCTTTGGTAGGAAACTGGCATAAAGATCCTTCATTCTTGTTTAATGAACACTTGTTGGCAAGTATAACACTTTAATAGCTTTGCAGAATGAATTTTGTGTGAGCATCCTCCATTTCCCTGTCAGACACTTGTCCAGGTGCTGGGAATTTATTGGGGGAAGCATATTTTTACTCATTAGTTCTGTATTTGATTACAGAACAGTAAAATATGAACCACTAAGTCCCCGAGGCATAGCTGTGTACATTGAGATTAGTAATTGCATGTCATCATGTTTTCCATTGGAATTTATATGGACAGATAGGATAGGTGCTTCTTAAGTAGGTTTAAAAGCAAAGCAAATTTGTATTTAATCTTTTTTGCAGGCATATTTTCCCTAATGGAGTAAAGGTTAGGCTAGATGATACATTTTAAATATGGTTTTAATTTATTTCTCTCTCTCTCTTTTTTTTTTTTGCCTTTGTTGAAGTATGAGGTTTTCCTTCTGACAGACTAAAGGAAATATATTGTAGCTGAAAAATTTGACTCTGTATGTGCTAATATAAACAGAAGGAAAGAATTTTGTTGTTGTCAGCAATGGGTGTTTATGAATATATGTTTATACGCAATATGTAGACAATGTTTTTATTTTTAACCACCTCTTAATGCTGTAGGTATGAATGAAAAATCATGTAGCAGCTCTAAGGACAAATTTTATTCAAACTGAATGAAAGAATGGCATTTTTTAATGTCTTTAATATGTTGTTCTTCAAGAACAGCTGAAAAGCCATTTAAAATTCTGCACATTAAGAAAACCCTCAAAATAAAAATGAAACCGACCAAAAAATATTTAATAGATTTGAAAATGAAATTCTTTTGGCTTATGTTAAAGGGTTAAATAATGCCAAATGTGCTGTCCTCTCCTGTATGAAAGCACTCATAAATGCGTTTTCCAAAACTGAATCTAAGGAGGTACTTAATAGTCACCAAACTGGCACATTTGATAATTAATGTTCCTTACTGAGTTTTTGCTGATGCAATATAGTCTTAAACAGAGAGAAGTGTTAACTCCACATGTACTTGAACCATCAACTGTTTGGAAACTTCACTTTACTGATGTGAGATACTTGTGTATGAGTGCTTAGCAAGAGGCCTTCATTAGCACACCTTTACCTTGGTGTGAGAACTTAAACTGTGAGAGTGTCTGGTTTGTTAAGTACATGTCTGTACAGGGCATGCAATATTGTGATTGTGTTCAATGGGGAGCCAATTATTGTGCCCCGCTGGCAAATGCAGAAATATTTCCACTTCCAGTCTTTGAATGAATCAGCGTTCAGCTGAATTCCTGCACTGACAACATGAGCAGCAGATGTACGTGTGCCACCTGAACAGGAGACTGCAGAAACAGGACACAGAGTTACTATGCCGCTGCACTGGTGGCTCTTCAGTCATACTAGCTGACTGAACTTGCTTTGGCCCATGCTGTGCACATCCATTGCTAGTGCCGTGTAGCCGTTTGATCAAAATGGTTGAAGGATGATGAGAATGAGATGTAATTTGTGCAAAAGTAGAGATTTACAGGGTCTAATATTTAGAAGTGTCTACTTAAAACTAGAATGAGAAGACTGTGTGTTAAGAATGTTGGCAAAATGCAATGAAGATATTTAAGTTCAAGAAATAGATGTTGAGAATAGGTAGTAAATAATTTTTTTTCTTTTTCACAATCATGTTCTACAGCAGTAGTGGCAGGCTATTTCTTTGCTGGTAAATTCCCACTGATTTCACAGCACACATTGGATATACTACATGTTACAGAGCTGAGATTCAGAGGATTTTGAGGGAGAAAGAAATGTTGAAGGGTAATTGGAGCCACACAAGGAGAGTGGAGGAGGGATCAGGGTAGCAAAAGAAGGCTCAAAGAGGATTGTAGAGGCTCTGGGGAAGCTGAAAGTGGATCAAAACAGGACAAATAGAGGTAGAAAGGATCAACATGCCAGGGAGAAGGAAAAGAGAGGATTTGAGCTATATAGGAAGGAGTTCAGAGAAAAATGTGTGATGAGATGGGATCAGACCAATTTTGTACTAGCTGACACAAGGTTAGAGGAGCAGGAAATAAGGAGAGCTGGAAGAGGTATTTGGATCCTAAGTATATGGAGGAAGTAAAAGAGAAGCAGAGAAAGAATGGGAGCCAAATGAGAAGAGCAAACATTAGAGCTGCATGAGGGATACAGCAGAAGTCAGGGTATCAGGAGAGCTGAGTGGAGATCAGAGAAGAATTACATGAAGAGCTATCAGGAAAGCCAGGAGAGGGTCAAAGAAGCTTGCAGAGATTTGGTCAGAGTGGCCAGAGGGGCAGAATGATGTGGCATGTTAGCCTATTGCTCAGCATGCCTCAATTAGTTCAAAAGCCCTTATGGAGTATCTCAAAGGATGGAAGTACCAAGAATATTAGCATGTTGTTATATGGCAGATTTAATGTATTAGCAGAAGCAAGGCTTTTACCTAATTTATCTCCTGTGAGGATTTAGCTTGTTGGATGTTGTCCTGGCTGCTGCACCAGAATCCAGCAGTGATTTCTCAGGACAGCTGCAGTCATAAGGCACAACCTAAGGATTTTAGGCAGCTTTCCTTCTGAACGTCCCAGCACCTGGAGGCTTATGCCAGGGCCTCAGCATTGTTTTAACAATTTATCTAAAAAAATAAACTGATGTCTTGCAGCAGGCAGATCTCCTGTGGAATTCCTTATGCAGGTGAATTTTACCTGAAGAACACTCTTTAAAAATGTTCGCTATTGTGGACTACAGTAGAATAGGGACTGTAGCCCTGCCTTGGCATAGTGAATGTGCTTCTGCCTATCCTGGCCTCTATAGACACTTTGTCACTAAGTCACAAAGGTGGCTTGTTTCATATTCATTTGCTATGGGATAGCTAATTCTGGCAAATGCCATCACTTGCCACTGCTGATGGCATAGGTTTGTCAGTCCTCCCAGCACGTAGCAAAGAACCTTTTTGAGATGAAGGCATTTTGAGAACATGCATTCTCATTTAGTCCTATTCATCCCCACTTGAAACCAAACTGAATGGCGTTAATTATCACTTCAGGTAGTAAATCAGTTTCTCATTTGTGAAAGGAATGCTTCGTCTTGAGTCCCTTTGTTTTCTATAGCCAGAGGGCTATTGTAGATGGTATTGAACCCATAAGAATCATTTTAGCATTACTCTGGCACAAAGCATATTATAAATGGACAACCTTGTTTTCCTAAAAAGCCATGAATATCTGTAGCTTTAAATTCAGTCATTCTCCTCTGTCCTCCTCACTCCAACCCTAAAAACATGTATTCAGAGTCTTACCTTAAAGTCAAAGCAATGTGCTGATTGACTGTACTGACATAATTGTGTTAATGACAAGACACTGAGACTACGTTGTTAGATATGTCACTTATCATCACTATTTATGTGGCTCTGTTCTGCCAAGTTTGAGTTACACTTCTTAAACATTGTGGTTTGAGTCAGTCACTTAAACTGCTTCAATACTGAAATAACATTTTTTACAATTCTTCTAGCAGTAGTTCAAGAGAAGAAATTCTTCTGGAGCATCATTAAACAGGGTTCGAAATTTGTCCTCACTGAAAGGCTCAAAGCTTGAGCACTTAGAAAATTAACTCTTTGATCAGTAAAATGATTAGTGAAACTACTTTTTCTCCCCCCCCCCTTTTTTTTTTATGCATTGATCCATTTTTCTCACAGGTTAATGCCAATAATGCATTCTAATCTACAAAATATCACTTGTCTATGATCACAACTGAGCTTCTGCAGGTACCATCTCAAACTTTTGAAATGTCCAGTTTAATGGAAAAGCATGCAATGGGAAACGCAGACATTTTTATGCTATGTTGTTTCTATGAGTCACCAAGGTTTTGGCTTATATTTCCTCTTAGGTTATGTTTCACTGTGTAGTTGTGAATCTCCTTGTGGTCCTTTAGTGGATGCTTGATGTGAAAGTACTTCAACAAACAGTATCACTTAAGCAATACTGTGATCATGGGAGATATCAAAAAAGATTTAAATTAAACTTGGTGTCATTCTTCCCTAGCTCATTCTATTGTAAGAGAAGCATCATCATTAAAAGGTGAGCAGCAAATAAAATATGAACAGTTAGAAGTCATAGACAGGATGTACTTATTCAGGGATGGAAGCCAAGCCATCCCAGGGTTGCAATTATTCCACATTGTGTGGGGATGTACTTATTTCTGACTAACTGGGAGGCATAAAGCTCTTTCAACCATCCTGGTAAATTCAACACTGAGGTGGTTTATTCAGCATAGGGTCATTTTGCTTGTTGTTTGTAAACCAAAATAGCAGATGAAAAAGTTTGTATCCTGAAAAAGAAAGTTTGGATTCAGACCTGCGGCTGCTGAAACTTTAAATTATCTCTTCCTTTTCTGTTTGTCAATGTCCAGACATCTTCATTATAGCACAGTTGTCCTTCCTTGGAGACGGTTGTACTTCCTGTATTAGTGATGTCAAACTGAAATAATAAAAAACATTGGGCAGATTTTGTCAAGACTTAGTTATATCCTGAAAGGGTAATTTTAAAAGGGACCCATAATAACTATAACTTCCATGATGTTGCTGAAGAATCACAGAGGTGGTGATCTGAGTATATAAATAACTTGTAAATTCAATGCACATATGAGCTTTCTTAGGTGTGACTGGGAAATTCTACTGCACAATTCTTTCCAGGAACTGGGACTCCTACAGGCTATTTCAGTAGGAATAATGAATAATAATTGTTTTTATAGCAGCCATAAATATCTTGAACATAGTGTCAAATAATTACAGAAATATCCTAAAAACATTATGGGTCACTGCTTTCATAATTGGGAGAGAAAAATTTAAGTTTATGATTGGACTGATAGCAGTCAAAGTTCAGTTAAGCTGTCACTGATTGTGAAGTAGCCTGTTATGATGCAATGCGTATGTGCATTTGGATTCACAGTCTAACTTGCTAAGTCATTGTCTTTGACTTGCATGAATTAAAGTATTAGTAATCCTGACTCAATACATAAGCCTGTCATATGACAATCTTATTTTCTTATTTTTATGTCTGTGTAGGAATAGACAAGCTTGTCAAGTTGTTCTGCAAAATTGCTAGGATAATGAATCAGTCTAGGTATATTCTCATTCCGTGATAGTATTGAGAAATTATAAATTTATACATGCCTTCTCTGTCTGTCTCTCTTTGTATCACATGCACTCCAAGTGAATAGTGTGTGCACATATATAGATATTTATTTGTCCATTGTACGCGGTGGACCATATACACATGCACATACTTGTAATATTTGCTGTTTTGCCAAAGAAGCTACTCATTGTGACCTATTGCACTGTAGAGTTTTGAAACGCTACTGTAATGCCTCCTTTGCCGTTGCCTTGAGTAGCCATTGGCTTTCTTTCTAAAGTTAAAATCCTGGTTTGAACTTAGGCAGACAGAAGAAAGTATTATCTATAGTGCTGGTGCAGCCTGCTAAAGAGGTAGCAATAGAGTGCAAAGTTCAAAATAGGATATTAATTGCTCCAAACCATCAGGTGCATTGACCATCAGCAGTAAGTACTGGTTTAAGTGTGGGTACTAATTTGAAGATGCACTGCAGCCTCCTACCACATGGGATACCAAAGATTTAAAAGATCAGGACTTCGGGTTATCAGATCTTTGGGAGAGTGAACGCATCTCAGTCTCTTGTATATGATGCAGACCTAAGTCTGTACCTTAATTTTCATATGTATGTAAGAATGTATATTTTAATATGTAGCCTGTTTTCAGATCACAATTTGAAATTTCAAATGTTAAAAATCTAGACCTATGAGCCTGAAACAGGCTGTTAACAGAGAGTAGGTGGGATGCAATGGCTTCTTTAGAGAGCTACACTGGTGGCCCTTCTGGCTTTTTTGTTTTATTTTTTTGTAAATGTAGGTTTTTGTCCTGAAAACACAAGTGCCTACCTTTTTGCGTGTGTGTAGTTCTACTGAAGTCTGTGGGGCTGCTGATAATCATTAAACTTACTCTCTAGTAAGTGTTTCCAGGCTTAGAGACTTGGACAGGGAAAAGAGACACTAAGAGCAGATTCTTATTTTTGGCTTTTCATTAAATCATCCTGAGTGACTTCTGCTCATCCCTACAACGTAATTCTGTTTTTTCTCCTCATTTAGATGTATTGCTTTCAGTTTTGTTTGTTTTAAAGATGGAAGCTCTTTAAACCTTGATACTTATTTACTTTGGGTTCAATGTCCCTCATGTGGGAACCACAGATGTATTTTTCCCTTGGAAAAAAAAGATATGAATTTTTCAGTTTTGGACTAAGGGTTCATGTCAAAGATGAAAGAAAAAACAATTATTTGTAAGCCATATTAAACATTGGCCATTAAAAAGGAAATTGGAACATGTCATGTCAAATATCTTGAGAGAGAGAGATGGAGGGAGGGAGGGAGTTGAGAAGTACATTCCTTGAAGTAACTAGAAAGAGTCTCCTGGTGAAATGGAGGCATCCTGGGGATCACCGACTTTAATTAAGTAGAAATGATCAAGGCACCAGGGTACTTCCGGGGGATTAATGACTGACTGGGAGACTTGATGGCCTCAGGCAAAGCTGTAGGCCATTAACCCTATCCAATCCTTCGTTTTTCAGGAAGTGCCCTGTGCCAAGGTCATTTTTGCTATTATACCTAAGGATGAATCTTTTTCATAGTCTCGTGAGAGTCATGGAGTCCATGATTTTTGTGTTGGTTTTTTCCTCTTTTTAATATCTGACTTATGACATATGGGGATATTTTCATTAGATTCCCTGTGCTATAGTGAGAGAATAGTTTGATACAGTTCTGGTCTGAATTTTATGAAGATTAGTAGATGAACAACCCACATGCATATTAGCCAAATAAGCATCAAGGGATTAATCAATACTCCAAAAGCATGAGGAGGTTCAAGACTGTTAGATTATTAAATTTGATTCCAAGAATAAAATGGCAGCCTTTAATAAAAGTTTTATTAGTGAAAACAGTCTTGGATCTGCATGGATGACTTGTACTTCTAGCATCCTGTGGCAGAGTTTCAGAAGTTGTTGTATAGCATTTTGCTTCCCTCTCACCATTGTTTTTTCCCAAAGTCTGAGGAATCATGGAATGTATCAAAACTGCCCTTCTCTGGAGCCATTTCTTTCATTTGGAAGAAGGTGCAACCAAGCAATACGTTTTTACTACCAACATCTGCCATTTGTCCCCTCACCATGGTTCCTGGATTCTTCATGCCCAATAGCTACCCTGTCAAGGGCTTCCCATCTTAGCTCCCTACACCATGAACAGGGACACATAGAAAGAAAATGTTACCAGGGATTGAAACCAAGCTTAGAAAATCAAGGGAGCATTAAAATCTTCTTCACACTGAGTCCTACCATATTGATAAAAAATACATTAGATGTTATTGGGCATTGTTGCAATTGGAGGAAAAAGCATTTCTAGAAAATATGGCCACTGCTGTAGGGTTCCTAGTCTCCAGTGCCTTTATCTCATTTTTACATCAGTGGATTCTAACCGAGCTGGGGACTTAAAGGTTGTGTATCCTGGGAGGTGAGCCAGCTAGCAAACCAGACCCTCAACCCCCCTTCCCACGCACCCCCGTTTACTGGAAAAGCATCTTAAAAACAACTGCTAAAAATAGAATTGTTGATTAAAATAATTTAAACTAAAAAGCTTTTAAGCAATAGATCAAGCTCTTTAGCTTTATGAGCTAAAGGTAGTTAGAAGCTGTCCACTTAATACTCTTGACACAGAATACGGTTGCAGCCACATATAATTTTATTGCTTATCTACAGAGGTCAGAAGCAAGGAACAGACCCCGTGTCTCGTTTAAACACTTCTGCTTCAGCCACTGTTCCTATTCCATCTTATCTTGAATAGCTCATGCTGAAATCAATTCATAATATTTTGCTTGCTACACTTAGAGACGTTATCACCTACAAAACATGCCTTAATAGTAACTTGGAAAACTCTAGCCAGCCTTCTGTACAATATACATTTGTCCTCGGCTCAGAAAGCAGCTTACCTGGAGAGCAGCCAGCAGGGCCAGCTCAGACGAGGCTGCCACAGTGGCAGACTGACAGATGCCTACTCTTACCTGCCCGGAGCAGCCCAGTGTCTGCATGTCTCCCCTTACCTCAGCGGACATGTTTTCTTTCGACGTGGCAGATGCCAGCCTGATAGATCCACTGTATAGTCTGTTGTCAGTCTCTTACTCACTGTCTTTGGTCTTTCTACATATACATCTAGTTATGTGTAATATCCTATATACTTCCATAAAAGCAAATACAAGCCTTTTTCTAGTGACTACATGAAGGATTCTGATATAATGATGGCAGGTCTTAAGGTCTAATAGTTTAGTTATTTTAGAAATTAATGGTGACTTTCACAGTTGGTTTCTATCCAAATCTTTCTGGTTAATTGGTTAGATACATGCTGGACTCTGAATTATTATACGTAACTGCTGGTGGGAAAGGAAAAATGATGAGCGCTGTTGCCATGCCTGCCATTTTTCTGTTTGTAAGAGCAGAGAAGGAATCCTACTCTGTTTGTTTGTTTGTTTCTGAAAGAGCAGAGGCAATGAATGCCTGTGTACTTCCTAAGACCCATATCCAAGACCTTGAGTGAGTTTTCTTGCTATTTGTCTGGAGAGCATGTGAGGCTGCTCATTGTATCCCTTCACCTGCCTCCATGTCAGGTGAGTGGGGTGCTTGATTTTCCGGGTCAGGTCTGTGGAAGGCAAAGGTAACTAGAGAAGTGATGGGATAAATAGATGCTTCCACTGCTTTCAGCGGGCAGAATAAATATGTACATTAGGAGGGGAAAAATAGTTGGATAAAGTAACGTGCCAGAACAGTTATGTTTTTAAGGTACCTTTAGTCTAAGAAGACCCAGAAGTTCTTTAGCTCATTTGCCTGCAATTGAAGTGAAACTTTTTGGACCAAAAGCTATGCTAGCAACACCACTATATGCAATGCTTTTTAGAAGGAAAAGTGAAGAATAACATCTCTAGTTGAAACTGCAGGGGGAATTTTAGGTATGCAGGATGTAATTACCAGAACTGGAGTTTGGCCAGGCCACTCTGATTAATTTAACACCCGTATTCTTGTTAAAATTGCCATGGATTTTTTTAATGATCAAAAGTGGTTAGGAGTGGACCTTGGCTTTCTGTTTCACCCACCAGAAGTAAATGTAAAATACTAAGAAAGTCAACTCTGTTATTTTATTTGTATTCCACCAGTCATTGATGTGGATTGGCTTATAAGCGATTCAAAGAATAAAGAATATATTTCAACCAGAATTTCATTTTTTTTTTTAATTAAAAAGAAATTTTTGTGCTAAATATTTATTTATTTTATGGCAGCAAGGTTGTTGTAGGCATTACACTGTGGAGACACTGCTTCTGTGGAAAGTTTGTGGTTTTGTAGTTAGTGTTCCCCAATATTAATATGAAATCTAGTGGTAGTAACACATGTATGGTTTGTGTTTTTAAATAGCATTATGTTTAGCATAAGTTATATTTCTGAGTCACCTTATTCTGATGCACTGTAAAATACTCCCCAACCCTCAACATCAATACTGCTTTCTTTTTTATGTATTTCTTATTGATAACATTGATGAAAATGGGCATAACTTAGAATTTCTCCACAATTGACATCAGTCAAAACGAGTCCCTTCAGACTAATGCTATAGAAGCAGAGGACTGATGAAAGCTATCGAAATGGAGTTTTCTCCTCCCAGAGCAATTGACTTCCACTTTCCCAGGCAGACTGACGCCTGCCAGCATAACTGACGCTTGAAATCCCACAGCTAAGTTTTATGGAACCCAAACTCTGACCCAGCAAGCAATATTTGAGCTTGAACTGGATACTAAGGATCAGAGGTTTATTTAAGAGATACATCCATTAATTACCTGTACTGTATAGCTGCTTTTGCAGTGTCTGTTCAGGAGAGGCATCTGCAGAAATGCACTGAAGCACGTTTTGCAATTTAGAACAGAAAGTGGAATATAGCTTTTTCTCCTTAATATTCCAATGAGATTTGGTAGCTTAACCAGAGATGTAGTACAAAAGCATTTATGGTTCATGTTATATTAATACTGTGGCCTGATTATCAAAAACCATTACTCTTGGTTATCTTGCACAGGCTGAACTGAGCTGCTATGAGTCAGACTGCCTGTACACAGTATGTTCCATGTTTATGGTAGGAGTATTTTTAACATAAAAGGGAATTTTAAAAATTATTTTCCTTTAACAATTGGATTTATTATAAATTTGTGCACTCAGAACTGCTTTTCTATGTGCAAGGGAAAACCATAAAGAAACTAGACACTTAAAATGTCACTAACCTTTCCTGACTCTGTTTTCTGACGGACAGTTTTACTCCTGGTCAGATGTAGGGGTCTGAATTTTGAAACAGATGCACTGTTTACCTCACCCTTGGCAGAGACACAATAAGCTGCTTGCTTTTCTTCTCTGTTTTGTTTTGATTTGTTTTCTGTTTTAGTGATGTGCCTCATGGCTCCTTTTTTATTGTAATGATACTGTATTATATACCACAGCATTTCCCTATGGAGTAAAGTCATTGTTTCAAAGTTCTTTGTGGAGATGCATGCATTTAGGATTTTTTCCCAGCAATGATTGCATTTGTTGTGTAACCTCTAATGCTAATGCTATTGTGGTTGACTTTTTTAATTTAGTGCTCCTTTACTGTGATGCTTTCACAGGGCTTGTTTGTATTTGTAGAAAGAGAGTAAAAGAAAGAAAAAGAAAGAGCTTCTAATAAAGTATAGGCTTGGTCCCAATACTAATTTTCCTGTCCTGGTTATCTGTTTTTATTACACATGCTAGTCCGATAGGGATATGACAAATGCCATGTGCCCTTACTATCCAAAGCACATGGGAATAGGTTAATTCATATCTTCCAATGCAGCTCTGTAATTCTCTTGCAAACATAAATATAAGAAATACCTATATGGTGCTGTCTCTCTCTTCTTACGCTGTCCTTACTTGAAGAATTTTCCAAAACCTTTGTTTCAGGCATTTAGTGTTTTCGGCATAAAGTAATTAGAGAAGTATTCCTGACAAATTGTTTGAAATACAGTCTTTTATGCTATGTTTTTCCTCTTCTCGTTAGAGAAACTCTTCTCTATATGTAGCCCTTTATGTTTTAATTTGATGATCCTAAAAGTACAGGTGGTGTTCTGAACACAAACACTGGTCTGTTAAGGGGGCAGGTTTTCTGGAATTTGTCTCTCTATTTTGTTACAATTTTTATGAGAAGTACCAGACCCCACATAATTGTTGCTTTGCTATTGTGACACTGTACAAGTAGCTGTTTCCAATGTCAAAAATTATAATGTGAAAAGAAGTTTAGTAGCAGTGAGAGGGTGGGGAGGGGAACCCGCTGCCAGCCCATCAAAGTTTCATAGCAAACTCACCATCATCTGATGGAGCAAAACACATGCACCAAGTGGGCTCCTGTCAAAGCTCCACAGAAATAGTCAGCAGGTAACTGGAGCTTCCATGCTGTATGTTGAGCATTATGCCATTTTATTTGGTGTCTAATGAAGAATTAACATGTTTTATATATGATAGCTGCTAATTGCTTCATTATCCATGCAAATCAGAAAGGCAAACTGTGCCTTATCATAAAATCAGTAACTAGGCCATTTAAAAGCAAGGTTCTGAGAAGCATTATTATGTCCATACTTCTTCTTTGGCTTGTGCATCCTTTTTTATGACTTTGCATTAAGTTGTAGTGTTTTCTCCATGGTAGTTTGTTCCATTAGATTAGTCTTAGGTTAAAATAAGCTTATCACTGATAAATTCGGGGGAATTTTGTGGCTTCTGGAACTCAGTCAGTCTAGCTGGAGTAGAGATAGCATTTCTGTTAGTGATAAGCGCAAATTGACTGGGAACAAGGGGAGGTGGGAGGAAAGAAACAGAATAATGAAACTCTGGATCTGCTCTTCAGCCCATTCCCTTGCGAAGCCTGGGTAAGTCCTGGAACTGTCAGTCACGAGGGGCCCAAGGCAAAAGGGGGTTTCTGGGTGTGACAGTTCTCTGGTTACCGTGCCCAGTGGCAGGGAGATGGGCTGCATGGGTGCCAGGCTGGTATCTGCACCTTCATATTGCAGTTGTTGCTGGATGGTTCCTTCCAATAAGAAGGCAGCCTCAATACTCTGTCCTTCAGGCTATCCCATCCCTCCTAAATTCTTCATTAAATGGGAGATGTGAGGGAGGAAGAAATGAAAACCTTTTCACATTTTTCATGCCTTATCTTGCAACTGGTACCTGGAACTTTTGTTGACGCTTGTCTTTAACTGGTGTTTTTCTGCCAATAGGATGGAGGACTGAAAAAATGTGGCTTGGGTTTAGCAAATAAATCAGTAAAAATAGTCAAACCATCTGCAAAAAAAGGAAAATGAAAGAGAGGCAAAGGTGTGAGTAAAATCCTGCAATGCAAT
>JAVJGI010000032.1:18488084-18508326 GCA_035590275.1 Ibycter americanus
GCCACAGCTGAGAGAATGAAGTAAGTTTTTTCATTTGCTGAAAAATTCTTTCCTCACTGCTAAGATACTGACCATCTCCCTGTGCTCAGGACCTATATTGTAAACTAATGTTTCTTTATATATTTCCATATGTATTATCGATTAATGAAAATTTGTGGTAAAAATGTGTCAGTTTCTTAATACCTCTGAGGTCCAGGCTGTGACGGGCATCAGTGAAATCATTGATGATTTGGCAAGTGATTTCATTGAGAGCAAAACCAAATGGTTTTTTGATGTCTCATGCCATATTGTGTGGTCCCTAGTTTTTATTGTGGATTTTGCAGACTACAGTAAAAATTGAACAAAAGTGAGCATTTACAACTTACTGTGCATAAAAGAAGAGAACGAAAGACGTGATCACCGCTAATAAAAAACCTAAGCATAAATACATGGTGACACCTTTTTAAAGGGTTTTCACAGACCATGTTGAAAATGTTATGCTTGCTAGCAGAGTAATGGAGGTACACTCTACAGATGGAGCTTCTAATCAGATTAGCAATAGAGCAGTTTGAAAAGTGCTTTGGAATAAAAGGCATTATATAGATGCAAGCCATTATCACTATGGGGTATATTTTTCTCCTGATGTGTGTGCATAATTCCCTCTAGAGTTAATGGGAGATGCATGCATGCATTGAAGGGAGACTATACCTGGCAATGTGCTGCTTTTCCACTAAAATAACTAGGAAGATAAAATTTGTTAGAGAGCAGAAAATGGTAGATCAGCTGAATAAGGTATTCACTGAATACCAGTCAAACTGGTCTACTGAAAACTTTGCCACTGCATTTCAAAAGCTGTACATTGTATCACAAAGAGATAATAGGGTGATGGCAGTCAAAGTGATTCAGCTGGTAGAAGAAATGTTGTAACGTTGACATATGCAATGCCCACTTGTAATTCAGGGCCCTATTAGTGATTGGTTTGTTGAATTTTTAAAATGTCCCCAATTAAACGTGTCAGTAATACACGTTTTGTAGTAAACATTCCTTCTAATGATAAACATTATCCAAATGAAAAGTGTGGTATCCTACCCAGTTCCTGAATCTTCCTTCTAATATTTACACAAAATCCAGGGAACAGAGACAGCTGTCATCTTTCAGGTTTTCAATGTATTTTGGAGTCGTCTTGCATTAGTTAAGTGATCTCAAGTTGTTATTCAGCTAGTCAGTAAATGAGATGATCTGAGCCATCCTGCAAAGCTAAAAAAACCCACAACCCAGCCCTCAGCAGAAAATACTTTGAGGGAAACTTATGACATCTACCTAGATGCCAAATATTCACTTTATTTATAATTGGTTTTACATGACTGGAAGCAACTACATGCTCAGTTCCCTCCCATTGTCATTCTTTTAGTGCAAATCTGTCCTCATGCATTTGATTTTGAGTCGGGGTCTAGCTCAGACAGTAAAGTTACCAGCTCCCTCTGTACCTTCTCACCCCAGCAGCCATCTCCTTGTCATGAGCCTCATTAGAATCACAGTCTAGAGCAGGATCGTGCGACACAAAATCCTTCTCTGAGTCAGCACCTATGGCCATTACAAGGCCTACAACAGCTGCAATAATACCTCAGTGAGCCATTTTAACCTTTCAGAATAGCTGCACAACTGTCATTTGCTTATATGACATGCTAAGTCTAAATAGATCGTATTATTTCTATAAACCCTATTAGTAAAATGACTGAATTATATGGAAATCAGAAAGTATGTTGTCAAGAATGCTGGGCAGATTTAATGTCAGGGAGCGGGAGGGGCTGAGAAAACTGAACAGCTATAAGGTAAAAATACAGAGTACAATGGCATTTAAAGTAACACACATTTATTTTTATTCATTAAGTGTTTTTCTGGCTAACTCATTAGAGACCTCACTTCATCTACTACCCATTTTTGTCAATGTAGAACTTAAAAAAAGGGTGATCTGCGCAGATTCCCCAACATGTGTTTACCATATCCCATGCATGATTGCAGCCACTCACAACAAAGTAAATGGAGGAAACCATTCCATTGGAGTCAGTGAAGTCACACTAGGCTAACTGCGGTAGTTTAAAAAAATCTGAATCAGGTCCATTGTTTACAGAATAACTTATTAGTATCTGTATGTTAAGGCTTTGTCAGGTGTTTCATTATAAATCCTCATTTTGGAAAGTTTAAAACTCCAGGGTAGCATTGTTTTAAATTACAGGAGCATAGATTTTACATAACTATAATGCTATTTTTTTTTTAATCCTATACCTAAAAAATATCTTTATACGTTCAAATGAAGTTTGGCATGCAAGCAGGACATAATGAAAAACAATTGGGTTTGGGTTGGTTTTTTTTTTTGAGGAGGGTGGTAGTGGATAAATATATATTTTAATACAGAGCAGTTATTTCATTTTTTAAACTGTTTACATATGCTTGGCAAACTGAACAGCCAGCATACTTACAAAAGCTGCCTTAGCAGGGAGCATGCCCAGTACCTGAATATAGTCTAAAACCTAAACAATAGTATGAATAATCATAAGGCAAGCTGGTTCCCTCCTGTCTGAATTTTAGCCCATGAAAAAACAATCTGCCTCTATCAGAAGCCATAGAGAAGCATTTTCAGTTGAAACTGACTTTGCAGAAGTCCTCTTGGCTCAGCTGCTTGGAGGCTCCATTTTGAGTCACCCACCAGAGCTGCCACCTGCAGACCACCACAGCCCCTTCCCATCTTGGCTGCAAAAATGTGCAAGATGCACGTTCAGTGCAGGCAAGTCTAAGCACTACATGGTAGACTGCTCTCTCGGGGAAGATAATGTGTGGCTACCAGCTGTCCAACCCAAAATTGCTCCCAGCCAGATTTGGTTTGGAGATTAATAGTTAGATGCCAGATAATTATGTTTACCATGGCTATTGGACTTCAGAGGTATACCTGTAGCTTTGTCATGATTTTATCTGGTTTTGCTATTCTCAACCATTCAACATTCCTTTAACATTCACTTGGTGAGTACTTTACTCAAATACCTGTGATAGTAAGGTGTTCATAATTAATTTTTGTCTGATCTACTGAAATTCAAATTCTGGGTTTAAAATATCATGAACAGACATGGCTAGCTGCAATACTTTTTACTGGTTTTATAGGTAAAAGCATAGGATTGTATGTAGGTAGTATCCTTCTAAGCCTCAGGATCCTACAGACGTACCCTGTATCCAGGCATTGCATGCCTTTCAGCGTGCCAAAAACACCAAGAGAAAAGCTAGCACATAAACTTTCAAGGGGAGCTGTGCCCATTGTGCAACTCCCCTGTTTCATTAATCCCAACCAAATTATTCCTCACCACTGGCAGTTCTTGCTTTCTGTTGGTTAAGAAACTGTTTTCCTAGAAAGTTGCACGTGAAGGCCTATGCAGTGCACTGCAATAACCACCGGCTCAGATTGCTTTGTAATGTTATTGCATGATTAAATTAATTTAAATACAAAAAGTTCAAATCAGTTGTTGACTTCAGGGAACTGACAGATGCAAGTACATTTTCTAAGTAACTATTTGTTACACCGTAATGGTTCAACTTCAGAAATAAAACTTTCAGACCCAAACTGAGCCCTGTTAGCAATACAGATTTTGTCTAACATACATAATGAAACCAGCAAATTAGGTCCCATGGCCATAAACCTCACAGAGGGAAAGCAAACAGAGCATGAATCAAAAAGCTTTAGAAGGCAGTAAACTATTGGTAACTTATAAATTGAGGCCAAAAAATCAAAGTATCAAACAAGTTTGGCCATTTAGAAGAAAACTTGAATTCAAAACAAAACATGGAAGCGTAAGACTCCTAATTTAAAATAAAAGGTCCAAGTCAATATAAGTTGTGACAGAAAATCATCAGAAGTTATATCAAATCTTGTTTTAACTCTTTCCCACTTTATCCTTTATTTATGCAATTTATCAGGGCAGTACAGCACATACAGGACTGTCACCTCCCATGCTGTGTTTGGCCCTCTGCAATTTTGAAACATAATGTCAACCTTCGCTTTTAATTTCTTGACTCTGGTTTGTACCATAGCCTGCAGTATTAAAAACCTGCAGGTTTTTTATTTTTGCTTCTTGTTAGAAAAAAATTAAAATCTTTAAAAACCTGTGGTTTAAAATCCCCCAAATACCAGTTATTGACCTGATCATATAAGTATAAGCTTTAAACACACATATTGATGGAATTAAGTTAAAACCTATTTAGGGAGTTTTAAAATCTGTTTTATTGCATCATGGTCTATAAGAACCTCATCATATCCATTCACATTTAGTTTGTTAAATACATGTTTATGCATTTTTGAGCAGTAGTTGTATGACTCCTTTGCAATAAATGTGGCTATGCCATTGATAAATTTGGCTTGTGGAGTTTCTGATCTAACAGATCACTAGAGCTGAGTATTCTGCATGCTTAATAATGTTTATTCCATGGATTTAAATTACCATGAAACAACGCAGTAAAGAATAACAAGAGATACCATAAAATAATTAAAAATGTACGTATGTCATTGAGCTTGTATTTCAGTCTTGAGTTACTGAGTGCTTTCAAAAAGAACTACCAAAAGTATCCAAGTCCACTTAATAGACTGAGGTCCTGCAAATGCTTTTTATTGATAGGTGTACAAAACAAACTGCACAGCCTGTTTGTTATAGTTCGGGTGGGGGAGAGAGAGAGAGGGAATAGTGCCTTTTCAACCTAGAAACAACCAAAAGGATTTTGTTTTTGTCAATTTTCGCTTTTAGGCTGAAAGCTTATGTGCCAAGTTTCAGCTTGGAACTAATTTTTACGACTGAATTATAAAGCCCCTGAAAACAGGGGTTTCAAGTGAGAATGCTGACACAGCTTTAAATACAGTGGCAAGAAAGGAGAGAAAGGAGTGCTGTAATGCATATAACTTGTATTTTCTCATTATTGCTTTAAAAGAAGCAGCTTGTTGCCTACCCTTAGGCATCAGACAATGTTTAAAGCTTGTCTCATCATACAGTCTTACTACCAGGTGTGTGGAAAAGACCTCATACAGACCCTCTTCTGAAATGAAACTGGTAACTCACTCAGGTAGAGGATACTGAATTATTTCCTGATTTTAAACAGGATTTTTAATCTGGGACATACAGGTTCATGTGATTTGGGGGAAATAGGCACACAGCTTATGTCTTAGCTGTTCTTTAAATCTTATTTTAGGCTACAGTCTGCCAGTAAAACTGGAAAAAGAGTAATGATGAGCTGCTTGTGCAGATTTAAAGTACAATGCAAATTACTAGGAGAAGATGTGTGTAAAAATCTGTATTGTTTTTGGCTATATTTATATCCTGACTTTTTAAGGTGGCTTATTAAGTGGTTTGCAGTGAAGAAAGCTTGAAACATGTATTGCTGTAAGTGTGAGACTTTCTGCATTCTTTCATTAAGAAAAATATCTGATAAAGAATAGTTTTTCAGAGAGCTGAACTGAATACAAGTAGTTCAAACATGAAAATGCTAAAAATTTTTTTCAAAACTTGACCAAAAATTGGCCAGTGAGGTGAACTAAATTCAGTGCACAGAGACCATAGGATGGCTATCTTCTTGTTGTACAAAACAATTAAATATACACTGTACTGAATCTTTACAATGTATAAGGTTGTTTTGTGTTGAAGCAGTGTTACATAACTGGAGAAATCCCTGGGAGGTGCAGAGGCCAATTTAAGGTATGAGGTTTTTATAGCATCAGCAGCTACACTAAACAATTCAGAGAATGTGAGATGTTAAAGGGAAGGGAGGGACAGGGCTCTACTGTTTTCAGTGCTGCTCAGGCTTGGGCTTTATTTCCACCTTAAAATCTTTACCTGGCCATGATCTGTTGTTCCATTACTGGAGGGCAAAAATGGGAGGAATTGTCTGGGCTAAATTGCAATTAGGCAGCCCTGAGAGAGGCTGGCACCAGTTAACTTGGGATATTGGAGTGAAAAGGCCCATAATCAGCCTTCGGTCATGTAGAACAATGCATAAAATTAAATTGACATTAATGAATAATTGTGTAATGAAAATGGAAGAGGAGAGTTAATTGCATGTTACAGTGAGTGTAATGCCTAGATAACCTTGCATTTAATGCTATTCTTAGCCCTGCTGCCAAGACTTCTACAGAGCCTCTCTCTGCAGGAAGTCATTAAAGCTGTGAGTAGATAATGCAGGCTCAGTGAAACCTAAGTGGCAACAATATAACAAGAGTTTCTTTCAGACCTTAGTGTTTTCAGGGGAAAAAGGGTGTGTTGAGGTAATTTGTACACATCGGAATGAAAGCAGGAAACTGGGAGCCATCTCTTTGTAGTTCGTCCAGTTCCACAGAATTTTCCGCTATTGTTGAAACCAAACTCAATTCATATAATCAAAGACAAGACTAACCATCGGTGCTTTGCAACACAGTAAGCATCCAGCTGTCTGCAGCTAAAACTTTGTTTTGTTAATCACCTAGTACAGCAAAGGATACAAAACACTTGACCTTAGACATAAGACAACAGTGGGAGACATCTTCAGCACTATACAATTGACACAGCTGGTTTGTGCTGATAAATAAGACTCCAGAAAAGTAGAATTAAAAAACTTGGTCTGTTTTCTGTATCTTTGAACATTACAAAGAATGACTGTTTATATGTGCCTGGATATCTCCCAAAACATGTAAACCAGTATTCGCCATAAAACAAAACTTCCGCATGTTTCTCTTTGTAGGATTTTTTAAAACAGATTTCAGAATAAGGCGTTTGTTTGTTTGGTTTTTTGCTTGTTTTTAACCTTTTGAATGTCCTGGGAGAGTTTACTCCAACAGGGATACTTGTTTTTGCCTTAGGGACATTGGTTGTCATCATGATGTTGTATTGATTACAGTGGGATTGTCCCTCAACAATATGACCCTGTTTATAATGTAGACTTGGCAGGCAGGAAGTTAAAAGGACTAGAAGAAAGCTTGCCTCATGAAAACCAACCAACCTCAAAACAAACAATCAAAAGTCCTGAAAAGTAAACATTTTCAATGTATATAACTTTGTAGTTGCTTAAATAATATGTTTACATTTCTGTCATTAAAAAGGAAATAATTTTCATTAAGTCAATGGTTTATCATTGCTGACATTACCTCTGCATTATGGTTCTTTTTGTAAAGACAAGTGTGAGTCCTTAGTTCAGCAAAAGATGGCTTTTTGTTTGGAATTATGATTGTATTCAGAAGGCTATTCTCTGCTTGCAAATACTGCACAAACTCATCTACTTTGGCTATAGGTATTCTGTAGGTAGTTCTTGTGTTACAAAGTGATATAAAGAGAAGCATCCTGTTACATTTTGAGGCTTGACTAATTCATCGTTTAGATGAAACATGAGCATTTGGATTCAGTCTCCATAGACAAGCTGATGACCTGCAGTCATCCACCAAAGCTGCCTCCAAGGAAAACAAGGAGCAGAATGCTGCTTTCTTGGATGATCTTGCCTCATGGGGAAGCTAAAAACTTGCCATCTTAGTTTCAGTAGTTCTGCCATTATATTCTTTGGAAATTACATGGGGAATTCATGTTACTACTAAGGATGATATAAACCCATCATTAGCTGGGATCCTGACTCCATGGACATGAACATGAGACTTGACAGAAACTGTGGTGAGGAATTTCATGGGCTATGGCTACATCTGAACCATGGCTATAGAAAGCCTTTTTAAAAAAAAATCCTGAACTCACCAGTGGTGCCATGGTCTTTACCTCTCCCACTCAGTTAACAGTATTTCTCAGAAGCCTGTGGCTATGAGGCAGGATGAACCACAAAGGCTTTTATAAACTGCAAACTGTTAATAAATAGTAGGTGGTGATGACAGTTGTCTGTGAAACTGAAAGGCAGCAATACATTTGCAACTGAAATGTTTTTTTCAGTGCGTAATTAATCTGTGGACCTCAGTGTAACAAGGAAACATAAATGAAGACTGTAGCAGGTTTCAAAAAGGATATAGATAGGCATGAGTACAGGGCAGTGAGACCATACACAATCGAAACCAGTATCATTACTAAAAGAGAAACTTCCTGTTTCAGAAGGCCTTTCCGCTGCTGCCTGCTCTTGGGCTTTTCGCAGCTTCCTCTGACATGGCTGGTACTGAGCGGTATCAGAGGGGGCTCCTGGGCTAGCTGCAGTGCTACCTTGTCTGACATTGCCATTCCTTTCTTCCTGTTTCATGAATTGGCTCCTTCCCGTAATACATCTCAGAAATACAAATCCATTACCGCATAGTGTGGCCATCACTGTATGAAAATGTCCATCAGTGAGGCAGAACAGATAATTTAAATTGTGACATATTTTCTCAGCCATTTTTATTGCAACAGCTGAATTTTCACCTTATTTGTAAGGCTGAGGAGCCCTTCAGCAGCTTCTTCCTGTCCCACATGGCCAGTACCTTTGGCAAATACTCTCTCTTCTCTCTCTGGTTAAAAGCCCTTCTTGTTCACATCTTAGTGGAACCTCTCTTATTTTGGTGCAGTTACAGTTCCAGCAGACCCAGGCAGGGTAACTCAGCTTGGAACAAAACTTTTAATTATTTTCTGTTAAGCTGCTGTGCGTACTTTGTTGAGTGTGCTTAACAGTTTGTATATTTATCATCCGTACATTTCTTTCTAGTTACTATGCTGTGTTCTGAACGTTATGGAAGTTGGCTTCACATAAAATGTAGCCAAAGTTTTTGAACTTAAGTCACTAAATGTGGTCATGGATATAAGTAATCTGTTTATAATGAGAACAACTTTGAAAGCAATCCACTTACTGTTTCATTATTTCACTGGGCTATTCAGATTTTCTGGATATGCTATGAGTCATGCAATGCCCTGTTGAGTGCATTTGCTATACAACACAATACAGGGATGCTTGCTATTAAGAATATCAATATAGTATGGACAATATGGTTGACGATATCCACATACTACACAGTGGCCTGTGACTGACAAGAAAAAATGCCAGTGGTAAATCAAAGCTTGTGTGAGTACTTCTATATGCAGAAGAATGAGTGTGATATGTTGCCTTTGTGTGGATGTTAATGCTTTCACAAGAGAGTAAACATTGGTAGATGCAGACTGATCTAAATGGGGGGCATGCAGCCCTGTGACTGTGGTTGCATCAGGTGATAAGGGCCCATGTACCACCCTAACCAACACTCGTGGGGGAGCACAAAAGTCTTCTCTCCTTTCCTTGCTCCCACAGATGCTAGACCATCCATGCTGTGAGAGTGAAGTGGTTAGAAATTCAGCTCAGCTGAATCCCATTTTAAACTCCAGCTGGGAATCAACTCCAAACTATCCCTGGTACTGGACGAAGACTTAGATTTTGAACAACATATCTTCTTCTGGTTTCTGCTTACACTTCACCTGCTGCTTAGAGTGATGCATTATATAAATGGCTTTTTTGTTAATTGCTCTGAGAAATTTTTCCAACATGTGTCCCAGGCTCTATTCTTCATTCGTCTTTCCCATGGAATGAACATACTAGGAGAGCTGTATTGATTTCCTTCCTTAAGCTGCCTAGCATGTGTTTTAAGCTGTTCAAACAACTGAGCACAGGAGTGTCACATCAGATTCTTTGAGATTGAAAGAGAGTGGTAAAACAGCTAAACTTCAGCCTTCCTACTACTTTACCCCTTCCGTGATAACTGCTATAAGAAAAATGGAACGATGAAGTCACTTTTAAGTCATTACTCTTTTTAACTCTTTAGGGGAACATTAATTTTTTCTTTTAATTTTCTGCATTCTTCTCTCTGAGATTCAAGAATTTTGTGTAGTTCAGTAAGGTGGAGCTCTTTGCCTTAAACTGTGTGGGTGTGAGTCCATTTTTACTGTCTGCTTTGTGCTAGTACCAGTACATTAACCTCTGTGGATTTTGTTAATCCAGGTTTACTTGTGTGAGAGTTGACTTTGACCCAAAATGTGTCTCATGCAGTGCGTTTTAAGGTATAGGACTATGTTTTCAGGAATTCTAGCTGAAGCTAAAATAGATGTTGAAGCTGTAAAGACAATATGTGAATCCTCTAATAAAGCCCATAATTACATTGACTAGAATTCAGTGAAATAACTGAACAATATTCAGCAGTAATCTAACATTTGGCAGCTTTCTGGGTGGCATAAATCAGTACATTTAGCAGACGTTTTCAGCTTATTGTCTTCTTTTTATTTTGTATTTCTGTTATGGAATTGATCTGATGACTTACAGACATAGGGTTTTGCTGAATTACCCAAAACTATGAGTCATAATAGTCTTTCCCTAATTCACACGTTATTCTGACCAGATGACTACCCTGTTTCCTTTTGTGTTCAAGGCCTGTGGACTTCACTGAAGGTCAAAACAAAGGAAAAGAGCAGTCAAATGCAATTTGGGGAGTCGTATTAGACTAGGTTATAAAATAGGGGGTGAATAGGGCAATAGTGCTCCAAAGCATTGGAAAAGAGTTTAAGAGTATGGGAGGGATTTTCTGTTGACACATTGCTATCAGGAGCGTAAACTTTGCTGAAGAAGTTTGACTTGTTCATTCCTGGGCTCATTACAATGAAGAGAAATCTACTTCCTTATATAGCTCTGTTTGACAAGCCTGTAAAGACAATAAGGATCATTTGATCATAGTCTGTAAGCATCTACCATTGGAAAAGGAATTTTGGGAGAAGATCTATAAGACAAGCAAGACAAAGTATGAGATGCAAGAAAGTTTAGATTTTTAATACTCAAGGTAACTGACCATTGCAACAGGTTAACAACACTTGTGGTGGGTTCCCTTTCACTAGAAAGTATTCATTAATTGTAGAGGTTATTCTAAAAGTTATGTGCTAATTTTGGTAAACGAGGTCTCAAAAGATGACCACTGAGTCTATGGCACACAGTGCTGACAGCACTAGTAACGCTATTTGAGATGCAGACCACTGTGGATGCTGTGCACTGCAGATTAAGAAGTGGCCCTGTCCCAGTTCTGCCACTGATTCCTCTGGAAAAAGGAGCAGGTTCCTCATGAAAGGTATCTTACATATTCTTATAAGGAATATCTGCTTTTCTAGCAAGTCATACTGTACCTAGACACTGGCAGTAATTTTTATTGCATGTTCTCTATTCTGGTTGGATAATACTATCTGTTTTGTATGGACATACATTTGGTGAAAATACAATTAAGAAAGTAACTTTTACCTGGTGCCTAAAGAAAACTGGGAAAAGTGCTGTTATACTGCTATTTTATTACAGTATTTATCTAACATCATAGAAATGCAAGGAAATATAGCTTTTGTTTCAGTTTTTTATAGCTTTTAAATAAATATGTTGATTTTCCAGAATTGACTAATCAATTAAGTTTTCTGATCTTACTAATTTTTAATAGGTCTATTATTCACTGTTTCAAAAAATCAAGAGGATGATAAGATAATAATTTTCTCTTGAAACTGTGCAAGTTTCTGAATTAATTTAAAAGATACTGAATCAAGACATGCATTGGTATGATTGAGGGGCTAAAGCTGAATCTTTGTTATTCAGGCTTGCTAAACACAGTTTAGTGGGACAAATGAATTACAGCTATAACAGGAACCAAAAGGATCGACAACTCACGTGTAAGCAATTGGTTTCTCTGAACCTAAACACTGCACATACCTTCCTACAATGAAATCAAGATTCTAGCTAGATTAATAAATGATATAAGTAAATAAAGAGGTCATATAGCTCAACAATTGGTTAAAGAAATGCAAACCTCTTAGGATAATTTTTTTTAGTTGTGTGAAAGTTAAAATACAATGCTCATGACACTTCCTTTTTTCTATAGAAATCTATATGTGCCTTAATCAGTTGTTAAATACTTTGCGTGTCTTTTACTGATACTTAAATTACCTCGCTACAAAAAAAGCTAAGTATAGTATGTTGTAACAGTAATCTCCTTTGAGACCAGGTATTTTTTCATTTCACCGTGTGAAAGCAAACTTTGATGTTTTCTCCTAGCTTATAAGAATAAGGAATATGTTATATATTGAACAAAGATGGTTACCTTTTAGGCTTTATGTGCATGATGATGTAATCTTTATTTAATAATGAGAAAGGCTGGCTTTTCTGCTGTCATGCAGTTCCTACGAATTTACACCAATGATTTCTAGAGATTTTAATTGCAATGTTACAGGCAGCTGGAGGTTGTTATTATTTTCTGAATCTGTAGCAATTATGTAGGATGCCACAGCAGTGGTAATTTAAGAAGAATTCTTGTCATTTTCTGCCTGGTTTGGTCAAAAAGAAGCGATGAGAGTGATAGTGTTTCATACTGAGAAAATGCCTGTGACTAGGTTGAGTGGACATACACCGTCTCAGGTTTAACCACTATAACATGCTCATACTCTTCTCAGCTTGTCTTCTCTACCTGTTGAGATTGCTTGCATATCTGAATACACCCTAAGACCGGCCAAATCTGTGTGTCTGTGTTTTGTTTATGAGGGTCTTCTCAGATGTTCCTTTCCTGTGACGAAATGCTGGCATGGTGCTTCAGAATTGGCATCGCTCTGCTCCTCGCTGCTATGGGTAAACTGGTACCTATCCCAGGAGGCTTGGAAGATTCTTTCACATTGATTACATTGACTGAAGCGAACACAGCTTATTATATTTGTTTAGATTGAAAAATATGGTCAAATTTGTGTGAAGTACTAACACGAATAGAAGGAGGATTTTTTTGTTGTTGTTCAACATTTTAATGTCTGCTACTGGTAGCTCAGTTGGTTGCTACTAATTGGTGACTATTTTTGCCTGGACAGTGATTCAGGACAACAAAGGCAACTGTTGCAGGGAGGGAGTCTCTGACACTTACTCATATGTGGCTACACAATTGTTCAGATTTTGGCTTCACTTTCCTACCACCTCTGAACATTATCAATCATACCTGAAAAAAGCCTAGCTCCTTTTTTAATGCCACCTTTTATTCTGTTGTCACTTTTAAAATTTCTGTGTCTGTAACACATACATCTTAAATCACAGGTCAAAAGATTCTCTAAATTATTTAGGTGGTTAAAAAGACAAATGCTTAGTGAAATTTTCAAAATCACTGGTGCTTAAATCCCATGGATTGAAATGGAAGTCAGGATCGCAACTTCCTTAGGTACTTAGGAAAATCCTGTACAGCACAACCTGACTCATTTGGAAGTCTGGCCTTCAGGGCCTGTTTTCTGGAAACTCAGAAACAAAGTATTATTTGATTTGAACACTTTGCCTCTAAACAAACTTAATGAGTCCTACTTTTATATCATCCTAATATTAATATTCCACACACCATCACCCTCACTTCATTTCTTCCCTGCAAATCGCCTGCAAGTAGGTTACTTCAGCTCATGCCCCAGGAGCAACAAGTCTGAGATCTACCGGACAGAATTGTGTCTGAGAGTCAAGAAGGCCTTGCAGAGAAAGAAGTGCCCTCTCAGTATGTCTCCATCTAAACAAGGATGGTTTATGCTTAGTCTGAGTCAATATGTGAACTTGGAATAACAAGGTCGTAAGTATCCAGCACCTCCAGAAGTTTAGAGCTTTGTCATTTTAGGCCAATAGTTCAAGTTTATTTGCATATATTCTTCTGTCCTTCCTACCTGTGAAACTGGGGAAATGAGATAAATCAAGGACACTTCATTCAGCCCAGACATCTTAATATTAGTGTTTTCTTTCTCAAATGAAACAAAAAGAAGCTCAAATGGCCATACCCTGATTTTTCAGCTTGTTCATATTCCTTTTATAAAATTCTAATACTCTGAAGGGAATGAAACAATTACCAGTTTACAAATTCATTACTTTTTATTTTGTTATTTCATTTCTTTTGCATTGTCTCTTGCAAGCAAATTAAACAGATCTTTAGCTGGCAGTTGGCAGGATGATATAGGGATAGCGAGAGTGTAGTGAGGAAGGAGCTGCAGATTCAACTAGGTGAGGAAAGCTAGGATTGTACCATAAAACACATGACACCTCGTAACAGTATCTCATTTAAAGAGTAGTGTATCAGTTTAAAGCTATAACACACTGGTATACCACTTAAACAAACAATAAAAAAACCACACTCGAAAAGACATGTTCCAAAATTCTGGGGGAACTCTTAATGGTGTGAACTGTTGTGATCCAAACTACAAAGAAATTCCTCTACTGTTTAAAACCATTGTTTACAGATATTGTTGTGATCTGTAGTCTTAAAAGAGGGCATATAAAGTAGAACATCCAAGCAGTACTCTTGGGAATCACCAACTGTGAACTGAAAATGTTGCCTCTTAGCCAGTGCTGAAAAGAGGATGCATTTTGTCTTGGGATGACTCCGGGATAGATGTTATGTATTTTCTCATTCTCCACTTAAAAGTTCTTTTCATGTCCTATGGCTTATTGCCACATTTTGCGCACTCCTTTCAGAGCCAGTGTGTAGCCCTCACTCTGACACAAACGGCAGCATTTATGTCTCTCCACATTCAGAACATTCTTCACGTTCTCTCTTCTTGAGAGTCACCTTGTCTCAAATGAGCCTGGAAGACCATCCACAAAACAGGCAGTAGAGAGCTGGACTTGAGCCACCCAGCAGCCTAAAGGAGAGGAGCATATAAGCCATATTTTTGTCAGCTTCATGCACTGTCCGCACTTCTTACTGTCATCTGGAAACCCTGATCTAGCCAGTTAGAGGATGGAGATGAGTTGTTAGCAAATTAACAAAGAGAAAGCTTTAGAGAAAATTCCCCAAGAGGAGGTAATATCAGAAAGTTTAAAGCTGTCCTCTCTCTCATTAAGTACCTTTTACCTGAGCTTAGCTGAGAACGTCAGTAGAGTGCTTATGAGGAACACCAGCACAATCATATATTACTTACACAGGGTGTATCTGTTTCCTGTCATGTTTGTAGCTCATAAATACTTAACTCTATTGATATACCCTGCAGAATATAGCTAGAAATTAATACAAGGACTATACAACTGCCATGGTGCCCAGTGGAATCTATAACAACTTAATGTTAAGGAATGTGTGTACCTCATTGTCTTCATATAAATGACAAATGCTTCCTGCTTTTTTTCCCCCCATCTCTACTGTGCTGTAGCTGTGTCAATATTGAAATGTTTGCTCTGCATAGAGATTATTATTCCAGTTTGGAATTTTTATGAGACCTGGGTCCAGGCCTGACCTTCCTTACATGAGTTCTGGCACTACCTCACCATGAACGCTTCCTAATTGCTGATTACAGCTTATCATTACAAGAAGACACTTATAACCAGGGAATTGAACCAGTACGTTTGAATCTGTTCTGGGTCAGATCCAGCTGTGATTGAAGCTGTTTTAGTTGAGTTCTGATTCCAAGCCAGTAACAGTTTATTGTTCAATTTACAGACTCTCAGCACAGGCCTTCAACAATGGGCAGTGTTAACCTCCATCTCCTCCCCTTCCATGAGCATCATTTTTAGTCCTGGACCTGTACTAGATTTTTTTTAATACCTTAAATTTTGTATAGGGGACCATGCTTCTGGTGAGAAAAAAGTGATGCCAGGAATACAGGTGGAGCCAGCACTAGCCAGAGTAGTGGGAATGAGAGAAGGGTCAGTTCATTGGCAGGTAAAAATTTTCTTTCTGTCCCTTGTAAAACCCCAAACCCATTACCTGAACACATGTATATCTCCCTGCCATTAGGTAAAGCAGTAGCATTGCTGGAGGAAACTAAGACTAGTGAACAACGGTGTTTCCCTCCGTGAGAAATAGGAGTCACAAGAAGCCGTCTACCTGGATCTCACCTTAGCAAGTAGTCCCCTAGGGTAGCTGGCTCCAGGGAAGAAAGTTTGTGACCATGTGCTGGGGTGTAGTGTGGCAAGGGAGGGGGGAAGGACAGACACAGGGCAGGGTCATGGTTTTCAAAGGACTCTTAGAGTCAAGCTGTCCTCTTGTTGCACAGAACCTGCCAGAGGTTGTTGCTTTTCAGCTGAACTGATGTTCTGAGCTGGAAAGGTCTTTGTTTTGTTTCAGTTCCAGTTTTGGATCTGGGATCAACAAAATGTCCAAAATAAGAGCTTAAGTTTAGTTCCAGCTTTGAAAAACATTTTGAACCAGTCGATGGTTCAGGCTTAGTTTGACTTTTTCTCATAACAGATGAATGAGAAATATGACTTTCTTATTCAATCACTGATAACGATTTGCAAAAATATGTCAGATGTGCTCTACTGACACTTACAGTTAATGAAGTCAACATCATAGATTATTTAATCATAGTGGAAGCCCCTAACTTTGGCCTCAGTGCTCTGAGAGGACATTCACATGATTCTTGGTACAAAAGCAAAGGCTTTGTGTCCTTTAGTTACTGTCTTGCCTCAGACAAATTTCTGCTGGAGCAGCTTTGTTGTGAGGCATTCAGTTATACACAGGAGTCTGGGTGTGGTGTGCTGCTGTCCCTGCATGCAGATCCTGTTTGAAAGTCAAGTGCCTCTGTGTGCATTGGTGTGGTGTGCAAGGCCTGGCCTATGCTTATGTTGTTTCAGCTTGTCTTACTGAGTAACTTTTGTCTTGCTGCTAATGGTGCTCGTTCTCACTCAAGATCATGTGAGCATTGTCCTAACCCTGGGACTAATACAAGCAGTTTATGGTTCTGCTTGGGTTTTGATGTTTAAACAAATGGCTGTAGAAGAGACCCTGGGAAATGCGTGCCACTGACTCTGAATTTAATCCCTGTTATGATGGACTGAAGTCCATCTCAGAGATGAAGGTTGCTAAGCACATGGTGTCAAACATGATCGGTTGGGAGTCATCATGCCTTTTCTGCAGAGGGAAATACTGCCACACTGACTTGCTCTACCAGTGTATGTAGCATGTAGGTAAAGAAGAGCCAGTGGAGATACTAAACTCAACTTCAAATTTGGCAGTTTTCATCACCGAACAAACACATCTGCACTGATTCCAGAAAAAAGTTCATTTACAGATTGAAATGGGGTAAAAGAACAGTAATCAAAGGGTAAGGTATAACCAGGGCTTTTCAGGATCATAGAGTCAGAATGGTTTGAGTTGGAAGCGACCTTAAAGATCATCTAATTCCAACCCCCTGCCATGAGCAGGGGCACCTTCCACTACACCAGGTTGGTCAAAGCCCCATCCAGCCTGGCCTTGAACACTTCCAGGGATGTGACATCCACAGCTTCTCTGGGCAACCTGCTCCAGTGTCTCACTACCCTCACATAGAGAATTTCTTCCTAGTATCTAATCTAAATCTACCCTCTTCCAGTTTAAAGCCGTTCCTCCTTGTCCTATCACTATATGCCCTGTAAAAAGTTTCTTTCCAGCTTTTTTGTATGGGTGGGGAAGAGTTGGTGGCCTCATCTCCCAGGGTTTGGAGAGGAGAAGGAGGGGGCCAGGAGTGATCAGGTTGGGAGGGAAATTATCAAAATTTGCGAAACCATGAAGGAAGCAGATGAACTGAACTGCAATTCACCAAATCTCGCAATATCAGAACTAGAGGCACAGATCAAAAGACAGGAGGATCATTTTACAATAGGCTAAAGGAGGTACTTCCTTGTAAGACAAATAGTGACTTCTGGAACTTTCTGCCATATGTAAATGGGATGATAGTTAGACTGCTGCTATCTTCTTAATAAAGTCAGAGATGACATACTGTCTTTCCTATTAGTTCTGTTGGAGTGCAGTATTTATGCCATGAGAGCAGAGAGACTGGCAGAAATAAGATTATTTTTTTCTATTTTCTGTAAGGATGTGACGTTCAGCTGTTAAACACAGTTTACTCTATAGGGATATGTACAGAGATATATAGATAGAGATATTTATATATAGTTCACTCAAACTCTTCTGTTAGGGGAGTCACTTGCCCTACCAACTCTGTAACTGCCTCCTCTTCAGAGCCACCACAAACTGAACCCAGGCCATCTTCTGGCTAATGAAATCAGGATTTGTGGCTGTCAGCAGCAGAAAGCTTATTGACATTTCACTAGATTTTTCTTATATATGGCATTGGGATTTTAGGCTGTGGTTTTGTTCCCTCATGGAGTGCTTCTGGAGACTCGATCATGGAATGGTTTGATAGTGTCAGTAGTCTGGCAAATCTGTACCTTCTCCACTTGGACGTACACCTAATCATTTATGTCTGGGAGGATGTTTCCAAGTACATTGTGGGAAAAAATGATCAAATATTCTCTATTTTGCTTGCTTCTATGGGAGTAGTAACAAAGCAAGGAAAGATGCACATTTTCCCTGGTAGAATTTTAAGCTGTATCGCAGGATCTAGAGTGGGCAGGGGAGAGCAAGCTGTGAGTTGTTACTGTGAACAGGACAAGTGTCCTTCATGGCTGATCAGCCATCAGCTGGGTGGTTTTAAATCCCTTACTAACAATTGTTACTAGTAAATGCTGCTTCCAGGGAAGGCAGGATGCTTACCACCTGTGCTCATGGTGGCATCATTAATTGGTACACAAGTAACTGTCTCACATTTGCTTATGAAGTCTTTTTCCCCTTTTGCCACAGAACTTTGTGATATTGGCATGCTCTTTAACCCCAATGGCTTCTGGTCACAACAATAACTCCTTCCACTTTTTGTCCCTTCTGTGCTGAGCTAAGAGATGTCTTGGTGGTGCTCACCAGCCCAAAATAGTCCTACATGCTCTCACTTCCAAGTCGGGTTCTTGCATTGTACTCTGTACAAAAGTGCATGGTCTGCCAGCATGGTAGCACGGGCCAGTTTGAACGTGTTCCACTTTGCGCAGCTCTGGCTTCATATCTGGGTCTGGATGTGATTCAAACTGTTGGATTTAATTAGAAAGTTGTGTCTATTTTGGGGCCTACTTAATCGACTTAGCAATAGCCCTTGTACACAGACCCTGTCCTACTGTCAGCGTAGGTGCCTCCTGATAAATCTCAAAGTGCATTTTTGTTCACTGGAGAGCAGTTAAAATTAATATTTGATAGGTTTCATTATCTCATGCTACTGGCTGCTGCTGCTATAGGTACATTAAGAAGAAACTAAAACAAGGTGTAGCAAGTCATCCAGTGTTAGCTGGAACTTCCTGCCATATAGGGAGGACTCCTACAGAAACTGATGTCAAATAAATCCATCTTTTCAAATGCAGTTTATGCAGATTTTGTTGCAGAAGGTGTAAGAAATGGTCCCTGCAAGCATTTCATTTCATGCATAGCACTCTCAAAGCAGAAATGTTTTGGAGTGAAAGGGACAGTTACAGTAAGTTTTTCCAAATAACGCAGTTGGCTGGGAACCAGGAGACAGCACCATTCCTTGCTGCTTGACTGCCCTGTGGTGTCAGCTGGACCACGTGGCTTCACTTCTCTGAGTATAGTTTCTCCATCTGTAAAATGAGAGCACTGCAGAGCAATAAAGAAACTGTGGGTGAGGGGACTCATGTAGGAGTTCCTTGTTTTATGCTACAGTTGAGGTAATACAGGCAATTGTACTGTAAGACAACCTGTGCATCTAGAAATGATCTCTCTGTCGTTCACACCTACTTCACCTATCAAAAAGGTATCAAATACTCTATTAACATTATTTTTAATGATCATCTACACAGGCAAAGATCTGTCTTGCATAATTCTTTCTTTGTCAGAATACAGGTCACCTAGCAGATGAAATTGTTAAAACTATGAAAAAAAGAGCAGTTTTATCCTGTCAGGGTTGGGGTTTTTTCCCTTAAAAAAAAAAACAGCTGGGCTGTAATCGTATTTGGGAAGATCTCAATGTATGTAATTCTATCGAATAGCCAGAAGGTGGTCTACAGAAAGATACTGCTTTTTGCATACCTCTTGCACATAACACCACTCAGTCTGCCTTAATCATCTTCTCCAGCTAAAAGATTTGAAGACAGTCTCCTGTTTAAGACTCTCTAAAGGAAAGTAGGTATGTCAGAATGCCCCAACTTTCTTGTCTGCCTTGGTGTGGTGGCTTGGGAGGTCTGAGTTCCAGCTGACTCCGCAGACACCTCTGTGTTAACTGCTTTACATCAAAAAAAAAGAAAAGAATTGCAGCTTTTGATACCTGTTGTCCTTGATGCTAGTGCTGGCACGGTGGCCTGTCACAAACAACTGAAAAGAAAGATTTCATACTTTAGTTTCTTCAGCATTTTATGTGGGGGATAGGTTTCTTGAATGTTAAAGAAAATTAGATCATGGCTCAAGATTTCGAATGTTTATTTTTACCTTAGCACCTGTGGGGGCCTGCCGCAAAGCGGACTCAGTCAGAGATCAATGTGATCAGACAAAAGCCATTTTATTGTTCTAAAG
>JAVJGI010000032.1:18508336-18603336 GCA_035590275.1 Ibycter americanus
CACAGGTATCTATTCAAGGCTAATATTAACAAGCTTGCATTCCGATCTCTCGGAGCAGCCGTGTTTTCCCACAGGGGCCAGTGCAAGCTATTTGTGGAGCAGAAATCACGATTCCCATCCAGCTCTCCAATATTTTATATCAAGCCTTCCTATCTGTCAGTGATGGTGAAAAGTTTAATGTTGAATCTTGTTACAGTAGTTTGCAAAAGTGGCTGTCCTCGAGAAAACTTATGTCCTGCATTTTTCGAGTTTTTCAGCTTTATTCTGACAAGTATAAGCATTTTATTTACAGCACTCTCCTAATATGTAGCATAATAGTTGCTTTAAGAGTTTTGGGGCTTGTGCATTAGTCTGCTTAATACAAAGTTCTGGAGACAGGTTATAATAAGTTAAATTGTGATGCTTTAGCGGTTATGGGCCATACTGGATCTTTTTTGAACTAGTGTGTAAAGACCAGAGAAAATCTCCATTCCTGTAGCCAAAGAAACACAAAATTTGTTTTTAGTAATTCTGCTACAGAGACAACCTACTGGATAGGTAATAGAGAATGAAAGGACATTTTATGATTTTGTTTTATGTTAAATTACTTGCAAGAATATATTAAGTTCGGTTACATGACAGGAAAAATGGTTCCTGCTAATTTCGGTGTGACTTACTGATTTGTACCAGAGACGGTGCCTAGGCTTTCCACAGGTTCCTCATCCTGCAAGTGTTAATCTATTGACAGTTCCTGTGTGGTGGGAGTTTCTGAATGAGGACTTGCAAACCCCTACTTTGATTTTCAGAGAAAACAGACACATAAAAATCGGATCAGATTTCATCTTTCTTGGGTGATTATATAGTAACAAGTAACTTCAAAATTTATTCTTGCTGGTTTTCACATCCCTTTTGTGTCTAAATATCTTGGTCTAACCACACCACATCTAAATCAAGACTGAGTAAAAAGGGGTAATGGAAGGGATGACACAGATGTGCTCCCCCTGAGAGCCAAATATTGATCTGCACTGGTCAGGTTGCTCCTCAAAATGTAAAGCAAAAGAAAGGGTCCTCCATCTTGCACGAGGAGCCTATAGACTTCAGGAGTACTTTGTCAATTGAGATATAGCTTCTGCCTGGGGGCAAAGCTGGCTGCCCTTGATGAAGTCTCCTGTATGGAAGTAGAGAGAAGCAAAGATGACGAAACTGACGCTACAACTCCACCATGCATACAAGGTGACAAAAAGAAAAGAGCAGCACCAAGAACCACCAGGAACTCTGATATGCACAGGAAAATAACATATTTTTAAAAAAATGTTCATGGTATCTATTCCTTCCAGGAAAGGAAAGTGAAGTTGTAAAATGGAATCATTTTCATAAAACCCCAGAGGATATACTTCGGAATAGATCCATTCAAGTAAATGGGGCTGTGCCAGCTGAAGATGCTGCCCCACACTGAAACCATATCTAGGCAACTGGCACAATACACAGGTCATTCACAGTGCCTTCTTTCCTAGCAGAGTTGCATTCTGACAGACCAGGGAAAGCAATTTCCAGTCCTGTGTGATCTCTTTTTGAGAATGCTCTGTCCTCAGAAATAACGGAAGGTTTATGGAAATTACAGTGGATGCAACCAAATAGTTAGTGCATGCACAATAAAGCAGTGATTGCAGGTACCAAGGAAAATTAGGCTCTCTATAACTCATGTCACTCTTTGCAAGAGTAGGTAATTCCAACTGTTGTCCTTGACCAAACCTGTGCTGCTGAGCATTTGTCCAGCTGGCTGCTGCCTTAAACCCCAGTACTGGCTCCATTCCAACAGGGAAGCGATTTCCATAAGCATATCATTTATAAAGTGCTTTGGAATCCGTCAGGATGAAAGGTGCTATGTAAATGTCACACACTGTGTTACATTGAAGACATTAATAATATTTTTTTCTGTTACTTCACCTATCAGATAAACTGAGGATAGAGAGCATGCGATGTATTTTTGGACCAAGGCAGTTTTTAAAAAAGTATATGCATTGTTCACAGAGCTAAACTCTCCGTGATCAGGTGCTAAAGCAGCAGCTGCTTCCCCTCCCATTCACACGTCAGGTCAGATGTGTACTTTGCATCATGTACAAGGTGAGACAACAGCTAACTCCATCCCCCCTGGAATGTGTAGTTTAGAGGGAGATTGAGTCCCCCCAGCCGCTCATCTGGCTGGTACAAATGACACCATCAGCTGAAAGTCTTTGCAGGAGTCACAGTCCGGTTTTAAGGAAGCAGCCATGTGTTCTTTCCAGCATGTCCTATGCCCCCAGCAGCCTGCATTGCTTGTTAGGACTCCTGCAGAGGCAGAAACCCTGAGCAGGAGCCCCTTATCAGCACAGAGGCTGTCCTTCGGGAAACTTGGCCCTTGAGCTGCAGGTAATCTTACTGTAAACCTCCCCAAACTGAAGAATGAAGGAGTCTAGGTGAAGAAAATCTTTCCAGGTATACAACCTTATTTATATTTATGCAGAAGTCACTGGGTTTTTTATAAGATGTTACAGCAGTTTTTAGTATTTTAGCTGTCTGTAGGATCCTCTGCGAACCTCCTTTCTGGGTTTTTTTTTGGCTCAAATGGAGAAGTGTATAGACACACCAGAAAAAAACCCAAACTATAATCATGAAGCTATCCAAACAAGAAGAGTGATTTCTCTGCAATTTGTTGTTTGGGATTTATTTTAACCTTAACAAAAGGCTGCCTGGGATTTTAAGTTTGGGGTGGAAGTGCTGGTCAACTTTAATTCTCTGCAGTCTGGCTCCCTCCTCCTTAGCTGTGGTATCACTCTGCAGAACATCAAACATCAGAGGGCAATGGTGACCTGTGTTGTTTTAATCTCAGACTAAACGGTTCTTTTGTTTTGTTTTAAAAATGAGCCCTTAACTTCTGTAAGCTCCATTCTTCTCCAGAGCTTTGCAGAAATAAAATACATCAAGAAGGAGGAGGCATAATATGACAAAAGTAGTTGTTTTATTGAAAGAGAGCTTTGTGGTATTTCGCTTTTGAGATGTATTTAACACAGAGTTTAAGGATTGGCAATTTGTTTAAAGAAATGGGTAAAATATTTAAAACCGCCACTTTATTTAAACTATTGTGCCTCCTTCAGTAAACATTCAGTACATGACTGAACCCTGTATGAACTTGTGCTTGTTGCTGGTTAAATAGATTCTGAGCTTAAATGAAAAGGAGCTGCTATTGAGAGCAGGACAAAAAAGTTGCATGTGCATTTTATTTTTTTTTTTTATTTGCCCACACACAAGCTCTTACCCCCCAAAATACTGTGTTCACAAGATCTTTTATTAAAACACCAGTTTTTTTTTTTCCTAGGCCTCAAAGTACTAAACTGAAAGCAAGCTGTTAACAGAAATGAGTAATTATTGAAGCTCTAACAGGCAGCTTTCATTGAAGTTGATTACAGCAGCCATATAATCACTTTTACGGATGCTGTAATCACAGTAGCAGGGAATGCTTGACTTGGTTCTTATTGTTTTCACTCAGGGTGGAGGTAGGGGGCCTGCAAGAAACCCGTTTTACCACCTCAGTACAATTTCTGCTGTAAAGGAAATCTACACAGCACTGAATGAAGCAGAGAATCATTTATTCTTTCTTTATTAGCATTTTCTCCTCCCTCACATGAGAGTCTGTTGGAGTCAGGAAATTGCTGTTATTCAATATGCAAGCCAGAGGTTGTAATGACCATTTGGGAGGGTATGACCAACAATTACAGCCCTTAATGAATAGGAGTAATCTAGTTGAGACTAAACACTAGTAGCAACTCTGGTGCTGTCTCTGGTTAAATTAAAAGAACAGCAATGCAAAGGAAGTTAACAAGAATTAATTAGTTAGATCAAACTGAAAACCTACTCATTAGTGATGTTATAGGCAAAGTAAAAGCCTATCTTCAGTGCAATTAGGTAGACAAATGAATTGTACAACTGACTGATTCACACCTGCTAACAGCTAAGGGCTATAGCTGATATGTATGGGATCCACTTTTTACGGTTCATGCATACTTGCATAGTTTAATGGATCTTGCATTCCTGAATTAGCCTTCATTCCTTCACATTTCATTTGTGTATTTGATCCAAACATTAAAGTGTTGCTTATAGATTCTGATGCGATGCGGCTGTCTACAAGACAGCTTTTAGAAGGGTTCGTAGAATAGTAACGTCTGCTTAAACTGCACTGACATGCAGAAGGGGTGTCAGTTTGCAGATCTTTCTTGTTAATTTTTTTTTAAACTATTTAGGCATTCATGTACTATTAAACTATTTAAGCATTAATTGTGTTGAAAGTGGGCAGATCTGCAGAGAAAGAGCATGTTATCAGTTAAAAAAATAATCCCAGGTTTCAGGATTTTGACGGTTAAAAGTGTCAAAGAGAAAAGAATTGTGAAGCAAAGGGAAAAAGCAAAAGCCTCAGACCTGTGGAGCAGCCATTAGGCACCTGCAGGTCACACTGTTATCAGAGGATGCTGTATTTGTAGAGCAGTCTTGGGGATTCATGAAATGCAACCACAAGCGCAGTGATCAGAAGAGCACGAGGAGACTTTTTTCCTCTTCTCATCCTGCATTTCCTTTTCCTACTCATGGCATTAGTCCTAGACTTAGGCAATGCCTGTGTGGGAACCAGGGAGCAGTCCCAGACTGCAGTACCAGCATACCCTCTCCTGTTCCGGCTGCCAAGTGGGTTGGGATTCAAGCGGACACTGGTTAATTTGTACACTGTGTTTTTCAAGGGACAAACTGAGAAGCCGTGCAGTGTACTCTGATCCCTCTTTCTGATGGCATATTCTTTATTCCAGGCTCTTATCTTGGAATTTTCTGCTTTAATATTTCACAAGGACCCGCAGGTGTCTAATGCTCCATGAGGCTGCTGCAATTTCCAGTCCAACCCTATGTTCAGAAGAAACTCGTTTTCTTCATTGCCATGCACTCATGTTGTGGACTTGACTCTTTTGACCCAGTTTTGACACAGAATTTTCATCTAAAGTGCTTTTATTTGTGAGCAAGATTGCTCAAAAGCAAAGCAGACATGGTGGGAAGTTAATCTGAACCTCAGTTTTTTTGAACAGAGCCTCTTCTTTTTAATACATTGTAGTTTATTTAATTTTATTTATTTTTTTTTTTAACCGTCTATCTTAAGAAGAAAATTCCCATAAAGTGAGAGAGTTTGCACTGTAGAATAAATAGCACCTCTGGCTTGGCCGGTTTCAGACTCTTGTTTTCATTTGAAAGGGGGAGGTTTGAATATAAAGTACTTGATTTAAAGATTTTTTATTAGATCTTAACAAATGACATCTCTTATTTACACACAAGAGACTGACTCCCTAAAAGCTGCCTGGATATGTAAATCTACCAGCCAGATATACACATAAAATGGATTTTTTGGACTGAAAACCCAAGTAAATGTACCTATTACAACAGAAAGACCCCTCTGAGTCCTCTAAAAGCTTTTCTGGTGTATGGCTTCAATGTATGTTTATGGGTTTTTTTTTAAACAAATGGAGCCAAATCCAGGTTTAGTATAATTCTTTATATGTGTATATATATATATTTGTAACCCTAGCTTTCACCCAAAATTAGGGGTAGATGCACTTACCCTTGTGCTAAGGGGAGCTATATTGATAGAGGTCACTTTCTTTCCCATAGCTATTTCCATAGCAGGAGCAAAAGTTGTCTCCACTAGAAAGAGGCATCTGAAGATGTCTGTGGTGAAGGAAAACATTTCCCCTGTCTTTTGACTTCAGGCTTCAGCTTGCAGGGGCCAAGACTTGTCACAGGGCTGGGTCTCTGAGAAAATCTCACCTTTCAGCAGCCTTTCCAGGCTTCAGCCTCCCCTGTAAGGGCCCAGGGCATTAAAGTCATGAGAAGCTGCAGGAAGCTGGGGTCTTCCTTCAGTGCCCTTCCTCCTCAAGTCTCATGGGTGCAGCCAAGCCAAGCAAGGGGTTTAAGCGAAACTGTTCTAAAGTTGCATAAGAGCATTTGAACCCAGTATGTTTCTCATGTTGGGACAAGGCTGTAGTCATTTGAAAGTGGCCAAATGGGGTTTTATCAAGGTTTGTTTTTAATAAAGTTATTTCCTTGCTGACAGGCAGGTTTTAACCTTCTGGAAAGAGGGGTTTGTAATAGAAATGTTGACACAACCTCCCTCTAGGGGTGCAGTTGCATTGCTGCAATAATAGTGTGTGGGCAATACAGTAATAGGGCACTGACCCATAACTGACAAGAAGCAAGGCTCCAACTGCATTATAAAGGTCATTCTCTTATTTGTGAAAATGAACCGTATTTTTTGCTCTACTCCCTGAGTTTTCTGTTCTCTCCTCCCCCTCCCATCCCCACCCCAAATCCAAACACTTTATATTTTTAATTCACTAGTGTGTTGAAATTCTTAAGGCTATTTTAAAAAAAAACTTAAGTACAGGGATTAACCCTGGCTCTTAAGCCAGCTAATCTGTGTTCAGCACAGGACACAAAAACAACCAAGAAGAAAAGCCATTTTTGTAGTTTCTAGGGGGCCACCAAAGTTAGCTAGGGTAGACTCAATGTTGCTCTAAACTACACCCATCAGCAGTCATGCTAATGGAGCATGCTGTGAGCCAGATGCAGATACAAAATGGCTCTCAATCTCTTTTGTGTCCACCTGATCTCTGTTGTCATCTTCCGTAGCACAGGGTAGGCCTGAACCTATGAAAACTGTGAGCATAGGAACTAAAAACCATTTGAACTCTGTATTCACAGCCTCTCCCAAAAAGAGTGACCTTCAGTGATTCTCTTGCCTTATAACCTTTTTCTTTCAAATGTTTAGGAAGGAACACTACACACAGCAGAGACAAAATGAAGAGGCTATGTGCTGTAGTCTGCCTACATGGTACCATCAAGGTGCCTTCTAGTATCTGAGAACAGTAACCACAATAGTTGATGTCATGAGACTGATTAAAACTAACTGCCCTGCCTGTGAGGTAGAACATTAATTGAAAATGTGCAATTTGTACAATAGGCAGTAGTTAATTATCTGCTTCTTTGAACTGCTTGGTGTTTGGGATGGCTCTGCCTATGGGGACCAGAGACATGAAACAAAGACACAGGCAGTTTGAATGGGTAGTTGATACCATTTAAATGAGTATGAGCTGTTAAAAAAAAAAAAAAAAAAAAGGCTGTTTAATTCTTCACGTAATTTTAGATCTAGTTTTTAGTAATACTAGTTGACGTGCAATTGCCCTATATAGGGGTTGTTGCTACTGGGTTACACAAGATGACCACCTTGATTTATGCTAAGCATCAGTATTAAAACCTGTTACTTGCTTTGTAAACAAATTCTGATCAAATGAGCTAGGGAAAAATCATTTTCACTTAGTCCTGGTATAGGCATTTAGTCAAAGATAAGCATTTCTGACTTAACCCAGTAGAGAGCAGTGGTGTGTATACACACCAGACACATTATGATAACATTAACATTTAATACATAGAGCCTTGGTTACTTCATTTGGGGTGTGTGAGGTTTTTTATACTCCCCTGTTTCATTTTGAGTATAATATGTAGTTTGCAGGCACAAACATACACCCCAATGCATATACATTTCAGAAAATGCTTTACTTATTGAAATTCATAAACCAATTCTTCTCTATTTTCATATATCAATGATAACCACATGATTACTGCTGAGTAAAATGTAAAATACCCAACAGACTTTGTCATCATTAGATTCCAAAGATAAAAGCACAAATATTTGACTTACACATTTATTTACTTCCTAATTCTATGGTAATTTTTAATGTTATCTCTCTGACTGTATCTGCCTACACAACAAGTAAAGTGTTCATCCGTTGTTATCATTGTTAAGATCAGCACACAGTTAATCAATCACAGAAAATTGTTTTATATCATATGCAAAAGATTATTAATGCCTTATTGTGTAAAAGCTTACTAAGCTGATGTTCTCAAAACTGAAACATTTAATCACATTTGTCGTATTTTGGGTTTTTTGCTGAATATACAAGACTATGTAACACTAATTAAAACAGTGTGCAACAAAGAACACACTGGGAATATACTGATGAAGAAGACAGATGCATGGAGAGTGATTTCAGTGGAAATGATCTAAACAGTGATTTTTTGGTAAAGGAAGAAAGACCAGTCCAAAGCAGAACCTCTGTATGTAAGGTCCTGAAAATGTCTTAGTAGTTTGAAGCCTATGTTGGACCTAAACCTGAACAGGAACTACTAATATACATCCAAAATCTCCTGAGATTTTGGCCCATGGCTGTGGGTTTCACATAAAACAGCTGGTCTAAGGTGCTCAAATACCACAGTGACAAGTAATGTGTGAGCATGTGGGAAACTTGATGAGTCTCATGAAATTTCTGTTATGAAGGAAATCTTGAAATGGCAGCCTATGAGCGCTGGTAAATCTGCAACTGACCTCTACTGCTTCATCCTCAAACCCAACCTTACGAGAGAACTCTGCTCTGTCAGTCCTGTTGCTCAGCCACAGGAGTGGGGTACATCAGCCGTGTTGCACAGTCCTCACTGCCTTCATATGAAAGGTCACGCTGCTCATTGTCTCTGTTGTGTTGCTCCTTGGTGTTTGGTTCCCTGGGCTGGGTGGCGCTTGGTATGAAACCAAGCCAAGCAGGGTTTGTGTTGCCTGTTAAGGATGATCAGAAGAAAAGCCAGAAGTGATTTTTCCAGCTCCTTTGGTTGAGTTGCATACAAAGTTTTGAGGGTTTATTGCATCCTTGAATGTTTGTGTGTTTGTTTTAATCTGTAGCTGGCTGATATGGGGAGACTTCGTTGCTGGTCTCTGCTCCTCGAGGTGCCTGTTTCTTTCGAGGAGTGGCTCTGAACTGCCCATTCATGGAGGAGCAGGAGGCTGGGGCTCATAGGGGAGCACCCTGCCGGCAGGCTGCACAGCATGGCCAGCTTCATGTGGTGCCTGGTATGGGGTTATTGGCAACAAAACAGCACCAGTGCTGGGCAACAAGGTCCTGCTGCCCACCCTGCGTCTGAAGAGCCCTGAAAAGCTGAACTTGCAGCTGGCCTCGGCCACACAATGAGTCCCAGGGTGTGGGGGGCAGCAGCTGCTAGTGGGGAGATGGTGGGAGGTGGCTGTGTAGTAAAGCACCAAACGCTTCTTCCTTGCTCGAGTGGCACAGTGGGCCTCAGCCCAGAGCAGGGTTCTCCCTCCTGAGCGTCACTGACCAGCAGCTCAAATCACTCAGCCCCTTGTACACTCTGGGTGGGAAACAGTGATGGGTCTGGCAGCAGGAGCTTGGCACAGATGCAAGGGGAACTTCGTTCAGGCAGCCGCCATTGCCCTCATTTCTCAGCTGCTCCCCCTCACTCTGGCTGGTGCCAGAGCTCTCTTCCTTGCCTCTTGTGCTTCCTCTCTTCACAGCATTTTGGTAACTTGGTAGCTAATTAGCAGACTAAGGCTCTCAAACAGAAGAAATTGAATCATTGACTTTTTATTGCCACAACCACTTGAGGCCATTATGGCAGTACTGGTTCCCAGCCCTGCCCTGTCCTCCACTGCTGGTACAGGTGTTGGTGTGCTGATCAGGGGAATGGTGGCAGCTAAAAGTTTCCCAGGAAGAGACAGTGCTTATGTTTAATGAAGAATCGTAGCTGCACAGGGGATGATGTAGGAATGAGAATCAGCAGCCAGCAGGCCAGTGGTGGCTAAAAAGTTCATGGAGCAGTGGCATGCCTAGGCTACTCTGTTCAAATATAATGTGCTGTAGGATCACTAAACACAAAGTTACCTAGAAATAAGTAATGCCATCTGTGTATACGGAAAGGAGAACTGTGCTCAGGAAAACACTGATTCAGGAAAAGTTCAGGCACTGATCCTGACCTCCAGGTGGCCAAAGTGGCCACTGCAGTCCTTACTGTATAAAAAGGGGAGCAGTGAGCAATAAGGGGGTGATTTTACCTTTGTGCACATTATTATGAGGCTACACTCGTAATCTGTGTTCAGCTTTGGTGTTCCTATTTTAGTGAGGACGTTAAGTGCAAAAATAACACCACAAGTTAATTAAGGACTGGACAAAATGTTTTACACTGATTGAGGCTTCACAAAATCAGATGATCACAAAAGAAATCAGAAGATCACAAAAATAAGATGATTGAGAGATAACAGTATAATGTATGTTCCAGGGGGAAAAAAAAATATTCCAGGTATTACACTGTATAAGCTAGTAGAGAAGGGCATAACAAGGACCGGTGGCTTCCCAGGCAAAGCATGGCAGTCTAATTACAAATAAGGCCCATACTTTAAAGGGTGAAAGTGATTAACCACTGGGAGAGGATACAACAGAAAGGATTACACTGTAACCCTTGATTTCTTTTGCAGAAAACATCCAACACCTGGCAAGTAGTGCCATTCAAATGCAGTTAACATTGCCCCATGCTCACCTTGATCAGAGGGTCTGACATCTGCCTCTTTCATTTACCTGTTTAGATTTCCCAAGCTGTTGATGGAAAGCAGTGTGACACAGCGGAAGAGCACTGAAATTCGTTACTAAAAGTTCTTGTGAGTTTTACTAGTCTTAACTCCATGCAATTCTGGCAGTTAACAGCTCTAAAGGATTAAAAGGTCGGTTGCCCGTAAGGTTTCTGGTTAAAGGGGCTTTAATTTCCACAATGACATTTTGTTTCCTTGCAAGTGGGACTTGCAATTTTATCCGCATGAAAATAGGAAAATCTTACAGATAATATGGGTGACTGTCCGTGGAAACAAAACCTGCTGCGGAGTTACTACCCTGCAAGAAGAAGTTCCTGTTCCTTCTTTTGCCAGTAGTTAATGTAATTATTAAAACGTTACATAAAAATTAGAATAGATATTGCCTGGGCAAAGTCTGGGAAAAGTCATGTAACTTCAGTATGAGAGTGGTCCTCTTTTGCATTTTGTTATGAGCATTTGACTTTGCAAATAATTTTCTATTTTTTTCACCCCTTGGAACTGTCTGTGGGAGGTTTAGTTTGTTTTTTCTTCTCTGCTCTTCTGTTCCAAGTTGACATTTTTGCAACTCTACTCTAGTGCGGTGTATTAGCCCCACTTCTCACTGCTCCAATATGTTTTGCTTGGGATAGACATGCATATTTAATAACTAGGAGAAGGATTCTTTTTAGATGCCACAGAATTGGATTATCATCCCATTAGGCATGAGGCCTCATGTAACCAGGGACACTTGACTTTTGACCTTTGTGAGAAAGATCATTTAATTTAACCGCTCTTTGTATACAGCTGAACCAGGTGAATCTGGGAAATTCTCAACTCAGTTTTATGTTTGTTTAACAAATCAGGAAGGGCTTTTAGCTGGAACAGCTGTGATTTTCATCTCTTTTGATACTATCCTAATACATCCTGAAATCCCTGCCTAAGATTTATGTCCCATATATGGGAAGAATTGCAAGGAGATAGACAGATAGGTTAGATAGATTACACTCAACTATATGATATGCCTAGATGTTTATCAAAGCTCTGTAATGACCATATAAACCTAGATGATAACACAGATTTGGCGATGGCTCAATCTTTAAATTTAAAATGAAAATGTCATTTGAAACCCAAATGAAAGAACACATTTAGCTACACTTTAACAGTACACAGCAGGTCTGGGGCATATGTGGGTGGTATGTGAGAGTTTCAAACCTCACTGTCTGTACAGCAAATGTACAGTGGGCAGTCCCAGCCCACTAAGCCTGTAAAAGTACAAGCAGCATGGATAGGCACAGACCACTCATCCAGGCATGTGAATGGCCTTTGTACGTCCTGAAATATGTCAATGATGGCCCAGTAAAGCCTACAGGTTAGCTGAAAAATTGCAAAATTTTATTAACAGCAATTATTTGAACCATTACTCAAAAGCAGCTAAGGATGTGGCTAGCTTCATTTTTAAGATCCAGATTTCCTTTGGAGGTATGGGGAAGAAAAGGGAAGGGGTAAAGTGACAAGCAAATTTATTTCTACCATCTTGGTATGTTCATTTGAAGCTTTACTGGAAGCGCGAAGAGTTTTCTCAATGGTTTTCTCAATGTCTTAAGCATAAGCTTGTCTTTAGTAAACAAATTATACCATTGTAGACAGCAATAGGGTCCAAAATCCTGTATATTAATATAAAAATCTGTGTAGATCTTTGTGGAAGCAGGTACATTTCTTTGGAGTTTCCTACGACTATTTAAAATGCATTAAATGCATCATGTATCTCAATGGAAGACATCACATCCCTGATTTATTTACATCTATTTCCTAATGAGGAAATTGGGCTTTCCTTTCTGACTACCAGCAGTAGCTTTCTGGTAGCGTGCTGTTTCATCCAGTAAAGTATCTAGGTACATTTTCTCTGGGTTACCTAGTATAGTTCATAGCTTCACTTTTACCCATGCATCTGAACATTTAGTAAATGACAAATGCAATTCATATGGCAGATTAAATTATTTTTGCTCTTACGAAATGAGCGGGAGCCCCATATGCCAGATAATTATTTGTCCATTTTGCTTCCCTCTTAGAAACTATTACGAATGTTCTGCAAGATTTTCCAAGGGAGAGCTTCCTTATTCATGGATATGCATTTCTTTAATAATGAACTTCCCTGTGAAGTCTGGATACTTATACCTCAAAGTACTTGATTTCAAAGCTGGAACAAGCAGTGGAAGACATTTTATATGTGGCTAAAAAAGGAAGTCTATCCATCTTTTCAAAATGCCTTCAGAAAACATTTGCTTACAGTATTTCACATTTTTTCTATGTGAATAATCACAATGTGAATTATTTTATTTCTTTTAATTTCCATAGACTCTTCACTTCATGGTTACTTTCATTGTTACACATTTTCATTCTGGCTTTTGAAAATCCAGCAACAAATGGGTAAAGATTTTACCATTCATCCAGCCTGTAGCCTCCAGTCCAAAGCATTATTAAATGTTGTTCAAATGTTTTCAGGTATGGTGAATTCAACTGAAATTAATCTCTAGAGAATAATTTGTCTAATGGACTAAAAGCTGGTGGCAAAGTATTATTTTGTTTCTCTGGTATGTGAATTTTGTTTGATTGATTTCCTAAATATTGAAAACTCCAATCCAGAGATTTTGGAAATAATTTGACTTATTTATAACAAATGAAACTGAGTTTCAGTCTTCTATAATATCATAGTGCTACAGGACATGCTATCTTAATAGGTAAGCCAATAAAAATATTGAGTTTCTAACTGGTTTACTTTCTCTTATTTTAAACACAAACTAAACGTTATGGCCTTGATGCTACATTTATCTGTCTTTTGGCAAACACATGTCTTTGCAGGATTGTAGAATGTGTTGGCAGAGGAATATAAATCTACCTTACAAGGGGCACGTGCTGGTCTGCATGTGTACATACAGTCTTTCTTCTGTTCTCACCAGGACCACCATGGCCTTAACCATGAAGAAGCATGCTATATAGAATTCTGCTCTGTGTAATGGCAAGAATATAAACAAATGCAACAAACCACTTCATTTTAGCAGTAGAAGACATATGAAAAAACTTGGCTGTGATCATTTTGTCCAGACTCACTCTCTGAAAGTTAGCACCTATACTTGTATCAAGTTCAAGAATTACAAATGCAGCATAAACACGATACAACAACCATAAGCTGCTAGGAGCTGCCAGCATTATTTATTCAGAACTTCTGGCTGTCCAGCCTCGGATGACCCAGCATTATTGCACTCTGAAATTAGGAGCATTGGTTTTGTAACTTGCCTGTGCTGGATCTGAGTTTTCACAGCATGCAGTTTACACAATAATACTACTTATAGATCTTTCGTTTTTCTACAGAAATTAATTGCCTGTACCACAATGATTTATAGTCAGACTGAACATGATTATTAATTTTCCTGATGATTGTACCAGTGGGCGGCAACAAATCTACTCCTGATAGGACCAGCTTTGAAAAGCTGTGAAAACTAAAATGTCCATAAGGTAATAACAACTAATTTTTACCTTAATCAACTTACACTTTAAAAGAATTTAATATAGGGCGCTTATGCCTTGTGGGGAAACTTGTTTGGAACCTACTGTAAGGTGCTGAGTTATTTATGAGAATAATTATACATTTGTTACTTGAGTTTGTACTGGGAAATCAGGCTCTGAAATTAGATGAAAATACCATTAAAAATGAAGTCAGGGTTGTGTATGTTAGAAACTCCAGCATTGAGGTAAATAGTGTTTAACAGAGAAAAAAGAACAGCAGTTATCAGGAAATCTTTGACAGAGAAAAAAACAGTGGTTATTAGGGAATATTAAAGCTTGACAAACTCATCTCGTATTTTCAGACTTGCTTCTGCTTAGCAATGCCCTTGAGCTAGAGTAGGATCACCCCAGTGTTTCTCTGAGCCCCCTGATGATGGGGAGGAAGAGTGCGCACACAGCTGTCCCTCTGGACTGACATCTTTCTGCATGGCGTGGGCTGCCTTCCCTTTCCAGACTGGTTCTTAGCTTTGCTGAGCTGTAGCCTTGGACAGGCCTTTAGCCTGTCTCCCTGACCCAACACCCAAGCCTGCATGCCGCTGAGCCACAGGTGCAGTGTCTCTACCTCCCCTGGGCAGGAGGGGTGAAGCCAGTCTCACCCCCCTCCAAAGAGAAACTGGATGGATGGTCAGAAAGGATCCAGCTTAATGAAAAGGGGAGCAGCTCAGGCCTGCAGAGCAGTTGTGCACCAAGCACAAATTTTAATGGTCAGGCATAATTTCTTATTGCCTGATGAGATGCAACCTGGTGTGGAGGCCAGCAAGGGATCCTGGTGATGCCACTTTTAGCCCTGATTTGCTCTCTGACTTTGGGAAAGTCACTTCATGTTTCTGGGCCTGAGAGTCCTTATCTGCAGAACAGTAATTCTTCCACTTCTAAAGCACTTTGATGTAAGATGAAAACTGCTGCCTAAGAGACAAGTGGTAACAATATTACTTGGGCTAGATGACAGAGTTGTGAATTTTGTTTGTAGAAACTTACACGTACTGTGCACATGGTCTGTTTTTCTCTTCCAATTTTGGACAAATAATCTGTGCAAAACATTATCCAGCCTATATGGCTTTGCAGGGCCTTGCAGTTGGACTACTGTTTACACAGGATTTGCAAAGTGGTTGAATATTTACCTGTTGTTCCTCTTATAGAATACAGGAATACAGAGCTTAGTTGTGCTTTGGCTTCTCTCTGGGAGAGCTTGAAGAAGAATCGTAGAGCATATATGACACAGTGTGATCAAATGCCAGAAATATTTTGTTCTCTTTTTCTTCCCGTGATTAGTGGCATTATGCAGTTATGCAAATAATCTGTTATTTATATCTAGACACATTATGCAGTTATGCAAATATTCCATAAATAATTAATATTTCCCACAGTTATTTGGGGGGAAATATTCCCCCAAAGCATGTAACATCAGCTGTTTAATATGCCGCGTGTATTGTACACACTTCTAGTTGTGTCGTACCTCAGGTACCTAGCTCAGTGAGGATCCCAGACTCCAGTGCGCAGGCCAGCAGCAGTCATCAGATTCCAGCAGGACTGTGGCTGATTGTGTAGAGTAGACTGTTGTCATGTCTTAGTTTAGCTCCTCTTATGCCTTCTTTCCATCTGCTTTGTTTTGGTGTAAACAATGGCAGAAGGCACTGCAATCCTGGTGTTTGCTGCGGAGTACTAGGTAGGTGGTGAACTCAAAGAGAATTATTCATACTAACTACTTTTAAACATCTCACTGAACTGCAATTCAGAGCACAGCACAGGAACCTGAGAGCTGAACTGCCATGAAAAGGAGAGACCTGCGTGCTTTCAGAGCACCTAAGTTACAAGCCTAGACTCTAGAAAAGTGGAAACCCTCCAGTATGTTTTTCTTCTGTACTAGTCTATAGCAATGCCTAGCTGGAGTGGGTGGCAGGAGGCTACTGAATCATCTTTAGTCACATAGTGATGTTACGGGGACATACAGAGAAGGTTTTGAGGGATGTAGTAGTGGAAAAATAGTTGGAAGCAGAAAAGGACATGAGCCAAGCAAGCAAGTTGACGCTGTTCTGCCTGATCGGCTTCTAATATGGACCATTCAGATGATCCAGTATTTGCTTGATTTTAACCAAACTGGAATGTTGCTGTCAAATCCCAGAAGAAATGTCTATTTCCTGAAAGAAAAGAAAATGAAAAGAAAAAGAAAGAGGACAAGGAAAAGGAAAAGGAAAAAAAGGAAAAGGAAAAGGAAAGAAAGTCCATACTGGTAACTTTGTTTGCTTTTATACTTTTAAAAGCATTTTGAAAATGGTTTCACAATGACAGAAACTCCCACCATTTCTTCCAAATCCGATTCTTCCCTGTAGGAGCTGGAGTATATAAGGAAACAAGTACAGAGGTAGGAAGAGTACGAAAAGTAAAAAGGAAGTAGCGATGAGATAAATAAAGGGAATACCACACAAAGGAAAAGCAATGACAGATACAAAGGAGTCTGTGTGAAAAAGCAGAAGGGAAAGAAGAGGAATAAAAGAAGCAAAACAAAATAAAGAGCCCAGAAGAAAAACAGAGGTCATGACCAGTTGAGGAGAAGACTACAGTGAAGGATGGAAAAGGCATGGTCAGCAAAATAAACGAACAGGAACCAGTGTTTCGAAACAGGGGAGTCATTGTGGCTGGAAAACACCCAAAGAAGGGAAAACTATGCCAAAATAGCTAGGGAGAAAGAAACAGAACAAAAAAGACAGTGGAAAATGCAATAGAATTTGCATTTTATGATGTATAATATTCTGTTTAGATTTAGTGTGATTTTGGGTGTTCATAAATGTGCCACTTTTTCACGTAGATTAGTATTGCCCAAAGTCCTGTGTTGCCCATATCACTCTTTGGCTGCATTGCCTTTAAAAGCAGGACTGATTTCTTGGCTTAGTTAAAGTCAATGAAAGTTTTACCTTTTATGGTAAATTTATGCATCTGTCCAGCAGCCCTCTTCCTCTTGTCCCTCCTCCTTCGCCCACTCCTTCATACTTGAGTACTGTACTAGATGAATAGGCACCATAAAGAGGACTCGTACAGCTCTCACATAAAATCCAGCTTCCCAGTGTTCACAAAAGGTTATCTATTCAGACTCTGCCTATCTCCTGCTATCTAATGCAGAGTGAACACTCTGTTTACATTTCTCATATATTTTCCAATCTGCATAAGTCGCAGTACAGATTAATAGCCCTACAAAAGTTTGACCTTCCATTCATTTTGTGTTAAGCCTTCTGTCTGAGGGAACGCTTTGTATTTAATGGAGCCAAAATTCTTTTCCCATCGTTTTCCAGTGAGAAAAGTGTAATCTGCATGCAACCACTTAAGCAGCTGGCTTCCCCTGTATCTCATCTATAGAACTAAGAGCAAAGATGGCATGAACCACCAAGCTTGGACCAGACTCCTTCTAAAGTTCATTGGGATGCATGTGTTTGAGCAAATCTTGCCTGATTTATGTTTCTGTCGGAAAATCAAGATGAAAATCACCAGTTATAATAAATAGAAATTAAAACAGACAAATTGTCTGACTTAGCTTTGAATTTTGGGGTTGATTCAAAACCCAAAGTAGTGCCATGGATGTATGAAGGGGAATGAAGCCCGTGTGAACAATAGAATACAGTATATATTGTATTTTATTTGCACCGCATCCAAACCACAGCTCTGTCACCAGCCAAGAAGGAGGAGAAGGTACAGCATGGGCTTTATGCTGTGCTCTGATTTGCGCTTTAAAGCTGGTGTCACACAGGCAGGGAAACACTGTGTGAGTGCCCCTGTGTCATCAGGAGCCACCAGGCACGGAGCACACCAGTCATGGCTTCAAGTCCTCTCAGCACCCATCCTTTCGGGAAGATGCCAGTGGAGGGGGTGCACAGTGGCTGCAGCAGCCTGGCTTTACACCCTGTGTAAGAGGTGCGTGTGGACAAGTAGTTAAACAACTTCACCACCTCATTGCCAGGACTGCCACGAGGGAATGAATGGAGGGCACCGAGTACTTAGTTCCTGCAGTGCAGGAAACTGACAGCCCAGCCTGAAGGAATCTGGTTGTTTTTTAATTTTAGCTCAAGTATTTCTTGCCATGTAAACAATGGCCAGTGTTTTGAGGAGAAGAGAGTGTGAGAAGAAGCAAATCATTGTGTAGGGATGATGGAAAGTTGGAGAATGTTGAGTTTAGTGAGGACTGCTAAGCACAGCTGCAGGCACTGAAAACAACATGTTCGTTCCTCGTTAGGCTTGTAGAACAAAAGGGAGCTGTCTGTACACACCACTGTGGCAAAAGTCCTAACTTCTCTGTAGCCAAATGTGTCTGTAATGTGCATCAGAGTCCCTGGGACATTTAAAGAAGAATTGTGTCCTGCTCTGAAAAGCACAGGAGTAAGTGGGGAGGGACAGAAAGACCTTCCAGATGTTCTGACAGGATGGTGTCTGGCTTTTCCAGAGGACAGCGGAAGAGAGCTCAGTCCTCAAGGTGTGTCTGTAGCCAAGAAGAGAGGTTCATGCTGAAGAGGATATCAACTCTGGGCTGCTGGCTGGGCCAGGGGTTGCCATTCTTGAGGCTAAACTCATCTGGGCTGAAAGTAGAGGGATTTCTCTGAAGCCTATGGAAGCTGTACCAAATCTACCAAGTGAACCAGGGGTACTTTTCTAAGTTGTGCTTGTTGATTTGTACTTTATTATCACTAGGGATTAATATTTCAACAACTGAAGTTTGTCAGTTTGGTTTTGGTCATTTGTGGTTTGGGTTTTGTTTGGTTTGGCTTTGTATGCTTTGGTGGGAAGAGTCAATGGTAATGCTGTTGAATTTTATAATTACTTAGATTATAAATGTCATACAGAATATCTACTGATTTAGCGTCATAGGGAAAGAAAAATTGGGCTGGGGAAGAGCTGAATTTATCTGGAAGTTCTCTACTGTGTTTTGTGCTCATTTTCCTTTTTCTTGTACTCTTTGTTAGAGATCTGATTTCTAGAACAGCAGAGATTTCCTTCAAATGAAAATGTTTAAAGGAATCCACTAACCATTGTCCTTGTTAGTTGGAAATGAATGCTTATTGATCAGAAATATTGATCTAGCACTTTAGATTAAAACAATACTTTTGGTAGTGCAGTCAAAAGAGTTTAAAGACTAAAGTAAAAATGTAACTTCCACTGGCTACCAAGTGATCGATCGTAACTGATACTGCTGCCTTGGAACATAAGTTTACTGTGACATCTCTTATCTGCACTGAAGAGTTTGCCCTCATTGCTTTGTGCATTATGTATAAATGATTGATGTCAGCTTTAACATTTTTTAGAAACAACTTTCATTGTCTCCTGTGCATCTGCAGTGCTGAAAATTACTTATATTAAAGAATTTCTCAGCCAGAATGTAGTAATTAAGAGTAAGAACAGTCTTCAATAGCTCCAGCCTACATCTGCTATTACATCCGTATAGCACAGCCTGCAAATAAACAGCCTGTGGTAGTTCTTAAGTGGATGTAATAGGCCAGATTTTCTCCTCGGTTCCACCTTTACGACCTCATTCACTTCAGCAAAGGTGGGTAGGTGTGACCAGTCACTGAACTTGCCTCATATCCCTTCTACCAGAGCAAATACTTGCTAGTGGAAAAAAAGGTCAGAAACATTATAAACAAACTGTGAAATATGATGAAGATTGGACACAACACTTCTATTATTACTGTTACAGGAAAAGGAAAAAAAAACATTATCTGGATAACTTAAGGAGCCTGGGAGCCTGTTGCCCATCAGAATTTATTGGGGACTTGATGCAAAAGTAGACAAATGAGGTTGTTAAGCGACCCCTTAACTGGAGGCCATAAGAGTTTGTGCAGCCGTGTGTCATGCCTGCCTCTAAAAAGCAATGTGAAATGCTCTGAACTAAAAAATCCTTGTGCCTGGCTTTCAGAGCAGCAATCCTGTAGCTGTTAAGAAAAAATATGTGCCTGCTGGGACTGATAATAGCTGATCATCATCACCTATCCCACTGCAATGCTTCTCAGTACACTTTATTTTTTTAGCAAACAGAAAATGTGTATTTTGCTTTTGCATGAGGCTAGATTACAAGAAATACTACGCTTACATAATAGCGTAGCAATTCTTTTACTGCTAGCATATATGTCAGCTAACGCACAATTAATGACAAATATCTATATGTCTATATAGAAAAATACAAATATTGAATGAATTAATTCAGTTGCTTTTCTTTGTAAAGTAAATGCATCTTTCAATACTGGTACGTCTTGCTAAGACCAGTAATGGAGACAGAGACACTCAGTGTTTCTCTTTAGACATGAAAAATTAGGAGGGAAGTGTATTCAGCACATAATGAGAACCTGAATATTTTCTCTGGAATGAAAGTGGGTTTGTATGTGAGTCTTGAGGCCCAAGGAACCCCAGGGCAAAATTAACTTAAAAATGGAACCTCATGTTCATCTTCAAAATCCTAAATGAAGGTATTTCTTCCCTGCCTCTGCTTCTAAGCAAAAGTCATTCTCATATACCGCTCTGTTATTTCATGAACTTTGTGACGGCCAAGACAAGGCCCACAGAAGGTAGAGTGGTGATTCCCAGATCTCTTTACAAAAGCATACTGAATTTAGAGTACTCCGGCATTTCATGGCAGTGGGAGCAACTCTGGGTTTCCAAGTTGTAAACAGAAGAAAAATTTGACCACTGGGTCTGATTCTTCACACCAGGCATTTCCCAAATTATATAATCAGAATATTGTTATAAAAGCATGGAGAAGCAAATTCTCCAGATTTTGCAGTATTTGCAAAAAGTAAGACATGACTTACCAGTAAATATCTGTCTGTTCTTTTCATTCTTTTTAAGAGTGATCTTTCCCGCTGTTCAAGCAGGACTGATGATTCCTGTATTTCCCCATGGTTTGATTTTCATTTTAAGCCACCATTCCAGACATTAATGTGTTAATTGTCAGGGTTGTATAAATTTTAGTAAAGCCATATTATTTTTGCATGGCAACTATTAAAAATATTTTTCCTCTTAATTTCACAAGGGATGCTGAGACTTTCAGAGTTTTTCCCTCTTGCAGAAGGGAATAATTTAGATTTTCTTCCATCCCTGTCAGAAGTTGAACAGACGAACAAAACAGATTCTTCAGAGACAATTTTACACAGAGTTACATCCATCCAATTCAATTATAAATTAAATTGACTAACGAACCATAGCTCATTATGGGAATCAATTACTCAGAACTGTCTTTGGACCAAAAATGTGGAAAATAAAAAATAATGGTCATACTTCAATATACCAGATTGTCAGTGTTTGAAAGCTCTGTTTTTCTCTAGCTTGGCATAGACCATCGCCAAAAAGAAATGATAATCATTTATTTTACTGCTTGCAGAGATGTTCCTGCTTTATGAAGACTAGTTAATTCTTGAGTTTGATCTCTTTGGGACCAGCACCTCGGGCTTTTTTGAGATGACAGGCCAACCCTGGAGTAATGTCATCACATGGGGATCTTTCAGATCAACTTATGCAAATGTGTTATTAAAAGAAGCCACATTTTAGCCTCTGGTGCAACCCAAACAATAGTAGTGGAAAATGCTATGAGGTAGCATTGGAGGCATTTTCTTAATAAAATCATTCTTGTGACATAGTTGTAGTTGGCACACCCCTCTGGAGTGTTTTTAGCTGAAATGTGTAGTAAAAGTAAATGTAATGAAGACAGAGAAATGAACCCTGTTAGTTTAAGACTGGTGTGAAATGGTGATGAAGGATTATTTAAAGTCCCTAAATAAATCCTTTAGTACAGAGGAACGGAGGCACACAGAATAGCTGTTTAGTGTAGCTGGTAGTATCATTTGGATAAAATATGGTGGCCTGGGTAGTGTTAAGGGCAGCACACCCAGAAGCGCATGGTGGGTCGCTGTACCAGCACACAAGGACAGCTCTGGCACTCCTCTGAAGCATCAGGCTGCTGAGGAGCAAGGAGAGCAGAGCTCCTCAGAGGCTTCACCAGTTCTCCTTCTATAGCTTCCTGTCAGCTGGTATGTGGCGAAAAGCAAGTCAAGTGAAATGTTTTTTACAGTTCATGTGTCAGACCCCTGGTCGCTGAAATCTTTAACAGCTAAGCATTTGCCTTGTATAACTCAATATATATAATTCAGCTGGATTAAAACAAAGTTTTTCACTGGTGTTTAGTTGTTACCAGACTTTGCAAATGAGATAATCCTAATCTGTGTGAAGTATGCTTCATTGCTCGGTTATTTAAAAAGCATTTCCAATTGGCATGTTGTATAAAATCTTGTTGCGTCTTCTCCCTTCCCTTCCCTCCCGCAGGCAGGGTGGGAGGGCTGCCTCTCTCATTAGGGCTGGCTGTGCTCTCACAGAAACAATTTTCATGAATGGGAGCAGGTCTGACGGAAGGCAGGCTGGAAATCAGGCAGCCAGTCTTATCCTGAGTTTGTTTTAGACTGAACAGTTCAAAATGAGGCTTAGCTGGGAAGTCTAATAGTGAGGTTAATGACCTGTGCCTTCCTTGCCACTGTTATTTCTTATAATCGATCCGAATTTTAAAAGCATAGTTCTAATATACATCAAATGTTGAATATTAATGAGTTGCAGAAATATTTTGCATTAGAGACGTGCTCACTAGAATACCAGTGTTATCAGACAGCCAAGACTTTTCCCCCCAGTAATTCCTTTTCCCCACCGTACCCTTTTTGCACTGACCGGCCAGGAGTTTTAGGCTGTGAGTCTGAAACGAGGCTGACATTGCAGTGCGGCGGTTCTTGGCAAATTCCACTGCTGCTTTAATTTTAACCGATTAGAAAAGCCACTCTTCTTCAGTTCAGAACTATATTAAAAGATATCACATTCAAAGGCTGGACATGCACGCCATTAATTAGGGGTGTCCAGCGAAAGGGCTGCCCTCAGCTGTCAGCAGGGCTGCGGCGGGCGCCCCAGCCCACCTGTTGCGGGCAGAGGGGCTCAGCGGCGGCGGCAGCTCCTGCGCGAGGCCTCTCGCTGGCCCAAGGGGAATTTGCACTAATTAGAATTAGTTGTCCCTCTGCAGTCCGGCTCCTGACACAAATTGCATTCTGCAGCTTTTTGTTCCACTTGAGTTCACATACAAAATAGCCCGTGCCATGTTTGAAATGAAGCAAGGCAATATGAAAGGGCTTTATGTAATTGGTTAATATACTTTAACATTTTAACTGATATCTTTGGTGTTGCTTTCTCAAAAAGAAATATTTTCGCTTTCTTCTTCTTTTGCTTAGTAATTATTTATGATCGCATCGTGGGTAATTTTAATACGAGCTTGTTCAGGTGTCATTAAATCATTGTCGGGCTTGACTGCATGTGTAAGGAAACAAGTGACCTTTAAAGATGATAGTTTGAAGCGGAAGCCATGGTGATGGGGAGCTGCAGAAGTACGCACTGCGGTGGCAAGAATGGAGAGACCTTTCACACTTATCAAGAGAATAACTTTATTGAATCATACGACCAATAAAGAGAAATCGTTTTTTAAAAAGTGGAAAGGGCAAGTAAAGGAGGTAAAGGGAACAGTCTGTTGATGAAAATACGGAGAAAGATAGATCAACAGCAAAAGTTGGGAAGTTTCACTCATAAGCCATTTGTGGAAATGAGAAATCCTGCACACCACAAAGGCTGACTGCATTAGAGCAGCTCAGCTGCCTGGTAGCACACCTGCCACCCCAGAGCCGGTGGTGACACCTCAAGGACCTGCCTGGAGAAGTGGTGCAATGGGTAACAAGCCTGTTGCCAAGCGCTGGGACTGACTGAGACTGGAATTGGGATTGGAGTGAAAAGGATGATTAACCATCCTTGTGGGAATTCAAAGGAAGTCACAAGAACTGCATTAGAGAGGCAGAGAATCATGAGCAGCCCTAAAATGCTCTTGAGTGTTGCTGGATGATGAATCAGGTGTCCACCTCCACTACCCCCTAGGATGGCAGAACACACAGGTTGGGCTCTCAGGGAGTCTTTGTCTTGATTTTGGTGGTGTTTAGGTTTCAGAAGTGTAATCAAGGCCTAGAATGTTCTCTTTGGTGTCCAAGAAAAAAGGGAAGAGTAGAGCAGAAACGCCAAGGAGTTTGCAGAGCTGGTAGAATTAGAGCAGGTGAAATCCACACAACTGCAGTCTGGTCCAGGTTGGATTCCATATCCCTTGTCTGTACATGGGTGTTTTGTGGCTCAGCTATTGGTGGCAATACATATTTTTGGATAAAATTATAGAAAGAAAACACAGAAATGCTTTTCATATGTTGGGGAACTAATGGGCATGAGGCATATTGTCAGACTATTGATGATCCCAAATATTTTACTTCATGGATTTTTTTAAAATTTTTCTTCGTGTGTATTTTCCCTTGCAAAAGGATATCGCAAGTGCCAGTGATGACTTTAACCCAAGTAAATTATCAATAGCCATGATTAAATAAATAAAGTTATGGTTTTTTATGTTGCCAGTTGCTGACTTGATCCTGATCTAATTAACATCAACGGTAGAGTTCTGCTGTGTAAAGGAAATAGAGTAACTAAGCTTCGCTCTGTCTCTATTCATGATATATTTCTGAAATTGTTATTTTCTTCAAATGTATTCATTATTTGAATTTCATTTCCTGTCTAGTATTTATTGACATTACATTCCAGATCTCATTAATGCATCTAGATTCATTTATTAAGCTGTTGCTTAGTTATGGTGATGGTATTTTGCCAAACCCGTGCATTCAAAAACCATGATTCAGAAATCCTAAAATTATGAAATGAGGCTAAATCACAAGGTTTGTATTAAGTGCATTTTGGCTGTTTTTATCTCTTTAGTGCTTGTATACAGTGTGTATACACATAGTATACACAGAATACACAGCGTGTGGGTGTGTATTCCGTCATTTTTTCAAACTTTCCTCTGTAACAAGGGCTAGAAGCATAATTTTTTCTTTTAATGGCAGCTGAACTTACTATCTTGCCATGTGACTTTAGAAGCCCACTGAGTATCACAAGCCACATCAGGATTTCAGTAAAATCAGGCTCCCTTTTGTGGCTAGTTTTCTGTCTCGTGCTCTGGTCTTTCTGTTTCTTGTTCTCAAATTAAGCAAGTACAGCCAGTATAAATAGCCCTACATATGAATACCACATTCGTTTGCATGTGGCTTTATGTAATTTTGAAATCCACCTCCTATAGATCCACGCTGCAGAAATCCATCCCTGGGATGGCAGTGTGATGAACTTTTTATTTCATTTTTTAAGATCTGCTCCACTGTAATTTTAAACCAGGGAGAAAAGCTGGCTTTTAAGACAGAATATCTTTCTCTGTGTACTAATCCTTGTCCCAAGGATATTACTCTATTGTCAATGAGTAAAAATAGATATGGTATTTGGAATTTTATGCCACTTCAGCTCACCACCCCTTTTTAATCTCTCGTCAAGGAGATGAGACTGGGGTAGATGTCTGTGTACTGAGTAAATTACTTTTGCTACAAGCAAACTAGGAGGTTAACCAAATGCTCAGTATTGGCATCAACTGCTGACCATGTTAGTCATTACCACTTAGGAAACACAACGTGTGTTATACTATCACAGCAGAGGTGCCAACTCAGTTAACTCTGTCACAGCCGTTCTACAAAGGAGATGTATCAGCTGAAACAGTGTAGTGGTCCAGCTTTGCTCACCTATTCCTTCAGTTCAAAATATAATCCTGACACCTCCGAAGAGCCAGCAGCAACCCAGAAGTTCATGTACAGACAAGCAACAATGAGTTCTACTCGGGAGCAATCAGACCCTGCAGCCGCTGAGCATACTAGGGTCACATGTGGTTCAGCCCCTTTGTTCCCTACTCCCTCATTTTCCTAGGGAGAGATGCAACCCACAGCAAATACAGACCCCACCTAATGCAAGCAGTTTTCCTATTAGTGCCACATGTCTTGTTTGCTCTTTGGTAAACCTTGTCCCAGCAAGAGAACCTCAGTTTTGCTTGGACAATGCACTGTATTAAAAGCTATATTAGTCCTCCCCAGAGGTTGAGCTCTGCTGGGCAGAAAGAAGGAATTGCAGTGCTGAAGCAGCTGGCTCAAAAAGTATTTTAGTTAAGAATAGAAGTTGCTAAATGAAGCACAGAGCAGATGGTCTGATTCCAGCTTTAAAAGCATATGAAGAGCTCCCACTTGAATTCCTGCATTTTCAAAGATTTCTGGCCACAACCACGTCTCATTTCTAAGTCACCTGTTTGGGATATGGTAAAATTAAAACCAGTACTGTGTCTCAGAGCACCACCAATGTGTCATGTTGTCTCTGTGTATTCTCCCTCTCCTCATCACACAATAGAGAGAGAAAGGGGGTAATTTTCAATGGGCAAAACACATTGTAGAATTTCATGGGTCACATTTAGTCCATTTGTCCCCCATTGGCCACCTCTGGGTTAGTGACTACTATAAACCATTCTGATTTTCTCTTCTTCCTTCTTGTCCTCTTCTTCTTTTCCTTCCTCTTCTTCTTCTTCCTTCTCCACACACCCCCTACCCCCACCCCCCACCCCCATCCCCACCCCCATCTTATAATGTCATCTGGGTGTCCAAAGAATCCAAAGAACCTTACACAGGAGAGAAAAGAAAAAGAATTTTATATTTGGTCAAATGTGATGCTTGTTAGCTCCAGTATAGCTAATCTTCTTTATGTGACCTTTCTAGCTTAGTTTTCAAGTAGATGGCCATTTTTTTCTGAAAAGCTGTCTGTTGAAAACATGCTGCTAAAAGAAGAATAAAATCATTTGTCAAAATTGTATTAATTTGTAATTCATAACAGGCAACAGCAATATAAGGAAATAGTTTTCTGCTACTGACTGCTGTCAAAATAAATGTGGGGAAGATAATTATAGTAATTAACAAAATAGTTAATTAGACTTTGTCATAAGATAAGGTTTAGTTTGATTTCTGATTAGTAGTAGATCAATACCAAATATTTTACTGTATGTATCTGATTATTACTACAGGGCTAGACCAAAAGTAATGTATCAGTATTCCAAATCATGCAAAGCAATGGGAAAATATTATCTCAACAGCCAGCTGTTCTGCAGTTCCCATCCTTGAATGTGCATCTTCACCCACATAACTCTGAAGTCTTACATCGTATTCTGCTCTGCTGGATTTGGCATCCTGCTGCATCTGGGATATTTTTGATGAGGACAAGGGATGCTAAAAAGCGTGAACATCCTCATTGGAAAGTAACACTCTCAGAGAGGTTGTATGGGAAACTCTAGCAAACCTGGGCAGTACAGGCCTGTGTAATACAGGAAGTAAAAGGTCCCTGTATGACTGGATGACTAAAAATGAGATTCAAATAAACATGAGGTGATAGGGTATCAACCACAGTTATAAGTGGTCATGAGAGTCTAGTTTTCTTTGGGGACACCTATCCCAGAGGAACATGTATACATGCTTTTCTCCTTAGTCCTCTGCAAAGTATGCTTAGCCTGAAAGGAAGTTTCCACACTGGGAAATATCCCAGGAAAAATCTGCATAGACAAAGAAATTTCCTTTTGCAATTCCTATACTGTCACCCAGAAATACAGCTCTAAATCCAGACATTTGGTCTACTTTCTTATCTTTTGCAGGCCAAAAAGGCTAAAAGTAAAGATGAAAGGAAAATGTTGTGATTTTGTTAGGTGACAAGAAATTGATCTAATCTATTGCTTTGCAGCCACCTCCACCTTCTTCTATCAGCCTGTCCTCTGCATTCCACAGTTCCGGACAAGAAAAGGCAGTTAGTCTTTCTCCTTGATTTTATCAATGATCATAAAGAACAGAATCTAGCAAATCATGTAATCTTTTGTATTGAGAATCAACTCTCATAGCCTAGTAATTCTGTCTGTTCCATGTCTCAGTAGAAAACAGATTGGGGAAATACAATTTCTCAAGGGCAAAATACAGACTTCTGAAAGCACCTCAGTGACTCTGGGGTCTGGATTCCATTGAAAACCAAAGATATTTATGCTCCTAATACTCTTACATTTGGGACTTTAAATTTCTAAGTCATAGGAGTGCTTTTGAAATGGATACTGCCGTAAGCCCAATTCTACTGATGCAACTCGTACAGACTCTTTACCTGATTAAAAACTGGTTCCAGTAAATTGAATTTGAAATGTGCCATTTTTACATTTGCTGACATTCCTGGGTCCACTAATGGTTGTATGTCACTGGCATTCCAGGCAACTGCTAGGAAATAGCCTGTAAATTGCTCTGGACAGCTAGGGAAGAGTATTGACCCTCACCATTACTTGCTCCACCCAGCTAGGTGATCTAGGTCTTGTGCAGTGCTGGGTGTGTGAGTGTAGTACACTTAGCAGTGAAGATATGGCATGATGGAACTTAGGATAGCAAAAAGAATATTCACGTAGTCTGTGTAGAGCATCCTAGCTCAGGTATATGATACAGTACAGTAGTGAACAGATTCACTACAGTTTTGATGAAAAAAGAGGCAAGATTTTCCTTTACTTATTCCTCTTGTCCCCTCTTTAGATGTGTTCCACTTCCTCAAAGCACAGTTGTCTTAGAGGCCATGATCCTAAGTGTGATCCAATCTGAGGCTTAAATTGGGTCATCAAACCATCAGGCAGCTGTCAGAAGGGGTGATCCCTCCCACCTGCACCCGTGCCCTCCTGCTGCCTCCCCTGCATGAGTGCTGCAGCTCGTGTGGCTGCACAGCTGAAACAGATGCAGCCATCAATCCTGCTAGAAACCAACCCAGCTCAAAGGAATGATTTCTGTCCAGCCAGGTCAGTTCCTTGATCAGGCCAAAGCATTGTAAGGTGAATGCTTGTGCCGGTATCCCCAAGGTAGGGAGGAGGGGACATACATCCAGGATCGTGGGGGAGAACAGGAGTGCCTCAGCTTATGGTGATTGATGGTCTCTCCCCAGCCAAGCTGCATTCTATTCTAGCACCCAAAGGGCTGGTAATACATTTTCATACTTTCCCAAACTTGAAACTTGAACTTTTGGGAAAACCCACTGTCATTACCACAGAAGTTTTGCTAATTTAATGTAGGCTGAGCATATATGTGAAGAAATGTTATGGGTGGAAACAGATAGTGGGGATAACAGGAACAAAAATGTGTTTACATAGGCAAGATGTATGTGCACCTGGATAGTTCTGAGTCAATTAAAATGCTTTCTTTTGAAATGAGTAGCAGGAGCATTGAATTCAGTGCAAGGTTCAGCATTGACTTCAGTGGGAGATGGATCTGAGCAATTGATCCTGTGGAACAATAGGTAGTAGTCAAAGCTGGGTTTTTCTTAATGCAGTTCTGCAGCCGTAGAATTTACCACATAATCCACCAACTCCTATAAAATAGCAGGAAAAACAGGCTTTCATTTTTATGAAGTAAAATTTGGTTTGTGGTTTGCCTGATTTTTGCAGATAGACTTCCAAAACAAAAAGTCTTTCTGAATGAGTAAACAATGTGCAAGAACAATACACCCTTGTGGAGCATTAATCATGAAATCTAATAACAGCAATGGAGACCCACTCAGTGGGGGCTACAGTTTGTCAGTATGCTTAGCCTTCATTCAGAGATTTTCAGCTGCAGATATTAGGGTGGGAAGCTGAAGGGTGACAGATGCTTGCTGTCGAAGTTTGCTGGTTTACAGATCCCCACCGTTGTTCCTGACATCAGGGAAGAAACTTGTGTCCATTCTCCATTCCAAAGTTCTCAACTGCTTCCCATGCCATACAGTGTTTCTAAAAACCCAACACATTGCCAGCAAGATCTCCAAACTCCCTGGCTTGTGTCCGCTGTAGGTACGATAAGTTAAAAAAAAAAAAAGAAAGTGACATGTTTCTAACCAGGGGTACAATGCAGTTATCCCAAAGCAATGAATCCCACAAAGCAGGAACTCTACCACTGCCTTTAGGCCCAGCTGGCCGCAGAGCATAGGAAGCCTTAGTAACAGCACTGTGATGCTATTCCAGCATGCATCAGGGCTTAAACGGTAAACAGAGAACAAGGAGAACTTCCTTTCCCCTTCTGTCCTCTCCCCAGATGTACAGTGTTAGGTTACTTAATTAATTTTAACAAGGGAATGACATTCCCTCTCCATTTGTGCCTTGTCTTGAAAGGATGCAATATACAAATATCAGTTTCAGCACATGATCACCCGCCAAAAAGAATGCTGGGCCAGATCCTGCCAAAATGAGTAGCAAAATCTTTTCTCAGAAAGAATTGGGATTGGTCTTTGGAAAGAAATAACACAGTTCTGGAGAACTCTAATTAATCTATGAGGTACTCAATGTCTGCAAAGTTGTTCTTAGAATGTAAGATCTGGGCACCTTTGCTTAGAGGTGCTATTTATATCTTTGTATGCCTCTGCATGCAATAAAAGACAGCATAAAACCATATAATTAGAGCAGCTTCTAATTGGAATGGCAGGAATTAGAAGAGGAGGATAACAGCCGAAGTAAAAAACACATAGGGACAAAAGCAAAGTGCTCTATAGTACACCACAAAAAGAATGCTAGTGCTGGAGTAAACTCTTATGCTGAAGTGGCTACTTAAAACTGATGGCCAAACAAAGGACAATTGAGGTGGGTAAATGAAAGGAGACCTTGCAAGCTACAACATACCAAAAAAAAAAAAAAAATCCTCTGCAAACTGTACTGCCTTTCGGGGAGGGTGAGGGGGCTGATAAGTTTATTTGCACTTTTAAAAAGCACTGCCAATCCCAATTTATCAGTTACTGTCTTGTGACAATTTATTCATTGTTCACCGTTAGAAGCTAGAAGTTACATAGGAAGCATGATTGGTGATAGCTTCTCTATTTCAATATGGTATAATAGAGATAACACAGTGCCCAAAAGCTCTACAGCCGCCTTTTTGTCTGCTTTGTCTCTCTTCATTACTCTATCAGAATCTTCATTTAATATAATCCAAAAAAGCAAGGTAATTGCCTCACTTATCAGTTATCATCGCACTTGCATACTTATCATGTCAAAATTATTTATGTGGACAGCCAGGTTGATCTTGCTGCATTTAGAAGCTTAAAATTTGAATAACTGTTCTGCCAGTTAGGTTATCAAAATTGCAGCATAAGCAATGAGTTTCTTCTTTCTCGATCTTTGAGGAAGAATAGGGAGCATCTCATTGCAGGACTAGTTTACCCGTGGCTGAACACCACTGCAAGGAGACAGAATAGTTCTGTAGCCTGTCACTCTGTGTGCTGAGAACAGGCTTTATTTGCTAGATGAACAGTAAATAAAATTGACATGATATAAATAGAGACAATAGAGACATAAAGGGGCATTGTCAAGGTTGTCATAGGTCCCAAATTAAAGTGATAATTTACAGGCCTGTGCAATTCTTTCTTGGTTTGTCCCTTCTTTTGAAACATGTTTCATAGCTCTTTTTCTATATCATTTTTATTTCTTTATGATTTTGGTAGATGGTAACTCACCTGTTTGAAAACCCCAGAGGCTGAAATAAAACAAAGCATGCAAGTTTGGAAAGTCATTTTAACAACTTTTTTTTTTTTTTTAATATAAAAGAAATTTCCTTCAGCCAAGCTCTTGGACACCTTCACAAAGGGTAACAGAGAAAAGCCTGTCACAAACAGATACAAATAATATAAAAAGGAGTGTGCAAACATTTTTTCCAACACAGCTGGTGAATTCATGGCATTGCTGTCCTTTCAACACATTACTTAGACAGCTAGGAACCTCTTCATGATAGCCCCTCACAAGCACGTTGTGGGCTACCAGACATTTTGACATGAATGACTTCTCTGAAAATTTGTTATTGAAAGTGGACAATTTGTTATTCACCATTTGTCATTCTCTTAATAATGACTGCCCCAAAGGTTTTGACTTTTCAGTAAGTGAGCAAACCAATCCCAAGTGACTGAGGAGGCCAGTCACCCACCCTGGAGACTGCAAGATGTTCAAATGGAAAAGATCCTGAGCAATCCATAACACACCGAGTAGTATCTGTGTGAAAATTAGTTTGCATCTATATGAAAAAGATGGTCGGGGGAATTTAACATTAGAGAAGTCACTCTCTGTTTATAAATCTTTTGCATACAGAGAATGGCAAAGTTCAATGAGTTTTTAATTATAAGATGTTTTCTAACCTGTGTGTTCCCTGACTGGTTTTGCTGCCTCACTTCTTATGCAGCAGCAGTTGTGACAGGTCGTGCTACTGGCAATGGCCAACCATGACACTGTGAGAAAGGAGAGGGGCAAACAGCTTTTAGCTCTGCATCAAGCCTTGCACCACTTTCAACTGGCTTGTGTGTTACAGTTTGGACATTTATATTCTAGACAACCTGCTTGTCATATTCCTCAGTTTTTAAGAAACTGGTTGGATCTATCAGGAGACTCCTAGCACGTGAACAAGCTCCTGAGTCACAGACAGAAAAGGCAAATACAGCTCTTTGGTGGCTATTGCTGTGATTTTTTGGCTGGGTATGAAACAATTCCCTATCACAACTCCCTCTGGCACAATAATTACTACAGCCTCTGAGACTTAGTAAATTTTGGGTAAAAGTCACAGCAGAGAAAAGGGCAGAGTTTGAAATCCAAATAGTAATTTCTCAATAGATTGCAATACCAAAATTATGTGGGCTAAACAGAGATCCTGTGCCCAGCTCAGCACTTAGAATACTTTTATGGCTTGTGTTTCAGGGCCTCAGTGATGTTTTGACCCAGCTATTTAGTGTTTCTGAACTTCCGTGCATTCTATTTACCATATACCTTAACAGCAGGCTTCACATTCCACACTCATATCACGTAATGATTACTCATTCAATTAGTGGAAAACAGCAGAGTAATGTTTGTGATTTTTTCCCCCTACTCTCTGTTCCCTGGTGGGTTCTAAAATATATTTTATAAGTATATTCAGGCAGGCATTATCCAGATCATGTTATGGGTTTTGTAACTTCACAATGTATTTGATAGAAACATCATAGCTCTTTCCAGGACAAAGGCTTGTAACATTACAGATGCAGGGAACAGAGAGGTCAGCAGTTGACAGCTGGTGGTTGGAGACACACAATCACAATATTCCCCGAGTTATTACAAAAATATTTAACTGAACAATGATGGAAGAAAGTAAAAAATCCTAGTAAACATTAAAAGTAAACATAATTGTTGCAAATTTAATTAAATTCTCTGCTGTCTTTGATGTGATGGCTGATCTGTAAGTCTTTCAATTTCTTGGCTTTAATATCAGCATTTCCTCAGTCTAAACCTTTCTGAGACAGTAACGTTTTATCTCAATTATTGCTTTTTCTCCATCAGTCTTTAAATATAATCTCATTTGCCTTTATGGATACTGTAACCCCTCTGAACAGCTTTTAACCTTTTTAAAAATCGCCTTGACCTGAGGACGCCCAAAGTTTTTTCTTCTTCCTCCTCCGATTTTTTTAATGCAATATTGAATAATAGAAATTGGACAGATGAGTGATTTCCTATCCAGAGAACTGCATGTATAGCTTAGGATACTAAAACAGAATTTTTGTTTGAATAACAATAATAATAATAATAATAAAAAAATTAAAATACCTCTATCTGGCTTTCTGCTAGCAAAGAACCTTCAGCTTTGACCTCCATTTCAGTGGCAGTATTGTAGCCTGTGCCACCACAATATTAGCTTTATCTTTTCAAAGGAAAAAAAAAAAGCTTTCTTTGTACAGTAGCACATTAGCTTCAAAGAGCACTTACCTCAAGAGTCCAGCTCATCCTTCTGGTAAATTTAAGAAATACTCGGCTTAAGATTGTCTGTTTCAATCATGGATAATGTAGATAACTTTGTGTCTAAATGTTACAAAGCAAGCTTTATGCCTGGTTTGTCTTTTCTCCCCACCCTTTCAGTTTTATTTTCTCATTTAGTATCTAACGAAGATGCAGGCTAATGGAAGAATGATACATGAATACAGCTAACCCTCCTGGAATTTGATTGTAAATGTAAAAGTTGCTATTCACTACAATTTGGTAGCTGTGTGTCTTAGATGGGGGGGGTGGAAGATGGTTATCTCACACACAGTACAACACCTACAGAGCCAATGGTGCACTCTGCATCACGAATCTGGCCAAACAAGTTCAGTGCTGCACTGGCCATAGCCACCGTTCCTACATCTGCCTGCCCCATGTCAGCTGGCATTTCCTTTACTTGCTTACGTGTGAGGAAGGTATATACACTTTCCAAACCAGCTGGCAGAGTGCACACCAAGCAGTAACAACCTGGAAGGCTTTTTCCCAGTAACATGCCATCTACACTGCCAGTCTGTGATGTGTGTCAACTCAATGGCGTAAGGATTTTCTGGTACCCTCCCTTGAGCTATCATTGCAACAAGCATCCTCTCCTCTTCCCTTCTTACATACACACACAGTTTGAGCATCAACATCCAGAAACTTGCTTTCCACTGTGATTACAATTACCTATCCCAAGCAGCGATGCTTAAAATTGAACTGTGGTTCATGAGAGCAAAAGGCTATACCTGTGAGCACCCTAATGTGTTAAACACCCATGCCAGGTAGCATTACACGTATCCAGAAGCAGCTACTTTAAAAGACCATCTGCCAAAAGAGGTTGGTTTCCTGTTTTAACTTCTCATACTTGTAGTTTTAAGGGAAAACGGTGAGTTTAAGAAGTTGATGATTAGGTTCAACTACATCTCCCTAGACCGAGGCAGTAGCATTATTGCTCAAAATAGAGCATGTTGTTATAGAAAGCAGGGAAAGACTAGCTGCAGTGATCTTGCCCTGGATGAACACACACAGATACATGTGTATAGCCGAGGTTTTACATGGAAATGTCTTTATGCTGTTGGTGAATTATTTCACTTGAATTATGATTGCCTTGAATGATATCTATTTGAGAGTGTAACATTGCAAAAGTAAACTTTAACAAAAAGGGATATTTATTCTTCAGATTTAAAATTAATTTCCTGTATTTTTCTGGGGTTTTATCCTATCTAAGTTGTAACCTTATGAGAAGAAAAATGAGAAACTATTTCTTTACACTGAGACTGGTATCAGATGAAATATAAATGTAATGGTTTCTATAAATGTTAACCCACTGCAGCACTCTATCCTAGAACTACAGATCTGCAGACTGGTTTAGGTTAAGTTACTGCTCCTCTCCATGTTAGGTAATCCGATGTCATTTAAGTAAAATAAATTGGAACTACTCAAGGAATAAAAAGAGGTGAAAGTGCAGAATCTGGTTTGGATAAAAGTTTAATTCTTCAGTTCCAAGTGACATAGCCCTTACAGGAAGCAGAGCAAACTCAGACAGGAGTGGCCAAGTAATGAAGATGGATGCATCTTGTTATCAGCAAGCCATTTACTAGGGCTTGATGTAACCTTAAACATTGCAGATAGCTCAATGGCACTTGCCACTAAGCCTCTAATTAATGAATAGCAGGCCCTAAATTAACAATGTGCATTTACAGATGAATTCTGGGCACTCATTAAACTATGTTCAAATATCAAGCAGTAACTGTTAGGTTTATTCCTTCTGGATTACTGTATACAGTGTTTGTTTGCTGGGAGTTTTCACAGGAGGTTTTGTGTGCTCAACTGCTGTGAGCCCAGGTGCACTTCAGGAAAGGGTATAGTTCACTCAAAGAGGGCAAGACAGAGTAGCTGTAAACCAGGCATTGTAACACCTGTGCAGCAATTTAAGGAGGATTAGAATGATCCTCTATTCAGCCTTAACTGCAGTGGGGAAAAGGGCTTGGTTGCTTGGAGCCGTTTTCAAGCCTCAGTTTTATATTACCCTCCTTTGCAATATCGACACTGGTGCCTTCCAAGGCGACCTGGAACAGTACCCAGGAGGGTTCAATGGTGGGATATTGTTTAGTAAATGACTAGTTCCTCCACAGCTCACATGAGAGTATTGCTGTGGAATTGGTCTTGCGCCCAGTGTCCCAGCTCCTTGATCAAGGAGACAAAGAGATAAGGAAATCAGGATGAAATCTGCACCTTAACATGTATGCGCCAATCAGGTGTTATTTTAGAACAATAATAGTGCTAATTATTTAGATGGTCCTATTTTATGTGTTGTGCTTTAGGAGAAACAACAGTGCAGCTATAAGAAATGTGGCAGAGCATGTTGCCACATCTGCTAAGTCACATCTATATCAAATCAGAAGTTTAAATCACCTACTGTGCTGAACTATAATGCAAGCAAGAGAGAATGAGCCTTTCAGAAATATTGGTGTAAACTGGGATTGAGGTCAAACAGGCAAAGCTGATTTAAGCAAAGTCAGAATTGAATCCAAGGTCCCTGAAAAATTAGACAGACCGTTCTCTGTAAATGGAAAGTTAAACTATGATTTTCTGGGAACAGATCCTTTCAGACCAGTAACTTCAGTGTTCAGCAACGTGAGGTTTTCTGCATTATGAATGTTCTCATTAATGTGCCATCCAGCTACTACCACTTGATAAGTTCAGCAGTACTATCTGTAAAAAAAAAATATTTTTAAAAAGGGGGGCTAGAGAATAAACAGTGCTTTTCTGAAAGGCATCCTGCACATCATCTTATCCCAGGACTGTTCTCCTTGTCAGAAAAGTTTTAATGCAATACCAGTCTGTTGTGATGTAAAATTATTAATATGATTGGCATTCCTGTAGCATTACATAGAAGAGAAAGATCCACTCTGAGCAGAGCTCACTTTCAGCTGTGCCTGCAAACATTTGGGGTTTGTGCACAGGCTGTGTAAGCAGGATCCCATGCACATTCCACATAATCCAGTGCCATGCATCCAGTTCCATTTATGGGCAAAATGAAACATAGGCTCTTCTTTCTATGGATCATTCCCACATCAGCCTTCTCAAAGTTTAATGTGGACAAATTTAGGAAAGGGGCATTCCCATAGCTTCATGCAAGCCATTCAAAACCAACGTTTTGCAGATTTAAAGTTTTTAAAAAGGCAAGCACAAACTTTTACTTAATAAAAGAATATTCTGTAGAAAAGATAACCAGGCTGGTGTTTTTTCACCTGGATTTTCCTTTGTGATTTGTCAATAGAAGATGGGAAAAGCAACTGTCTCATGCGCCTCTTCCAGCTTCTTTTTGCTGTAGAGGACTAAATGCATGCTCTCCTGTATGTGTGTAAGGTGATGCTGTTACAGTATCTGAGAGTTGCTTTCTTTTATCTTTGGACAAAAACTTTATTTGAATGAGAAAACTGTATTATCTCTCATGAAGAGAAAACTCTTCCTCCCTCTCCTTTTGTCACTTCCTTATAGAATTATCTCTGAAGCTTTCCTTAGCATCCTCTCTTTTTGTCTCTGCAACTATTTTGAAAAAAAAAAAGAATCCGTAAATCGGTAACAAGTATTCTTAGTTAGCAGTAGATAAGGTGACAGCAACTATGGGAGCTTTCCTATGCTGTGAAATGCCAGAAAAATGCAGTGGAATTTTTTAGTAGGATGGCTCTTTTTTGGACCGTTACTGCTTATTAACAGTATGAGCATCTTGCAGTCTGAATTGAGTTTGGAAAAAAATGTGCAAAACTAAGGTAAAAATGTTAGTATGTCTTTCTTAGAGTTCTGAATATTCATCCCTCTTGTTTCTCCCATACATGCACCACAATATTAGTTGGCAACATTCGAACTATAGTTTTGTATTTCTAGAACTGTCCTTACTCCCCTTTTCCAGTCATAGGAGCCAAAAACTGCAGCAGGGTTTGTAGAGGCACACATTAATTTCAGTTTAGTCCTGCAAGCTACATTCCTTTTTGAACATGTTTTAACCTGACATCATGTTCTCCCTCAAACTTCTCACAAATAAAGATGTGATTCATATAAACTTCCACTCTCCCCAAGCTCTGCCAACTCTTCATTTGCTTTTGGCAGACTTTGTGGGCACCTCTAATCCTAGGCAGGAATGACAAACTCAGCACCTTCCATGTGCTGTGTACCACAGACAGTGTGGCAGTGTCAGGGGACTGCAGACCACAACAAATCCCCTTTCTGAGAAGAATGTGTGCCTCAGAGATTGTGGCATAGGTTGCTTCATGAACAGCAATTACTCTGAGCAGTACAGGTGATGCAGGGGGCTCCCAAAGTTGGCACAGCTCATCATGGACCAGGAGAAGAAATGGGGTTGGTTTTTTTTCTGGCAAAGAGCTGCCCCACCCTGCCTGCTGCCACAGACCACCTGTGGGAGGAGTGAAGGTGCTCTGTTTTGTCCATATCAGACTTTACCTGGTTTTGTTGGGCATCTACATCCTTTGGAAAAGCATACCTATTGGTTGATTTTGATAATGTATTTATATTAATGCAATGAGCTACATGTTCTACTTGAAAGAACAATCATTTCTACCCCTGCCACTTTCCTCAGTAAAGATGAAGGAGGTTAAAGTTGTTGTCAGGTTTATTCCTTGTTGTTCTTCTTAATGAGCCAGACTGTGCCATACTTTTTGGTTCAGAGCCTGGTGAATGGGCTCGTCCCATGGGATTAATGCATGATTTTCTGTTGCCTTCCCTTTGAGTTGTCACATGTCCCTAAGTGAAAAGTTGTCAGATCTCTTGAAAAAGCATTTATGCCTTCTTTACAGATGTATAAATGCCACTAAACAAGATACAAAGCAGAGCCTGAAAGTCAGGTGGAGGTATTGAGGTGGAGTTAGTGACCAGCTATGTGAGACCATTTTGCTTCCAAAGTCATAGTGAAGAGCCACCCAAAGGTCTAAAAGCTGCTTTTGCACGTTTTCAAGTATAAAGATTGCAATAAATTATCTACAAAACAAGCAAAAGAAGTAATGGAATCTGCAGAAACAAGAGATTCCAAAGCTCTGGGAGGATAATATCACAGAGTGAACCAAGACAGAAAAAGAGAAAAGAAATCAAAACTAAAAAAAGAAGATGAAGAAAAGGGGAACAGGCTGAGTGGTAGGTGCACCTTACAGAAACTCTTCTGTCCTTGGAAGTAATATATCATTTACTGTAGCACAGCCATGATATCCATTTATCATAAAACCAATATGGGGTATCATGCAGACCATCTGTGAGTCTTTCCAAGGGTGAAACAGACAATATAAATTGTCTCAAAGTGTCAAGGCAGAGGGGCCATGACTCTTGCAATGCAGCAGAGCAGGCCCCTGGCAGCAGAACCACCCCCACCAGCAATTTTCAGGATGTGCTTAATCCAGCTTACTTTGTTTGAACGGGGAGGTTCAAATGCATGTAGCTAGAAGCCATCCCGGCTCCAGATTAGCTACTCTGTAGAAGTTCTTGGCAAAAATTATAGTGTTTGTAGCAAACCCAAAAATGATGTAAAGTGTGTAAATTAAGGTGTTTAAAATAACATTGGACTAATATCAGAACTGTAAAGATGTGGAAGAGGTTGTCTTCTGAACAATGAGTTGGAGTGGCAATGATGTTACACCTGTTTACATCAGCTGGGAGTATAACCTAAGCTGTTTTTCATCTATTTTTCCTTATTACAGTTTACAGTGAACCTCAGAAGCCCACAAGTGAAACCTGCCTCCTTATATATGTTATTTTTTCTCTATCAAACACACTGCCTGGCATGTTACTGTAGAACTGTTTTTGTGTACTAGGCTCCAGGCACTGCACTTCTTTAGAACACATATAAAACATTAAAAAGGGAGGTGGTTGTCCCAAGATGTTGGTAACAGGACATAGAGGCCTCACCTCTCTGCTTCTCTCCTAAAGTAGGTCAGTTTTAGGCTACAGTACTGGTCAAAATCCAGCCGAGACCAGCAGTGAGATTACAACTGGGACATGAGTAATTTATTCGTTCGTTTGGCTCAGAGAGCATGTCTCTGGGCTGATCGCATTGCCTTGCATCTTTTTGCAGTTCACATTTGTTTAGCCAAATCTCTTCTAAGAAATATTAATCCATCACATTATCTGATTGCTCAGCCATTACTGGCCAGGTAGCTCAGGTACAATCAGTTCCATTGCCAGATTGGATAAAACCCTACATGCATGTCTCATTTGGAAATGTGCTCTGTAGCAATTATGATTAGTACAGATGTTGCTTCTTAATTTGTGAGAGCACCATGTCAGCAAATCTGTTTAAAACATAGAATAGTCCATATATTTACACTGTGTGTTTTATGTTACACCCAATGGATGAGGCCAAAAACATCCCAATTACCTGCCCTTGGCTCAGTAGCTGGTATAAAGGACAATAATGATTTTACTTGAATTCTCTATGTTTTTTTTTATTGATAGCCAAAGATCAAATAGCAGCCCCCAGATACAAAAGTTGAGATAGGGAATGTGTGGAGATGCTATGAAGGATCTGCCAGTCCTCTCTGCCCTTCCTCCCCTCCCTGCAGTACACGCCAGGCTCCCTCCTACACTGAAAGCAGCTTTAGCTCTTTCTGATGGAGAGTCACCGAGTGCGGCCCATGGAAAGGGGAGCCAACATGAGCACTGGGGAGAGTCTTCCTACCCCAAAACCTCTTCAACTCGTCTAATTAATCAGTCAGTCTGTATCAGATACACATGTATCTAATGTATTGCATCACATCTTATTAATTTCAGTCCTGATTAGATCTCTAGCACACGGAGGAAAGCTATAATGTAAAGATGAAAACTGTCACCCTTCTTTATTCTGGTCAGCACCTAGAATCGCACAGCTGGATACTGCAAAAGACCTAATAATCTTTTCTTTAATCTTGGCTGTATACTGAGTATAGTCATAGGCTCAAGGCCTGTTTTTCAGACCCTTTTTCAGGACTTTGGGCTACGGAAATGGTTTTACTTGAAGCTGGCATCCAGAGTGACTGACCTGCCACCTCTGGTGTTGGAGCCCCAGCAGAGACTGTTGGAAGCTGCCTCTGGGGCTGAAACCAAGGGCAGCGCAGCAGCACACAGTTTAGCCACAGTATTCACCTGTGCACTTTTGGAGCTGGCAGGTCAGCGTAAGTGCTCATCAGCCCTACCCAGGCACAGGTTCTTTGATGTGTGGCACAGAGTGAGTTGCTAATATTCATGCCTTCAAATAGGGCCTAAGTTTGCCTAACGGTAAGCGCTCAGCAGTCTATTTGACAATTCAAATGGAGTTGAAAAGCTGGTTCCCAGCTTCATTTCTTTTGCTCAGACCAATAGTTCTACTGTTCTTAGAAAAGAATTGTCTTTCATCACAAATAAACTGCAAATATTCTTATGGGTAGTACAACTGAAAAGCAGTTTTCAGATACAGTTGGTGTTCATGTGCTTAATGCTGGAGGTGGCCATGTTGCTGAAAAATGATGTTGTCTGTGATGCCAACCATATGACAATTAACTCAGCAGAGGAGAGTGTGTGAATCCATTTCCAACCTGTTTTAATAATAGGGTAACAACCAAAATGCTTTCTCCAGTGGTTAAACCAATATTAAATTTGCCTAGAAACTTGTTTACGGGCTTTTCCACTGGGTTTGTCTATTGCCAGTGCCGTGAAGGACATCAATTTTCAGTAAGACAACTGCCTCCAGCGCTGGGATTGGAAACGCCAATTGTAATTAAAACTTTTTTTTTTTTTTTAAGCAAATGCTTTTTGCAGTTTAATTATGGCAAGCAACGCTTCTTGTTTTGTGAACTTCCAGACTGTTGAGCTCAGCGAAACTCTGGCATTCAGCAGGTGAGTCCTATCCTTGCCTGATGTCAGTGGTGCACTTACTACTCCAAACACAACACTGGATATTCAGCCTTAAATAAAATCTGAACAAACTGTACTACACCCAGGTTAAATGTGCTGTAAACACTGATTATCTGCGACCCACGTTTAATCCTAACTATGAGTTATGTATATTTTCCCTCTTTGATATTTTTGCTGTAATCACAGTGTGAGTCACACAACCTATCAGAAGTGCAGATACAAACTGCAGTTGTTTTATATGTTTCTAAACAATGAAAACAGAAAGAGAAAAGCAATCTCACAACAGCTAAATGTTTTCTATTTTCCAAAGGCGCTTATGGGTGACATTTCTCCCTGCACTTCTGTTTCTTCAATCACATAGCAACACAGCCCTTGAAACAACTTTTTGGTACTCAATATATAATGTACAGCGTTTGGAGAAACTGATTCCACTCAAATGCCACCTGTTTAAATGCTGAATGGCATTAAAACCAAAAAGAAAAAAAGAATTGGCAGTCCAGTGGAGGAGGACACTCCCCTGTTTGGATGACTGAGTTCCCCTGTTCAGCTATTAGTACTTTTTTCTTGAGTTTCAAAGCAAATGACAAGCAAGTGGGTGTAGCAGAGTTAACTTGGTACAGTGCCTGACCATTTCATAGCTTGCCCTCCTACAATCCTTCACAGAGTTCAGACTTGCTAAGACCCTGTTCTGTTCTCTGTTAAGACATGCCTGCAGCCTCCTCAGACTTTCTCGATATTGCCATTTCAGCTTTTAAACTATGCATTTGAAAATCTGCTTCTAGCAGGGCCCAGCTGGACTTCTTTTTAGGAAGCATCAACATATTTTGAGTCAGAAAAGCAATGGAGATGAGACAAACATCTAACATCCAAACACTCTCAAATTTGGAGAATATCAGCTTTTATCTATACTCTACAGTTTGGGCTCCCCTTCCTTCAGGAAAGCATCTGCATTTTCCTGAGATGCCCTTTTTTTCAAGTTTTAGGCTGTCCCTAAAAGCCACTCTGCTCCTTTTTTCTTGTTGTGCACAATAATTGAGACTCTCCTTGCAGTCGTTGCCTGTGCCACTTCAGTTTCGCCCAACTAGCAAATCCCAGTTCTCTCGGGTGCGAGAGCAATGAGGTGGTTATCAGCTCACCTACCAAGTGCTGCCTAGGAATGAATTCCAGATTTTTATATCTTAAGACTTTGCATCTCTGTGTAGAATTCATGTTTGAGCATGTGTAGGGTTTAACTGCTGGGCATGAAGAGGCCTGAGGAAAGACTGCCACAGGTCTTGAGTATCTACAGCAGCATCATTCAAGGCAGAGAAGAGTTCTTGTCCAGTCAGGAAAGGCAGACATAAGGGTTGAGCTTACGGAGTGATGGAGTTGGCTGTCATGTTTGCAAGAGCAAAGTGGAAGTGGCCAGTGCTGTACATTTCAATGCAAATCCACATTTATCAAGTTCAGGGTTATTCATCTCTACAGCCTGCCTTGGGCTGACCTCTAGAGAAAGTTCAAGGCAAGGGGAATATCATTAAGGAGGAGAAATCAGAGGTTCAAAGGAAGATGTTGAGAGACATGGAGCTACATATAGTAAGAAGCAAGAGAAGGTAGAAAAGGGAATGCAAGAGGTTGTTACTATTTCTTTAATGAGCAGAAGTTCTTTTCAGGATGGTTTACTTTTCTGAGACTTGCACATCTTGCAGTTGTATTCAAGTGTGGAAAAGGGAGAGCTCCTCTTTTTCCTCTTTTCTGAGCACAGCGTATCATTCTCTGTGCTTTCTAAGCTATAAAATTAGCACTAACAGCTAGAATACAAAAGAGCCACAAAAGAATTTGCAGTCCCAAGCCTTCTGAAGTCACTATGGCCTGTTATGGATAGTCCTTGTAACACAGCCCTGAAGGGAAGCAATATGCCTGACTAATGTTGTCAGCTTACACTGAAAGTTTCTTATGTGCTTCCACAGCGTGTGTCACTAGATTGAGCATCTTGTTGAGAGACCACCTAGAAATCCTCTCATGCCAATGATTATTTTTATTCTATGAAATTTCTTGCAATTTCTCACCACAAGGTTTGTGGTCACCCTAAGTATTAATGGTAGTGAATTCAGTAGGATATACAGTGTGGTCACATCTCTTCTCCGCACCAGCTTTGCCCATACCAAGACTGCAGAATGATTTTGAACCGGTTTTCTATCAAGAAAGGCAGAGAGAAGATATTGCCAGTCCATGTTCAATGGCTTCAGTGACAAAATCCATTTCTTCACTGCCAGGGGTGCATAGGGATATTGAAAGATATTGGTCATCATGTCTCCCCAAACAGACATTTTCTCCACTAGTTTTCTTCACTAGTGTACATCTGAAATACTGACATGAATTATATCAAGTCAAGTAATGTACAAGTTTCATTGTCATACAAAATACATGCATAAGGTTATTATGATAATAATGCCACTATATTGTGAAACATTTGCATGCCATCTTCCATTCATATCAGCTGTATAGGATGTCAAGTATATTACGCTTGCAATCCTTTCAGGAATGTAATCTTTTCAAGTTCAGGAAGTTAACAACTTGGGCTTTTTGCTTTGCACGTTGTAACCTTTTATGTTATCATTTGGTGAGATGAGGTGAAGACACAGAGGCGCATAAATTGGAGACCTCAGATGTGTGATTATGTTATTGCTGACCCTCATCACATGTAACATTACACTATGCAATACTGCTCACAGGAAAAAATTACTCAGAGAGGAGGCGAAGTGTAACTCGTTCACTTGAGGGTAGTTTATGTTTTGATAGGTATAAATCAGGATAGTTACGTTGAAGTTAGTGTTACATCACTGAGAATTTGGTTACATCTTCCCAATCTGCTTTGTAGATTGAAAATATATATAGATCCGAGTTCATTTTTTGCTGGAACACCTTATATAGCATGAATTGTACAAAGCAGCCTTAAAGTCTTAATGACTTCAGACTTACCCTCTTCCTGCAGCCACCAAAAGAAGCATGATGGGTCTTCTGGATTTCCAGCTGCCGTAACAGCTCCTGAGTCAGAGCTTGACAAGTGACCTGAGCACAGCCCACCAGCCACTCTACCCTGTGGCAGGACACAGTCCAGCAGGCAGCTGGCCCAGGCTTCAGTGAGCGCAAAAGGACTGTAAGGATGGCATTGCCCACACACAGACACCTTCTGGAGCCTGATGTGTGCTTATTGGCCATGCCATCTGATACCATGGCAATCTTTTAACACACAAAATTGTTGTGGCTGTGGTGCTGTCAGCTCAGGATATTTGGGGAAGGGGTTTCCTACCAAATTATATTTTCCAAATGCAGGACACAGCCGTCTGTGCTGTGATTTGTCCTGAGGAGTTTGTGAGTGGTGGTATGTACCCGACAGCACCAGCTGTAACAGGGAATGACTTTCCAATACCTCAGTATAATTTAATTCATGAAGCAGAATTCATTCATCTGCTTTTTAAAACTAGCCAGGGAATCTGAAAGTTGATGCAGGCACACAAGCAGCAGCAGAAACAGGCCCTTTAAGGCTTTATCTTCAGAGACATGGCGTCCCAACTAACCTTCAAGAGAATGAAGATTCACGGTGCCAGTGTCTAATAACTGTATCTCACTCCATTACAGGTATTTCAAGGCCATTCTGTGTAAACAGTGTGCATTGCTTTGTGTCTTAATCTGTAAAACAACCAAATATCTCGCTTGTAGATATATGTTAAGGTTTAATGAATCTCCTGCCATAAAAGTGTTGCTCAAGACTAATGAACAAACAAATGTTTGTTTAAACCCCTTTGTGAAAGTCAAATAAGCTTTCAGCAACTATTCATGTATTTATTGTCAGATGTGAGTCATCACTTAGGTGCCTGGCCCTGTGCTGTTAGCAGCTAATGCCAATAGTTTCACAGCATTTCTTCACTCATTTTTCTCTCTTTCCACCCCCACTTCCAGCACAGTCTCTAGCAAGAACCTGTCTGGAGAGTCTTTTGTCAGTGGCAGAACTAGCTCTCCCTTGGTGAGGTTTGGGCCATAGTGACAGCTGATCCCCTTCCTGTCTATAAGGTGAGAGTGGCATTTTGGGACCCACCGCAGCCCCGTGGCCCACGCAGCAGCTGTTTGCTTCAGCACCAGCCTGGGGATCCTGCTAACCAAGTGAGCGCAGGCACAGCCACCTCTTTTCCCTCTCCCCAGCTTTCAAGGGGAGCTAGTGGGGGGTTCAGGCTCTGTGCATATCCTTTTCCAGCCATAGATGTGCCAGCTCTCTCCCTTCCAGCAGCTTGTCGCCACTCCTTTGCCAAAAGTTAGCATCTCCTTCCAAGCTGCCAGTTAAGCTGTTTGTGTGGGCACTCCCTAACCTGTCTCAAGCACAATGAATAGGTTTACCCTGAACAATTCAAATACGGGAGCTTTCCTAACCAGCTCCATATCTGGGGCATTGGCCATTTCAGCAGATGTAGCTGCAGCTGGAGGAGGATAACAGTCTCCACCCATAGACTCAACAGCATCTGGAAAGTCCCCATAGGATTTGCAATCTTAGTACATACTGTGGACTTAGAAGATGCAATAATAACAGGGACTTATTTCATGTGTTAATGGGTAGCATTAAAATTGTGTGCAATGCTTGTTTTATTTTTATTCTGCTACTTTAGTAGCTGAAGGCTTTAAGGATATTTCTTGTTCTGCTGTGTCAGAGGTGTCTACTCAGGATGGAAAAAAAATAATCAATGTTTCAGGGTTGTGTAACTGTGGGATTTTTTCTTGTGTTGCTTGTTTCATTATGAGGGAGGAATTAAAAATCCCTCCTAGACAGTACTTAAAATATCAAAGTCATTGTTTAATGCCTTTAAGTCACTGTACAACTAATTCAATTGCACAGTGTAGTGCAGTTTCATGGTATGTGAAACACAGATAGTAAAGAGGAATGATTGGAAAGTTGAATAAACACAGCTTTAGTTTGCAAAGTCTGAAACTTTCTGGTGACTTCTTTTGCAATGATCCAGCACAACAACTCATCAGCAGAAGTGAGAGCAGGGATTTGTAAATCCAGAGCCCCTACCTCCTCCACGTAGGTTAAGCTAGCTGTGTTGGTGCTGGCAGGAGGCTCTTCTCCCTCCTCTGAACCAGCCAGTGGAGGCGGGTCGGGTCAGCACTGGCTGTCAGCAGCTTTTGGTGAGGTAGGCAAGGGTCAAAGCTCGATAATGGCTGTAGCTTTGCAGGACCCTTCACTACAGAATGAACCTCAGGTGGTCATGGACCAAGGCAGCAGAAGGCTTGGCCAGAAGGCACTCAGGAGGGCCAGGCACAGCCAACCTGGCCCCCTGTACATTGAAACTGGTGCTGTGTTGGGCACCCAATAGCCTACAGGGACCAGAGGTGCTTGGTGACAGGTCAGGGATTGCAGCCCTTGTGGCACTGTCAATGAAGGGTCATTTCATGGCCAGCCTGGTACATGTGGCTTCACACCCAAACCTAAGAGGTCATGATACAGGAGATCTTCCAAATACACCAGGGGTTAGTAGGGAAAGGTACAAATCCATCTACCTGATTCATGTGAGTCCTGTTGCCATCACAAAGGAGATTGTCCCAGATATTTACTGGATTTATCTTTGTATCAGATTTGCAAGGTATAGCAGCAATGTTATCCCTATTTTTAAAATGACAGTCTGAGGCACAGAGAGGCTTCAGCTTTGCCTCTCCTGTCGCTTTAAGGGAGGTAGTAATGGTGTAGACCTATCTGGGTTGGCTCTCATTTAGCTAGGTGTGGTAATATTTTGCCCACAGATTCAGTTTCTTCTGATGCAGGCCTTATGTGGGTAGAAACAACCAGACCTGGGGCCCTATCTGCTCTCTGAAAACACCCCTTAGCCTCCTCATTAGCCTCGCCAAGATCACTAGAGCAACTATGCCTAAATTAGACATTCCCTGCTCCAGCCTCCTTACCCACATGTAGATCTCCCAGTGAAGATGTGTCCACACCTGGGTCTGAGCTAGGTGTTCACAAACATGTGAGTGCCAGAGCCCCAAACCAAGCATCCCCCACTTTGCCCTTGAAGCCAAACTGAAGCTGTGTGTTTTGGGCATATCTGTGGTTGGTGAACCACTCTGTGGGAGTAAAACATACACCTGATCATGAGTTCCTGCTTTGGTTTCATTTATTCCCACATGAAAACAAATGCAAAGAAGTAAGTATCTTGAAGCTAGCATGGTCACCATTCAGATGTTGATGCTTAGTGTTTGCAACTGATTAGTATTGCTACTGAATCGCAGATATTTCCTGTATTAAGTGGCCCTAAACAGTGAATGTCAACATTTTAATGACAACAGCATTATTGTAGGTAGTGGCAGTTTGGCAAATAGAAAAGGTAGGAGTGGGATTAGTTTTTAATGAACATCCTGAACAGGCACAGATAGGAGAGGAAAAGGAGCAAAAAATGGGAAGGACAAAGAAGCACATACGTGCTCATAAAAGTTTCTGACAAGCTAAAAGCCTCAGAAACAAATTTGAGTTTAAAAATGCATTTGAAAAGTTACATACTCACTTTTGTACAGCACAACAATGGTGGAATGCTAATAACATTTAATTTCCCTTGACTTCTAACCTTCTTAACCTGCTGTGCTGCTAGAACAGCGCTGTAAATCAAAATATGCTGTATTGTATGGTGAACATGTGTATTGAGTCATTCCAGACTGCCTGGTGCTTTTTAAAAACAAAACTCACAATAGTGTTTGTGCTGTTTTTCATTTTTCATAGACCTTTCCCCTCAATCATGCTGCAACTGGTTAGGTTATGTATTAAAAATACAATATAAAAAAGGGAGGGAAGATGTAGGGGTAGACATAATACCACAGAAAGTACAGCACAGATGAATAGGCCAAAATATCCTTGACATTACTTTCCCCTTTGTTCTAAGTGTTCTTCCAATTTCAATAAAAACAAATTGGAATACTGCCTGGGGTCTACTAAATCATTAGTAAATTAAGAATCTGTTTTTAATAACATTTCACTTGTAAATAATGCATTAATTGACTAGCTTGAAAGTTAGCTTGAATGTTAGAAACTCTGGCACTAAATGTGTAATGAAAGAAGTGTGCTGTTTGAGGAGGCTGGATGGTAAATGTAACAAATTAAATATGACAGTTGATATTTGTGAAAATGGTGATATAATTAGAGGACACCTGCAGCTGTTTTCCAACGAAAACAACAGAAATTAAACATGTATAAAGTATGTGTGTCATATTTTCTCTTGGCATATTTCTTTTGTTCTCCTTAGGGCTTTTTTATGGGGTCTTTCTATTTTTTTTCTTACCTTTTGTCAGGTCATATGACTAACCAAGCAAGAAGTGTCTTTGTCCATTGCTACTGTTTATTAGACCTATAAGTGAACATTTTGCAGATTAAAGACAAAGAACATGAATCCTTTTTACGGAGAGCTGGAAGTTGCTAAAGCATATGACACATGCCCAAGCATATTTTAACGATGGGTTCTTGGGAATGGTCAAGAATTACACCAGGACTCTTCCTGTGTGGTTCTCACCTGCAGGTAGCTCACTGATGTATATCTCCACCTTGGTGTTGATAGTCTCAGTGAGGATTTCTGTAAACTGAACGGTGATGTGACGTGATGTATTAGTATTGCAAACGTGTAACTTTCCCTCTTGGCATCATGCTGTTGAAAGAGAATATGATGCTGCCTTAGCCATCTCACAAGGGGTTTGAACACCAAGTTTCTAATGTTAAAGGAAAAATGCGAAGTTGTTGAACAACATAGATCCCCATGTCATGCCACTACTGGGAAATTGTGAAGCATATTGACCGAAGATGGCCAAAAATGATGAATTTTTGATCTGGAGCCAAAGATTCTGGGTATTTCAGTTCAGGGACTCTGTTCCATCTGTCCTTGCTCCATTCCAGTTGGTGTGCAAGAGAGCATCCTGCCAAAGGAGATAGGATTTGGACTTGCAAAAGCAGGAGTCTCTAGGCTGACTCTCTTCAGAGTTACAGCAGTAACAAGGCAGTGGAATTACTCTGGTATAAATAAACAGAGCTTATATGGAACAGCAAATTTTACTCCCACGTAAAGCCATGTGACCATTTTGCCTGGTGTCAGAATTAATGGGCATAGAAACTGTGCTGATGGGCTGCGTGTGAAGCACCCCGAAGTCAGTACCGCCCCTGTTCCCATGTACTCTACCTGAGGAAGGACTTCAGGTTCTCTCGGGGTCACTTTTGCTAGGCTTGACATAGAGCAAATTCCCCACAGTGAAAGGGAAAACGGTATCAGGGCAAGGCAAGCAGTCCTCACCGTGGGACTCCACTCTCACTGGGGCTGCTCAATGGGGAGCTTTCTCTATGGCTGAGGCACATAGAGCAAAATTATGTGGGAAAGTCCCACTGCACCACACAACCAGCTGTGGATACTGTTAATCTTCAGCATGCCCTTTGTCAGCTGTCAGAAACACAGACATTCATAAACAAAGGAGAGCGGGAGACCAAAATTCACTGTAAAATAAACAATGTAGACTTTGATTTGGAATGTGCTAACAGGATAGATATGAGCCATTTAAATAAACATACCAGCCAATTGTGTCAACTTTGCTTTGGGGGCAGCAATACCTTTGTCACTGGGGTTTGTATCTGTCTTGATTAGGGCCATGTCAAGCAGCCATTGAGACTGATTTTGATGACAGATAGGATGTACTGTACATGACACTGGAAGCATAGTATCAGGGTGACAAATTGTGCAATGGCTAAGACAATCTTCACAACTCTTTCAGAAATGGCAGAATTCTTCCCTGTGGATGCAAATAAATACATTGTATTTGTCTTAAAGTTACAGACTTCGGTATGGCTGCTCTTGCAGGTACCTGCTGGTATGTAATAGCTTCTGTTCTCTGCCACCTCCACCCAGATCCATAAGGGGTCTGTTTCCACTGTGCACGTTCTGGGTAGCACACTCTGCGTGCTCCTTTTATTTCTATAGTGGTATATATGACAATTATGGCAGAGAAGTTGTTTACCACCTCCAAGGACAAGCAAGCTATAAAGTTTCACAGAAAGTGCACCATGCTTTTCTTATTATAAATCACACAAGTGCACAGCTGGGCTAGTCCCACTGACTTGCCGAGCTTTCAAGATGTGTTCCCCCTTAAGTTTATTTTACAGGTGCTATTTCTTGCTCATAATGTAGATCTTATCTGACTTGATGGCAATTGGTGATGGAACGTGGTACACAGGTGATATAGAAGAGGTGCAGCTCATGGGGGCATGTTCCAAACCTCTGCAGGCTGCTGTGTCAGCAGACACTCTGTGTGAGATCTTCACTCAGTTAAGGCTGAGGGGAGTTCTTATTCCCTTAAAATGACAATTTTGTGGGCCTTTTCCTACTCTATCTGGGCTTTTTCATGGCTCACCAGTAGTTTTTAGGAGGCAAGTGTATCAAGACCTACATTTCCCAGGTAAAAGGCATGAAGTAAAAACAAATGATCTACCAGATGTTATATTATCTACAAGAAGAAAGGAGTTGTTCAGCGTCCCATTATCTTTCACTTGAAAAAGACCTTTCCCAGGTGTCATTCACGGATATCAGAGATGATAATACACCTTTATTTTGGCTCCTTTATAGAGTATTTTGGAGATGCTGAGCTTCTGAGTGCGCAGGGGATCCATTACAAATTTTTGTTTATCACTATACCCAAATGCTGTAGATACTCAATTTCCCTAAACCCCCTCTTTGATTAAATAGCATCAGCAACAGAGGTGGCGACTCCGAAGGCTAATTGCTTTTTATGGTCTAAGGGGAACATGCATAGGAAGGTGGCCTTCAGCTTGTTGCCTGTAGGTTTGCAGCAGCAAATCAGAGAGCCAAAGGCACAAGGAGTTTGACTACTCCTGTATTTGTTTTCCAGGGACAAGTTTGTTGCATTAAATCAAGCCGCCTAAAAATGTGGCCAAGATTTGCCCTGGTGAAAAAAGTGCCCCTGCCTATGTCTATGGAATGCTATACCAACTTGAAGGTTTTCTTAGCTATAGAGAGCTATGGATCAAAATACAAACCTATTCATTTAAAAGAACGAAAAAAGAAATCAATATACCCAAACATAAGATGTGCTGGCTTGGTTAAATAAGGCACAACTGGTATTATTTAATTAAAATCTAGAGTGCAGCTGTTAGGGAAAAATCTAGCCAGTTTCAGATGGAAAAATATGCCCTAATAATGTGTTTCAACATCATTTTGACACTAAAAAAATAAGGTAAGGGTGAATGTTCTGTATGTGCATGCATATATATGCATGCGTATACATATGTTTCTGTGAAAGTAAGAGAGAGGGGAAAAAGACAAATGTGATCAAATACCTTTTCTTTATTGAAAGAAATAATAAATAAAACTAGACTTATGTGAGCCAGTGGCCAGGAGGCTCTGAGGATGCACAGTGTGTGCTTAGAGGCTGAGAACAAGGGGAGGTGATGCTGTGAGCTGCTTTGTCTGTGCACGAGCCAGGGTTTTCTGTCTTTTACCACCCAGATGTACACAGTGGACATCTCACAAAAGAAAATGGCTTTGTTCACTGAGTGAGAAATCATTTCAACTATGCAATTTTTCAGTTTGCTCCAAGGATGATAAAGATGCATTTATTTTCTATAAAGAATAGTGATAGTTAATTGCATTGCTGCTGTTTATAAAACTTACTGGGCTAACATCTTGCTTTACTACCTAAGGCAGAGCAATTCAGCTTTTCAGAGAAATAATTGTATATATTAGACTGGCAGAAAAAAATAGCAACTTTTGGAGGATGTTTTTGAGGAATGAGGCAATTACATAAACCAAGGAAACAGAAACACAACACTGTGGGAAGTTTTGGTGCCATTAAACTATACAGTACTGTAATTTTGAATGACACTCTTCAGAGAGTAAAAAAGGCAAGCGGTCAGACCCGTAGTATACTGTGCTACACATATCCGTAGCCATACCGTGCTACACATAGTATCTAACTGAGGAAGGTCTGGGAAAACAAAGTTAGGCTGCTTTTCTCCTCTTCCCATCCTAGGGTTGGCAATCCAGGATTCTGAAGCTGTGTCTTGCCCTCTCCTTGCTATATTGCCTTTGCAGGGACAAGAGATTTTTTAGTGAGATTTTTTAGCAAGATTTGACAACCCAAAGAGTCCTCAGGGCAACAGACCTGGTTTTTGTTCAGCTCTTCTCCTGAGCAGTGCAAAGCTGCCAGAGAGAGCTGAGGATCAGGCCTCGTGGTAGCTGTCACAGGGAGCTTGCAGCATGCAACAGATGGATGTAGGAAAGAAGGAAAACAAGCAAAAGGAGAAGCAGGGAAAGGAGGTTAAGGGCTAACAAAACTTAAGATAATTTTATTCATTACATCTCCAATTAGAAAAGTACCACCTATTTGTAATGAAAAAGTGGTTAGATCATATTTTGATAACACCACTCTTTTATTTCTGTTCACAAAATAATTGACATTTGTGGAATTTTACCCTTCTTCTAACATATGTCCAGAACAGGTATAGGATTTCTAAGATTTTCTTCTCCCTCTGTTATTTCGTGGTCTTTGTGTAGCATTTATTTGGTCATTAAAAGCAAACATGTCACCTTTTCCTAGTTCACCTTTTGTCTACAAGTGAAATTCCTGTCACGTTGAAATAGATTTCATTTGCTGAGAGACAGTGGTGGGTCCTCTCCTTCTCCTATGTCTACAGTCCCCAGGTAGGAGCTTTGGGTAGCAGTCCCTGGGCAGAAATCACTGGCCTTTCCCTCCCTAACTTGCTCTGAAAGAACATGTGGGATCACTTGACTAGCCAGCATGCCAAAAGTGGAAATGAAGGCAAAATAGACTTTCAGGGAGGATCTGAAGGGGATGTGGGGGCAAATACTTGAAGCAGAGAAAGGTAGCTCTCTAGTTATATGGACTCAAGTCTGAAAGTTGCGAAGATGAGAGGGAAAATAAAACAAGCCACGAAGTCTGTTTTTTTCAGGGGCTCTAGTCCATACAAAACAGCAATGCTGTGTGAAGGAGATAAATACCAGAGGAGAGAGAGGGAACTGGAGGACAAGACAGGGGAGGGAGGAGGGCCAGGTTAGTGCTAAATGGGAGCAGGGCGTGGGAGCCCACAGGAGGAGGGAGCTAGCCAAACAACTGCCAAGTGGGCATAGCAGAGTGCAGGCGAAGAAAAACTCACCCTCCAAACTCTTCCACAGTTGTGTTTGCTTTCCTGCTTTCATCTGTAAGATCTGGAAAAAGAAGTGTTACAGCTCCCGTTCTGCCCTGCCTGACCATGTGCCCTCAGGGATCTCAAACCACGAGGGATCCATGTGTTGCTCAGAGCCATTGCACTGTGCATGGGAGGTTGCCACCAGGAGCTGCTTGGGCTCTGAGTAACATCCCTAATCCATGCCTTCTGATCCTCCTGGGCACAGTGGACTGAGTTGAAGCACCTGAGTGCTGAATATGTTTGCTCTGGGCAATTTAAATTAGACTGTTATTTAAGGCACGTTTTTGTATTTTATCTGCTGCCTGAATCTCAGATGCTGAAATATTCACACAGCTCTTCATTCTTTGGGGAGCAAGACCTGGGTTTTCCCCAGTGGCACAGTGATAGCTTCTGGTCCGCCAGCCTCCCGCTGTCCACTGTCGTTGCAGCTCACAGTCACCAAGTGGCCCGAGGAATAGCTGGCACTCAAGGACCCCCCCCTCCAGTGCCCATAACTCTGAAACTACATGACATCTTAACCTTTATGAAATTTCTTCAAGACAGCATTTAAAAACACCCAAATCTTTCCTGACCTTTACATTTTAGTAGAGGGGTTTTTGTTTTGTTATTTTTTAAAATTGATGTTCCTTTATTTTTTTCTTTAGCTGTGGCATTTTTAAACTAGTTCAAGAGGAACTTTGCTTTGCCCTTCCCATCCTGGTTGAGCCCAATCATTAATCATAAAGGGAAAGCACTCCAGACCGAAACCTAACTTTATAATGTTTTTATGTTTGTGACATTTTATCTCTCTAAGCCAGTGGGAAGTTCTTATCCTTTTAATTTATAATCTGTTAGGTTTCAATTTGACTCTAGATGCTGACTTCTTTTGTAGCCTCCCATCCCCATCCTCACCCCGGTTTCACCATGCTGTGGCTTGGTGATTGCATATCGGGTGTACAGATCATTCCGAGAACCTCCCAAGGGGATCAGTGATTGCTGCCCTGGATCATCAGGAAGCTGACCCCTTTTCATATGTAGGAAATCAGGGTATCTTCAACAGAAAAGCCAATGGTGCAATTTGACAGTAACACACTGCCTAAATCTAGAATTAATCTGTTGAGTACTTCAGCAAAGCTGGCAGTGTAAAGCTAACACAAGAGAGGAATCGGTCCTGGCATCTTTACACAGAACTGTGAATATTTGCAAAGAAAAACTGGAAACTTGAAAGGAAGCATTCTAGTTTTTTCTACAGCACTTGCTCTTTTTAATGTAAATAGAAACGGTGTATCCTGCAGTGCACAGCATTCTGCTATAAGACCTGGCTTTTTACAAAGGGAAAGCTTTCCACATTCATATATCTTTATCTAGTATAATCTCATAAAATCTTCCATGATATCAGGCAATTATAACATTCAAGTCTCAGAGTCTAAATACTCTCTAGTGGTGCTATTGGATTTGTTTATATAGTATGGTTGTGTTGCAAGTAGAGTACAGCACTGCAACAGCTTTGTAGGCACAAAGATGAGTCCTGCTAAGCCTGTGTAAGTCTCTGCTCTTTAGCCCAAAAAACTGAAGGTCAGTTCAAAGCTGCTTGTTGAGGGAAACTAATCCTGCAAACAGTACATTCGCTGGCCATTATTTCCAAATCCAAACTATCTTATAGTCATGAAACGGAAAGTTTGTGGGGAAAACAAATGCTGCATTTATTACTGTGATGCAACATTCATAAAATATATTTCATTGGGGGGGAGTTTACACAGGGGGTAATGAGATTTTTCCTTTATACATTATTTATAACTGCCTAATCCAGGTGCTGTAGGTTATTTTTTTATCCCTCAGTTTCACAGCTACAAAACACTTCAGTATTTCTAATTTATTTCTGCTTACAATACAGATGTTCTCAATTGTGTCTCTAACTACATTTCAACTGTTATGATCACTTTTATTTGTTTGTGTCACTGTACACTTAGAGGTTGAATGTGCAGTACACAATAGTCAGGTTCCAAGCAGCCTGTAAAAAGCCTCTGGTGATTTAGTTACCAACAAATTAAACTATGCCTAACAGTAATATCTTTATCATTAGTGGTTTTAATCTTCAGATGATTTCCCTGCAGTTTATATTGCTCTGTGCATGGGCTCTTATATCTTCACATAAAGGTTTCATCCTTTTAAACAGCATTTTTCAAGATGACCATTTGGAAACAACATTTGGAGGAACATTTGGGTTGCATCCTCTAACTAAATTTCCAAGCTGTTGGTAACGGACTAAAGAAAATGTGGTCTGCACTGAATACTAAAGAGCTGCAAATGTAAGAGCCTTGAAGGTTATGTGTAAATATTGACATTTTTATTTTATTTAGCATACAAAAATGAACTTGCGATGTTGCTTATCTGATCATACAGCAATGACCGCATCTGCATCATCTGAGATCTATTCCTCACACTTCTGACTTTCATAGATGTTCCAGAGTTTTCCCATTGAGGATGTAATTGATGTCCCTGATTAGGCAACAGATATCTGGGGACTGAGTGTCCATCTAGGAGCATGTCAACCAAGAGGCAACAAATGGAAACAGGAAAAAAAATCCTTTCATCTTCAAAGGCCTTGTTATGTGCAGATATGGTTCCCAATAAAACCATTAAGGTCCTTTCCTGAGATGTGTAATGGGACTTTAGGGCATTCAGCGTCCAGCAAAACAAGGTCTTTGGTTCATCCTAGAGGAAGCACAGAAAAATAACTGTAACTTTACATATACCCCAGCTGTTCTTTGCACTTAGCCATACTGCCCTATCCCCTTGAGAGTAAGTCTGTTGTCATTTCTTTTTTGACCAGAGGTTTCTGTGGAAACCTCAAGGTCTGCATATTTGCATGCTTTTTTCCTAAAACACTGAAAAAGACTCTGATATGGAGATGATAAAGCTTGCAGTTCTTCAGGGCTGTTGTTTATACTAAATACATTTATATGTTAAGTACTAAGATGGTCACCGCATAGTTTGTAATTCCAAGGCATGAAACATGAGGGCCCCACAGCATTCCCCTTAAATCTAATCAGAAAACCATGAGATCTTGGCTGTTGCCACTACAGATCTGGGTAACTGCTTCATGAATGGCACTACAGTCACTGAAAATCCCCAGTAATGATTTGAGAACACATCAGTTCTCTCCCTGGGCAGCCTAACCTGAACACCAACACTACCAGGAATTTTTCTAAAGTATCTGCTTCCACTTTTTAGTACTTCTAGTTCCTGCATGAAACCCTGGCATGCTGTTTGCATCAGCTGGCTGCCTCTTGTGCTCCTCTGGGGGTGTCTCAAAGATTATTTTTTTTTTATTTCCACATGTGAGAGAAGGATTTAATAAATTGCAGAATCATAAATTTCATTGAGAGAGAGAGAGGAAGAACAGTAACTTCTTTGTGCTACGTGGAGACTGTGTAATTTACATAAATATTGCCTGTTGCTTTAGCAGATAGAGTAATTAAGAAGTGACCGGCATGGCTCTTGTTTGGTCATCCTCCTTGTTCTTGTATAAACTTCATTTAATATAGTTGTTCTTTTACTTATTTGCCAAAGAGTTTCTGACTCTCCCAGTCCCCTGTTTTTGTTGGACACAGCAGCGAGCCTTACCAAGCGGTGCAGTGCTCTGCCTACAGAGCTACTTTGCCCAGATTAGAGAATATGTCCCTGATTCACTTTTCTTGAAGAAAGCCAGGCACCAGTGTACTCAGGCCAGCATGCTTTTGGCAGCTCATGCAAAGTATGGAGAACACATGTAATTTGTCCTTTTTAATTTATTCTTCTCTGCCCTGCAATAGAGTAAGCAGCCTTATCCTGTATTAGTCAAAGCTTCTGAGAAGGCTCCCTCTGTGCTTCCAGAATAGTCCTGTAGTGACAGTGTAGCACTGGGGAAATAAAAGACAAGAGACATATGCAGATGATGAAGTCTGCTTCTGAAAGTGATGAACCCATCTCCCTCACCAGCACGACATGACTAAGGGCACTCTTGTGGTGGCTGGTGGATACATGTGTCTATATCCAGCTCATGGCTTCTAGCTGGGCTCGTGGAAAGGCTGTATTGCAGAACTGACAGGGCCGTGTCCCATGCCAGCCAGCCAAGGGACAGTGGTAGATTATTAACCTCGATGATCATCTAGTCAAATGGACTGAGAAAATTAATTCCCCCGGCTTCTCCAATGGGGGCGGGGGGAAGTAGAGAGTGGAAAATTCTGCAAGGACTAAGGAAAACCAAGGACAAGGAGCAATAAAGACTCAAGCTTTTGGAAGAATCAGCAGCTTTGGGCAGGAGAGAGGATCAGGATAGAATGCTTTATAGCAGGAAGGTTCCACTTAATGGTGGGACTAAGGTCAAAGAAAGCTGATGTGATGGGAGGGAGGCTCAACAATTAAGAGGAGAGCTCTGAATTGCAGGCAAAAATGGATGGACATCTTAGGGGAACATGATGTTACCCAAAATGTTGCTGTGAATTTGGAAAATGAGTGTAGAATTTATTGTGTTTGCATTGACCTGTGAGTCTCTGTGCTGTCTAAGCGTAATTTTGTTTGGGGGGCTGAGTGCAGCTAAGCTGCATACTATCATATTGCAGAAGAGATAACAAGCAAAGATCCTCCACCCAGTAAATATGCCAGAAGGGCCTGAAGCAGAAACAGTGCTGCTGCCTACCTATATCTAATAGAAGCTTAAAAAGTCACTTGATTTACTGTGACCTCCTTTTGGGGCTTGCATTTCAAGAAATACCGTCCAGCTGGAAAAGAGAGCAAAAAGAATAATCAGAAGTCTAAAAAAATTTGTCTGTGGGGAAAGATTGAATGATCTGGAGTTGTCTAACCTAAACAAGAGAAGAAGATAATGTAGCTTTTCAACTACATGAGAAACACTGCTCCAAAGAAAAGGAGAATAGTCTTTTCTCATGTTCCTGGGGAAAAGTAAGGGCCAATAGCCTTCAATTGCAGTAAGAAGGATGTCAGTTAATCATTAAGGAATACTCGGTATTCTGTTAGGAATCTGGTGGCATACTGCAGTAGATCAGGAAGGGGTAGAGTCTTTGTCACAGTATCTTTATGAATAGGCTAGACAACATCTGAAAGTAATGACAGAGACATAGTAGGGCCTGCATTGACCTTGCAAGCCTGGGCAACTGAAACCCAGAGAGCACCTAGTGAGTCAAGTCTAGGAAGAGACAAATAGATTTGGGTCACTTTGGTAGCTGGATGAGGTAGGAGGAGGTAAATCCCTTGTGCGTTTTGACAATGGGGATCTCCCTCAACTTTGAAAGCAGATTTTTGTCAACTCAAAACACTTCTCCCTTGCCAAACCCATACGCTACCTTCATCTTATCTAAAGAAAGCCTCAGCCAACTGGCTTTCATCCATGTCTTATCTCTGCCAGACACAAGGAAGCTGTAACATATGGCTTCAATGAAAAGGAGACGTAGAGCTTGGTGTCATCAGGATATTGATGACATTGTAGCCTATGCCATTTCACAATATCCTCTAGCAGTTTCATATGGGTTTTGAATAAGAAGGGTAACAGAAGCAAACCCTTTGGTACTTTAAGCTGAGAGGCCTGGGAGAGAAAAAAAAAAACATTTATCTGTGCTTCTGGGATCTTCTTGACAAAGATTGTCAGAACACTTCAAAGACTTTCTTCTCGCTTGTCAGCCATTTTGCTGCAGCAGCAATGTGCAATAGCAAACAGGAAGCAGACATATGTCTGGACTTTGGGCTGACTCAGATGCAGTGTCAAAGCACAGGGAGAATTAGCTGTATTAAGTTAAAATAATGTCTTAAAGAATGTATGTGTATGTATGTGGGTCTGTATGAAGTCCTGTAACCATATCATGACAGAAATTGCCCAGCTTCCCTGTAAAATTGCTAATGACACTAATCAGAACGTATTAACTAGACTATTAACTGGAAGAATAAATTTATATGTAGTTTAGGAATTTTAGTCCTGAGAGCTGTAGAGTGAGAACGTTCTATGCAGCTGATCATCTGCAGAAGTCTTACAATGAGACCTGCCCTAATAGATCAAGGGGACAAACAGGTAATCACTTAGTTTCTTTAATCAACCGGTGAAAGTAACAGGTGAAGTGATGTGACCCCTATGTGAAAAAGGGAGGATAGAACCCATTGATAAAGACGCAGAATGGGGGAAGAAGACATAAAACCTCACTTCAGTAGTAACAATTACTCTGTAGGCAGACGTGTCTTTCCCCCCAGGCTTACGTCCATCTGGAGCTGTAACCTGCATTGTGCCAAACAAGATTTAGCTTAAATGCCCAGCCATTTATTTGGAGTGTATTGTTGGTATACAGATTTGCTAATAGCAATTTATATGATATCTAGTCTTGAAAAGTCTTTGCTTCTTATTTAAAAAACATACCATTGTATTGTTCAGGTTTCACATTCTTTCCTTTTCTGCACTCAGTGATGAGAAAACCTCACTGAAATTACTATATATGCCTGTCACATGCCTCAGCTGTAATAACAGAAGTAAAGTAAGTACTCCAGAATCTGGTTAGCTCACCTTCCTCAACTATTTCAACATAACCTGAGGGAAGGTGTCCTGGCGGCCCCAGATGCACCACCTGAAGACTTTTCAAAATGAAACCCTATTAGTAATGCCATCTGACCTTTCTCCATTCCCTGCTGTGATATTTGGTGGACAAGACATAAACCATTCCAGTGAAATGTTCAGGCCTGAAAAATGGTGTATTTTGCACCAAAACCATGGGAGCTGACAGGTGCCTAAGCAGAGGAGGAGCTGTGTGAGTGAGGTGATGAAGTTGGCCCACCACTACCATCCCAACAATATTACAGACAGAAAGGGGGTTCTGCATACAGGAAATGCTGTAAGGTAGGAGTAAAGCAAATTAGTGAAATCCATCTTGTTTTCTCATAACACAAATGCCAGCTGAACTGGAGTGATGCTGTGCAGTAGATTGCAATGAAAACATGCAGCTTGTGATAAGCCGCCAGGAGCTGCACTAGGCATAAATAGCTTTAGAAACATCAGTGCGTAAAGGCAAAATTTTTGCTTTTGTGTTTTAAGAAGACATATTTGCTATGCTTTGCTTTTCAGAATATAACATGATATGTTAATGCGAGCAATTATATTTATAACACCTCACACTTTCCATGTGTCAATTTTCTGTCCTTATGTATGTACGTTCTCATTTTTTTGAGCTATGGACCTGTTATAATTATTGTTATAACTTTGTGGCCGAGATTAGACTTTCTCAGCATGACTGTTTTCTCAAGAAGTCCTAGCTACAGTGGAATGACTGCGCTGACGTTTGCACAGACGGGCAGATGGTGCCTGGGCCATGTCTGGTTGCAGTGCAAACCTGAAGATCCTAGCTGAGGAAGCCGAGCCACTGTGTTTTGCCCTGTTTTATAAGAAAGCTGCTTCTCAGCAAATGTAGCCTGTGTTATCCTTTCTGGTAGATGTAATGGAAAGAAGTGGTTAGCCATAGGAAAACAAGCCCACAGCTAAAACATATGTTTTGGCCAAAGGCCAAAATGATTTATATGAGATATCTGTGTCTGTTTGTTCCATACCAACTAAAACCATTTAAACTTCTTGGGTAATGTTAAAGAGGGCAAACATCCACAAGTCTGATTGACTGTGGGAGGTTATAAGATATATCACAATTGATAAATTGTGCTTGAAAACCATGCAGTATGAGAACAAACACTGAAATGGTGTAACTGGCAAATCGTCTTCTAGAGATGGAATCTGAATTTTGATTTCTCCTTAGAGTCAATTGTAAATATGGACTAGTTCCCTCACTCTCAAGACAGAGATTTTGCATTAAGGCTACCTCTGGGAGTCAGTAGATGTTGTTGGGTGCACTGAGAAACACAGTCCTTCAGAGAGAAGGAGAGGGATAGTAGGCATGGCATGTTTTGGAGTACTTGGGACCACAGGTTGATTCAGTGAAATCCAGTTGTTTTCTAATTCCAATTCTGAGAATGAATCACATAATTTTCTACAGATAACTGGCTAATGTCCACTAACTGCCAAGAAAAGCTTTATGTCCTGCTTTGTGATTGACAGCTAACTAGAGTAGTTTTCAGCTGGGCGAGCTGTCAAGGTCTGGCCTGCTGCATCTAGGTGCCAGGACCCTTGGCATACTCTGCAGCTCCGCCACTGACTTCCTGCTATGGACTTTGTGTTTAACTTCCATTATTGCACTTTAACCCATTCGGGGAAAACTCATCAATGTAACACTGTTTTAGAAGTGGCTTTTCGTGAATAGAGCTAACGGAATTTATGCAAGTAAAATGCTGCTCCAGAAGTCCTCTGATAAGCCATACAGACTAGAAAATTACTGATTTAGGACATAAGTAGGTAAGATGGCAAATTCCATCATGTTTGAAACTGTTTTATGCATATACCACTTTTTTATCTTCGGCCCAGGGCATTACAGAAGCTTTCAGCAAATACAGCTCTCTGCTTTAAGCACCAGCATTGTAACAGTTTTTACATTCTTGCTCTGCTATGCACTCATGTAGTACTGGAAGAGCTCCATGGACTTCAAGGGTCAAGGCAATACTGCAATTACATAGAATTAGAATCCTTTTTCTTTAGCAAAAAGATTTGGTAATGTAGCAAAAACAACGGACCAAGGCCAGCTGTGGCATGAACAGTGATTTTACTTCTCAAGCCAAATTCTTAAATGGTGCCAATGAGCCTGCTGTGTTCTAAAAAACCCTTTTTTGATCTCCTTTGTGTCAATAGTTTAGACAAAAGGATTGGAGTGACAGCAATGAAAAGAACTATTAAAGATCTTATATGTGGCACAAGTTATTTTACTTCTTCTTATTAACTGCTTTTCCTGCTTCATGCCCATTTCTGCATCTACTTGTACGGCAGCTGAACACCGCCAAAGACTGACTGTACTTACATCAAGATACATATGTAAAAAGGCATTTGAATCAATCACTACTTTGCCATAGATTTCAGAAGTTTAGATCTCCAGCTAGGGCAGGTGTAAACTTCTTAGAGGTATAAAGGTAGCTGAAGCAGGTGGGTTCAGTGAGTTGGGTGTAACAGCTGGGAGCAGAGCACTGAGATAAGCAGGCATGTGCTGGTTCTTAGTTCTTCTGCAGAAAAGTTTTCTTACTGTTGCCCTGTTCTGTAGAGACGTATCTTGGAATCAAGGAATGAACGTCCAATTCTTCCAACACACACTTCTATAATGAAACACCTAAGAGGTAGGATTGCTGCACGTGCGGCCAGGCTTTCTTGTTCTGTGACTTTCTGGGATCAGCAAGTATCTGTGTGATGTCTGGGGAACAAATTCCCCCCTGCTGCAGCTCCACTGTTGCAGGTCGCTTTTGTTCAGGACTGCAGAGGAGTCCCAGCTCTTTCTCGTTCTGGAAGCAATGACTAGGAGCTGCCCTAAGCCTCACCTTGTCACGTCACTGCACTGGTGTGTGCCAAGAGGTAAAGTAAGCAACACAGAGGGCATCTGGAAAGAGGGGGGACAGGAGGAACTCAATTTGGCAGATGCTGGAGCACAGCAGGTTTGCAGTAGTTCATTCTGGAAGCAATTTTTTGCTAAATAACGATGCTTTAACTGCAGTGGAATATCTCCGGCTTCAGCAATATTTATTATTGTAAAGAAAAAAGTGTACAACACTTACAGGAGCACAGTGGTGCAGTTACCTAAGATTCACTGTTCATTAACCATTCAGACACTGGGTGATTTTAGAAGGACTGGGCTTTTAGGTGATTTTTCCTAATTCTTGTCATTCTCAAACATGCTGGTTTTAATTGCCAAGAAGCTAAACTGCAAGAAGAAGAGTAGTGTTACCTGGGTTGTGCATAGCTTGCCTCCATCACACTAGTGCATTATCAAAGAAAATGCAATTACAGCTCTGTGAATTTGAGGCCCAGTCCTGCAGTCTGATCTGTTCATGCACTGCTCACATAAATGGGTGAGTCCTTGGGTTTTGCTTGCTAACAAGTACCATCCTGTAATAACAAAGAGGAAATCTATGCTAGGATTTAGAGCAGATGGTTTTATTAAATCTAATAGACCAACTGTAACCTTGGTATCAGTCAGGAATGATTCTCCTGAAATGACTGGAGCTGTACCAGTCTTACATTTCAGGACTGAGATCAGAACCAGATCTACTTTGCTGAAAAATCAGGCAGTTCTGTGATATGCTGCTAGTGAGAAATCACTTACCCAGATCTTAAATCTGTCTATGTCCAAGCTGAATTTGTACACTATAAATGTGTTACATGAACTCTATGGGGTGCTCTTCTAAATATGCTCCACAGTGTTTACTAATAAGGCTCTTTTTTCTTCTTCATGCAGCTTGTCCTTAATGGGTGATAGATGTTTCTGCACTAGCATTTTGTTCCATTCCTATTAAAATCATTTTACATTCCAGCAAGAATTTTGATCTTTTTTGTCTTCTAAAACTATGATAAATATTCAAAAATTCGGGGTCCATGCTGTCTGGAACCACATACCTTTAAATCCAAATATTTGAGGTGAGGTATGTGGGAAAGAGGCATTTTCTAAACGGAGGTACAAAGGTGCTGGGAGGGAGAGGTAAAAAAGCAAATTATTAGTTCTGTTTCCAACATGGGGACATTGTACCAGGGAGAGGAGAGGATGAATGGAAGAGTTCACCAGAGAGAGAGGCACAGGGCAGAGTCATTTGCAAAGTGCTGGTTTACAGAACTTTTAAAGGTAAATGCACTTATTTGTAGGCAGTAGACTAAGCTGTATTGTTTGGCATGAGCTGGCTCCTAGTTATACTTGACCTCACACTTCTCCTTAAAGCCATCAGTTTAACAGGGGGAGGCAAGGGAAAGAAGACATCCCTGTTCTAGTACTGCTACCTCAGAAAACCCTGTACCCTGTGTGAAAATGCTGTGCACTTCTTGCTTACCAAGTGAGTTAAGTTAATATAAGAGGATTCAGTGTTCTGATGTTAAATGCCAAGGGAGCAATGCCTGAAAGGTCTGAGACTAAAGCATCGGGCTACACAATTTCCTATTTACTATAGATGGTATATTTAGTAACTAATCATCACACCTAATAATCTAAAATAGTATTTGACAAAAAGGTCAAGTGCTACAGCTAGGAGAACCATAAAAATCTATAAAGAGAATGCTCCATGGAACAACCAGACAGATGCAGCTCTGGGCTCTGTCATTGTATCTCTCAGTTCCTCCTTTCATTCTATAAAAATGTCACAGTCTCTTAAGCTCAAACAATTCCATACGTTTTTTGCTTCTGGAGGCCATAACTCTACAGAAAGCTCAGTTCCCAGTTGCCAGACCAAACAACTCTGTATCTGGAAGTTTCCTCTCTTGAAGTCTTCTAGAGCTTTCAAAAAGTGTCATGGTTTATGGAGTAAACAAAAGTTCCCAGGAGGACATGGAGGATTCTGTATTTTATGGAAATTTCATTCAAATGCAATGGAAGAGACTTTTAAAATTAAATAATTGCTTTATAAAACTTAGCAGACTTTATGTTCCAGGTCTGTTAGCCAAATGGATCTCAGCCAGAGGGGTGAGAGGGAGTGAACCAAACTGAAAGCTGGGGTAGATGGGCCCAACTTTCACATTGTTTTTGAACTTGACTAACACAGCAGGGGCTAGAAGTAGCCACAGTGTGCTGCTGATCTGTAAAGCAACCTGGACAGCTTCAGACATGTTTCAGAACCTCATTTCCCCTGTAAAACGTAAAAACAAAACACAGAAACAGCAACTGAGTCTAAATGCTGTACTTGGATCCAGACTGCAGGACACACATATCTGATTTTATTGTTAATACTGTCCTCCCTTAGCTCCTGTCTCTTTGATATTGTTCCCACACTCTGTTCTTTGTGACTGCCTTCATGACTGTTGGCAGTTTATTTTTTCTATCATCTTCTCATTTGCCTGCAGGGACCTTAGCTATTTTACTTCTACCCATGGGATCCCACCTCAGCTGTAGCTGTTTGAATTAACATGCCTCCTTGCTTCATCTTCTGGCTGAGGAAACTGCAAAAAGTGCTGTCATGGCCAGCAGAACAAACAGATGATCCACCCTGTAACTCATTTGTAAACCCACGTGGTTAATAGCAGAAATGTATACTACAGGAATGGCAGGTATTCGGAAGAAAAAAATGGGATACACCTTTTAATTCTCATGAAAGCATTATCATGGGAAACCTTCTTACAACAACAGAGTGAGAACAAGTTAAATATTTTGTTTCAAAGGGATTATCCCTACCCAGCAGGGAACAGCTGGTATAAAGCGTTGATCCACCTCCCGTTGCAAATGTGAGCCAAACTCCCATTGATTTTATTGGTACAGAATCAAGCCCTTATTAAGTCCACGACCAGCTTTGCACAACTTCTGTCCCTGTCTGCTTCCCTTACACATAGGCCTGACCCTCTCTGACCTTGGAGAACTCAAGCCGAGGGGGGCTGTAGTGAAACTGAAAGCATTGTAAGAGGTAAATGAGTAAAATAGTGCAACAGCTTTTTCCAGATACATTCAGCTGTGGAGTATACCTCAAAGAGCCCTGCTAACTTCAGTCTACCCCATCTGTCTGGGGAGCCAAATGACAAGCAGCAGGATGTATCCAGAATCTCAACTCACTAAAATGAGCCAGTTTCTTCTAGTTCTTTCTTTTTTATGGATTAGTGTGGTTCCTCTCTAGGTTGTGTTTCATTCCTGTGTTGAGCAACTTGAAAAGGATTGTTTTCTCATGATATTTTCAAGTTTTGGGTACAGTTACATAGCAGTATATCTAGTGAAAGAGCACCAGTTACTGAGATGTGTTGAAAAACATCACTCCCAGATGTAAGGGTGGCTACAGACTACTTATTCTCTTTCCAGAGCATTCACATCAAGGCTTATACATATGTAGAACTGTTTAGGGAATAAATGTTAATTAGAAAAAAACCTAGACATTATTTAGGATTCTAATCTCTGACATCAACAGGCTTCCTGTCACCAGCACCTAGTCCCTTCATGGTTATATTGTTTGAATGCATTTCTGCTAAATGGCAGACCAGGCTGAAACTATTAGTGCCTAGGAATGGGAAAAAATGTAATAATAAGTGATTGGGTTATTAAGAGCCTTGTTGTATGTGACAGTGAAAAAACTGGGGGTATACCCTCATATGTCATCTACAAGTTAGTACTGTGAACAAGATGTTTTCATATCCTTTCTAATACTTTGAGATAGATCAAAATTTATCATAGCTATCTTCATTTTACTCAGTTAATAATGAATGATCAGTGAAACATTTTGGAATAGGAAAAGCTAGATGATTCATATAACCTCTGCTGTGAAAGGTTTTCAAAATTTAAAACGTACAAAGAGAAGTAAAAGTAGCTATATCTTTTGCACAATATAAAAAAGCCGAGAAATTATGTAGGAGAGCTGAGAAGTTTTAATTGAATAACACAGTTTGTGAGATGGTCATACGGGTTTGATTTTTTGACAATCAGATAGAGTTTCATTGTTCAGCATTTGCATGAGTTCTCAAACAATGAAACTGTCTTCATGGACGTTTCTTTTCACTGGAAGTCACCCGTTGATGATAGTGGTGTGACTGTGTGAGTGTTGTATAACTGCAGTTTTTAACTCCTGGGGAAGGTGCTCTGTAAAAAAGCTGTGTTTCCTCTTCTGTATTAGAACTTATAGAAGTTCCAGGATGTGAAAAAGGGTCCAAAGTCTTGCTCAACTGTTTATGGATAACAAGGAATCCAGAAGCTTTACTATAGCATTCCTGTTATGCACACACCTCTGATAAGGCTGCACTAAGAACAGAGCCAAATTCTCTGCTGGAATAAACCCCACAATTTCTTTGGTGTCTGTTGAGCTTCCACTATCTGTTTCAGCAGAGACCTTGGTTACTAAAAGCTGAAGTGGAGAGACATGTCTTTACTCCTCCAAATTGTATAGTCAATATTTGGAGACTTTTTTTATCTTTGTGCCAGTGCACAAAAAGAAGTATAATATGATGCGTGCATGACTTCATAAAGCTTCAACTTTCGGAGCCTGTGAGCGGGGACTCAAGTGTCCCATTCAGGTAGATTATTCTATAATAATAATTGTCATTCCTATTGCATCATTTTCACAAGTGTATAAGGCTCCTGACTGTGAAAGACTGGACGTGCTGGGCCACTGTTCTGGACTGGTATTGCAGTCCCTGTGCTTTCGTACTGTTAGAGCTACTTCTTTTGAACTTTATGGCTAGCTAAAAATTTGAGATATTCTAGGTTATTCTAATTATGAGGAGAAATTGTTGGTGAGAGTCACATACTACTTCTATGTAACTCTATGTATTTACAAGCAAAGGACAAAGATCTGTTTTTCTGACCACAGGACATGTCAAAAGACTAGAGGAATAGAAGAATTTTATCCCATTGCCTGTGAGACCTCTCAGCCAGAGCCCATTCCTCCTTATGTTCACCCTTGGCCTCTCATAGGGATGCACTGTCTGCCTGTCATGCTTCCTTTCTTAATTTCTGCAGTGCTTCTGTGGCTTTTCTTCTTACCCAGTTCTGGTGGTCTCTCAGTGCAATACTCAGAGGATACACTTCTCTCATGGTTCAAGTCTCTGATCAGACTGGCCTTGCCTTTGCTATGTGCAATGCCATGTGCCTTCACTTTGTCTTGAAGGCTGAGTATCTTCACAAAGGAGTTGAGTTGCTCCTTCCCAGCTAGCTCAGCTGAAGGGCAGTGACTACAACCACCAGCTCTGACATTTCATCCATTCAGTCCTAACTCTGTTTTCTATCAAAATTATTCCCGTAACTCCCTGCCATCATAAAACAGCTAAGCCTGAAAAGAAGAGAAATAAACATAGAGTGGTTTAGAACTGTATACTAGGAATAATTAAACTTTTAGTAAGAGACTTCTGTCATTTCTCTATTTTTACTCACCATGAGGAGGACAGCATGTTCTCATCTCTGTGGAGTCACATAAATGACTTGATTAAAGTGCATGTTGCAGAGCTGAATCTGGGCATTTGGAAGTTCCTTGCTGTTTTCTTAAGGTATTTGTATGATAGATGATGAAAAAAAAAAAGTCCTGTGCTTAGTTCATCTTGTTATGATGTAGATATATTTTCCACACATTTGCAAATGAGTAAAGAACAAGAGTTCTTCAGCTATTTAAAGTCTTTGAAATAAGAAAGGCAGTTTAGATTACCAGCAGCCTACAATGTGCGTGGCACAAAAATGTCAGTTTTAATGGCAAAGTTCAGGATAAAACTGTGTCAGCTAATTTAATCATTTACCATGAAATACCAGTTATCTTAATCTTACATGCAGTCCTTAAGTCTGCTGCATATTTTTGTGTAATTGAATCCTGACCCTAAAAGGGAGGAAGCAAGGAATTTGCTTTTTAGTGAATAGTTAGGCTCTAAATGTTCCTGTTTATAAATTATATTTGCGGCATTGTCAGGTATTTTAATACTGAACAGCTAATATATTTGATGAGTCTATTTTTTCTCTGTTTTATATTTGTTTCCATACTGCAGAAATCATATTAGTATTCAGTTTCTATGGAACTTAACCGAGTTCTCTGGAAAAAGCGCAAATATTGTTCCCAGAACTTAAGGCAAATAAATTAGTATCTAACCCAGATGACACGTTTTATTCATGCGGTTTGCTTTCCATCTAGATACCTGATGTATTACTTCAGCAGCAAATTCAACAAGGCCAAGATGTCTTCATTTCCCTTCAGAGCAAGAACCATAAGAGCAGTGTGATGGAAGTATTGGTCTTCTGTGGCCAGCCGGTGAGAACCCATCAACAGCTGTGATGAGCCGAGCAGACATGGGGAGACAGGAGGCAGCTGAAGCCAAAGAGGACCCACGCCTGGAGCTGTGTGTGTGTGATTGGAGCAGAGAGAGGCCAGGACCCAAGGAAATCCCAGCAGCAAGGGAAAAAAACAGATTGACTCTCAGTGACTCATTTAGCTCCTGGATTGGACAGATCTCTCCCCTGCTGGCAATTTGGCTGAGCATCAATAGACAGATACCAGGATGAATAGCTTAAAATAATTAGGGGTTGGGAATCTGCAAAACTGCTAGCCATCCAATTCTTTACTGTGCAATGTGAGGCACAAAAAGAAATTACATTTAGGTTATTAAATATTAAGTCAGTGGATTTACCTCCATTTGGTCCAGAACAGGAAACTGGATAAAATTCAGCATTTATATCATTGTGTTGATGGTCTGTTTATCACTGAACAAGTGAGTGCCTTTTGGCAGGTCAAGCTCTTTGACACATGGGGTGAATGTGTGCTTAATTTCTCCCAAACAGAATAATTAATATAATAATAATTAACACAGATGAGAACAGAATTAAAATCAAGTACAGTCAAGAGTTCAGTTTAATGCCAGGCATCTCACATTCTAGATGTTCTGGGGCCAGAATTTTTCCTGTTGAATGTAGTGAAGACTTTGCCATTGGCGCTGATGGGAGGAAGAGTGGGCCTTGAATGCAGAGAGAAAGAATTCCATGTACTTTCTATTTAATGCTCAAAACCAGAAGCAACAGGCTCATTTAGTATCAGTAAAGGTCAGTTAAAATTATAGAGACATCCTTTGGAGCAAATCCTCTGCCTTGTATTTGCATATTTATGAACTAGAGATTACGACGGGCTATTCCATTTATTAGAGCAGTGCTGCTATAGTTAATAGTCTGTCAGTATTTCCATTATAAACCCCGTTTTTCAGTGTTTTAATATCTCAGCCATTTAAAATCGCATCAGGAAGCAAGTTGGTCTTATGTTGTCAGCCAGGTGCAATTTTTTGTTTTGGATTATTTTCAATAATGAAATACTGTTCATCATATATGCAAATGAGCCAGAGCATTTCTGTTAGGTGGAAATTACAAAGTGCGTAAGTTCATTGTGGCTTTTTTTTTCTTTAGGAAATAAAGGAAAAGAGGGATTTGACCAATCATGTCAACTGAGGCTTCGTGTTTGAAAAATGGTTTCCTCAAGCAACAGCTCTCAGAATAAACACTGGTTCTCAATGTGAAATCAGATTGCTGCGTGCTTGCCAGTGGTGACCAATGTGTATAGGTGAGGACGGTTCCCCTGTCCCACAGAAATTTCTTGTCTGCCGGAGTCATGGGTGAAGCACGCCAGGTAAGAATGCAGTGAACGTAAAAGAAGAGCCTTTAGAAGTAAACAGAAGTCCAGGTTACAAATTCAAAAAGCTGGCCTCTTTTTAAATGTCTTTCAGATGCAAAGAAGTGCAGTACTGTACTGACTTTTTTGCTGATATTTGGGGTGGAGAAAAGGGGTTGCTGAGGCTTTGGGGAGGGGACAGTTGTGAAGCTACCTTGCGTCTGACTCTGAACTAAGCAGTATTGTTTACTTCAGCAGTCTCACATCCTGCTCCTTCCCAACAGCCTCAGTTTGCTTTCATAGATGTGTTGGTTCACTGAAAAATAACTGCCTGGCAGGGGCAAATGTTTAGACTAAAATGCCAACTTTTAACTTGCCAGGGCAGAAAAAAGTTACTCTTCAGTAAAGAAGCTGGTCTCGCACTATAACCTCTTGCCCCATGAAAAGAGAAACAGTCCAATAGGAAACCCCTGGACAGCCATTTGTTCTCAAGGCCTTGAGAAATCATTTTCTGCCACAGTAACTGAAAAGTTTAAAATCAAATTCATGAAGAGAAAAACCATGAAGTTATGTGCAAAATGTTTGTTGCTTTTTACTATTGCCCCTCAAACACGTAGTTGGAGTTGGGAAGAGAGTCCAAATTTTCCATCATAAAGGTCTATGTGCACAACTGGGGGCTCCGGAGAAATTAAGAATGGCAAGCCAGAAACGCTATTGAAACATTATATACAACCCACTTGGTGCATAGCAGCTAATAAAACTGCCCTGGGCAAGACCCAGAGCTTGGCCTCTGTACCACCTTCTGTGAATTTTGACTGAATTAAGATTAACAATATGTTTAGAAGTTATGTTACATAAACAGTTTTGTAAGTACATGTAAGACGTGATTGCAATAAAAAGTCTGCGATCTTAAAGCCCCCAAATCCAAATGGTGAGCCAGACTTTGCATCTGGCTTCTCATCTCTATCATGAGAACTAAGAGCCCAGATCAAGATGCTCCACTCAAGCTTGTGGAAAATCTGTTCCAAATCCAAGTGGCTCAGGCTCATCAGTAGTGCTTTCTTAAAACAACAGTATTTGGGATATTTTTGTAGGTAATTGCTAACTTAAAGTGCATTTTCCAGATTCCTTCCAGAATTGCCATTGCAAAGAACAGTCTTCCTTCCCAGGCTCATCACAGTGCTTTTTCAGCCAAAAATTATCTCTGGTCATGATAAGTGATCATAACTCAGAAGTAGGCAGACTACAGAAATTCTAATTGTGTTGAATACAAAATTACTTTAACAGTTTTATAAAGCAGGTGTAACCCAAAGTAACAGTGGGGGAAGGAAGGTCTGCCAAATGTGTTTAAAATGTATGATGTGTGAAGTATTATGTGCTGTCTGCTGGAAGATAAGTCGATGCTCAGTAAGCTATCTGAACAGCATTGTTCACTACATATATTTGTTATGGGGTTTTTTTAGTTTGCAGTGACATATAATCATGCATAACCAATTTGAGTGCATCTTTGAATATTAAAAATACTAATTATTATGTAATTAGTCAACAGGATGTGTGTAATTGTGTAATACCAACATTCCTGGGTGTGGTTAAGTATGTAGGTAGAATGCCAACACTCATCTAGACATAGTGTTATAAAATTACACAACAACATACACCCTGGGTGGGTACTGTAATTATATTTTACATTCAAACAATGGCTACATTAGCAAAATAGAACTTAGTCTTTTAAAAAATATCTTCCCGCAGGCATGGACCATAGTAGATGATGCTGATAATATTGCCCAAATAGAGTATCTTCCATCTCTCAAGGGACTCAGGCTTCTCCACGAACATACAAACAGGAGACAGAAACCAGACATAAAGAGCTCTTCATCCACTCCTGGCATGAAACCACCCCAAAATGGACAGGTGACAATTGCTGAATCATGCACCAGAACAATTGAATGCAGAAAATGAACAGGAAGAACTTTCTGTCTCATGAAGAATCACATGAGATTATCCAGGAATCTGACTAGAACTGTTATATTTTGATGACTTAACAGACATCAGGACCATCCTTAAACCATGGTGGAAACGGAACCACACAGTGAATCAGATTCTTCTTTGAACTTACCCAGGAAGATCTAGGTTACAGCCATTGAATGTCTTGAGCATTTTAGTTAACTCTGATCTCTGTTAAGACTTACTGCCAATATGGTACAAAAGTCATCTGCACTTCTGGCCAAAACCTCCCTGCCTAGTCATCACTCATTCTTCCTATGGTACCTCTGCAATGACTGACAGGCATACACTTCACCAGGGCCAGCACTACAGAGATGGTGAGAGCTGCAGTACAGACAAAAAAGATGGATGGGTCTTTTACATGGCTCACCAGTATTTTCTCTCTTTTGATATGGATCCAAGGTCAAAAATCCAGGAGAAGAATGGAAAGGTGAAAATTCCAACACAAAAAGACCCAAAAAAACCAAACAAAAAAAACCCCAGCAACTAAGCTGTGACTCATTATGAATGTAAAATGTTGGAGCCTAAAGCTGGGGTTTTTTCATGTGCCTGGGTGGAGAAGGGTGAGGTGCCCTCTGAGGATGATTTTATCTTCAGCTTTTGAGTCTGAAGACCTTGCATGTGGTTTGGCAAGTTCATAAAAATATTTGTGATAAAGTTGAACTGCCGTCTGGAAATGTTACATACAGAGATTTAAGAAACCTTAAGGAGAAAACTGCAGATGCTGGAAGAAGAATCAGCCGTGCACATGAATGAGGTTAAAAATTGCAGACAATTAGCTACTAGATGACTCCGACTAAATAAATCATCAAAGACTTGACTACTGCTTCCAGGTTTCCACAACAATATTAGCTCATTGGAGCAGCCAAAAAGATGATAATTTGGCCAAAGTTTTAAGAGTTTACTATTCTTGTTTGAATTAACGAATCAACCAATAAGTCCGATGTACACTCTCTTGCCAAGGCTATAAAGCAGGCCTTTTACACTTCTAGGGAAGATACTATATTTATTGCTCAGGGTCAAGGGCCCCATGATATGGAAAATAAGCTAATAAGCGTCTTTGTGTTAAATGAGAGCTACATGGGAAAGAAAAACAACCTGAGCTTGTCATGGAATCTCACATCTTGTTTCAGCACCCAATAAAGCACTTTGCTTGTCCAATTTAACAGAGAGGCATAATTTCTTTTTCCTGTATGCCTCCACAGATCAGGTCTAGCTCTGATTTGATTTAGAGCTCAATCCAAGACCCAAAATAAAGGGAAAATATTCCCATTGCTTCCAACAGGCATCTGGTCAGTCTTGTACCATAGTTTCATGTAAATGTAAATTCAGTGCTGAGTTTCTCCCAAGAAAAAGAGGGGTGGGTGGTAACAGCAGGGAGTCTGTACATTCAACTTTCCACCCTCCTGCTACTTGCTGCTGATAGAACCAATCCTTTGGCTTGGCAAAAACTTCTTAATTTGTCTGGCCTTTCTGCAGGGTTGACCGGTACAAAAAAGAGCGCACCTTGACCTTCTTTATTGCTACATCTAGGTAGCTCACCACAGTTGTACCCTTTTACTGCTTGAGATTTACTTGCATCCCTGGCATGTTGTGATAAGCCTCTGAATGTCACTGCTGTGAAGGTTTTGTTCTTCCCAAAGACTCTCCAGAGGTTCAGTGAAGGCAAGTAGGGTTTGCTTTGGTTGAAAAGTAGATTGTATGTATCACTATAATAAAGGGAAATATGCAAAGTGTTGGTTGAATTTAATGGGAAATCGGAATGTTTGACTTGTCACAAGGCCAATTTATACTATGTGGACTTCCGACATTGCTCATAGTAGGTGAACCTCACCCCATGTTGAGGGCCAGCTCAAGGCTTAGTTATCACATACATGCAATTTAAACTATCTTCAAAATAAGACTTAAGTGGTTCATAAGCCTCACACTCATTCTTTGTGCAGGAGTGTAATGAAAGGAACCTGATTCGGAAAACACTAGGGAGAAATACTGAAGTTTTACGCATCAAAAAGGCTAATTAGAAGTGTTTTTCTTTTATAACAAATAAATAAAGCATATTGGCATTAATTATATGAAATACTCAAAGTTTGGTATAATCTACTGAGGAGCACAGATGTATACCAAATCCTATGCAAATGAGTGTGTGCAACTATTCCTCAGGTAACATTTATTTACAAAAATAAGCTGTGTGTTTGGGTTTCTTTTTAATGGTTAGAATATCATAGAAGGTCTTTCTCTCTTGCTCTGATTCAATGTAGTGAGATAGTTACAGCTGTTCAGCACAGCCTAACATGCATTCTAGGAGCTCGAAGCAGATTCTTCTTGTACCTGAGTTAGTAGTACTCTGTCAGCTTCCCTGGAATTACATCACTGTAACTAGGAGCAGAATTTGTTCTTCTCTGGTGGTAAATTTCCTTTGGTTTCAGAAAAGCTAATGGAATTCATAACTGCATTTGTATTTTTCTGTCTGTGTCCCTGAGCTTACTAGTGACAGAGGTGTTTAAAGAAAATGCTGTGACTGTGATTTGCTATGTTGCCCATTAGTGTTGTCAGTAGAGACTCTTTTAACACCAGGAAGAATGCTACGTCTATCCCTTCTTTTACCCTGGCTGGCTGTGAAGAAATCCTCTTACTTTTGATAGCTTTACTTCACGGTGGAAGAGTTCTTTTATGTCAGGGCCATGACAGGCAGGCTCAGCAGTCTGAATCACTCCACCCTGAACGCTCCTATACCCCTGCCCCATTCCCTGCTCCTTCCATCTTAGACACTGCCTCTACACAGGTGAAAGGCATTTCACTTTCCAGGTCAAATTTCCCTACTGAATCTGCCAAATAATCATCTAAGGATACCCCTTAAATTAGATGTCTGGCTTACATAGGAGCTGATCTGCGGTCATTGTAGATTGTCACCTGGCTGGGCTGCGTTAGCTAGCCAAGCTTCCTGGAGCCTGCTCCACTATCTCCAAGCTATCCTACAAATGCCAGGGCTTAGCACTTTTGCCATTAGAAACACCCATCTGCAAGGGTAAATGTTGGTTGTGAATAGTTATTCTCATCACCAGTAGAGAACACTGAAGTTGCCAATACTGGTTCAGGTTCCTTGAATTCTCCCAATTTACCTGACAATCCTCTTAACATTTCACAGGTTTTTCCAGAGCTACTGTGTCTGCACAAGTTCCAGAAAGCTCATGGTGAAGAGTCTGCTTTCACCTCTCAGATTCAAGCCCATTAAAGGATTTGAGGAAAATTCAGTGGTGTGGGCAATGACAAACAAGTGATCCATTTAGGTGAGTTGCAGGTATCATTTCAGACCTCTAAAGAGTAGGAAAAAAAAGTTATTTGTGCTCTAAAATGATAACAGCAATCTATATATGCTCAAGAATTGTCAACAACTGGCCTCCAGTCTAGCTTGAACCTTTTGGTAACCCCACCAGCTACCAGCAGGTCTGGACAAGCCAAAGATTGCCAGAAGGATACATGTCGCCTTTGAAACTGCAGCTTTTGACCTGGTCTTACACTTCCACTTCTGAACTGGTAAGTGACAAACATAAAATATTGGAATAGTTAGATTTTTGTTCAACCTAGTGTGCTTGGTCTTACGTTTTTATGTTTACATCATTTTTAATAAGGGTGGAAAGATGACATCTTCTATCCAAATTGCAGTGTCATATAGAAAATCAGCAATTTATATCGACCCTGGTCACCCAAGGGCACCCTTTTACAAAGAGGCACCTCTGAGACATGGATCCATTGAGTTGGCTGACATGATAGAAGCAGCCCTTGTAGCAGAAGCCAGCTCAGAGTTGCATGGGCTTTAGTGGCAACTAAATGCAAAAAAGAGTTGCAGGGGTGGGAGCAACAGGAGACTATCAGTTGGTTGTGAAGTTAGAGTGAAAGCTTTTATATGTAATTTCAGCTGTTGGAGAGGCAGATGGTTCTGTTAGTTACTATTGCTTACTATAGTTCAGCTTTATAAACACCTTTCTGCATCTGCTTTGGATAAAAATACATTAAAAAAACCCAAACCCCTGAGCTTTTGCCTTCAGTGTGCAGTCAGTAGATTAGAAGGAAAAGGAGCTGTTACACCTGTGAAATTAGACTCAGAGATAATTTAGGGTGATAATAAAGGTGAAAGTTCAGAATCTTTCTGACCTAGTGTGGTACCTGTACAGTGTCTTGACCTGCTGTCTTTTTTGTCCTTGTTTGAATTGTAAAATTTGGTTTCAAATAAAAATCAATTCCTACAAGGTTCATATGATACAAGTACTGTATTGAATTCTGACTGAAACAGTGTTGCTCCAAGACTGGGGGCCAAGTCCTGGCCTTGTGGCATGGGTCCAGGAGCATTTTGCAGGATGTGACAGTTTCCAGACTATGGGCAACTGACTTTAGGGGAAGGTGAAGGAGATGGGCACCTACCCTAGAGAGACATTACACGCAGCAAAAAAACAGTCACAAATGGAAACTGTGTATTCCTTTCTACCACTAATGGTTTTCTGCTGAAATTTTCAAAATCTGTTGTTGGGATAAGTGACAAGTTTTTCAGCCACTCCAAGGGAACCAAATAGGGGTGGTCAGCTTTGCAAGGAGAAACCAAGGTACCAGGAAAGATGACAACCAGGTGGGAGAAGAGATGCAGGGGCAAGGGGAGGGAGGAAGGCAGGCTGCCTCATGGAGGTGGCCTGGCTAGTGGGTGAAGAGACTGGTTAGGATATATCTGGAGGCCATGAAATTGGTGCTGAGGGGTGAGGTGCTGGAATCTCCTGTCTGGAAAGAGTATGACAGAGGAGGACGGCAGTAAAGCTCCTAGGGCGGCGTTGTGGGGGGGGCATAAGGAGGAGCAGGGCTGCTTCTGCACCCACCCCACCCTGGGGTGAGGTGACCTGGCCACAGCTTCAGGACTGAGGGGGGACATTGCCTCTGGTTTTGTGGCATTATTTCAAAAATGGGAGGGAGAAACCTAAATCTCTTACTGTTTAACTGGGGAAACAGGAGCTTAACAGTGAGGAAAAGTCCTTCTCCCTCCCTGCAAAAATGAGCTAAGCTGCAGCCAAAGGTTTTACCTGGAGCTTTCCTGGAGGCCACCTCTGCCCCATGGGTGACATCCCTGCCTCTGTTGAGCCTGGCAGGGCACTGAGAGTGCCAAGCACCTCTGAGCAATGGGAGGGATACGAGGGAGGGAGGTTTGTGCCGGTTAATTAGCAGCACTTTGGTGGTTTCTGCAGCCCACAGTAACTTCCACAAGACCTGCAATGAAGGAGAGGTATTTGGGGATCTGCGGTGCAAACTGGAAGCGAATTTATTTGAGCCCTTCTTTCTATGAGCATCGAGTGCATTGCTCCTCTAGCTCCCTTTAGAGACCGTGCCATCAGTTGTCCAGGCTGGGCAGCCCAGTGTCAAAAGGAAAGGAGCCTTTTGCCCATCACTGTCATATAAATCAGGCCCCAAATCTGAGCCCTGTAAAATGCGAGAAAATGAGAGATTCAATTATCCATATGGATCACTCTGGATTTATTCCAGATTGCTTCATTAATAGCAATCAAAGACATCGCTTTAATGGATTTTTTATCCTCAAAATTATGATCATGAGGAATTTGTTCTGGCTATTGATTTTGAAAAGGCTTTTGATTCTCTTCAATAGCCTTAACTTATTTCAGATTTAGGTAACAGTAGGATTTGGTCTTAAATATGTTAGATAGGTCAATCTCCTTTATTCAAATCCACAGTTATGTTAAAACTAATGACCATAGTTTGAAGATGATTTATATACTGGGGCTTAGAGAGAAGAGTCCTTTTTCTCTGATACTTTTGCTGTTACAGAGGAGCCTTTGTTTTGGGAGAATTCAGTGTTTTTAAGAGAAAAGTTAGTGATGCTTTCCATTCTGCCCTTAGTTGGAGAATATGTTATTTTTTTAATGAAGATTTTTAGATATTATGCTGGAAGTCACTGAATGTTCGTGTTTCTTCTTTGTTAATTGGGGTAAAACTCTTAAAGCCATTAGGCGATTTAAATGTAGCTCTATTTGAGCAATATCCTTTATTGGATCCCCCATTATCCTTTAAACATCTTGGTGTGCAAGGGGATAAAATTAGAAAGAATTTGTTTGCTTTAAATTGCCAGCCTCTGCTTGATAAAACTATTAGCTATTTAGCTAATTGGACTGCTCTTCCATTATCATTAATTGGCAGAATTGATACAATTAAAATGGGGGCTTTATCTAAAGTGTTTGTGTTTTTTCTGAGGTATTCCCATCAAGTTCCCTAACATGTTCAGGAAGCCTTACATTCTGCAATTAGTTTTGTTTTCAGGGTTAGAGGTAAATTTAAGATTAATTTTGAAACTCTGCAGCTTCTCATAGAGTCAGCTGGTCTGGCTCCTGCTAATTTTATTGTTGTTTTTGGCTGCCCTGGTACAACGTGTTGTTTCATGATTTAGACAATCCCCAGCATTATGTGGCTGTGGAGTGCGTGGGGCAGTGCAACCACAAGCTGAGCAAAATCAGGCCCTCGGAGCACACCCCCTGCTTTGCAGAAGGTCATGGTAACGCTTGCTCCCAGGGCTGTGTCCTGCAAGGTGCTAAACACCCATTATTGCCTGACCCACCAAAGCATTTTAACACGGCCATAACTTTTAAGCACACATACAGCCCCAGTGACGCCAATTAGCTTACTCATACTAGTAAAATTAAACAAAGGCAGTGCTTGGTTGGGGCCACAGTAATCATCACCTTGTCGGTTTGAGACTCCCACATGAATCCATTGCAAAATAGCACATGTTCTTCTGCTTACACCTTGGCTGTGCTCTCAGCTGATGCTGCCCTCCAAATGAGCAGGGGGAAGGCGCTGGGTTTTGAGGAGAGGCTCTGCCAGTCCTTCTTTTCCCCTGTGGTCAAAGCATTAAGAAACTGCACCCTCTGTCCCTGCCACCCCTGGTGGACATGCCATCTTTGTTAAGCTGCTAGTACAAATCGTGCTTCTCCCTCCTAATGCTATGATTCATGTCAGCCATTAGCCTCAAATAAATGAATGGGCCACAAGAAAATTAAAACCAAATCACACCCCCGTCAAAGGGAGGTCTCATTGGCAACTAGGGCCTTTATTGCCAGAATTAGTCATCTGGGTCTGCCTTTTGCACCAGAGGCTAAGAAAACCAGAGGATGATTAATTGGGCAGGACCAAGAGGATGTCATGCCTCCCATGCAGCTGGCCAGTGTGGGCAGTTTCTAAAGCACACCATGAGGCCAGTGGCTACATCACTGAATACCACCACTACCTCGGCTTCATCTCCATCACGATTTTATATAGTGCTAGGGGAACCACATTTGTTCTTCACCACCCAAACATGCTCTTATACTGGTACTTCCTTATCTTGCAAGCCATGTAGAGCTGGGTCTGTTGCTGTTTAAAGCTGCTTAAAATAACTTGTATCTAAAATATAAACTTGTTTTATCTACAAAAAAAATATTAATGTTTTCTCTATAAAATATATGCAAATATAATTATATGTAATTTTAACTTTTAAAACAAAAGTCAGGTCCATTCTCATAGACATGACCCAATATGTATGTAACAGATATGAACACTGGAGCAACTTTGATGAATACTGCCCTGCTTAAATAGTTTGAGTCATTGTAGTTTTTAGACCATACCAAAGTCATTTCATGAAACCCATCATGCTTCATGGCTTAATCCTAATTTAGCTGTGATGCTTTGCTTTTGGGTATTATCTAAATTGTTTTGCCCATCTCTTCTTCATTCATCTTGTCTATCATGAATATTGTTCTACATGGGTTTCACTCATACATTTATTTGTATTTAAATTATGCATCTCTTTAAGGAGATAGACCCATCAAGGGATGCAGTACTCTGTGGCACAAAGAATGAAGCATTGTTTACTTTTGCATAAAAAGCCATGAAGATGGAGCACATGGTTTATAGGATACTGATGAATTATTTGGATGTTTAACCTTAAATCAGACTCAGTCCAGCTAAGTCTGGTAGCCAATGGAATTGAAATGTAATGGGTAATAGCCCAAGAGCCAACCATATTGTAGGTCTAGCTTGCACAGCTTGTCCCTTATTGACAACCTCAGCCAAGCACCTTTGCACTGAGTGGCCAATGAAGTACCTCGTCGCAGAGTCACAGGGCTGCCTTCTCGCCACCTCGGGGGCGGAACGTAGCATGGACTAAGGTTGGAACGCTGCTCCAGGTCTTGGGACACTCCTTCTAGGGAGAAAGAGGGGACCTGAGTCTCTGAGGCTAAAAACCTGGCATGTCTCATGAGCGCTGAATTCACTGGAACAAAAGTCCCTCTGGGCTGAGGGGCCAGTTGTGGCTCCCTCAGGACAAATGTGCCAGTTAGAAAACCCACACTCCCACTGACTTCCCCACCGCTCAGGGAAAGGGAAGCGGGGAGCAGATACAAAACCCCTCAGAATAAGAAACTGAAAAACAACTACTTCAGGGTACTAAATGCACCGATCCTGTGCTGACTTATATTTCTGGGTTAATTGCAGTAAATAAGAAGCATCACACCTGTGTAAAACTTACTTGAAGGAGATGAGAATCAAGCCCAGTGGGAACAGAGGAGCTGCAATGCAGGAGCCAGTTCTCCCTCTGCAACATTTAAGATATATTAGGGCCAAAACCTCCTTAGTGCAAGTAGCATTGTTTATTTGCTTCCATCAGCTGTGATTTTGGCTTATTGTCACCAGTACAGGAAGAGTCCAGAATAAGGCACATTCCTGGACTGAAACATTACTGTGGCATAGCAATGCCTGTTCCTCATTTGAAAGTAGAGATATAACTCTGTATGTCATTAACTAAGACAATAATAAATTAATACAATAGCCAAGTAATAGTGCTGTAACGCTTTAATGTATGAATTGGAATGTGAATACTGAGCTTTTCATTTCATGGTTGAAAAATACATGAGTTGACCCAAATATTAATTTCTGCATTTCAATCATTTACATATCATGGGTCAATAATCATTTCTTGCACAAATGACTTTTCAAATGAGAAGTGGTATGTTGTAATGGTCTATCATATTTACAAACACCTCCTTGTTTTCCCAACTTAGCACTTAGTATTTAAAATATACTGACCAGATATTGTTTGCCAAATACAATACAAAAATGGCTCATGTAAAATGCAGAGACTATTTTCTTTTCCTATTATCCATAATTTATAATGTTCATAAACCACGGAGTGGCATGCCCCTGCCCCTGGCAGACCCAGGCCCCCACTTTGGAATGGGCATGGTTTTCCAGCAGTGGTTCAGGAGACCTGACACCTCTCTCTGCCCTTTCCTGACCTTAAAAATCTCACCCCTTTGAGGAGCAATCCCTCTGAAGATCGAGCACTGTCAGAAGGGCTAATGGTGGTTTTTTGAGAAGTTTAATACATCCCAAGATTTCTTTCCAACATGCAGTGACATCCAACAAAATGCCTAGGGTGTCTTTTTTCAATTACTTTACAAAGCTGAAATAATATAAATAACCTTGCTTTTTACTTACTGGTTTGAACTTAGTCCATCATTTTGGGCTGTTCATTGTTTCCTCATATTCCACCCCTTTATTAGCTAACACATCCCAACAGAAACCTTGTGTCTTGGAGTAAATAGTGTTCAAGCCCTGAATTAATCAAGGACTAGTGTAACGTATATACGCTGCTCAGCAAGATGAATTTACACATCTGCCTTTTCCCCTAATTATTATTCCAGAGGTTGAATGTCAACAGCATATGGGTATATCCTCATAAAGGCATGCAAACACACACATACAGGCACACACACTGTACATTAATCTCTCTTGGCTTATCTGTTGCTGTCTTTAATTTGTATACTTCAAAATTGAGTGGTGAGGTCATTTATTAGACTGTTTCTGTGGGGTTTATGTAGTGATAAGAAAGCAGTAACATGCAATTTGTTTTTATAGAACTCACTTTTTAAAGTATGATCTAATATTTCCTTTCTTTAACTAAACAGTGAGGAAGAAGAGCTTTCAGAGCTAACCAAGAGTTAACTGGCTACATTTCAACTGTCACCATTGTCTTACATCTACATAGAGAGCAAGAGAGAGCCAGAGAGGTGTAAGTACAGCAGGCCACTGGGAAAAAACATTTGTAAGTAGAAATTTCTCCTCAGAAGCCTCAGAGCAAATCTTTCCAGTTTGTCTTGATTTTTTCTTTCCCTGTTTTTTAAACACAACGCGTGGTGGAAACGATTGTTATTATCCAAAGGACCTTACTTGCTGGCTCGCTGCATCTCTGTTTATGAAATGCCATAACAAAAGTGAGCTCACGCTTGTGTGCTTCCAATGCGTGATGTTCCTGTGTGCCAGATGGGCACTTTCATGACTGTATGAGCGTGGATTATTTCATTTCCTACATCTGGGACTCCAAATGGCTGCACAGAATGCCACAGGAGAGAGGCACAGATCTTCAGCTGGGGAAACCTACCTTCACAGGGGAACCAGCTACATCAGAGGGGATGAGGCAGAGAAGCCCCGAGTGATATCTGAAAGTTCACATAAACCGGGGCCATAAGGGAAACCTTTAGAACCAGGAACAAGACAAAAATAAACAATAACTAATGCTGGATGTCAGCTGCAGGGAGGGGGGAGGGAAAATAAACCATAAGCAGTTTCTTGTCTGGCCACAGAAGATGTGTTTGGAATGCTGTTTTGTATTTCAGCTCAGAAACTCTGCTGTGACCTTCAGATATCGCTGGGTATTACAAGTTCTACAGATAGCCAGAGAGAAATATCCCAAGGAGAGCTGGCATATACCATGCCATACTAGTTAATGTTGACTGAGTGTAGCTCGTAGCCCATTCCAGAACTGTGACCAGGCAGCCTTGTAAAAACACTGCAGAATCCTACAGTAATAGTCAGGAATGCTCCAGTTTGTCATAAAGCTATTGCAGGATTTGGGATAATTACTTGTTTGTTTGTAGGATAAAACAGTGCTTTCCTTTTTTTTTTAAGCCTAAAACAATGAGAGCACATCCTCAGTATAGTGGGGACCTGGCTTGCTACATTTTTGCAGTATATGTTGCATTTCAGAGCCAGTAAACAGGAGGAGATGGTAAGAAGAGACGGAATAGCCTGTCCTGTATGTTTGATTGAATTAGCTGTAGCAGAAAAAAAATATAGTTAAACCAGTGGCTTCCTTAAGATGAAAGAGAGCAAGCCCCCAAAAGAGAACAAATGGAAAAAGTAATGAACAAAAGAAAGTAAGAGCTTGTGACACAAAGTAAGAAAAATAAACAGCAGTTGACTTAACTATTTTGCATAAGATATTTACAAACCACAGCATATTACTGTTTGCTTTATGCATTTTCACATCCTGCTCAGTTTAAAGCAGTAATTTTCTGCAAGGACAACAGAGGGAAAAAAAATGCTTTACACTGCTTATATTAATTACATTTTTTCATTACCCGTCATGTTTTCTACAGGCTTGTGTATTATTACTGTAAAATGTAATGAAACAGAAAAAGAAAAAAAGAATGGACTTCTGGGAAATTTTCCAATTCTTGAAATGCAATGTTAATTGAGTGCTATTTTTAGGTCATCACAGATAGAGCTGAACCCATTGCCATCAGCGCACAAAATGGGGACAGCCCAGGTGCAACACAAACTGGGTGAGGGTATCAGTTTCTACTGATGGAGAAAAAGGGAGAGAAACTAACTCACTAGGGAGGTGGTTCTTGTTGAGTTCGGAGCAGTTTCTATTTCTCAATGTAAAGTTCTCAAAGCAGAAATGAAAGGGAAGGGTACAGAGCTGGCATGGGTCCAGGACCCACTGTGACCATGGGCACTCCTGAAGGAGACCCAGTGACTCCTATGACAGGAGGGCAGAGCAAATGAAAGTGAGAAGCTCTCTCTCTGGTTTGGTGGCTGACTTCCAGCACTGGGAGGCAGGGCACTCTGAAAGTCAACATAAAATAAAGTCCCCAAAAATGTATCAGAAACGTGATCCCTTTAATTTATAGATCTCCTAAAAGGCTGCCAAAAATCAATTATTTTAATTTGTATATAGTGCAGCCATGGACTGATTCAAGTCCTTTTGAAGTATTTTTAAACAGCCATTGCACAAAGCCATCCTCTTTCCCATATGCAAAAAAAATGAATTGAAAACCACAATTTCTCACAGTCACTTTGATCGTGAGAAAAGACACACAGGACTCTGCAAGCAAATCTGAGGCCCCCCGCTAAGTCCTTTAACTGGGCGCACCTCTACTGTTAGTCCCAAGAGTCAGTGTAGCTCTACCACTCCCTATATTAGCTACCCTTTCTCCCAAGAGTGCAGGGAAGGTGTTTGAGCCCCTAACAACTTGTGAAGACCGGAGGAAATAGTTATTGGTTCCCTTGAGGTTCCCTTTGAAACAGAAGTGGAAAATCGTTGCTGTGCACTTAACCAGGGCCAAAATGGAAGGGGAGAAAGCATCCCACAGAGGGGAAGCCAACATTATCTCCACAAAGCTGTTCGTTCTCTGTATTGCATAGTACTACTACAAAAGCAGGAGCCTAACACAAACATTTCAGCAACCATTCTAAATCATCAATGTAGCATGTTTTGGAACAACTGAGATTAACCCAGTTTTCTACCCATTTTGGCCCCATGCATGTAACCATCTTGGAAAGCAGTCATGACCAGATGGTAACATTACCAAGATGATACATCCAGTTCTTCTGTTTGCTTTGGTGCTACTGGAGAGTTGGTAACCAACCTATAGTTATAAAAGACAACTCTCCACCCATATTGGCTCAGGTTATCAAAGGCATTTTGGGCAGAATCCTAAACAAAGACACTTAAGCACCTGTATTCCTGAGATGACCTGTTCCCTTTTACCCTGTAACAAATAACTTGTGTTATGACCTTTTCTTTATTCACTACAAGTTTCTCTGCTTTCCTGTGGTTCTGTTAGTCACTTGAGGGTCTAGGCTCATCCTTTATCCAGTCTCAGCTCAAGAATCATGAACATGCCCGAGGGTCACACGAATTAGCAGGCATCAGTGCTCCCCTGGGTGTGGCTGTGCGGCTGTCCTTGACCTATGCAGTAGCATTGGCCTCAGCTATCTATCATGAACTTGTCTTCACTTCTTGCCTATCTTCAAATCTTTGCCCTCCCCTTAAGTCACATAAGCTGTGACTTAACAAAAATACCACCTCAGTGTGTTCCAGATGTGCCTCCCCATCCATTCCCCAGCAGATTTGACACTGGTATAGAAGTGTTATGGATTTGCCTGGCAAGGCTTAGATGGATAAAAAAACAAAACAAAGCAAAACACAAACTGAAGAGTTAGTTTGCTCTCCAAACATCTCTTGTGCTAAGATAGAAGTGATAAATCATAAATAGAAGCCAACATGATTTTTTCTTATCTGACACATTGAATTAAGACTGTTGCACTCAAACACTTATAGCAAAATTGACAAACACTTCCTTTTAGGAATGCTGCATCAAAGCTATTAACTTTTATAGTCAGATACCATTTAAAGCCAAGGCAAGGCATGTGCATTAGCACACACTGCCACACACCCTCACACAAGGCGTATGAACTGTGATACTCTGTCGGCAAATCAAGAAGGAAATCCTGCTCCTTTTGACTATGCTTGTCCTGCCTCCAGCAGTGGTGCCAGCGTTTGGACTTCAGTTAGCCAAGTCAAGTGGCCCCAGATTGTTGCAGCTTCACCATGGGCCTTAGCTCATTATTGGCTTGTCAGCACTGTACTACATCAAGACCAATCTTGAGCCTGACAGCTAAGCCCATACTTTTGTATCTCACTAGGAACACTCCTCTTTATATTTAGAGTTACTCCCCTTTGCTAGGAAAATTGATCTGGATCCACATCCCTCCAATCAAAAGTCACAACATTTTCCCACATAGGACTTAGTTTTGTTCTTTCACCAGGATTCAGTTTTCCTCAGTACCCCAAGTTGTTCTTGTAGGCAGCAGTCTAGAAATAGCAGGATTCCACTGGAGACTAGAGCAGGTAAATTTTTTGTAGTGGGATGATAGGAGCAAGTGGTAGAGGCTATGGAAGGAGCAAAGGGAGCTATGAAGCCACAAAGTCTCCTGGAGCATGCACAGTGACCCAAGCCAGCTGGATCTCACTATACCACTCCTAGAGGAATGGCTCCCATGTGAGCCAGCCCCTTCAATGCTCAAGCTATTGGGGAAAGGGCAATAAATTGGTTTATTCCAAGTCAAACCCACTGCATGAATCAGGAAGTCAGTATTCAAATGGCAATTCAGATGTGAAATAATGTCCTAAAATACATGTAGCCACTGATTTCCTTGGAAAGTTTGCCATATCTTTCACCAGGACTAGGATTTAATCTCTGGGAGTCTTCATTTTTCCACCTGATTAGCTGGCACCTGTCTTCTACTGAAAGATGGTCACAGTGCACCTGAAAAATTGCAGTAATAAGCCAGTCAAGGAGGCTTTGCAGGATGGACTCATGGAGACTGCAGTCATTTGACTGGATCAATAGGTGGCATTTCATCAGAGAGAGGGGATTCAAATGTCACTTGGAAATTTTCACTTCAATGTGTTCATTTTCTGTTTCAGTTGTGTTGGGAGTGGCCTGTAGAGTGTAAAACTGGCTCAGAGCAGGAGAAATGAGGTTCCATTAATTCTTATTTTTAAAATGCCATTCCAGGCCATAGTCCTAACATAAATGAATTTGGCATGTTTGGGAGTGGCCATCACTTCCATGATGAAATCAGTGGATATAATTTAAGCTTTGGTCAGATGAGGCCTCAAGCTTGCAGACCATGCACCAAATGCTTATTAGTGTTTGGAAGGTCAGATAGGTACTGACTGCAGCCCAGTGCTTCCAGAGGGTTTAGCTGTCTTGATCCAAGGAAGCAATATGTAACAGTGCTTAAATATGTTTCAGGCTCTGGGATTTTCAAAAGCCCATGTGTTCCCAACTCCTACTGGCAAAAAGGAGCCTGGAGGCTTTAAAAATCTGAAGTTGGCACTGATCTGCATCCAGAGGTGCTCAAGTATCTGTGGAAATCTGCCTCTAATTTATCCAGCAGCACCTATGTCCTTCCAGGTCACATTTGGAACCATGAGCACTTTACACAGCATTACTCTGCAAACGCTGCTCCTTCGCATAGCTATGGGCAAAAAAGGAAGGAAAATGTATTATCGACCTAAACTGACAGGAAAATGCCATAAGCAGTGGTGTGCTAGCCAGGATGTTAGAGATGCCATTTTATACATCAGATGCAGAACTCAATCAAGCTGGGGTAACTACATTTTCTGATTCGAAGGTTTTGCAAGTGCAAAGCTTCCCACCCTGCTTCCCAGCCTCCCTATGCCCCCTGTCAAGAATCTGCACTGCTGCAGGTGAAGAAGCCCTGCTAGGCAACATGGCCTGCATGCATGGCCTCAAAGGCTTTGGCTGCTACAGTGTTGGCACCCAGCTCATAGCCAGGAGGACCCAGATGCTGAACTGAGTGTCTGTGCTCACAAATGAGCCTTTGAAACAGAAAATGTAGGTGGGTCAGCTCCTAAATACTTTTGTAGATGTACCAGCACATGACCTGTGCGGTCCCCTTGCAGTTCTACTCAGGTTAGATTTTGAGAGGAGGCAGTGTTCTCACCCAAGAAGATGGACATTTGTGGTCTATCCGATTAACTCCATATTATCCAGGAGAGTGCTCACAACCAGACAGCGAAATGCTTCGAAAGAACAAATCCCAGAATGACCTGTGCTGCGTACACAGCTGTACTGCTGCCTCTGACCCTGCACTCCTGCCAGCCCGGAGAGTAGAGTGAGCTTTGGGGCCATCAGCTCTGGGCATCAGGGATTTTAAAGCAATACAAAAGAAGGTGGCTGATTCTCCACTCTGTTTTACTGGTTGTATGCCAGTGAAATGCTGTTGAAGTCAGTGGAGTTGCACTGCCATAAAACCTGATACAACAAATCAAGTATCCAGCTTGATATATTTACTGTCGATGTAGTTAATAATGTTAATGTCCACAGAGTCCAGAGCAGCAGGCAGGACTGACCCCTGGCCTCTCTGATTTGCCTCAGTAGATCACACCTTAACCCTATTATTTTCCTCAAGTTTTCTTACCTTGTAATCTTCCTGGGTATCATCAGAATAAAGTTCACCCTGCAAGTAACTCCTCAAACCCAAGTATATCCCTGTTTAAATATTGGGATTGGGGATAAAGAATACTATGCTTAAATGGTATCCTTTGAAATGGGGCATTGTGCATAAAAGGCCTGCCAGGTTCCTGTCAGAAGGGTTAGCTGAAGACTGAGGGACTGGAAACACTGACTACAGCCCATTTCTTTTCTTCTATTTGTTAATCCACTTTGTCCAAACAATATGAACATTTGGTGCATTTAGCTTTAAATATGTCAAATGCTCCTTTAGGAAAGAACTTCCAAAACCTAAAATCATCTCTTAAGACCAAATTCATTGCCTGAGCTCAAGATTATTCTTCTCTACACAAATAAACACACACACACACACACACACACTTGCATACTTTGTCTGCACTGCAGGAATTGTCCTGGGATAGGATTGTGCTGTCTGTGCAGCCCTGCTAAAAAGCCTGGCTTTCTGATACCAAAAAAGTGCTGCAAATATTAACACATTGTTGAGAGTGGGGGGAAAAAAGCAAGAATTATTATCCCAGAATGTAACAAATCTAAAAATAAATTGGCTTCATTTTCACCTATTTCAGACCAACAGGGGTAAAGCAACTTTAATTAGTGTAACAGGACAATACGAATGAAATTGGCTTGGTCACAAGATTTTTGCAGGATGACACTGATGGTATTACTATCCAACTTCAAAGATTTGGAAAGATGTGGCTGCTAACACTGGAGAATAGAAACCTGTTTTTCATCAACTAGGCTGGCCTGACAAATTAAGTCTGTGGAGTCATTAGATTAAGATAAGAGCTTATCTCCTAGACTGACATTTATTCAGAGGTTTTTATGCTGCTCAGCTAGTAATTAGTGCAGCTGAATTTTTAGCATTGCTTTGTCCAGTCATTTGACAAATTTGAAATATACACAGTTTTGATTAAAAAAATAACTAAAATCCAAGAATGCAAAATTATTAGCTTGGAAAGGTTTTAATTTCTGGAAGAGTTGAGATGATGCTAAAAATCAAGCAGGTCAGAAGTGCTTCTGCTGTTGACTCATTTCCATACACAGACTGAGAGGCCCCTTAAACTAAATTTTTAGGCACTAAGCAGCAGATATCTGTAGCAAATCTGTAATTTTTTCATGCCCATCCATTTTGTAATTCTGCTGCTTTACAGGGCCAGGAATACGGTGAAGGCTGCACTCCTGCTCATTAACGCTTGTCTGCCTCCTTCGGCACTCAGGTTGGGATTTTGGGGCTGGGGGGGAGGAGTTTCAAAAGGATTCTTCTCTCATATGGCTGATTTCCTGGGATAAGGTTTATTTTTCCTGTCCTAATTTTCTTGTAATAACAGATGGATTGTTCCACAGTAAACCAATGCATTACTTTTGGACACATGTTTTAACATTGCTTTAGACTAACAAATCTCACTTTTTTTTAAACAGCTCATTTTGAGTAACTGAAGATCAGAATTAGATTAATAATTAGTGATTAAATGGATGAGTGTTTGTTTATGAATTTTGACAGATTTGTTACAGCTACATCCTGTTATTGCCTTAAAGCATTTGTTTTGTCCGAAGTGCATCCATCTCAGCATCTATGGTTGTTACCTTTAGAAATACACAGGCAAGGGGACTTCATGGTAGTAAATTACAGTTCATCCAACTACTTTATTCCTATGAATACTGGCTTTCACACACACACACACACAAAAAAAAAAAGCATGCACTCTGGAAAGATTCAGATGATCTCAGACTGCCTGTTTGGAAAACAGACCATCCTTCTTTACATTTTGCACCTTACTGCCAAGACCCCTGAAGTCTGTGGACTCACAGGCCCAGGGCGTCGGTTGCAGAGGGCAACCAGCATGGCCACTCACCTGCACTCCTGAGCCTGAAGCGGTAGTGGTAGAGCAGGACGTGGGCTCTCAGGCCAACTGAGACCAGGGAGTGCATGCTGGCTTTTCGTGTCCACTTCTGTGGGTTTGGGTTTTCCTGGCATTTATATGACCCCAAAGCATGAGAGGAGTTTAGCATCTTGTAAGCACAACAGCTCTTCTGTGTTGCTGCAGATGGGAAGGGAGGTGCGAGGCAGGGAGTGATTTCAGAGCTGTGCATAACCAGGAGTGAAACCCCGCTGCCCTCTACTTTCTGAGCCAGACCCATGATCTAGACCTGCCCTGACTCCTGTTTCGAAGCAGATGCTTTCAGCCCTCTGTGGTGGTAAGACCTCTGATACTTCCCACTGGAGCTGTGAAACCCTATATAGTAAATTTAAGCTCCATGACGATCACTGCCACCAGGCACCCCACCATCCCTGGTATGCAGGTGAGACCTCAGCTTGTGGTCAGGAGTGCCTAGAGGTGGAGATGGAAACAATGTATGTGGCAATGCTCATAAAATGGCCTGGCAAGAAATTTGCATCAAACTGAACCACTTGCATCAGTCCTCCAAAAGCTTCAAGTACCGTTTGTCACACAAATTTCTGCCCTCTAAATTTTAGCTGTTAACGCTGCCTTTGCTGTCAACCAGGTCAAAAATCCCACATAACTCTCAATGTATAACTCGCTTCCCAGCCAGGGTGGCTCAGCAGAGAGAAGTGGAACCTGTTCCTGGATCTTGGGTGAGCGTGAGGGGAAGACCCAGTTTCTGATGTCTCTGGGGAGGAGCATGGCCTGAACAGAGGGAGCGGGAGGGATTTAAATTCAAGCTTGCCAGGTTTTGTGGCAGCAGCATCCCGATTTTCCTGGATTTGTTTACTTTCCTGTGTTGTGCATTGCTACATTGTACATTGCTACAGAAGCTGGATGCTCTCAGCACTACCCAGGCAAGCTTCAGTCTGTTACGCTGTTAGACAAAAGTGGAAAAGTTGCCATCACCCACACACACAGACATAAAACCAAAGAAAGCCCACACCTTTGAGACAAAGAGCTAATATGAAACTATTAACATGTCCTTTTGATGGGCTGTGGAGATAACAGCATACAGGTGTCTTGGTGTTGTCTGTCTCAGCCATCCATCAACAGTGCTGGCTCATGGGGCGATTCCCTGGCCCCAGAGCCATTTCAGACACCTCCCAGCCTGCTACCCATCTGTGAGGTTTTGTCTTACAGACTGCCGCCATCCTCCTGTACTTCTGTGAGAGATACCATTGACCTGCACCTTTGCCTTGCCTTGGGTCAACAGTTTAAAGACAACTGCTGCTTGATGGTGCATGCGAAATGAATTATTAGTCTTGGTTCTGGCCTAAGTGTCTGAAGACTGAGACCTTCGCTGGCCCCACACGGAAGACCAAGGACTGACAGAAGCACTAGCAAAAGAGAAGTCCCAACAGGTCAAGGGAAGGGGCATTGCAGACTAATAAACTCCGTTACTACGAGGAGAACTTTGTTCAACTTCTGATGCCAGAAAGGACAGCCTGGACTTGCAGGTAAATCTCCCTGCAGATAGTGGAAATAGAGGTTAGAGCACCATATTTATCTCTGGCTACTTAGTAAATAGTGAGATACTGCAAAAAGAGAATTGGAGATTTAGCAGCAGGAAGGTGTCATTGAATGGCAATAACGGTACAACCATGCTTTACTCTGTTGTCCATGTGCAGTGTCCTGCTCTCAGGTGGATGATTGCTCTTCAGCATTTGACCAAGGTCAGACAGGTGAGAGAGAAATTTTCTCAAGTTTCTAGTGTTCCTAAGCAATTTTTAAAATGAGAGAAAAGGGCAATAACTTTTTTAAACTGGCAAATATGCTTTCAGTGTCACCAGAAAATGCTGCCTGTCAACATAGACATTACTCTGATTTTGTTTTGATAGCTTTTAGCTTCTAAGTTTGGTAAAAGAGGTACTCATGTCCCAGAAAAAAAATGCTTGCCCTTTTTAACTGGATTCCATAGGCTAAAATTTATCCATGGTAAATGTTTCACAGTACAGTAAATTATGCAGCAGGTTCCACACAAACATCCTTTACTCTCTGAAATGAAGGCGAGCACTCAGTAGCACAAGTGCATGGTGTAGCCATCCAACTGTTTGTCTCCCCCAGGCATTCAACACTTCTCACAAATAACTACACTTTGCACTTCTGTAACACAGTGCATCCTGTGACCCCACAGGGCAACTGCAGAAGTGGGGTAAACACCTCTCTTTCTATTTTATAGGTACTTAGCACTTCTGAAATGCAAGCTCAAGGCAGGTTGTGTTGAACTTCTAAGCTTGGAGAAGTCTTTCTGGAAAGCTGATGGAAATTATTTGCTCAAATATGAGTGGCAAGTCATGTGGTCAGTGGTCAGTGTGGCTGTTGGAAGGTGCGTTCCCTCACACCATGTGGAGGTCCCTCTCCAACAGCCCAAGCTTCTCCCCATTTTGTTTTTCTGTTGTACAGTATTCATTAAATCCTTCGCTGTGACGTGCCATTGCCAATGTGCCAAATCCTGAGCAAATCACATCCTCTGTTCTTCTGTAGGAGATTTGTGAGATAATCTATTATAGATTAATCATTTCAGTCTTATGGTGCAATGTCAAAAATAAATTGGGGTTATGAAGCTGGAGGGGAGCCACTTGGGGGGGGGCGGGGGGGTGGGCAGGTTCTCATTGACGCTCCTTATTTGACTTTGAAAACAGTGTCACGATGAGATTTTTGAAGCTGATTGTTACCCCGTGGAATCCAAATCACAAAGTAAAAATGCTGTGGAGTAAGTTTTCATCTCCACAAATATCAGCTCAGTGTTAAACCGTGGATGATTTTCAAGCTATTTCCTTCCCTCTCCTCACAACGTGAAATGTATCTGGGCTGATCCATTACATCTCTTTAGAATAATAGATGGCAGAAGAATAAATAGAATAAAATAAAAGCCAACCCCTTTTAAGGACTGAATATCTGCTGGAGGTGGAGGTATCTAACCCAGGAAAATAATACAGGCCAGGAATACGGTCAAATATACTGTATGAAAATAATAATTTGCATAACTTTAAATATCCTCTAACATTTTATAAGCTCCCAAATGTCAGACAGTGAGTGAGTAATTTGCCCAGTACTGTAGTCCTTGTCACACTCCCAAGTGAATCACAGCAGGTCCTTGGTGTCTCCAAACCAGAGCAGGGGTTACTGCAGAGGGAGAGGCTATTCTTCTTCTTGGCTTCCTGGTCTCTTCTGCAAGACAGGAAGATCCACAATCCTCTCTGAATTGGGTATGAACTGAGAAATGAGACATTTAGTTCTACCTGTGCAGCCATGTACCATCCACCTAGACAGCAAGGCTTTATCCTGCCATCAGTTATTGAATGCAAACTCACAGTGACTTCATGACATGCTTTACTTTCCGAAGGATGGCAGAATATTGCAGGGAATACAAGGAATGGAAAAGCACTATTTTCGTTTCAGTTTCTTTTGCTTGGGTGCAAAGTAAATCAAACCAGGCTCCATGCTGAGTGATATATCATACAAACCTTCGACGTGATATGTATCCAACGATTTGTTTTTCACTACGGTAGCTTTTCACAATCCATAAGTTAGATGAAACGTAGAGAGATTTCCTAACTTGAAACGCAAAGCATTTTTTTTTAAGATATGCTGCGGGTTTTTTCCATACCAAGAACAGTTGCTGAAATACAGCTGCAAATATGTGCCACAGCATATTCACTAATGATTTACTTGAAAGATATGATGGTAACTAGAGTCCCTTACAGAGTTCTTCTTAGCAATTAATGCATTGGAAGTCTGCATTCAAGCAAGATTAAGACTTTTAACAATAAAATAACCAACAGAAGAAAATGACTAGCATAGTGCAATTCTGAACTGGTTTGAACTGATCCAACTTCCACTCGTGACCTATCTTTTGTATTCAATGGGTAATTATGTGTCATATGCAGCATGTGCTAAAAAAGCTTGATGCATGAGGTGTGTGGCCCTAGTTAAAGAAAAACATAGACAGATAAATGGATAGCATGTG
>JAVJGI010000032.1:18608336-18626576 GCA_035590275.1 Ibycter americanus
CCATCAGGACACACTGACACCTCTGCCTTCTAACGTGGATGTTTTTCAGCCTGTATCAGTCATCCATATGACGTGGCTCTTTACACACCATCTTCCCAGCGCAGGGCTGAGGTTCGTATGGAAATACCGTCTGTCTGTCAGTGTTCCGATGTGTGCCTGTGGTGGGTGCTCATTCTCACGTGAGCTACAGACCACTGATTAAACATGCTCCCATACCGCTGGTGAGCAATCACAGCACACCAGTTTGGACAACCATGTGTTCTCACTGAGCCCTGTGCAGTAATTAAAAAGTCATGAGTCCTGTTTAAATATAGGGCATTCTGTCCTAAACCTCCGGGTGCCCGTGGGTGTCAGTAAGCTCACTCTCTGAGGACATTCCCTGGTCTGTGTACATGCACCAGCTTCATCAAAAGGATGTGGGAAATGCCAGATCCAGATATATGAATTCCACTTCTTTTTTTTTTCTTTTTTAAATACATCACTGATCAGTCCAGGGATGGCAAAAATTAATAGTAATGAGCTAATTACTATACCAGCTGCCTACAAAGAGGGGTCCTGTAGGCAGACACCTTCTGCCCATTTGCCTGCTGGTTAAACCACCACTCTAGAAATTACAAAACAAAACTTTTTTTCCCTTTATAAACATCTATCAGCATCACCTTTATATGGCCCACAGCACCAACACTGCCTAGCTTTTAAGTTCTCAAAATCCAGCCAGAATCTCCCCTAGCACATTATAACACATTTTACTAGCTTGAGCAAGGTAAAACACAGCCGGCCTCTCAAATGGATGGCTGCTGAGCTCCAGCAGCCTCTGCACGAGGACGGGCGCACCATCTGCATGCCTCCCAACGTCCGAAGCCCGTTCACAACTGCCAGCCCTCTGAAAAGCCAGCCTGTTTCTCTGATTGATTCACTTTTTAATGAACTGGGAAAGCCTGTGAACTTAAACCCTGACACCTCCACCTCCCTCCCTCCCTAGCCATCCCTGCAGCAATATACTGATTATATTTCAAGTTATTATGGGATTAATACAGTTGCCCTCAGTGCCTCTTTCCCCTGAACTTCATCAATAAAAGTTGTGTACTACTCTTACTCCAGCTAGTTCAGTTTCTCCCTGAATCTCTCCATGTAACCTGTGATGTGTTGGCAAGGCTGTATCAGCCCTTCAAAGCTGCCAACACTGCTAGCGTTTAAAACCTACTTGTGTCACAGCCTTGCATAAGCTTTGTGTATTTAAGAGGACATCTTGAGCTTTGCTATGCACTGCATCAGCTCTCTAAGTGGGTAGCACATACTTAGCACTATTGAAAATAATGAAATAAGATAATCCACCAAAAAAAATTAAAAAGATTGTGCCAGTGTCATCTTTCTTTGAATTCACAGTAGAGCTATAAAAAAAAATACTCTACACAGGCAAGTTCAGTAGAAGGAAAAAAAAGATGGTGGGGGGAGTTAAAGAGCTGGGCCCAGCACAATTCAGTTTTTCATGCATGGCATGTTTTTTATATAGTACAAGCTTTAAGTTTACTTTTTTTGTTAGTGTTATAAGGTCCGTCCCCCCCTCCAAGAATCCTATTTTCTAAAAACATCATTAAAAATGTAATTAACTGGCTTATTCTTTGGAAAGCCTGCAATTGTTTACTAAAGAATTGCCACACAAGCTGCCACCTTTGACTGTGTTGAAGTGGGAAGTTATGCTCTTGTTTACAACTGTGCATCAATTCCACAATATATTTAGTTTTGGTACAAGTTACATATAAAATTCTTACTGAGCTTAATGTTGCAGCAAATAACACATATAGTAAGCGAGTAGGATTTATCACTGGCTGTAATGTCATAGTACATATTCTAAATATATACGGTGAATGATATATACACACGCATATGCAAACAAAATGGAAATATATTTAGTTTAAGAAGTGATGAATTGTGTTTTCTTTCATTATTCTCATTTTGTATGTAGGAGAACAGAGATCAAGCACATCCACGAAAAGGGTAGTTGGTTGGAGTTGCATCCGTGAAGCAAACACGCTCACCAATGAGCAGGTTAGAGAAGAAATAGCACTTTGCTACCCACGGCATGGGGCAGGGTGGGGGGTGTCCCTCACGCTTGAGGGACCCAGTGTGGTTGGTGGGATACAAACAAATCCCATGAAGTCCCAAGATACTCCCAGAAAGCATAAAACATCTATCCAGCTAAAACATCTCCCCCAAGATGTAAGGAAGTGGCAATTTTCCCCTTTAAATTCTTTTTTGTTACCCCGCCCCCCCCCCCCCCCCCTTTTGGTCTCTCTCGTAAACACAGAGGCCAGAAGGCTATGCTTAAATAATTCATCTACAAATTTGCAATATCTTTTTGAACTATAGCAATTAAACGGAAAATAGAAAAATCAGCTCAGCATCCTGTTTGGATGTAATTAAAGGTATAATCTGTTCCATTTGAATACTTCAGCGCCTACCCTTCTTAAAACAACAAATAAGAATAGTAGCTCATTTGCAATATGGTTTTTTTTTTTCAAGCCAGCTAAAAAGACTAACTGATGAAGCAAGAATAATAATTTTTAAATGTGGTGTAAGCACAAAAATACCGACTACAGTTTTGGAATGATTGCTGCAGATCCCAAGTCTGATGATGAGAGTTCAGTAACAAGGGATATAAGCTTTATGACAAAACACTGAAGTCTTCCACTATTTGGTATCAGCATCTTGATATGGCTGATATAATTACCTATCAAATGCATCAGTAGAATGAATATGAGAGGATATCCAAAAATACGTACATGGGATGCATATCAGCTCAGTCTTTTAGGGGCTGTTTGATCTTAAGGTTTTTTTCTAAGAATAAAAGACAAATACTGCATTCATTGCCCCTTTGTTTTCTATAAGCAGCTGATGATTTTACAGCACAATAAAATTAGCCTATTAATGGCTGGCTTATGAGTTTTAGCTGGATTGGTTTTCCTCCTACTGGACATTTCTCCACTGCTCAAGAAATTGAAGTCAGGTGTAAAGTTAATATCTGCCTTGTTCATTTATTCATATTGTAAGCAATCAAGATTTCCCCAAATCACAGGGCAATCTCTTGCCTTTCGAGAATTAATATAGGCCCTGTTCTCTCAATTTAGTTTAACAAAACAACTGGCATAAGTTCAATGGAACCGATGATTATTCCGAGAGGTTATGGCGAACCACAGAAGCTGTTAGCGAAAAGCTTGCTTGTAAGATCCCCTAAGAGGAAAAGTATATGGATATTTCAAAATGTAATTAACAGCGTATTCCAACAATGTGAGAAAGAAACATCAGCTGGTTTAGCTGCAGAGGAACCTGGCTGCACATGGAGAGCTTCAGCTTGCCCAACAGCCACCACTCCCTTAAGAGCAAAGGACACAATGAGCACCAGAGGGGACCGCTTGCTGCTCGCTGCTGCCGAGAAAGGCACCGGGCAGGCTGTGTCTGCGGGGGCTCCTTTCATGCTGCCAACCTCACTGTGCTCGGCAGCACAGCTCCCTCCCTCGTGGGCATGTTCACTGGGTCTGGGACCCAACCAGAAGGAATAACTCTTTTCAGAATGTCCATTTTCTCTCCACTGTAGTTCTCTTGCACCAAAAAAAAAATATCCTTTGGGGCAAGAATGTCTCAAGCTTAGTTTTGGGCTTAATGCTATTGTTTGTAGGGCTGTTTCAACAAGAATTGTTGAGATTTTTTGTTTTGGTTTGGGTTTTTTAAGTTAAATACATAGCAGTGAATAAAAAATCCTAAAAAGCAAAATACTTTTTTTTTTAAACATTTCTAATCATTCAAAAAAACCTTATTTTCAAGCTCAGCATTTGTAGGCTGAGGTGAACATCCAATGTAGCCGGGAACTGATTTAAATAGATAAAATCATTACAAAAATGTGAGAGTGATATTACACATGGGAAGGAAATGGCACAATGGTCTATGAGACCTGTATTAGAATGGTGAATATGAGAGAAGTTTAAGCTCAAATTTTTCAAAAGTCACTCGGCACCTATTAACATTTCCAGCATCCTGGATATGCGTGCTTCACTGTTTGAAAGCCCAGGCCCCACACAGTGCTCCTCAGGCATCCCCCGTTACAGGGACAGCTCTTGTTTCAGTCACTGGACTTTATATCTTTTCTGACCCGGCTAAACACATCATGCTATGGCCTGCACATGCCTTTCCAGTCACTAAAAATGCTGCAATTTATTACTTTTAATACAGTAGCACTGAGAGGCCTCGTTAAAAAAAAAAAACACAGCCCCAGCCTTTGTGGTGCCAAGCCCTTGCTTGCCCTTCAGTGGACAAGCAGGAGGTGAGCAGGGGCAGAAAAACAACATCCCCAGCTGCCGTCTTAGAGCCTGTTGTCTCCCCCTTGAACTGTGTAGCCTCCTGCACGCCAAAAACATTTCTGTGAAGTTAATGCTAGAGCTACTGCTAAAAGAAACACAACAGACCCTGACTTGTTAAGAAATATCTGCAGAGGAGGGGAAAAAACCCCCAAAATCCTCAACACAGTCGCGTCTGTCTCCAGTAAACAGGACTTTTTTCAGGCCTTGGGCGCAGAGGTGTGACCAGTCCCCCACCAGTGAATGACTTTCTGGCTGCCAGCGGGGCCGTTCGCACGGCGGCTTCAGGGCTGGTGGGTCACCTGCCCCTCGCCGGGGCACAGGGCCCGCCCGCGCTGGCACCTACGGCCACCCCTGGCACCCGTTTGCCACCTGACACAGCAGTTGGCTCAGCAGCACTCAGCCAGCCCGACGGGTCACACTTGAGGACTAGGACCCAAGCCATCTGCCCCCCCAGGAACATCTCTGAGAGGCAGGAAGCCGTTTCTAAATGAAGCAACGCTTATCTCATGCATGCCACAGGTGTGATGTCATCCCCTCTGGCGAGGGAACGAGGATGTCTGCAGCCTCGGCTGTGCAAAAATGCAGGAACTAAAGTCAACATGTCTCAGACTTTGTCAAAATATGGTGATAATTAAGAAATATAATTACCACTACAAAGTTAATTCCTCTTTGAATTCTTACAAACAAGTTTTTAATTTGCACCAAAAATTTACGTTTCAGATTTCGAGTCAACCACGAATGGCTACAAGCTTGGCAGGGGACGCAAGGCGGCGGCTGGCGGGTGCTGCTGGGTTTGGGGGCAGGAGCACCGTGGCTTCCCAGGAACATCAGGGGCCAGCGGTCGCCAGCAGAGCCCCGGCGCGCACAGGTAAGCCCATTCGATTGCTTTAAAATGGCTCATCTGTTACACGAGTGTGAAAATAATAGCCGTGTCAGATGAACTTCTGCTTTTTATTAAAAATACCACAACCAACAACTTACAAGGTAATTGATTGCTTCTTCTAGTCTTTTATTAGTTGTGATTAAAGAGATATAGTAGCCCTGTTTACATAGCTCTAACAAGTCAGGACCTGCAGTACGTTATTGGCTTGCAGCCCACAACTTGCAGCCCATTCTCAACAGAATCAATCTGAAGTTGAAAACATCCCCTGTAGGAAGCGTACACATCCCTGCTCACACAGGAACAGAAAACAGTAATAACTTCAGGTCCTGTAAGTTGCAAGTTCAACTTACAGAGATCAGCCCTGACTTGTCATTGCTCTCAGCATGTTCGTGATGAGATCAGAGTGCTTTACGGAGGACTCGTACTTTCAACTTGACAAGGGACATAGGTGAGCATGTTACACTTCACTGTTACTCGCAGCTCAGACTGCAGAAATAAATCGAGAGCTCCTCACTGTTTAACATGCAGTCAAAGCGCTGCCAATCTAAAATGGCTGATCAGTAATACTTTAATTGCAGTTTCATAGAAACAAATTGCTATTTAATTGCAGTAAGCTCTTCTGTGGCTTAACTGGACTGACAATAGGCATACACCTGGTACTGAAAGTAACAAGCAGCAACAATGGTGACCTGGTACTTCATGTACAGGAGGCTCAAGCAGTGAAATCAGACTTGGAACACATCATTTCACACTGAAGAAATATACTTAAAATACATATATATACACATACATGTTCCAATCTCAATTTTGTTATTTTAATAGAGCTATTCAGAATGGAGATCCTTGCAAAAAGCCTCACGCTTGACATGTAACTACCAGCCAAAGAATTTTATTAAAAAAAAAAATATTAAAATGATCTTTTGAAATGCCTGACGGTACCTGATAGCAAGTCATACTATGACCATATATGATCTTTAAATATATTTCTTTAAGTATTTACCCTAAAATTACATGATGCAAATTTTATCGGTGTTAACAGGGAAAAAGGGAGACAAACTCAGCGTGGTTAATATTCTAAGGACGTGACTTAATTTCATAGGCTTCATTTTGGTAAGACATTCTCATTTTATATTTCATAAGATACTGCATAACCTGTTAAAATATTTAAAGATAAATCATGTAGGACTGAAAAGACAGTATCTTGTTGCAAACAGAATTTGGTTTGGAAACGCTTAATGTCCCACTGCCTGCCAGGATGCGTAAATCTCATAACTAGACAGCTGGATAGGTAAAAACATTAAACCCATTTAGAGGGCAATCTTTTTACAAAATTGTTTCATTAATAAGAGTGACAATTTATATGATTGAGACGTTTAGATGCAGTATAGACAGAGCATTTTATCCAGGTTCATGAGGATGATTTCAGATTAGTAATATTTCCTTTGATTTTTTTTAACAGCATTCATTTTTGAAAGTGAGGGAAGCTTTTACTGAATGATTATTTGTATGACTTTTCAGCAGCGCTAAATGCAGAGGGTGTATTTCAGCCACAGTGTAGCAAATGCATGTGATAAAAGGTGAACAAATACATGTTTTTCTTTACTGATCTCCTAAAAAAATGATTTTCATGTAAGGACAAATCTAAGTGTTTCCAGTAGCCTTCTATCCACACCTACCATCCCCATTAAAGCCTGTTTTATTGTCTGAAATGACTCTGGTTTCAAGGAAGTGTTTTACCTAAAGCAAGAATACTACTTAAATATGTTCTATTGTATATTCATAGCTCCATTAGTCCTCCTCCAATTTAGCACATCAAAGCAAAGGCTTCATCACTTGCATGTGGATTATGCTAACATGAGTGACATTTGTAATCTTATAGGTCTGCAACTTAAGAAATGCTTTTAAAGTAAGCTATTAAATAGGTAGCTGTGCTTTACAAACGAGTCATATAATAGTTTATTTAAAGCCGCTAATGAACTTCAACCTCTACATCACTAAATGCTATACTACATTACTTACTAGAAGTTATTAACTATCTTCTTAGCACTTCTAGGTTATATTGGACAACCAAAAATCTGTACATGTTAGATTTAAACCCTGTACCTTGAATGCTTATACTGAAAGAATATAAAAAGATGCCTACAGTCTCACTAATACTTGAATTCTGTATTCATAGGACTTCAAGTCTTTTCAAAGATATTGAAGCAGCACAATTTGCACAACTCTACCTAAAGACTTTAATGCCAGTTCAAAAAGCTTAGAAACTTATTTAAAAAAAAAAACAAACAGGTAAGTGCATTTAATTAAAAAAATCATATATAGCTTCAGTCATTTTATTGCTTTATATGTTATGCAAGTATTCTTTTGTCTTTACTGTACATTTGTCCAATACCGTACATTATGACATTTTCTTTTCTCTGCAACAGTCCTATTTTTCCTCAAGCATTGAAGTGTTAAGAGAAGAAATTCAGCAGACCTCCAATATACTAGAGGTCAAGAAGTAGAATCTGAAGAAAAAAAACATCTGCTGTTGGTTGTTTAGACAGACAAATCTATAAATCAGTTTTTTGTGTATCGGCATCGCAACAAAAGTAAGTCAAGCTCATTCCATAACTGAGCACACTGAACAGTGAACACCTTTTCAAAAACAGAAAAAGAAAACATATTCATGATGTATTTCAGATGTATTACTCTCCAATAGAGTAGTTGTTAATATTGATTTGTTATTAATTGCAGCAGGCAATTCTAGGTGCTTGCAGTTTCCTGACTGAAGGCATAGCATAGCCACACATAGCCATAGATTGGAGTTAGTATTCCTGCTGCAAACAAGAAAAGTCAAAATTTTTTCTCGAAATTATTCTGCACAGCTCTACCACTGAGCAGCTGATGGGAAAAACCCACTAAATGAAGTTGCTCCCTTCTTCCAGAGAACAGATCATATTTGAGATCAGTTAGTTCTTGGAAATAGCCCGGGAAACACATTTTTCTTTCCCTAAGATTATCAGCGTTGAAAAGTTAGTCTCTTACCACAGCAAACACAACTTTATGTTGTTAGATCAGAATAGCTATTGTATTCTTTTTTATGAATACTGAATTCTAGTGCTCAGCGTGAGGTACAGACTTTTTTATATTTTATTATTCTTTGACCTTTTATGGTATATACATACACTCTCATGCTTGCACACTCACAGACACATGCACACCCTTAACACAGATGATTCTGCAGAAAGGAACTGAATAGAAAGAGACCACAATACCTATATGCGTACCATAATTCACTGCAATATGAATTATAATGTACTTGCTGTTACCAGAACTAAGAATCTCAATGAAAAATAAAGATCGTTTTGAAGTAGTGCTCTGTATCCTTGCCAAAAGTAACACGGTTAAGTAGTTTAACAGATTCTTTACTGGCATAAGACAAAAAAACTGTCCAAACCAAAAAGCTACTTTTGAAGGTAATTGACAATTAAGGTAATGACTGCATAAGTTACAGTTTCAGAATAATGTTTTGAACGTAGGGGTTTTTTTTTTAAAAAAACAAAAAAAAGCAAGCAAAGCTTCTAAAACCCATACTCAGTTCAGAGTTGTTTTACTTTTTTATTATTTAAATACACCATACTAGAGCAAATGTCTCTGAAAATATCACAAATAAAAGATTTTTCTTCATTCAGCAAATTAGAAGTAGGTGAAAATTTCTACACAGTAGCTGCTATGAGCCTGACTTTTTTTTTTTCTTTTTCTTTTTTTTTTTTTTTTTGCCATGGGAAGTAGCAACATTAGGACAAAAACACTTACATGCATACATACATTGTATTTTACAGAGATACAATAAAAGTGTTTGTGATAGAATATCACAAAAGCCACATCTTTATCTCATGTTCAGTTTGATTGAAACACATTTCCTTACAACACTTAAATATACAAAGAGCAAATAGAATGTTGTTAAGGTAAAACACAGGGTACAAACTGGCCAGTGCCCTGCTAATTGTTAATGAGGGTAGAAAGCAGATTTCAATGCTTCTTTTAATTAGCTTCATTAGTCATCTTCCCCCCGCCGCCCCCCACCCCCACCCCCCTCCCCAAGATGTCCTCCGGTGGATCTTTTTTCATTTTCTCTACAGTCTCCCATTAGCCCAGGTTCATGGAGTCCTTAATGTTCATATTCAGTCATTTTAATACACCAATAAATGTGGGAAGGGCAATCAAGAATAAAGAAGGTGCAATGGTATGGAGCTGGCATTGATGCTAGCTACAAAGGTGACTTGTCTACTTGGAGACATGGGATCCATCTGTGATGAACAAAATTTGAGATGAAGGCACGCATTCTGCATTACTCTGACCTTTTAGCAGACCTGTAAGAAATAAAAATGGGTATCTTAGCTAGAATACTAAATTTGAGATAGGAAACTACAACATGACTGCTTTTGTCTTTTCCTTATTCACTAATCTCTTTTTTATTAGATTACTTTCCAACTGTGACTTGATTAAGGCTTTCTACACTATCCATTCACACTGCTAATGTTTCAACTTCAAACAGCAAAAAGCAAACATTTTCCACGGTTTCACTACTAAAAAAGGGGGGGGGGGGGCGACGACGACGACGACAACAATAAATAAGTGTACTTTCTGGTAACAAATTGTACAGTGAATAAGGTGGTTTTTCTGGGCCCCTTTTAAAAGGGAAGAAACATTATGCCATGCCTTTGAAGAAGCCAGTAATATGATCTTATAATTGGAAGAAATAGTGTGTAAAGCAAATAAGAAGTACAGCCAATATCCTCCCAAGGCAACTTTGGTTAATATGCTGCATTGCACAAGAGCTAAATATAGATATTTCAGGATTCCCCCCCTCCCCATTTAAAATTCCTCATCTGGTGTGTTAGTTAATGTTACATAAACATTTTAATATATGAAGTCAAACGTGCTTTCACACTGGTGTTAATGAATTGTGATAATTAAAAGTGTCTAACTCAATAAAAATCTAAACCTTCATGGATAAAATAGAAATGATCATCCGAAGTCTTCAAATACAATCTGTTTGCAATTACCAAAATGAAATAATATATATTAGATTTTTATGGTTTTTAAATGACATTTTGTGCTTCCCAGGAAGTTCTTTTTTCACCCTTTCTCTAAGTTACTAAAAGCCTGAGGTCTATTAGTAACTGCAACCCCCCACTTTCAAGCTAATTAAAGTAGTAGAAGCTTGGAGGTTTAATTCCCCAGAGCTGAAGCTCAGTGTGAGAAAGGTAATTTGTCTGTCCAGAACAAAGATTAGGGAGCAGCCAGCAAGCATATTTAATAAATGAGCATCAAATATCTTCTACTATGGACACAGACAACACCAATTATGTAACTACAAGGGAATTGTTGAGTGATATGTAAACTAGAAGATTTTTAAGATCTTCTCTGAGAGACGTAATCTAACTCATACTTTATTTACAAGTATAGGAGCTGAAGACAACCGTTTGCTACAAACATTGCCAACTGGTGGAAAATTTGATTTTAGTAGGTGGTAATACCATTGCAAATAAGAAATACTACCGCTACCAAAAAAGCATAGAGAATTCTCGACAGTACAGCCCCTTCAAACGAAACAGCACACAGGACGTCACAAACTCAGAGTTTGCGTTCTGCAGGCAAGCAGTACCAAGCTTAGAGAAAACAGGATTTTTTTAAACTACATAGCAAGTGATGGGAAGTTTCAATTTACACGCATTAATTGCCTCAGGGAAGCAAAAGGCAGGAATAGCCAATGTCACTGCATTTGCTTCCTTAAAAAGAAAAGCAAGTTTTTAAACAAAGTTAGGTCATGCAACTCTTTCTGCCTGCACCAGTCACCCATAGGTATTGACCTGTGAGCTAGATTAAGACAATAGTGAGTTCGTAACTGTCACCTTCACATACGCAACAAAAACGTGTTTTAATGCTGGGAGTATGTCTCAATCTCATCAGTTTAATAAAAAACCCTGTGAATGTTCTACGTCTATAATCTCCAGTGGCAGAATAACCTGGAGACTGATTGATCTTTAACATCTAACAAAAAGTATCTGTTACAGCCAACTCTGTCATAGTGGAAGAACATTTTTAATTAGTGGCCCTAAAACACACAGCTTTCTGGAAAACATCTCTGATGTAAACATCTTTAGACTACTAAAAAGCCTGCATAAAAACCCCGACTCTTTTGGCACCTGCCCCTGTAGCTTCTGAAACTCCAGAAACCTGACAAATCTATGAATTATGAACTTGCCTCTTCAACTACATTTCAGTTTTCTGGAGTTCAGGTGGGGTTCTCCTCTCAGCAGGAAAGCTTACACCATTTTCTAGAGAGATTACACTATAAACACACACACACACAGACACACACACCCCACACACACCCCAAAAAAAAAAAAAATCTCCCCCCGGTCTTCTCCCTAATTAATACCTCTTCACTGCCTCATCGTGGACTGTAGCAATGCATTTAATAGTTGGTGACAGGAACTAATAAAAGCCTGTTCTCACCATTTTCTCTGCATTTAGCTTCTACCAGGTGTCTACAGTTGTGAGCTCTGCAAGCCCGGTCCAGTTTTACTTCTCTTTTCCATGTTCTATGTTCCTCATCATGTCTACTGCTTTTATTGCAACTAAATCATTTTTATGTTTTGCTAAGGCATAGTAAGAAACTGATAAAACTAAATGACAATTTAGACACCTATTTGAAGTTACATTAAACTTTACATTCGTAGAAGACAAGTGGATAAACCACTCTCTCAGAATGGTAAACCTTTTACTGCAGTGTATAAAGATGAATGGTTTTACCTATATTTTGAAATGGGATACCTATAAATATTCATTTAACAGATTCACTGCTAGCTAGTCTATATTACAGATTTGTTTCATTAAAATTCACAACAGTATAAATCTATGAATCTTTAACTGTATTTGTACTTCCTTGAGAAGAGGCTGCACATTCTCCCCCAATCTTAATTATCTTTGTTCTGCCTAACTATATAGGACTTTTGTACTCAACTCTCTCATCACCTCGATCGACAAATTAAGTAAATAAAAAAGGTCCATGTTTTATTTTGATGTAATTACATTCACTGTATAAGACCTGAAATAATACTTAAAATTAATCAGCAAATTTATGCACAGAAAAAAAAGCAAACACAGATATTGAAATGTAGCAACACAACAAAAAAAATCATGGAAATTAAAAAACAGTTTGTGTTTTCTTGGACATATTTCTCTGCTAACTAAAAGCACTAAAAAATATCCTGTACATTACAGAATAGATCAGCCTAGCATTTGTCCCAGATTTTTTTAATCTTCCAAATTCCTATTTGCAGATAAATGTTATTTTTTTGTGATCCTTACAGACATTAATGAAGTTCCTATTGTAAATCTATAAAGAATTACCAACTGAAGTGTGCACTTTTTGTTTCATTGCAATAACTCAGTGCTGTGTGATTGCCTGGGTTAATGATGAAAAAGTCAAATATACTATCAGAGCTGATGGAAAAATCTATCACCAATCTGAAATTAAAATTCATCTGTGGTCAATAAGATTTAATATCCATGCAAGTGGCGCTGTAAAGAGTAAATGAATCAATGTCATCAATACATAATCAGTATGAAATATGATGTGAATAAAATTATGTGCAAGAGTCATACATTCACTCTTTTCTGGACCAGGGTGGAATGAACAGTCTCTTAACTCAAGGTTGACAGTAATTGTTACAAATTAGGCACAGCAGTTATCAAAATGCACTCACTTGCATAGCTTTAGGACTTATTAAGGAGATTAAAATAGATCTAAAACTATCTAGTTTCAGAGTTACAGGACAACTGTTGATCTGAATATATTTTTTTCTCCTTTTTCTCTATATGATTTGTACAGTCATTATTAACTCATTTAGCCAGAAACCAAGAGCTATCAACCACAGAGATATACAATCTCTAGTTGAGCTATTAGTGTTATGGAGCGATAAGAAAATAGCACTTTGGTTTTAAAATCTGAGTTATGACATACAAAACAGACAAGAAAATACTTCTGAAAGAGTACCCCAGCATGCTTCCTCAACTAAAACCTTAATATTAAAGTGAAATACATTGGTTTAGTTCAGGAACCTTCTCTTCACAAGACATTTATTTCCATATTAAAGGATCTAATTTTCCTCCCACAGAAACCTGCTCTCTTGGAGCCCTTAATTTCAAGATTATGAAATAAAATACTTCTCTTTGTTAAGAGTTGATATTAACGCATGCTCTCCATTTCGCTTTGTACATAAGGAGTTCAACAGCTGTACAGATGCACATGCCCAAACCAAAATAAACTGACTCACCCTATATGTCGTATTTAAGAGGTTAGTATTTTCTCCCCACACCCCATGCCTAAGTTATTTAGGGTAAGTTCAGTTACTTAAGGGTCTCCTTGCAGGGGTGGGGAATGTCCACTATTAGAATGAAAAGAAATTGATCTTCATTTAGCTCTAATAAAGCTTATTAGTAATTGTTGAGTATTCACCTTCTGGTCTGGCAGTAGTGGATTACTCTGAAGTGAATTCAAATGGCCATTGATGAGAGCTGTAGGTCTATCATGTTCACAAAATAAACTGCCATTGATGTAGTGAAACCGATCTCCGGGGACCAGGCGATTCCGGCAGGTAGAGCATGTAAAACACTGAAAAAGGAAAGAGACAGCAAGTGAAACTACAGCACAAATTAAGTATGCTGCAGGTTTGAAAATTACACTTCAGAGACTGCAAGTACAGTTGAGATATGGAGCTGCTTGGTTTCTAGTATCTCCAAATATGGCATTAGCCTTACCTGTTGGGACTATGCAGCACATAACTCAAGTATAGTTTTACCGATTACGAGGGAACAAAGCTACACACTGAGGGAAGCTTTATAATATATACTCATATTTCTAGTTATTGCTTTGCATTTCATTCATAAGCAAATGCAGATTTTTATACTAAAGAAGCACGGCAGTACTAATCGGCTACTAAAAAAAAAAATACATAGGAAAAACCCCTCACCTTAAGATGATAGACGTTGCCCTGTGCTCTCATGACCAGCTCACTAGCAGGAATGGACTGTCCACAGGCACTGCAAGCACCACTATTTCCAAATAACCTGAAACAGAGGTGATGATCATGAATAATTTAATACACAGGAGGCTCTAAGCATTTTTGCGCATCACTGCAATGGTTTATTACACAACTATTTCAGACTTCTGACCCCTGTCTTCCAACTTGCTTATGTGTCATAATATGAAAAAGTATGTTTTTGTGTAACAACTGGTAGCTTCACCCTACCTTGGATGTGGCTACACAGGATTTAATCAGAAATATTGACTTACACCTCCAGAAACACAAACAATTCTGTACTACACACATTTTATCAGATTACTGGGTTCATCATAAAAAAAAAAAGATACAATTCATGACTGGAGTTTAAATGCATTGTGTCCTTGAAATTATATGAAGAACTCTTTTGTACTTTAATCATATCTTGAGATATGAGTCATCAAAAGGGTTAAGAGGATTTGATTGTATATCTAAGAAGACATCATGCTCCGTGTATTGAAACTCCAGTAAACCTCCATCAGCGCAGAGTTTCCATTAGAAACTCTCTGCTATCCAGGTTGATATATAATGTGTATGGGTTAACCTTTTCAATCATGGTGTCAACACTTTAGATTTGCCTCTGCTCATCTCTTTCATCCTAACCTTCTCTCTCTCTTGATAATGAAATGCTTGCTCCAACTTCCCTCTATCTGCTCCTGAGTCCACAATTTAGATTACTTCATCTCTGCTAGCAACAAACTGAATGAAATTTCGATTTGAGCAGAAAGTAATTTACCGGGATCTGGACCCATTTGTCATCATATCTCTCTGGGTGTTTGCTGTATCACTGCAGTTTTCCTATGCAATCAAATGAGACCACAACATCTGCCATTGGGGGGGCACACGCAGTGGGGGGAGGGGGGAAATAAGAGAAGAGTGGTGAAGAAAAATATATACATAATTCTTCAAATCCATTTAAAGGCACAACGCATCGATTCAAAATATAATACAATAATGATTATTGAGTTCTACTTTTACAGGCTGCGTTAGCTAGAATTAGAAAACCTTTATTTGCTTTTGCGCGCCTCTCTAATATACACAAATATTTATAAAGACTACTACAATCATTTTGCAGCAAAAAAGGAAACTGAACTAGCTGGCAGGGTCACAGACCCACTTTTCTGCCCGATGTAAAACATAGTAATAGGATTTACAAATTAGCGTATTGGTGTCATAATAAATATTAATATTTGCATCTCCTTCCTGTCCAAATAAAGTCATAAAATTCTGTTTGTGTCAACCTAGGAGACGCATTACAACAGAATACCCGTAATCTGAATGATTGCAGCGTGCCTCTGTATAAAAATAATTGCTTTGAATTTTCAGAATCTGAGCTTGCAGAGGAGGCTTGTCATGTTCAAAGTACTAATTTGCTGTCGCCACTTTATTGAAAATAGCCTGTAAGTTGTTATTAAATGTATCGACTGAACGACAGAGAGAGTAGTAAAACTGCCCCTTAAGATGGCTTTTAATAGGAAGCTGAGAAACAAATTTTGCAGCAGCATCGATTTGAAGAGTTCAATCAAAACTCCATTTCAAAACTAATTAGTCTGAGATCCACGACACATTGACACGTTCTTGCAGAATCACAGTGGTTACAAAGGGAAAGCTGAACTAATACATTGTCAGGACCTCCAGCCAAAGGGACTAAACTGTCTGGAAACTAAGGGTCCATTATTAGGGCATCTTCTAAATCAGGACCAGTTCCGAGTAGTTACGTGATGTATTGAGGTTACTTCCAAAGCTTTACGATATGCATTTTTCTTCCTCCATTGTTACTAGTAATGAAGTTGGCACACAGAAAAGGTGCACGGGAAGCACTGCGAGAGGAGGCAGCAAGGCACTGTTACATTTCTAGAGCAAAGATCCAAAAACCTAGGGTAAGGGGGTAGCTTCAAGGGCATTGCTGGGTGAGGTGGAGGAGGGAAGGAAAAGATGAACAGACACTGTCACTTGTCCAGGAGAATCTGAACATAGTGAGTGGTTTCTTGCAACCCCCGTACAATTGCACCACCCAACTGAAAACACAGCTTTCAGAATAGTGATCTCATTGCACTACTTGTCTTTATCAACCATTCATTTGTTATACAAGTCTCTCTGATGAGAAGTGGTCGCGTACCCTGAATGTCTGTGAATTCTAATAAATGGAATCAAACTAATCCAGAGGCTTTCAACACATCTTAGGTTTTCCCTAAGCATGTTCCCAGTACAATTCTGTTTTGGGCAGTCACTTCAGCCGAATCTTCTGTTAAAATTTCTAAAAGTTACTTGCAAAGTCAGAACACCTTTCCACAGCTTTCTATTATTTACCAGGAAAATTAGGCTTATTTTTCCTTCTTTAGTTTTACGGCTTTGTTCTGTAAAAACCTTTTTCCTGTTAATGGTCTATCTTTTAAAAAAATGTTATTCCTCCTTACCAGCAAAGGAAGTCTTCCACAGTAACTATTCGTTACTGAAAAAGTTGTTTCACATGGTTTCTGAGAGGCTGGAGAGCTAATTATCTAACCAGGGGGACTGTCCAGGACAGTATTTGATTTAAAAGGCTTGAGGCTTTAGGTGCTCAATTAAGTAGCTATCGGTCTCAGACTGGACTTTAATGGGCTCTTTTCTCTTTAACTGCAGCAATGGGTAGAGATACCCCAGGTCAGGCTAATTAAAGCCAGGGGACTATTTAATTGTGATGACAGAATTGGTTTCAGTTTCCTCTTTGGGTCCTCAGTCCAAGAAGGTCATTAATATTTCAACATTTGGGCAATGCAATCAATCACAAACATCAAGAGGTTCCCTATACGGACAAGGCAGCTCTTCTACACTCAGCAGCATTTTACTGAGCCACCTTAAATTAACTACTGTGTGGTTCCAACACAGCATTCCCCACACCCCCAAACACTCCTGGTGTTTTGGGTTGAGGTTTTTTTTGTTTGTTTATGGTTTTGGGGGGGTTTTTTAGAACTTTCACAAGAGTGGGAATGAAGGCAGCAAGAAATCTTTTCAGCCCAGTTTCTCATCTTGCTGCTCAAAATTCAGTATCAGTAGAAACACATCTCTAGCAACTTATAGAAACAAAATAAGGTTCCACTTGTTTCCAAAATTGTGGAGACAGATTTAAGTGCTCTGATTCTTTCACAACAGGGTGCACATTTGTGCCCACATAGATATATATATATAACTCCAAGCCATAGCAAAGAGAAATGCACATCCAGACCTACTGATCCAGAAGCAATTGGCGTTTCTGTACATTCCCTATATTTAATCTAAATTCTACACCAGCTATTTTAAATGTAACAAAGAAAGGCAACACAGAAATTATGCCTGGAGCCAAGTCCATTAAAGGTACTTCAGAATAACTAGAGACCAAGCACCTTAAAAGCACCAGAAGCTATTGATACTTAAAAGGGGGGCTGTGCATAATGGCAAGTGCTGCATTAGAGAAGGGGAAGGAGGGGAAAAAAAAAAAAAAAAAAAAAACAGCCAAATTACGCTTGGTTAATTCAGAGTAACAGATCTGCCCCCAAGTGAATTGGAGGCCTTGAATTAATTCTGTTATGACAAATCAAGATAAACGTTCCCCCTAAATTGCATGCGATTTAATTAATTTTTGAGATCCTGGTTTTTTTTTTTTCCTAGCTAATAGTTCACATGCTCCTGTGCTGTCATTGTGCTTGAGTGGGCAGACTTCAAAGTGATATTAAATAACCAACTATTAGATTTACCTAGCACGTCCTATTGGAAAAGTGCCATTTAATTACCTAGCCTGTTCAATTAAAGGGACAGCATTCCCTGAATATAGCAGCTTGCCGCTGATTACCAGGGAAATGAACTCGCTGCCTGGCGGCCCCCTCCCCGGCGCGGCGCGGCGCCCACTGCGGCTGCGGGCGGGCGGGCG
>JAVJGI010000032.1:18634101-18652555 GCA_035590275.1 Ibycter americanus
CCGGCACCGCCCGGCCGCCGCTTCACGGCCGCTGTCAAACATCCAGCGGCGGCAGCGAGGCTGGAGCGCCAGCCTGCGTGCGTCCGCCGGCGCTCCCTTGGCCGAGGCAACAAAGTATTTCAAGCCCGTTCCCGCCGGCGGCTGACCCGGGAGCGGGTGCCCGCACCGGCGGAGGCAGCCCCAGCCGGCAGCGCTCATTTACAGATCAGCGCCGGCACAAGCGCGCAGACCGGCTTCCCCCTGACGGGCCGACTGGTAAACCGGCTCTGGGGAATCAGCCCAGGTGTGCTTTAACCACATCGCCACCTGTGGGCCGCCTCCGTTCCTGCACCCCTGGCCTCGGCTGGACCACGGAGACGTGCGCCCAGCAACCGTTTAATATTTAAGGAAAAAATGCCTAGCTAGGAAAAACGTGCTTGGGGGAAACACAGGACATCGTAGATATGTTTTGTTTCCAATTATATAGCAAATAAAATACTGACATTTGAATGGCACCACAGGTACGATTTAAATGCAGGAGAAAAGTCTGTTTCTGTCTCCCTCCGTAGCCCGCGGCGCGTGCAGAGCCTGTGCATAAAGCGGGCTGGGAGCTCACGGAAAGCTCCCACGAGGTAAGGGGGGAGAGGACTGGTGTTGTGGTTAAAAATAATGTATTTTTTTTAGCATAGGTCTAAGAAATATATCATCTGGATGTAATCTCCACGTACGTATTACATTTAAACATACTCAGCAGTTTTAGATTTGTTATTTAGGATCTGGTACAATTTAAAATATATAAAGTAACAAGGCATGCTACAGATAATCAACAGTCACTGTTATTCTAGCTCTCTGACAGCTAAGAGCACAAGAATAGAGCAAATGCCAAGCTAAAATAAAATCTAAGTTGTCTAATTATCTAAGCTTGTAATGGCTGGAAGCTACCAAACTCAGACTCTGGAAGAGCCATCAGGACCTCTCCTCACTGGAAAAGATATTCTACCAAGAAACTCTGCCATAGGCACTAAAATGTTTACTAGTCTTAAAACTGATAGTGATATGAAAAATGGGAATTACCTTCTCAAAGAGCAGAGTTTTAAATGGCTTAATGACGTCTTCCAAATACCATTACAATGTTCATATCTTTTTCTGAAATTTGATCTTCGCTAATTTTTGTGATTAATTTTAACAGAGGAAACCTTAACTGAGAGCATTTTGCAGAGCAATATTTTTCTAATTTTTCTTTTGTGCAGCATCTGCTGTTGCTGTGCTGTCATCTTCGTTATGTTTTTCATTGTCTATGTGCCATAATGTAATTAGTTAGTTCAACATCATCTGTGCTATTAGATGAGATGTTTCTATGGTAAGTTAACATAGTTCTGTGTAATTGGTAGATTTCAGCAGTAGGCATGAATGTATCCATCAACTTTAGGTCGATTTGAGTCCGCAAGATTTAAATTCACTTGGCATATGTTATCCTCAAAGACTGTTAATTTTGGCTGAATGGATAAAAAACACAATGCATAAGAAAATCTGGCTGCTTATATCACGGTACTGTTGGAGTCAGGGAACGGAAAGCATAAAATTGCTGGCTTAGTAGTTGCAATCTGAATGTCTGGAAAATGTTACAGCCTGTGATCCAAATCATTCTTAAACCTAGACATGCCCCTAAGATAGCAGGTAGTCCAATATTCATCAGGGTTATCTCTCCATTCGCAAAAGGAGTCTTGGTTCTCTCCCCAAATACTGCATTCCTATGGGTCCTCCACTGTCTTTCCCTTTTCTCGTTAAAGAGAAATGTTGAGGCTGCTGCTTTGTCTTGAGATCTTCCATGCTGCACTTTGCTAGTCCTTGTGTCTTGCAAGCTACACCTATTGAACAAACAATTAGACTTCTAAAACAAACCCTCTGATCCCAGCTTCTTTGGAAACAGTGATGGAAAATCAACAGCCATTTGTTACTTTAAAGTAATGCATCCTTTTACTCGCATAGGATCTTCTGGTTTAGGGCTTCAAACAATTTAAAAATGTGACTGGGTTAAGTATTTAGTATTTAAGTTGGATATCCAATGAAACAGGAGAGTACGCATTCTTGCAGAAGCTGGGAAGAATCCTGGATGGCTTTAATCTCAGTGTTCTTTTCCAAGCAGTAGACTGTACTGTTTGCCCCAAAGAGCAACATAATTCACTTGTGGAAATATGTGTATAGATTTTGACTTGCTTATGAATACATGAGTAACTTTATTTACAGGAACCCAGAAACAGGGAAGGTAATCAGTAAGCATGGTTCGTTTAGGTAAGGGCTTGCAAGACCCTTTTATCATCACTGCATCCATAACTTAGGACAGGAGCCAAATAATATAAATGTCAGTAATTATAGATATATATTTATATTAACAATGAAGTCCACTTTAGGAAGAGCTAAGGCTATATTTGTAATGACCTCATATGGCTAAAATTACATTCACTAATTTGTCCTGTACACATTCCTGTTGGGAGGACTGATACATTACCACAAGCCAGCAGCAGCAGAAAGTCCTGGAAGTGAGTTCTGTGACTAAAGTCAAAGACATCGGAGATTGAAATGATATGTAATTTATGTTTTAAATTAAAAGTCTCTAGAGGCCACTAGAATATGCATATGTAATAATAATTTCACTACATAAAACAGTCTTGCAATTGGAAATGCTATATGAATTTTGAAAGGGGGCTTTACATTCCAGAGTCTAACAAAATAAGGCACTTTTTAAGCAAATCGATTATTTTTATATTCTTAAACGTACACTGACTGTTGATTTTTGTGATGTCATATCTGTAGAGTGATATTTTGTCACAAATACAAACATGAATATTTTTACCATTCAGATGTCGCCATCTTTAACAAGAAAAAAACCCCTTTGACAAAAAATTAGAACTTACCCTTTCAAGTAAAAAAATGTTTTCTTCACTGACACTTTTATAGAATTGGCATTAACATGTTGCCCCTATTCACCAGTCACCATAACAAATGGTCACATTAGAGGATGGGGCAGCACAAAATGGAACAGGCCCAAGTTACAGATAAAAGTAGCCACTGAGATACTTTACATTTACAGAACAAGAAAGATCAACTGGAAAGGAATTAAAAAAAAAAAAAACCAAAACCAAAAAACCCGACTAATTTAACTGACCAAAATGCGCTTACCTAATGCAGAGGTACATGTTTATAACACCATCATTTGTGCTTCTGAACATCAGATTTTATAACAGTATGTTTTTGTTAAATCACTGCCACTTCTTTTCAGTCAGAATTCACTTCAAAAAATTTCAGCAGAGAAAGTAAACTTGTCTTCTTCTCCCTCTGAGATAAGAAATCACTGAAACATTTAATGTTTTCTACTTAGAGCTGAGTATTTTTTTCTTGTAGATATTTTTAAAAATTTCCTTTGTCAAAGGAACATTTTTTGAAGACCGTAGCTGCACTTTGGTATGATTGCTGAAAACACTCCTGAATTTAGTAGAAACAATGTTCTGAAATAATGTGTTACAATGAAACATGAATACTTAACTCTTGCCTGTATTATTTAATTAATTAGCCAAGCAAGTTTAAATATGCAGAAGAAATCAGTATTAGGCCCGAGTGAATAAACAGCATGTTTAATATTTTTTGATGGTGTTGTCCACACATAATACCTTTATAATTGCACTGAAATTATTTTCAAAGATGTGTGTCCAGTAGCAAATCCTATGTCATTAGAATGTCTGCCTGTTACGAGTGTATCCAGGAAATTAGTTAGTTACTGTAACTCATCGTTGTGGAGCAGTAGGGCTGATATTCTTGTGAAGTTCCCATAGCCTCTGAACGATGCTGTAATTTACAGAAAGGTCCACGACTAATCTTTTCCACCTATTTTGCAGCTATCCACAGAGAAGACCCTTGTGATATCTGACTTGGGCTATGGTAAAGCAATGGAGGAACATTTGCTCGAGCTGTTTTCTTTGTAGGGAAGTCTTTTCAGGGGAAGTCCACAACCTAGAGTTTCAGAGGATTTTGTTGTATGATACATCATCGATGGGAAGGCACAGTCTTAGCTAATACATCTAGATGCTTGTGGTGTTTAGCTAATACATTGAGATGTTTGCGGTGACTGTTTCTGACAGAAATTTGACATTAGCCGTTGTTTTGAAGAGCTGAGAGAAAGCAAGGTACAGACTGAGAACTGAAACACACACATTACAGGAATCCCCTGTTGAAGTTGTCTTTTTAATTTAAAGGGTACCAGCACAGTATGAGAAAATGGAGGGTTACAAAAATAAAGAGGAAGAGCAGCCTGGTGACTTGTGTCTGGCAGAAATGCCTCTATCGTGTTTGATTTGAAATTTACATAGATGCCAGTAGTTATGACACGACTGTCACTCTTAAGTTCACTTAACTGGACATGAAACAATAATGACAAACACTCAGAATGACAGTTCTCCTTCTATTCCGCAGTGAGGTTCTTCATATCTCAATTCTGCAACATTCCTTCTGTTCACTCCGCCAGACAAATGTGCTTCTGTTATTATGATTTCTCTGTTTGACTGGGCGCTTTCAAGAAGAGTTTCTAAGCTTTCTATTCAGTATTTTAGTCATACCATTTATCAAAGCAAAAGTTTCTTAGTAACAGTTTTTAACATTAACTCTTTAATACTTTAATAGTTAGCTGATGTAATCCATTATTTAAAAACATTTCCTTGCATGAGAATATTACATTATTTTTCATATAAAAAATATAGCCCTCTACTTTTCTTAAGTTGTTTTTCAGAACTGAAGTGACTGCTATACTCCATGACCATAACTCTTTTTATCATTCCAGTATGATTCAGTAGCTTTTGCTGTCTTATAAACAATCTTACAATTAAGAGCTAATGTTAATGGAATAGATTGTTGTCATAGGATAATGGTTTCCTGCTGCTAGATAAATGCTGTGGCAATGCTAGGACATTTATTGAAAGTAATAGTCAAGACAAAGCTAAGAGATTTATTTTTAAAGCAGGTGCCACAGATCCAGTGACACCATTCTGTTACAATTGTTTTATTTCTATTTCACTAAAGGACTGATGAAGATGGAAGCATTTTGCCTGATGTATGCAAGTGCAGCAAAGTGACAGTGGCTCATTTCACTGTAACTGAATAAGCTGCATTGCACTTGGCTCAGGAAGAGATTTATTGTGTGGCTCATCCAATCAGAAAACAGTTTATCCATTAACTACAGCTTTAAAATATGTTGTATTTCTATGAGCAAGATGGGGCTTGACGCTTTCTTTCACAGAAGCAGTTAGTTCACAGAAAAGGAGGGAAGCGAGGCCCTACAGTGCTTGTTCCACCGGTCCATCCAGAAGCCCCCCTTCCCTTTGTGCCACAGGGACAGCAGGCTGGGGAGGGTGAACCTGTCCATAGCGTGTTCCCCTCCTCCCGAATGAATGGTTCCTTGTCTCCCTTCTTCTGCACTGGAGGGTGTTGCCTCAGCATTAGCAGAGCAGAAATGTCAGCATTGTTCTTACCAGCACTGCTGTGCAGGGGGTGGAGAGGAAAGCTTTTGGCTAGTTTAGTGTTTCCTCTGTCTTTGGGTTCACGGGATCTTGACGTTTTGGAAAATACGCCTTCTTCCTTTTCTATGGCTTTTGAAATTGCTTACCCCTGAACCCTCCAACAGAGATCTGTGAAAAGCAGAGCTTGTACGGCTTCCTAGGTTCTCTATCTGCTGTTGTGGAATTGCAATAAAACCCCTTGATTACCCCAGGTATCCAGCTCCTACAAAATTTGAGCTGATTTTCAGGAAGCGCATGGGAGCCATTCAATTCAAGAAGATTTCTCCAGACAGGTATGCCCCTGTTGCCTGCCTTAGACCTCAACAGATCTTTTGTCTTCTCTTTTGAACTGTAGAGCAGCTATTCCAAGTGGCAGTGTGATAGCTGTGACAGCTTAAGGATATCCCACAAATAATAAAAAATATGATCCCTTCCCACAAACTCTGATCATTCCAAAAGCATCCTTAAAGTTATGTTGTAAAACAGCATAATGACTTTATATGACCATAAAGGCCCTGCTAGGATTTCCTTAAGAAACAAACTCATTTCTTTATTAAGGTCCAAGGACCTTAACATCAAACCCGCAGTTCACTGTTAGAAGGACTTACTCTCTGTAGCTGCTCACAGCAAAGCTCTGAATTAACTTCTAAGACCAGAGCTTGAAGGCAGTAAACAACTTTAACCTTCTCTTGACCCCAGACACATCTCACAAACAGGAGTTACAGGAGTTCAGTAAATGCATAAATTTCACTTTAACCCATGTGCAGACATTCTAAAAACGAATTCATTCTTCATTTTATGAGTTTTAAGAAATTTTTTATACTAATAAACGGGCAAGTGTTGTAGCACTTGTGCCAAAGAGCCATTGGATAAGGTCGGTCCTCTGCTGAGCCCAGCTCTTTATGAGAGGCGAGCACCAGAGAGAACATCATAGAGAAAAGTAGAAATGGGAGAGACCTGTAATCCTGACAGAATGAATCCTGGCAGCTCTGAGGTTCATCAGGTCATTTGAAGAGCACACTAGCTACAGAGCTCCAGCAAATACATACTCTTCCAACTAGATCACCGTAGCAGCAGTGTATCAGGCTTGGTCTTCTAATGCTTGTGCCTTCCAGTGTCAGTCTCCTATCTGAAGTTTAGGATTCACAAGAAAGTTCTAGGAAATGGAGAATTTCCACATTTTTAAAACATTGGAGTCACTTACCTAAGTACCTTTAAAGATGTGACTGTAAGTAAAGTCCTGTCATTTTATCAAAACATTTGATGTATTGCTTTAAGGTCTCAACTCTGGAATCATGGTCTCTATACAAATCTGCTTTCAACATTTTTGATAAGAATGTTCAGTCTTCCTTGTTAGGTAAAAATAATTCTTAAAGATCAACCAGAAACAAATAATAATAATTTCCTCCCATTTAGTATTTTATTTAAAAAACGACTCTTCATTTGCGCTAATAAATAGTGAGGAGTCATGACTTCTGAATTTTTAGGATTGCCAGTACGGTAACCAAATGTCCTATCACCACATGTTGAATCTGCTCAGAGTCCTCCTCAATTCAAGGAATTACTAAACCTATTTTGTCGATAGGCTTCTCCGGATCACACAGGACTGCACACAATCAATATTTAACTTTCGTACCGCATATTGCTCCCACAGAAGGCCAGAATTCCCCATGTCAGTTATCCTATCTTAAAGCGAATCCCCAGCCTCTTGCAGCTCTTTTGACTAAGGTGGCTATGTATATCCCACCTGGATCCAGCCCAGATGCTTTATTTCTATTGCATGAGATGATTAATTATGTGGTTTCTTTCTGTTTGTCTGATAGACACTGAGGTAAGAGAGTGATGGTTGCTTAGTGCACTGTTATTAAAAAGCTGCTTTTGATAGCCCTGAACAGGCTTGAGTTGTGTGCTACAGCTAATCATAAAGCTGCTTACTTGGAAATGTAATACTTGCTAATACTATACTGTACTTTTATAAGTAAACTCCTTTTTGATTGGCTAGTGTTTAACTATAATCAGTAATTAAGGGTCAGCCATCCAGTAAACTCATTAGTTTACACCAATTACATTTGGTATAGTAACTAATGATTTCAAGGATCAAACCATTTATTTCTGAGCTTTCAAAGTATAATTATTGTGTAAATCAGATAAAGTGTAAATCTTTTCCATACGTTTTGGTTGGTAATTGAGAAATAAAATGGTTTCCAAATGTATTCTCTGTCCAGTTTTTGTTCTGCAGTAGATCTCTCTGGGGACTCTTTAAAGTATATGGAAAAGGTGATGTCAACAGAAGTGTACGCTGGGCAAACTGAGACAGGATTAATTAATAGAGATGAAAGAGAAAAGCCAGCCCCTTGCATGTCATGGCCCCGGCCTCAACGTGGACATCACACCTTCAATGACAGTTTACAATCCTAAGCATGAGTCACGCAGATTGACAAGTATTCAAAATAGAAGAGAATTTAAAATCCTTTATGTTTAATGTATAAAGGCCTTTCCAATATGCAGTCTTTAAGATGGTGTAATCTCTGGAGCATTTTGCTTTGAAGTTTAATATGTAGTTCCTCACATCCACATAACATTTTCAACACGTTAAACAAATTAGTCTCTGGTTACAGAAGTTTTTAGACATTTACAAGTTGCCGTTTAACTAAATTTAATATGTGCCAGCGAAGTTGCTCATGCACTTGTTCATTTAGAAAAATGCACTTTTGGAATGATTAATAAATAAACCAGCCTTTCCTATCCCTTCAACTTTGGTGTTTATTTGAAAGCAATCTACTTTAAAAAGACATTAATATCCCTAGAATTATTATTAGAATAATTGCTTTTACTCTTCTTGGAACACACATTTTTTCTCATTTCCCTTCAGCACAGACAGCTTTCGACTCAGATATAAACTTCCTATTATTATTCCCTACTCCCCACCCCAAAAATGAAGAATAGGAATTATATACTTTTCACTAAGGAATAATTAATTTGTCTCAAGTATTAGAACAGAGAATTGTAGAATGACTTTGAATGGTAGTCTCTAAGGAGTAGCATTGTTTGTTCTCTTCGGTCTTTAATGAGCTTTAGTAAATGGCCAGGAAAAATTACCTTCTTTCTGTAATATGAGAGAAGCGAAGAATGAAGGAAGCTATAGAATCCCTAGGAGAAAAGGGAGCAGGCAGGCAGGGAGGGAGGCATGCAGGCAGGCAGGCACCCCCCCCCCCCACACACACACACACACCCCACCCCCTTGTACCACATCGCTTCCAATGGATAGTGTTCTCATTTGGAACCCAGCACTACAGCTCTAGTTTTTCCATTACACTTAAAATATATAATGTCCCTAATATTGTAGGAGAGAAAATTCCTGGATGTCTCCCACATACTGACAGAGTCTGGCTTATGTTGGGGGACAACTGCCTATAGCTGAGCTCTGGAAGTCATTCTGGCTTCATCTGCTTTGGCATTGATTTTGTCTTTTAAGATTCTTTAGTCCATTTTTGTTGTATTTCCACCTTTAAAAGCAATTTCCCTTATAGTGCCCCAGCCTGCTGCCCTGTCTTTCAGCAGACTTCTTTTCCCTCCACCGCAAATCCATTGTCACCTCTGTCCAGAACGGTAACTGAGGCAGAAGTGGCAGGTGCCTGTTTCAGCTACGGGTACAGACCTGTTGCCATGGATAACAGAGGATGTTCAGGAGCACCTTTTCCTTCTCTTCCCTCCCCTCCAGCCTCCACATATGGCCTCACTACCCAGTCCCATCACACGCCAGTGGTGGAGAGGCAGCTGCCATTGCTGCTTTGGGGAATAAGGGGAGCTGACCCACAGCAGCCAAGTGAGAACAGCACAGACTAAAAGGATCTTGTGGAACAGGGGCTCTCTCCAATCCATCCCACTGGAGTTGTTCCAGTTTGTATGGAATAATTAAATGTTAACTGGATTGCCATATGTGCTTGCTCTCAAAGCATTACTGAGAGCAAGAAACCTGGGTTCTGTTACCCTCTTCCAGGGAATACTTCCATATTTTGTATTAAGTATTTACAGGGGCAGGCCCTGGCAGATGTGGTTTCCCCACCCAGGTGAGTGTCTCCACTACAAGGTTGACAAGCCAAGCACAAGTTTTCCCACTTGAAGAAAGGACGTGGGTCACGTTCCTTACAAAACAGCTGATAATCTCTTGGGTAGGGTGCTAATTCAGGGGGCCAGAGATTCAAGTTCAAATTGCCTCAGGCAGAGGCTAAATACAAGTCTCCCGTGTCTTGGCTAAATTGCACCAGCCAGGAGACTGAACCACAGAAGCTTGGGAGAGGAAGGGCTCGGGAGCGGGGAGGAGAGACGCGCAGAAGGCTGCAGTGCTATCTGTCATTATTCTGTGAGAAAAACCTGGTGCAGGAGTCCAGTTCCTAGAAAGTGGCAGAGCAAGCACGGTAAGTAGGTAAAGTAACACACAGTGTTACAACACCTTGGGCTGACAGTGGCTCTGGATCATGGGAGGCGCGCTCATGGCAGACATCAGATTGCTGACTGGAGTTCAGGGTCGCAAGGTATGTGAAGAGAGATGATGCAAGTGGGGAAGAGCTGCCTGGACCTATCCAAGACATTTCGGGAAAAGATAAAAGTTGAAAGTTCCTGCCAAAGTAAAAATCATTTCTCTCTATCACGGGCTCTCTTCAGTGCAATTGTTAGAGAAGAATAAATGGAGAAAGATGGCTGAAAGACAGATAGGAGACAGTGAGAACAGGACTAGTAAGCGAGGGAGGAATGTTAGAAAGAAGACAAAGGGGAAGGAACGTTAAGAAAGCACAGGAGGACTGAAAAAAGAAAAAGGAAAAATCATCACTGACCAAGACACTTCACCTCTCATTGCCTCAGTCTTCTGGCAATAAAATAATAACCATAAGAGAATCACAGAGCATTTCAGTGACTTTGAAGTCCATAAATATTTAGGAGGCATTGAAGTGTCCTGTTGATTGGGATTGTGTTAAAAAGAAAGCAGAAGACTTTAAGAGAATGTTCTGACAAGTCTGAAGGACTGTTATCAGGAAGAAAAAAGGAACAGGACTTACCTGCTTAATTTCGTATGTGTAACTGAGCATTAAAATCCACACCCAAGCACACTTAACGCTTTTTAATAGTAGAAAAGGTTGGGCCTGTTTCAGACCAGTAAGAACACATGGTTTAAGGCATGCAGCCACTCTTTCTTCAGTAACAACCTACTGTGGCTCCTATAATTTATTCCTCCCAAGATTCATTTGAACATCTGCAGTATCATTATTTGAGTTTGTTATACTATTAGCTTTAAAATTTTATAAGCCATACAGTAGGATAGGTGACAAGTTGAAAAGTTAAGGAGGGTTAATTTAGAAGTTTAAAAGCAAAGCTATTTTTGAGTTATACAAGTGCAAAAAAGCATCTGAATCCAAACCTCCATGGTTACATTTAAATAACTCAGAAACTGCTGAAAGGATTTTCTTCAAACTTCACTCAAGACAAATCCCTCTGGGCTAAGACCAAGCATGAGAATTTAACTCAAAAGGTGACTGTTGTCTGAAGGGAGTTTTCTTTTTCCCTGGTGGGGTTTTTTTTTTTCCTCCCTCCTTTTGCTTGTTTTGTTTTCAATGTTTTGAAAAAAATAAATAGCACTGAAAAATAAAGGTCTGGAGTGTAACTGTTTCATATCCATTTTATCATTATAATAAGAAAAATGGTGTTCGTAAACTATGTTTTTATTAAAACCAGACCCCCTGCTTTGCCTTTAGCTGTTACCAGCAGTCTTAGTACCCGCATGTAGCAGGCATTTGATAATGCTGTAACTGGGTGGCTCAACAGAGAAGTATCAAGCTGTACTCTCAGCCCCATCTGCAGCTTCCTTGCATGCCTCAGCAGCTCAGTGCAGCTATAATACTACCCTAAATGGACAACTGAGGATTCCCCTTAACAGGAAGTCTTTGGAGAGCAGACAGTCAGCAGCTCTGCAGCACTCTTTCCTTCGCTTCCCATCCCCAGGTCATGGGAGGTGAAGCATACTCTATACCTGTAGGCTGACCTAAACTACATTTTCATTTCTCACTGCTCCAGGATTTGGAAAGCAGAAAGGTAGCTGGTAGTCCTGCTTTTTTCATCTCACTGACTATTAACTCGGTGCATCTGGCAACCGCATTCATTCTTCCCCCTTACAGTTGAGACCAAGGGACTCACCTACTCATGTAGCTGTAGGAATCCCTGTAAAGGAAGAACCTCAATAATGGAGGTGGGAATTTCTATTTTCTTTCTCAAAGTCCTTGAAGCCAGTCCTGTTTAATAGCACCATCATGGGTTCTGGTAGCCTGATTGTCTGGATTGATAGAAAGAGAGACAGAGACTGAATTTTTTTTATTCCCTGTTAATTTCAGCTCTCTCCCACATTTTGTTTTCTACAAATTGTCCCAGGGCGGACAACAGCCTTTCCCTCCCTCTTCTATCCAGGCTTGTTTCTGATTCTCTGGCAGCACCTCCCACAGTTACTCACTCATTTGTTTGTTTGTTTTTCCATTTGCAACTTTTGCCCCCTCCAAAGAGCTGGCTTGCCCAGGGAAATTACAGAAACTTATTTCATTTCAAATGAATTCAGAAAGGCATTTTAATTGTTCCTTTTCATTTAGAGCAGCATCCAAATTTGGAACTTGTGAAAAATCGAAGGGGAAGGTTTGGAATATATTTGCTGAAATAATTCACCACATTTAACCCAGGCAACTCAGATATATGCAGAAGCAGCTTTCCTTGCCTATCTTCCATATACATGACCTGGATTAAAAGCTGCTTTGGGCAAGGGCCAACTCATTGTTTGTGGCCCTAACACAATGCGGCTTGCAAGCTGTGGCAGTACTGTAATACCGAGGGATTTGTTGCAGGAGACCCTGATTTTGGAAACAAAATACATGTTTCCTGATGACTGCTAACACTGAGCAGTTGGAAGTATAGCTGAAATGGGCATAGAGAGGAGCATCAGGAATCCAAAGTCTTGGGTTCAGTTCTTACTGTTTTAATTTTGGGCAAGTTACTGTGGCAAAACAGAGAGGCCTTGAAGTTGGTGTCAAGATGTGGTAGCTTACAAAGACATAAGCAGCTCCTGGAAGCTCCCTACAGGAGCAGGCAAATTCTGGCAAGCATTGAAAAAATGGGGAAAACTAAAAAAAATATATCACAATATTTAAATAATCAGAAAGCTTCTCCATTCATAAATGTCCCATCTGCTCTCTACCACCAAACTTCTGGGGTATCATTTTTCAGTCAGCACTTGGCACTCAGCACTTTAAGCTGTCTGCTACTATCTCATTCATACAGCTTTTTCATTGCAGGTCAATATTATCTGACTAGGTTCAGATTAAATCTTAATACACCGCTCATCTGGAAAACCCCAACTCCAAGCACATTGAAAAATTGCAAACATAAACAGTGCAGTTACCATGGACGATGACGTATTAAAATGTATCCCAAAGGGAAGATTAGCAGGAAAAAGAAGATCGTGAAGTTACAATCACAGAAGAGAATGCCCTTTTTCAGCTGAGATTTTATGTAGGAGAAGGAACACGGCAAAGAGAAGAAATACCTGTGTCCTCACTGCTGGTTCTGTAGCAAAGAAGAATTTCACATCAGCCATGGTAAAATTAGGCAAAGAAATACCAGATCCGAATATTGTACAGGAATATGTGAAACAAGGAAGAGTTCAGTGCAGTTCAAGGATGGCAGAGTATAATGAAGGTAAATGGAAAAGTAAGAGCTGAAACTGGAAGAGATGCGCTGAAGAAACTTAATATGAAGACAGAAGTTTAATTAATAAAGACAGGCAAAGCAAGCTGAACAGAGAAGACTCAAAGTGTCAAAATATATGTTTAGTTGTGGCCACTAAAGTAAAAAATAATGGCAAGGTATGCAGAAAAAGCATGAAAGCTGACAGGTGCAAGACTGGGTTCAAGGATGGGAGTGCTGAGAAAACCCGAGGCTGCAGAGAAGCTCTTCTGGGAAGATGGCAACACTACCTTGCTGCTGCTTTCCAAGCACCCAACATACTGCTCCACTAGCGAAAAGGATCACAAATTGCCTCCTAATCTGTTTAAGCTAAGTCAGCCAGATTCATTTCACCTGGTGATGAACATGGATATGAGCTAACCAGGCTGGCTTTACTTGTAGTGCATTAGGGAAAGCTTGCTTGGCCTCTTCTGATGGCAGAGCTATGGGGAGGGACCAGGGGCAAGAAGCAAAATGTGGTTTTATTTTCAGCTAGTAAATGGTGGGTAGGTACTGGGGAGGAAATGCGTTTGCTCTAGGAGAGCACATGAACGTGTAAGACTGGAACCAATCCAGACATGTGGAAGGATGCAAATTTCTTAAGGTTGAGAAAGACTCATAGAAAAAGTTATCATCAGCAATATAGAGTGCAAGAAAAGTTCATCTCTCTACATCTCACTGATGTGAGTAAGGAACGTTTTTAATATCTTTGTTACTGGTGCAAGGGTAATCTCTGCAGAGGTGTATCTGTGTGCTTGGGAGAAATAACAGTTACTGGTTGGTTAGTAACTAACAGGAACCATAACAGAAAAGACTCGTGATTTTACTGTCTCTGGTCCAATGGGAAACTCTAATCTATGCTACTTAAACTTCATATACTCAGCATTTGCAAATGCCAAGTAATCAAAAATTTTACCAACATAAAAGTGAGTGAAGTTGAAGAGCAACTGCACGCAAGCGATCACTAGGACAATATACAGTGGCTTTCACTTCAGGGTAATAGCTTAATACCCATGTTCCTTTAGGGACCTGCATCAAGCGAATTGGTACAGTTAGGAAGCACATCAAAAACTGAGCTTGCATACCATTAATTTACTTCTATTATCCAGAGTGGTTCTGTTCTCCAAGGTAGGTAGATCATGGGAAGTTTGTTTTGCTTCAGCTATTGCTATAACAATTCAAAGAGAGTAAACAAGAATTTTGGTTCTAAAAGTGGATAATAACACCTTAAACGTGGAGATATTCTTGGTAGCCCCCTCTGTGGCGCTCCCTGTAATTATAGCTGGGAATATTCACAAATCAACTTTTTGTAAGAGAGAGGCCACCCCTCCCGTGTTTTTAGAGGGACTACAGCTCTAAAACCTTTGCAATTACTTTTTTATCCATCTTCTATGTTATCATTTAGATTGAGGCTTTTAATAGCTGACGCAGTAGGCCTTAAGTTGTTTAGTTCTCCACCATTTATCTCCTTATTTTGGGTGCCTGTCATTCACATTTCTGCAAAGTTCAGCTGAAACCAGTAGTGCCCTGTTCATGTTAGTGGTACTTTGCATTGCAAATATTGAGAAGTAGAATTCGCAATCCAAGTCATTCACAGAACATTCTTATACAGCACATAATTTGCCAACAGCTAAATTAATCTTGCTTCACAATGTGAGGCTGTGTACATGTGGTTTCTGATACAAAAGGCTCCAGTGAAATCAATGGTATAGGCATCGTATTAACTCAGACCCAGCTTTTTCAGGTCCATGAAGCTTAGTCATGTGCCTGCTAATTTAGAACTCAGATGTAAGCAAGAATCTCAGCTCTCCTTTTTAAACAGTGTGAAGTTTCAATCCAATTTACCTTGCATAGATGAAAACATAAATCAGTAGCTGGTCTCCACTGCACATACTAATTTAATGAGCTGGGGATTTGACCACATGTGTATATACACTCTGGGAACCTGAAGACCTTTCCCTCTATTCTGCATTAGGTTTGGATGCATGCCAAAGAACTATCTACAAGCTAAAGGGAGGATGGAAAGGCAATCTGGCCCACCAGTTAGCACCAGGGTCTAGAACAAGGGTGTGAGACACAGGTCAGGGGTCAAGTGCCATCCATACCCTCCAACTGATGATCAGTCAAAGAAATGCATGTGCTGCTGCAAGCAGCATCACAGCCCAGACAGCAGCCCCAAAACATGCCTCAGGACAATGTCTGGGGTCACCACTGCTGAGCTGGAAAGGACTTTTCCACCCCTTCCCTCAGTTAGGAGGGAATCCAGCACAACACAGATGATCTAGAAGAAAGCTCCAAGAAGGTGGTGACACAAAAGCTTCCTCAGACTTATGTTTTGGCTCATTGCCTGGTGTACTATAAAACAAAGCACATTTGGGGGGGTTGTCTAGTAGGTCTTCAAAGAAGGTGTGTAATGATAAGTCTGTCAGAATGCAAAATTAAGTTGATAATAAAAAGACAGAGGATAAATATTCATGCACAACTATCAAGTGTGCTTTGGCACCAGTCACGCTGCATGACTTTTGTTGACCTGACAAGACTGTGACCTGAAATACAGACTCCAAACCAGCAGCATCTCCTCAGCTTCTGTCTCCTCTTTGCCTTGTCCCAAAGACCATTGACCCAGAGGGTTGAAGCCTTGCACTTATCATTCTCAGTCTCCCGTGCGTCTCAGTCCATTCATAAACAGCTCCCTTCCGCTGAACCGGCCTAAACCAATTCTCTTCATACATCTGTCCAGGCAACAGCACACCACACCCCAAGCTGTTGTTTCAATTGTGAGAAACAGTGAAAACACACTTCTTTGGGCAGATGTTCCTAAACAGGTAATCTCAGAATCAGGACTACCAATGCCAGGTGTCTTTGGCTTCACAAAGGGGCTTGAAGTAAAGCTGGGAAAAAGAAGAATAAAGCTAACGAATAGGGGTAGGGTACAGAAAAACAAAATGCTGCTGGAATATTAATTCATCATTCACTACAAAAGCAGAGATTGCAAGACACATTCAGATAGCACTACTACTGGTCACCTCCGGTTAGACTACTCCCTCTCTACTACCAGAAGAATTAAGTCTAGGCCACATTTTGCTTCAGTGCCAAAGGAAAAAGGAAATGATATTAACCATCTCTGTGAATCTGAATAGAATTAGTAAAGATCTTTACACTTGAAATTTATTTTAGAAGTGTTTAGCTTAGCTTATCAGATCAAGATTATTTAAAAATCAAAAATAAGAAGTCCTGTGGTGTGAGAACAAGTTACACTGAAAGTGAAAAGTCAGCACATCCCCAGCCTGTGGGATGGGAGGGCCATCTGCTATCAACATTTAGGAAATGTACTTTGGGTGGAAATTTTCCTTGCAGCCTCAGGCTTTGTTATAGTAACCGAGTTTAGCTACTAAGCTCTTGTACTATCTGTAACTCTAGTTCAGAGCACCTCAAATCTTGGCCTTTCCGAGGGCCCCAGCATACTGTCCTCTAAAAGGGGGTAGTCCTGTGTGCTGGGGTCTCTTGGTGGAGTCATGCTGACATCAAAAGAACTTTGCCCAGGCGCAGGAATCCCTGCTGTCAAGTCCCAGATCGTAGTGTAAATAAAGCTTGTCCAGAAAACACACACACAGAGGTTTTCTTCCTTGAAGAAAAGCCAGCAGAAACAATTTGATTATATTTCTCTCGCTCGCTCTGTTAGCTATACGGGAGTGTCGTTTATTTTTGCATATTTTCATTATGCAAAGTCACACTGGACCCAACAGTGCAAGTGTCCCCTTCATTCTGCTGGTGTTTGGCTTCTTATTATAAACGTTATCAGAAGGTAAACACAACGCACAGGAAGGTTTGCTGTGGAGTAACGAGGTTTTAATACCATACCATGCCGTGTCAACAACTCAGAAATGTTTTAACACGTTAAAACTATTTTTGGTAATTACAAAGAAGCTGAAAGGAAAAGCATCCCCTCAAGCTGACAACATACATTTTATACAGAAAGAGACAAGATATGAGACCATGAAAATTGCACAGACAAATATTTCAGATGTAACTGAGAGGCAAAAAAATATATTAAAATGATCATTGATTGAGCAACATGGAAAGAATTCTCTCAGCAGGGAAAAACAGCTTTTTGGAGGTCTCTGAGAAGGCACAACAGACGCCATTTTTGTGACAATACCTAACACTTCCAACTGAAATTTTAAAACCACTTCTGGATATTGATGACTGTCTCTTTTGATATAGCTGTTACTGCTTTTTTTACAGATAGAGAGACCAGCTTTCTGGAATGACTAAGAGACTTTCCTAAGGTCAAAGAGTAGGTCAGGGGCAAAGACAGAAACAGTCCAGCTCTCCCCAATTTTATTCTCAGTCTATCCATTAACAGATCGTACAGCCGTGAAAAACCAACGATCTCTTCCCTGTGAAAAGGTAGGCTTTGCAAGGGAAATAACAAGTTCCACCTGTTTCTCCAGCTGATATTAGCAATAGCGAAAATTTCCTTCTGCAGAAAAACTGCCAATGCAGCACTTGTAAAAAACCTCCAAATTCATGTGCACATCAGAAATTGCCGGCGCGCTTTCAACAGCTGCAACTGCAGCACACTTCCAGAGAGTCATTTGAACTCATCAGATCCAACTCCGGGGTAGCCGGCCCGGCGCGGATGGCCGGGTTGTACGTACAGCCCTGGTGCCTCGCGTGGGGCGAGGCGGCACTGAGGTGGGGCACAGCAGTGCCGCGGCCACCCGGCCCTCTGGGGGCCCGTACGTGGAGGCCGCCGACAGGATGCACGCACGTGCAAACGTTTAGATACTCGTTGTTGGGGACTACAAGAAAACCTACAATAGACATTTCGCCTTGGGATGTTTTTTTTACTGCGTTGCAAAAAAGCAATAAAAATATGTGCTGCTTCCAGGGCTTTTTCTCTGCTTAACCAGCCCCTTTAGGATTACCCAGCTTCTCTCAGAACGCGCCCTTCCCGGCACCAAGCCTGTACCGCAAACAGGGGCCAGGCCCAGGCCCCAGGCAGGGGCTGCCAACGCGTGTCGGCCTCGCTGCCCTCGGTGCCCGTCACAGCGGACGGGTGTGAGGGTGCCCGCCCGCCGCAGGCCCTGCGAGCTAGGCGCGCGCCGCAGCCGCGGGCTCGCCCCTCGCCGCCGCTCCCGGCGGATGCGATTCCCGGCCGGCACGGC
>JAVJGI010000032.1:18654254-18720959 GCA_035590275.1 Ibycter americanus
CCCGCGCAGCAGAGCCGTGCCAGCCCGCGCTCCGCGGCACCCCGAAGCCCAGCGAGCCGCCTGCTGCTGGTGCTGCATCCGTACGGGGAACAGCGGCGGCTGCTACCAGCAGCACCACAGGGTTCCCCAGGTCAAAGCTGCAAGTGGCATGTACCTCACTTAGCTGCGTTTTTGCTTAAATGTCTCTGCAGTCTTTTCTGTAAAGACTTCCCACGCCATCTCTCCAGACTCTCCGTACCCAAGTCCTGTTTGTGTGATCCACAGGGCCACACAACACTTGAGGGCCTCATCTTTAAAGACCTATTTAAGGGTTTACACAATCAGGCAGTCAGTTTTACCATCTACCGCAAATTCCACTCATCGTTTTCCTCTCCCATGGCAGGGGAAGAAACCTGCAAGCCCACAACAGTAGCAGTTACTGGAACACAACCTTAGCCACAAAGTCTCTCGGACCTGCGTGTCCCTCTGGCTGAATTCCTTGGGGACATCCTGTACTTCCAGGTGCCTTTCAGTCCGATAAATCTCGTTATGGTAGCTTTGAGCCACCGGCTGATTATAGTGGCAGCAAATGAGGCAAGAACAATCCCAGGCCATTCTGGACTGTAAGGTCTATACAAATGCTGCAAGTCCTCCTGAATGCTAACTGGCAGCTAGCACCAATTACTGAGTAACGGGCTTTCCACGTGCCCCTTTACTTAATAAGTAGACACGGTCTGCACTCACTTTTGGAGCTCAGTTGCCTCTGGTTGTAACCCCAGCTGAATGCTTTGCGGCAGGCTAGCCTCACAGCGACTAAAGCTCAGATCGTTATAGCGAAGTCTCAACCAAAAGAAACTGCCACGCTCTTCCCAATTGGAGCAGATCAAATAAAGGCTTTTGGACACAGTTCCTACCTAGGAGCCTGCCAGAGACTAATAACTGCGACATGCTGTGATTCTAAACCAAATGGGTCATGGAGAGATACCCAGGCTAATTCTGAGGGAGGTGACTTTGCCTGGACAGAACTCTTCATTAGCACAGTGTGATTTCTTCCACTGCTTCTGCTCTCTTTCTCCATGGTGCTGCACAAAGCCCATTCGCTATCATGAGCCATGGATGGCAGCCATGGTCCCTCTGGACAAAGCAGTGACACTCAGATCAGAAACAAAAATTTCTGCTTTTTGTCCTCCTTTGCTTCCTGTGAAATCTTCACTGATCATATTCTCACTATTCCTTTGCCTGGACAGCACTACCTAAAACTTTTGCTGAAGTTTAGGCACTATGGGTTCCTCCACGTTTTCTGTCACAGGGGAACTCATTCCCTGTCTTTAGGTAGATGGAGATGCAAACAAGGTTTCACTGAATGCTCTCGAGCTCCACATTTTCTCCTTAGATCTTCAAAGGAATATACGGAACAGAAGATAACAGAGAAGATCCCTGTGAAATCATAGTGCAAAAAGTAGTTACTGCCAAATAATCCCAAAGCATCTGAGATAGTTTCCACAAAGAAAGCAGCAGGGACTCCTAAAACCCACTTCCCATACATCCTTATTAGGAATGTGACACCATTACTTTCACAGCTAACGCTATGAAAGGCTGCTGAAATGTTCAAAGGAACTGTGGTAGGTTTATTTTTCTCTTTGGACAACAGAAGTTATCACTAAAGGCCTTACAAAATGTAAGAAACTTTCACAACCTTGAGTCTCTACAGGCAGCAATTGCATGCAAAATGCTGTGCCCAGTTTATGTAGTTAGCTGCTTTACATTTTTGACACTGGGAGGAGGGCATTTGTAGCCAGGTAGTTAGCATCAGATTATTGTTTAATGCAACCATTCACATGATTGCAATGCTGTGACTGAGACTTTTACATGCCTGCAAGTCAGTGAATTCAAAGTCATGGTTTCTGCAGCAGCCACGATTTGCACCCCATGTATGATGGACTATCTGACAATATCACAGACAAGTAGCCATCCCTGTGTGTACCAGAAGCGAGAAACCAGCCACTGCACTGAAGGCCAACTGAAGTTTTAGGTGCCCCAAAAGGCACATTAAATTCCAGTTTCATGGGTTTATTACCATACACTAAACTGATGGGGCCATCTTTACGTGGAGTTAGTTTCTTCCTGATTTTCTATATACATGTGCAATACAGTGAAGTAACGATGGATGTTCCATACTCCTTCCCCATCAGGTATTTTGGTTCTATGACTTGGCATCCTGTTAAATGTAGTTACCAGGATGGAATTTCCTTCGGTGTTAGTTCTAAAGTGCGTGTCGGAGGTGGAAAGAGAACCCACTGACTGCGCTAGTTCATTGTGTGAACCAGGCAGTAATTACAGATGTGGAACTCCATATTCATGCCTCAGCATGGGTATCTCTTCAGTGTCGCACCTGCAGGTATTTATATGATCACACACTGAAATAAATGCAGTGTGTGGGGGTGTGTAGAGCTGCACCTGTACATGTAATGAGATATTCAAAGAAATACACTAAGTTTTGTTGCAAACCTGCTTGACAGCGTTCTTGTACATTTTGTCCTGCATGTTCAGTAGCCTTATGCCTGCTGCTGAATCTTCCTCTGGACTGGGTTGGAGTGCCCAATGTACCCATATCCCTCCCTCATCCCAGAATAAAAACCCTCCTACTTTGTCACTTCCTCACTGCTTACATTCTAAAGACCAAATCCTGTGAACCATCTGCCTGCACAACTTCTGCTGAGCTTGAAGTTGCTGTAACTGAAACTGGGCATAGAAGGCAATTTGCACACCCTTTGGGTATGCTTATTTGCCTGCTTTGTAAAGATCGTATGGGCTTTCCCTATAAGGCAGCTACTGACCGGTGAGTCCTGCTCTGGCACAGAAATAATATACATCCTGGGACTGGTTTTGAGAGCCCTCTTTCAGCCAGTGAAGGGACACAAACCTAAAACCTCTTAGTCTATGTGCCGTGTAGAGCCTAGTACTTAGTATATTAAAAATACTATCACATCAGTCAAAAAGCACAAGGAACACAGGCGTTGTTCTCCCCATTTGTCAGAGGAGGAAACTGAGCCAAGGTATCCAAGTAAATTCCCCAAGTAAGCATCAAACATTAAGCTAAATTTCAGAACATCCCTACCGATCTGGAATTTCAAGTTGTGAAGTAATTTAAAGCTCCTTAAGAGTGAACAATTGCCTGCCAGGATGGGTAGGCATCTCATCATAGATGGTAACGTAGAGTACAAGAGAAAACACAGAGAAAATGAAACCATTCTTGCTATGCAAAAGTGCTGTAAGCACTGGACATTGACTAAGAAACATTTGGTCTTTGGGTTGTAATTCAGCCCCACCATAAAAACATGAAGTCTGTGTATCTGTACAAATTTTAAGGAAACAGGAATAATAACAAATATAAATTACTCTTTCACATTTTACAAACAGACTTGGCATTTCCTAATGGTAACTGTAGAAGGAGAAAGTACTGCCTAGTCTTTAGCCCAGGGGACTGTGAGTAGAGAAACAAATTCCACTCTGATTTTTTTCTCGTAACTGACTAAATCAGACAATCATTCCATGCCTTAGTTAACACATCTATACCACAGATATTACAATATCTCAAAATATTTCCTTTTACCAAAAAAGAGGTCCCCTCTTTGCGTAGCCACAGATTCTGTTTCCCCTTCCTTTCTGACAGATGCTTTGGTGAAAGAGAGATTTGGTTTATGACATTTGCTGCATTTGTTGTGCTGACATCACAGAGTCAACGAGAGCAAGTATTTATACTTCTATTATGCCTTCATTGAACTGAACAAGGTGTTCAACAGGACATTTTAATTATAATCCCACTTCTAACAGCGTGAGTAAAGGTGTTTAAAAAACACAATCAAGCATGAAATAGAACAGTAAACATGCCATTTCAATTACAAAATTATGTATAAGCACATCCTTGCACAGCACAGCATTTGAAGACTGCAAGAAATGCTAAAATCCTATCTGAAACCCTGAGAGGTTTTGTGCATGGAGTTGAAGGAGCCAGAATGCTCTCTCCTCACACTCTTTTGTACACTCACACTGAATTTTTTACTCCAGAGGGAAACTCATGAAGTCCCAATTTGACAATTTTTGCACAGATTTCCATGGAGGAAAAGTAGCCATGAGCTTTTTTTTTGCATTGCAGTGTCATGTCAGACATCTGCTCTGCTTGGGGATCTCTTTTTCACTTCCCAGCCTAATGGTGCTGAAATTGAAAAGCAAATGCACAGGTAAATCCTTGCATTGTTATCCACCACCATCTACCTGTATCAGTACAAAGTGCTCTTCACCAGGAATGCAATGGAGCAAATACTCTATCATGTTTATAGGTACATGTGACCCATCAAAAATTCCTGGACAACTGTGGACCCTCTGGGCACAGCAGGATACTGGACTGCCCTGCAAAGTGCTGTATATCCCCCAGGCTGCCAGGAGGGAGGATTTCATCCCTCACTCAGCACCACTACACTGTGGACTTCACCAAGTCCCTGGTTCAGGGAAGTGATGCAATACATTGTTTTACAGTGGACACTCACGGGGCTGTATTGAACTCCAAAACTGCACCCTCAGAGCAGCAGGGGAGCTGCCTTCCCATTGCAGAGACACTCCAGGAGCTTCTGAGAAAGCAAATGATGCCCCAATTTGGCAAAGTGCACCCTCTCTCCAGTGAATCAACACACACTGCTTAGAATAATACAAGAAGGTTGTCACAGAAGCCTAACAGTTGTGACAGGCTGCTGTAACTCAGGGCTCTGTGGCACTGTGAGCAAAAAGGAACATTGGCGCTTCCAATGGTTAGGGCTGGGGACAGGACAGGGCAGCCTGTTCGCTCCATGTGGAGGCAAGTGTGCAGGGAAAGGGCAGCTGAGACGGGAAGCTGGTGGCCATGGGCAGACTCACCAGCTTTCTGCAGCCAGATAGGAATGTGGACCCTGCTAGGTGGGACTTTTCCCCAGTCCTTCAGGCAAAGTCCTCCCTCCAAAGCAGCAGCACAATGCCCGTCTGCTTCTCCAGCACTCGATACACAGATGAAGCAAGCAGGGAGGCCACAGTCACTTTGCTGCCTTAAATAATTGCCTGCTTGGCCAATTTGGAGAGCCAGCTCTGATGGCACGTATCAGAAAGACCTGGGCACAGCACTGTCCCACTAAGCAAAGATGAAACCTTTCCTTTCCTGCATGTGATACCACTGAGCATTCCAGGAGCAGCTGGCAATGCGGTGAATATTCTTACCAAAGCATGGCCAAACTCCCCTGGTCTGTCCTCTGCAGCCCTTGGGGAGACAGCTTCTTCACGCAGTCCCAGAAAGGAGAAAATTGGAACAAATTGCATTTCTGCCATGCAGATTAGACTTGAACCAATGCTGGATGCATTAAGTTCCCAAAGACATCTGGAGATCATAATGTAAAATCTGGTGCTATCTCGTGACCTGGACTATTATCTTTCCCACAAACCGTACTGTTCTGTTTAATAGACTATGCGATTGTTGTGGTATTGAGTGGTCTTCCAGAAAATTTGACCTGGAAATGACTCTGTTATTGTGATTTGAAATTAATAACTTTCTCAAGAATTTTATGGTCACTTAGATGAACCTGTAAATACAGCAGATAATTAGGTGAAGTATATAAGAATCAGTATTTAATAATCTGCCAAACATACATGTAAAAGCATTTAATTGACAAGAAACTATACTGGCATCTGTAGGTATTTAATAGCACAGACAGCACAAAAAGTTTGACTGCTAACCCTTTTTTGAAATACAATTTGTTACTCTTTCACTAGCCTTTCAGAGCTGAAGGAAAAACTCGGCATATTTTTTCCGTTTCTGGAAGAACCTGTCTTTCTCAAAATGCCACAGCACCTCATTAGTGGAAGCCTTGGTTAGCTTGTAGAAAGCTGGCAGAGATGTTTTGTTGTGCTTGTTTCCACTTCGTTTTCTCCCGCTATTATGAGTAAGTAGAAGTAAAAGCATAGTTTTCATTGCCTTTAATGGGAGCAGAACCTGCTTTTACTTCATAGCTATTTTCCATTCTTCTCCTGGCACAACACAAAAACGCACATGAGGTGAGACACAGCAGTGAGGTGACTTGGTGGTGAGGGTTCCAAAAGCCAACACTAAATGCAGATAACATATTTTTGACTCGTTATGCACATTTACAGGCCCTGACAGAAATTTAAGAGAAGCACTATATGGAGAAGTCATTAACTGAGATTTAAATTTGGGAAATACAGAAAATATGGGGAAACCTAAAATTTAAGGCCCACTTAACATTTCTCTACTTAAAGCAGATCAGCAAATAGGGCAAGTCTGTGCAGTTCATTTATACTAGAAGAAATGAACATGAGACCTACCTGATTCCTGCATCTTCTCCTTGAACTATCGCTTTTGTCAGAGGAAAGCCGTGCTGCTTTTGCTGTCTTTCAGAACTGCTGGAGCCAGTTCAGGTCCTCCCCAGCTTCTGGATAAATCAGGTTCCAACCTCTACAACTGAACAGATCCACAGAAAGTTCTGCATGGGTTTCTCACCACCAGATATAACTCAGGGCATAACTGGATACTGGGATCATAACTAGTTAGTCCTGAATAGATATGGGAGGTAATAATGCATGGGAAAGAAAACATCTCATCCGAGGAAAAGAACATAATTTTCAGGGTCAGTTTTAGAAAGCCATATGTTTTTATCTGTACATGCAACACAGAAGCAAGCATGGAGCTTAGCATTTGAAAGGTCAGATTTTAAATTGAAGCCATTGTTCAAACATCTTCCTTCGCAATGAGAAGCAGAAACAGCCTAGGTGCAGACAACCTTAGTCCAACTCTCAGCTCCCTGTCTGGCTCCCCTGTGCAACTCAAGAGCAATCTCAGGGGTGGTCTGCCTGCGCCTGCCTCCAGCAGGTGTTTGTTTCCCTTCCCCAGGCACGGGCATGCCCAGAGGATGAAGCCCGTGCATGAGGGCTTCCTGACCACAGCTGCTGGGCATTACTGAGCCTCGGAGCTCGCGCCGTGGCCTCTGCAGCCACCAGCCATGCCTGGGCACCTGGAGCACCAGCCAAGCTCACAGACGGGGAGGGAGTAGAGAGCGGCGGCGGCGGCAGCTCATCAGCAGGCCCAGCAGTTGTCAAGACCTTGCAGTAACGAAGGCAAAGGAGAGTGCAAAGGAGGTAGCTTTGCAGAGTTCAGCCACAACGGGAGCTGTAATCACAGAGAAAACAGAGTGTCTGTCTGACACGCTATTTCTGCTTTATTGTGTAAAAACAGGAACTATGACTTCATGTCTCACACTTCAAGAGACATACTTGCGGGCTTGTTTTCTTCCATATCAGAGGTCTAAGAAATCCAAAATGTGTCTCTCTATTTCAGTTCTAGCTTGAGGTTAATCTCTAGAAACAAGCAATGTAACATTTCCATCTATCTTTTCTGTTCTTCTGGCAGTTTTAATTATACTAATATGCTATGACAATTTAAACAAGACACATCGCAGCTCCTGGCCTGCTCTGTAATGGTTCAGCTGCTACATGTGCTCCAGCATATTTTGCTCAGACAAGCTGCTGCTGGAGGCAGGAGGGAGGCAGAATAGTGCCCTTCTGTCTTGAGAGGTTTCATTGCACTGATCATTGTATGTTTGACAGATTCTTTGTCAATGTCAAGTGTCTTTTGTGGTTAAGCCCAGTAAAGCTAAAACAAAAGGTCTCCTAGATATTAGATATATAGTGACATTACTGAATTCACTTGGAGGCAGTAATTTTTTGTCAGCCTATGAAAAGAAAAATGGAGCTAATGGGAAAACAAAAGGAAGATGCTGGCGTGCCTTTTTAGCTATTTTTGTTTATGTCAGACATTGTGATTGACATCTGGCCCAGAACACCCCTTCAACCATTGAGGCTGGTGTCATGAAACAGAACAAAGAGAAATTGCCAGCCAAGAAAACACCACTGGCTCAGAAAGCACTGCTTTTTGTTTATTTTCTTTTAAGTGTTTCATTTTCAGTAATCAGTATCATTACACAAAAGTAGTTTGCTCACATGCACCCTCCACTTACTAATTGGACTTCCAAGTTTCCTTCATGTTTGCTTTCTTCCTGCCTGCTTGAATGGCACCAGAGTGCTGGTTTGGTTGGATGACAGTCTGTCATAACAGTGATGTTTGAGGTTAGTGAAAACTGATGTGAAAAATACAATCCACTGGCCTTTAACTGAAATCGCAGATCTGGTTTTTGTGGAGTTGGCAGGCAGCATTTTTAAACCCCTTTCACGGTGAAGGCAGTTACAACATGTTTTTCTCTGTATCAAGCAGTTCCATCATGAAGTACATTATCTAAGTCTGTTGTCATATCAGGATATTGCCTTTGAAGAGCAGTTTGCTGTTTCTTGTGTGGGCATTTCTCTTGTTGAAGTGGCCTAAAAGGGTTAAGGGAATTTTGTGGTCATTCTCCAGGGCCAGGCCAATTACAGAGCTTTAAAATTTGTTTAAGAGTCATCTTTTGGAAATACCAGTCAGGAGAGTAGGTCCTGCAGACACATAGCACCAAAGAGTCTTTGTCACCAGCGTTCTGCAAGTGCTGTAGCATTTCAGAGGCTTGGTCAAAATTATATATCAGGAGGAGGAAATTATTCCTTAAATTTCTAACTTCATCTTGAAAGTATGATGCTGAACATAACAAAAGAACACTTTTCTCAAGACAAGAGCAAGACAGTCCATCAGCCACTTCCCTCCATACAGTTACATGCTGAAATCATATCAGAACTCTTACCTTACCAAAAAAGAACTTAATCACATAAAAAAATTTTAAGGAATTTTGCCCTTGAATGCATCACATGTGCTGGATCTAAACATGCTTGCACCTTTCTAACAGGGTACTTTTCAGTACTGAACACTGGAGTATATTTTCCTGCAGAAGCAGACACTTAACTTCCCTCAGCATTAATAGCAGATATGCTCACACGTTGAGTGCAGAATTTCTCTCTGTTTCTTTGCACAGTGCTTTAAAAAGAACTTTGAAGAAATTGAGAAAAACAGAGAGAGCAGTATATTAATTTTAAGGAGATGAAAGCAGTACATGTCATTCCTAAATTTCATGGAAAATGTACTGTTAGTAACAAAGATGAGTAGAAAATTTCAAAATCATTTTGAGCAGCATTAAAATCAGTCTTCCCTGATTTTCTGTTTTCCTCTTCTTTTCAAAGCACATACATTAAACTCATTTTATGTTTATAATGTATATAATGGTTCTAGACAACATAAGAAGGACACTGGGATTCTTCCTATTTCAACTTATAAAGTGGCAAGCCAATTTATGCAGCTTAAACCATTGCTAAAGAAGATGTATCAAAAATTGCCTGTGATCATTACAAATAACAGCCTGAAATGTTCACAAGAAGCTGTTTGCTTATCATATTTTCATTAAAACATCTTTTCACCTGCTTTGCTTTTCCCATGCCTGTAACCTGCATTGTAATCAGTCTTATTAACTGAGAACATAAATATGATTTATTATGGTCTGATAATGGAAGCTGCATGGACCAAGAGAAGGGATATATTGTCCTTTGATAAAATGGCTCTTTTCTCTCAAATAGAGCTCTATCATGAGAGCATGCAGAATGTAGTGAGTGATTATTTCCTGAGGGTGAATGATGGCAGAACCCTACAGAAAATCTTCTTGTTGGCCATGACAGCCTTCGAGTGTCCCCAAATCTCACCGAGTTTGACAACCTGCAGACACTTTTGATGAACTGTATTCTTCTATCAGAGACAGCCTGTCTGGGAGGAGAAAAGGGAACCTTTATCGTCTGATCTGCTATTATTGTCTTGATCTTTTATAAGCAATCTCTAATGCACATGAATATAATATCCTTTCACACAAGTGCCAAACATAATAGAAATGTAGTTAAAGGACCCTTTTCCCGGTTATGTAAATGACCTAATACCATAATTAGAAAAGATGGTTTGTGAATGATAGCAGTAAGGAAAGGGTAATCAAAATGTTTTAACATTATCTTTCTGTTTTAAAGACGAAAATCTGTGATAAATAGCATTTATGGTAGATATGGGGAACCAGCTTGTGCTGAAGCTTTTACCTACAGAAGAATAGTTTTGAGTGTAAAACTGGTGTTATATTTTCATAAAACGCAGAAATGGCAGCTGGTCTTAAGCCAGGAATGATTACTGGCAGATTTGACTTAAAGAAAATGAGTATTCCACTCAAAATCCCTCCATGGCTGTTATAGAAAGAACAAAGCGTTATTATTAAGTAGTGTATTTGGACAAAAGGGTGTTCAAGACCAACTAAAGTTCGCCAACAAATCTCTCTTTTATCTATGTCCAGAAGAACAAGCATAACAATTTTTTTTTTTCAATTAACAGCTGTACACATTAGCAAAACACCCGTCTTTTTCAGCTCAAGCAGTCTGGCTTATTTATCACAAAAAATTAGATGTTTCGGGGGAAGGTTTCCAAGTTGCCCAGTAAAAGCAAGATACTTGATTTTTCATTAACCTTTTGACATCTGGAGCTGGGATGTCCCGATATTAACTACTAATGGTCTTTTCCATTACCAGTTGGTGTTGAGAGAAGTCCCATTTGTCAGAGTCAAAAGGTTAATCAGCAATTTCACACCGGTATGTGGTCAGAGTTCGCATGTTACTGCCCGAACAGGAGGAAGACAAAAATAAAGTCATTAGCAGAAAACGACATCCCAACATTACTAAATCCCTCTTGTATTTTTTTGTTAGAAAATATTTCATGATCTATTTACTAAATATTCTGACTTTTTAGGGGACTTCTGTAGAGGATAAAACTTTGCCGAGAAATCCAGGTCCAAATATGTGACCAAGTTGTTTGGTTTACTCTACTTTTTGCAAGAAAAAAGAAAACCAAAAACCACTCACCCACCAAGTGTTTAGCCCAGGCCAGTGTGAGGGAAAAGTTTTCCAGGTCTGTTACCCGTGGAGCTTTTAAAAAAATCCACCCAGCTGGGGCTAATTCAGCCTGAGAGTTGTCTCCTGTCTCCTGGAGGTGAAGACACCTGAATGCCCATTCATTCAGGGTGAATTTCATAGTGCAGATGCCATATCATGGATGAAATACATGCAATACCAAAAACCTGATTTTTCCCTCCAGCCCCCTGCTGTCTTGATTGTAGAAAGTAAGTCAACAGCGGCATTCCCTTAACAAATATGGACAGCAGTATTATTTCATGTGAAAGTACTCATATAAATGGCCATGCCAGTACCTCAGCTGGTATCATTTGACCAGAAAGATCCATAGTATACTTTGACCTGTGGCTCAAGAGCTCTCCTAGCCATAGCAAAACCAGATTTATTTTCCAAAAGAAAATGTAGAATATTTGTGAAAACATTACAGCTTGGCATTTGCTACCAATAGTAATGTTCACACAAAATGACTTCTCATTTGCCCTAGCAATATCTGAAATTGTTAACCATTATTTGTATTGTGTTTAGCCCTGACCAAAAGCCTTCTGATGTCACCATATGGATCAGGCCAGTTGCTCTATGCTTTTGAGACATTCTATCTTTTTCCTGTGGTGAAGACAAATAAGTAGTGAATTTTGCCCAAACCAACATCCTTTATCCTGGGTATTTTCTGCGTCACATAGTTCCTCTCGTCTCTTTCTCCAGTTCCAGCAAAATCTATGACTAAAATCTTTCCTCTCTTGATTGCTTCAGTTTTAATGGGGACAGGATTTTACCCTGAAATGTTCTGAAAAAAATTATCAATCTTTCCAAGTGCCCTATTACTTAGTCCACCAATTAGCTGACTGTGGAGCCTGAGTGTCCTTGTACATCTTCCCAGTCCCCATCTGTATACTTGGCTGCATATGTTTATGCAATTAGAAATGGCGAAAATCTAATAAAATTAGGACAAACCTGAGTGAGCCATAATTCTGTTTAATCTCTCAAACTGGATTGTTGAAAGCTTGCTGAATTCCCCAAACCTCTCTCAGGTGCCAATGAATGAGTCATTATCATACCAAAGATCTCACAGCATAGCAGACGTAAATTGTACTTCCAGAATTTCATACACACCCTCAAATAATGAATCTAACATCTCTAAAGTAATGTCAGGGAAAAAAAAGAAGTTTCCTTCGGTTACCAGCATCATACTTGGTGGCCTGGAGTGGAAAAAAGGAGAATACATGGCAGTTTGTATGGGGAAGGAGCGGTCACTTCAAAGGCCCGTGCCTTCCTATGGCAGTACTGGAGGAATCCAGGCGTCCTGCCTTCATGGGGGGACTACGGACATTATCACACTGGGCTTTGCCAGATCCCCTTGGAAAATCCTGCAAAACTCAACAAGACAGGAGAATGAAACATTCTTTCATCTCAATGTGATGCCTCTCCAGGCTTCTCTTTCAAAAGCTTCTTTGACACTTTGTTTTGGACTGCAACAGTAACTGGTGCTTTGCATAGAAATAATCATCGGTCTGGAATAACCCCAGACCACTTCATACCTGCGTCCTCTCGTCACTCACCATTCAAGAGAAGCCAGGAAAGGAAGCGAGGGATGATTTTGGCTGAGATTAGTGGGAATTTTCTTTGAAAGGGAGAATAGAATTATCTGGAGTTGAAGCACCGTAGAGCAATTAATAACTCTGTTCTTGGAAGACAGACCCCAGGATCTTTTATCTCACGTTGTGAGGGCTTTGGGCTTGTATCTAAGCCAAACTGTGTATTTGTTGCAGAATGGGGCTCCTTAGTATGAGGAGGAAAATGTAAGTGTTGTGGCACTGGGTCCATAACTCTGTAGAAAATGTTGTCTGCCAATCAACCGGTTCCTTTTCTTTTTTTCCTCCTGTATTCCATCTTCCTCATGGATTTAATCTCCAGGTATGTGCCTTGTTTACTCTGTGAGATCTTACAGAATTTCAGCAAGGAGGTGACCAGGCCAGAAGCAGGTTTCCCATACCCCGGTGAGGTACTGGTGCCACTCATGCACTTTGGGATGCTGAGGTCATAGAAAATAGGCCTGGAAGGGATCATCCAATACCTGACAGTATTCCCCAGATTTTTGACTGCTCTGTCATAGAAATCCTCCAGTGATGGTGACTTCATCACCGCTCCATTTAATTATCCAATAGATAACTGTCCTTTCCTAAGTGACAAATACAGTCTAACAGTGAGAGAAACTGATTGCTTTCTTAGACATTATATGTTTTGCTCAAATACAACCTAAATGTATTTATGCCTTTCACCTGGTTTCTTCTCCGTTTATTTCTGTCTGTTACCTCTCCTTCACCAATTTTTTTTTACTTCATCTCTCTCTTTTACTACCTTACTATTGCTACATTAAGCCACTCCCTTTCTTTTTTGCCTTTTGATCTATGTGCTCTTTGGCACCCCTGTATTTCTTCTCTTCTTTGTGTCTTTCCAAACACATAAAAACACGCTCACGTGTGCCAGTGGCCTCACTACAGAGACCTATCTCTTGTCATCCGCTTGGAGGGGAGCCAAAATGCCACATTTTCTTTCATTGCAACAAACCCACTTTCCTTAAACAATGAGAAATTATACAGACATTCAAATTCAGGTCTAAAGGTGATGCTCTTGAGGTGTGACTGAAGAGCATAGCTAGCTATGGAAAGCACACGATCTGGTCTGAACGCGTGTATGCAAGGTAGGCATTACATAGCTTCTAAAAAAGGAAATACAAACTCCTGACAGTCCTGCTAACAGATGCCTGCTCTCTGCTGACTGTTACGGTATTTCATGTACAAAATTAGTTACAACACAGGTTTGCACCTACAGGTTAAAGAACACCAGTTTAAGTGACTTTGTCTCTAATTTACACCAGGGAAAGTGCCATCCGAAAGAGTTAAGGTGGAACATCACCATAGGCAGAGAGTTGTTTTACTTTTATCCCCTCAGGTCAGACCCATTGCATTCCTTTAATGTACATGTAATACCTAAGTACAGAAGTGTCCCGGTGGCACTACAGGCTGCTTGGCTGAACAGGTATTTGGGATGTCAAGATAATCTCCAAACTTCAGTGCAGCTCAAACACCAGTGTTTCTGAAAAACCAACTGTTTCAACTTACTCTGTCAATTTTTGACAGAAAATTATCAAAGAGGTGACCACCCCTGCCATGGCAGGAAGCAGTATGATAAATAAAGGCAAGGACTAAGGAAAGCTTACTGCACACTTAAGAGTAGAACGCAAATTTGTTTTCCAGCACATCTGTTTCACGGCACGTTGCTGCAGTATAAATTTTTTTGAACTGCCGTATTTTCCTATCTGCTTTGACCAGGGTCTGTGCTTGAAAGGACTGAGTGCAGTGGTCTGAAGCAAGACTATTGCAGGCATCTGATAAAGGAGCTGTTTGCATTAGCACTGAGGATCCACAGCAACGAGGTCTCAGACTGTGTCTTTCTATAGAAGGTCCAAACATAAAGCAGGGAAACTAATCTTGGTCTTGGAAGACAGAGATTCTTTGTCCCCTGCATGATCTCAGACAACATATTTCCTCTCTTCAAGCCTCAATTTTTCCCTGAAATAGGGACTGACAGCTTCCTGTCTTCTCTCTCTGGACTCGTGGCTTTTTTGGCTAGTGGCTGTTCCTGATTATGGGTAGGTCTGATGACTGTGAGTCTGACCTCCAGGAGGCCTCTGGACACTTCTATATTATATTTGATAATGAAGCCTCCTGTCTTATCCAATCAAGACAAAAAAAGTAAGTCAGAGGAAACTGGCTCAGCACAAAATGGCAGCCTCAGTAGAGTAAAGTCAGAGCCATTAGCTATTGACTACTATAGAAATACTGAAACTGCATCAAGGATTTATTTTTTTAATTGCTATTTAGGGATTTAAATGAGATTTTTAAAAAGAAAGAAAGACAGAATGTTTAGTCTACAATCACTCTTTGCTGCCAATACAGGCTATCATATAAATTACTTAGACACTTTTAAAAATACATTATTTACTCAATAACCCATAATGGGTCCAGAGCTCCTTTTACACGCTATTATAGAAGTACATAATTGCTGAATTTTCAAATGGATATTTCTTCTAGGCAATAGTCTGTAATGGCTCCTTCAAAGCTCTTAGGCTTTTATCATATGAAGGCCTAAGTAGAAAATGTTTAGTTCACTGATCATTGACCTAATAGAGAGCAACAGCTGCTCTGGAACAACTATTGTCTGCTAGGGCAGATGATGTATGAATGACATTTTAAAAAATTCTTGGAAGTATGTGCTAGGGAAAAATTACTGTTCATGTGCAAAGCAAATACTGCTGATGAGATCCACAGAGTTCTTTTGTTTGGTTCTGCTTGGTTTAGTTTTTTAGTTTCTGTGTGAGCCCAAGAACAAAAAGAAACAGTTGGGTTTGGGTATGAAATGAGAACTCAGTCTAGGACCCATTCGGATCAATGAGAGACATTTCCATGTTCTCAGAGGTCATACAGCTCGATTAAAAGCTGTCTTAAATGAAAATGCAGGTATTTGGTACACGTCACAATGTACGAAGCTGAATGCTGAAATCAGAGAAGTAAGGGATGCTGCAATGGGGCAAATCACGTTTCTTAAAGTCATACTGAAGACAGAAAAACCCACAGGCCTATCCTGAGCTTGATCCAAAAAGGAAATAGGCGACTTGACATGTTTCCAACACTATTGCTATGAATCTCACAATTACTGAGCTGCTGTTCTATACTTACATTTATCTTTGAAGTCTGCTGCTTCCATTTCAGACAAAAAGAAATGTTCAGGTTCCTAAAAGCTTGGTGTAAGAAAACACATTTTCTCTCCCTGCACACTTTGTGCAGTAAAGCCCAAGGAGGCACTACTGCCAAATAAATGTCAACTGGGTCTAAGCGCAGGACCAGAGAGGGTGGATGTGAGCTGGGGACAGTCAGGCAGAGAGCTTCCAAAAGGCTGAAGGACACCACCAGCCTGATGGGCCAGGGGAGAGGACCTTGCTGCGTGACACAGCTCCCACATGGGCTCGGCGCTGGGGGCAACAGGAGGTGCAGATCACCAAAGGAGGCTACTGAAGAGCCAGCTCAGGAGCTGGATGTGATGTTAACATGTTGTGCCATCAAACCAGACCAACTATCCCTGGCACAGCAATGGTTTGTATGTGACCTGATATGAGAAGCTCTCCCATGCCTTTTATCAGTGGACTTCTCCAATCTAGTAGGGCTGCCTGGGACTGCTAGTATTCTGGCATGATTAACAGAAAAAAATACAGTTGCTGGCAATTCTAATAGTTCCTTCTGTTTGATGCATCTGATCGAAGAGAAACTGAAATCACGGACCAATATGCAACCCGGCTGCACCAGTTAGCCTCATCATGCAAATAAGGCACACTTGCAGGTGAACTTATTAGAGATCAAATAGTTTTAGGCACTGCAGATAATGAAGGCAGAGCGCTTATGTTGCAACAGTTGGAGCTGAAATTTAATCATGTTGTTGATACCTATTGCAGCAAACACAGAAACAGCCACAAAAATCAAACTGTTAGAATGAAAGAAAGGTATACACCAGACAAATAATAATAATAATAAAGGACACAAACCAAGAAACAGTGGTTTCAAGAAGGCATAATCTTGCAAGTTAGATCTGGAAGGACTTTGAGCCCTGCTTCTTTTGGCTGAGCAGCTGCAAAAGTGAGGGTTGCAAGGAGAAGCTGATGGGGTGTCACCGCCTGTTCCAAGAGAAATGGCTTCTACGTACCTGTTGGGGTGGGCCTGCAAGGGGAGAGGGAAATGCCCTGTAGGATGATACTTGGAAATTAAGCATGAGGTGAAACATAGCCCACACTGGGAAGCAGCATCTCCTAGGAAAGAATTCAGAAAGAAACAGAGGAACAGCCTCCTGGGGTGGAAGTTACAACAGAAGTTACACAACTGACAGGCTGGATTAGCAATCTGGTAGACATTAAGAATAAATACAGTCTGCAGAGGCATTAGCCCCTTCTGTCTCAATAAACCCCTCACATGCTCCCACCAACCTTTACACAAACACCTGGGGAGACCCCGAGCAGACCCACAAAGGTTTGCTTGTTTTAAGGAGCAAAGATGAGATCCAGCAGGTGAAAGCTGCAAAATGGAAACATTTGGATTCTTTTTGGCAGACAGAAATGGCTAAAAATACTGTTTGGCGTTTCTTCTAATACCAGTTGGTAGTAGAAGAGCTCCAAAGATGTCAACAGGAAGCCCTAGAGGTTAGAGGGAATGATGTAACCGCATGTGACATAATGCTTGGTGTAGAGATTTCCTGGAATTGATTAGTGCCATTCATGATAACAGCAGCCAGAGAGAGTGTGAGGACTGGGTGACGGCCCAGGCAGCATTCAGGCATTGGATATTTTTCTTTCTCTTCTAATGCAATGTCTGGTCTCATTGTTTCAGATGCATAACACATTAACGGCGTGATATTCCCATGCAGCTTTTCTGGGAAGGCTTCGAAGCAGCACACTCCCCAGCAATGCGCAGCTATTCCCACTCTAAGGGTCGCAGAGAGACAACTGCAGAGGTGGAAGGACAATGGAGACTCCTGGGTTCTCCTTCCTCTAGAATATCCTCCCCTCCATTCCTCTCTTATGCCTTGAAGTATAAGATGCAGTCAGGTCGTCCTCATCAGTATATTGTTTTATGCCTAGTCTGTACAAAAAAGCTATGAAGTGCCATCTATATTTAACGGGAGTCCTCTGATCTATGTGAGTGGGTGGAAACTGATAGTGAGTGACAATGGATGCTGACAATGGCACACAAACTCCACGGCACACTTAAAACTTTTAATTGCATTTTAAAGTAATGTAACAAGGCAATGTTTAATGAGTACTTTGTTGAAGAAATTCTGACTTTACAAGCTAATTAAAGAGAAGGAAGGGTTACTGCACCAGGGCAACAAATCCAGGCTGCTGAATGTCTATGCTACAGCAACATGTAGTTCAGATTCAATTGGCAGCCTTGCAAATCTCCAGCTAGCCAGCATGAATGATTACTTTTTTTTTGACTGGCAAATAAATTATCATTATCATCATGATTATGTTAATAGAAAGAAGTAAAGGATAGGCAAGTAGGGTTTTTTGCCAGGGCTGGTAAATTTTCATGACACTTTTTTGCAAAGCTGTCATATGGCTGGGTTAGATGAAACTGGAAGGCTTTATGTGCGTAGCATTTAACTTTAAACATTCTTCATGGAAACTTACATGGCATATAATTTACATATTCAATACCAGTGACAATTTACTTCTCCCATCTGAGCAGGGCTTTCAACTATGCCACTTGAACTAAATTAATAAACAGTAATTAGAGAATGTTGTGCGAGCGAGCTGTTGATGTTGAGAAGATTCTAATCAACACCTTCTTTTAAGGGCCAATTAAAGCTGAATGTATGCAATATAAACATCTTCTTGTATTTAGACATGAACTGGCGAACAGGTAAAAAATAAAAATCAGAACAATTACAGCAGGTTAGAGATGATCCAATGGAATGATGAATCTTCATTAATCATAAAAGCGGCAGTAATTTCTAAAAACCACTGGCCACCTTCCATGGTGAAGCACTGACAACTTGTGCAAGGTAATTTTGACTAGGATAAACCCTTCATGCTTTCATTGACAGGCTTTTATCTGAAAGCAGCTCTGCATCTGCCTCCAATTTCCACTGCAGTATTCACCTGTCTGTAAGACAACCCTGCATCTAAAGTGAGTCCAGAGCTGCAGTAAAAAGAAGGCGTCCCTGTGGGGGAGGCAGTAAAGGCAAATGTACCCATGCCATTAACACTGCCTCGTAGCAGAGCTGGAGGCTCCCCAGCAGGTGATCTGGGAAAGGATTTGCACAGCGCAGCCCGCACCAGCACCACTGGTGGGAATACAGATGCAAGGATGAGCCTGAGCAAGATGTAAAACTGCCCCAGATTGTCTCACATCTATTACTGGGGAAGAGCAGCACAGGGGCAGTTATGCCAGAGCAGCTAATGAACTTGTACCTGTTGCCTGTGTGTACTCCTTGTACACTACTATGTCCACTGGTAACATAAGGTGGTTTATTCCTGAAAGGTGAATTTAAGACAACCCTTGTTTCCCAAATTCCTGAAGGACAGAGGAAAGGCCATCTTTGATTTAAACAGAGATGATACTTAGTGTACCAAAGGGAGCCTGCAGTAGCAACACAGACTTGTGTATCACCATTATGAACTGTCAGCAAGTTAAAAATAAGCGTAACTTCATCCAAACCACAGCTCACTGCTTCCTAAAGCACATCCACAAAAAAAAAAAAAAAGTCATCTAAGCTGGTGCAATGAGGCACGTGCAAAATTTGTCCTCCAAGTTAGAAGATACAACAGGCTAATAAAGGTAAGGGAAACATCTGTTCCAATACTGCACCAGTACCATTTGCAGAAAATGACTGCATCACTTATGGCCGTTTGGTATCCAGAAATACTACTACAGTAATAAGATGTTGTCACCTCAGGCTCTACTGAAATCTACAGGAATTTTACTTGTTTAAGAATTACAGGATTAGGCACATGATCAGTGTTTCTTCCCTTTGAAAATAAACATTTCCACTTACTATTTCTATAGCGGTGCGAGATCATTATCTTGTGACAGTATTTGGTTCCACTGGCATTATCTCCTAATTAGCTATTTAAAAATATATGTAAGAGGGTGGAGGTGGTGAGTGGACTTGCAAACCTGACAGGTCTGATATGTTCTTACAAGCTCTGCTAATCCCAACCATTGAAAATATATTAGTAAGGCCAAGCTAGCACTTTAAAGAACCACAGAGCAAAAGCCTCACGTCTTGAACTCCGGGAGTTCAGCATGCGGCAGAAGGGCTCTTGCTCCTGGAACAAAGCCCTTGGGCAGGGGAGGGGAGCAGGAGCAGGGGGCAGCGGGAAGCAGGACATCAAATGGGAAACCAGCCCTGGGAAGAAGGCACCATTGAAAGGCTGATGACCTCAGTGCTGCAGCCCTATATTAGAATAATATCATAATCTAAGGTGTTTGGTGTAGGACTTCAGGGGACTTCTGAAAAGCCAAGCACAGAGAAGTTTACTAGGGATGAGAAGATGCAACTAATACAAAGGGAAAAGATCTAACAGACTATTTGACATCCCCTGCATTGCCTCTATAACCTGAGAAATTACTGTGTTTATAGGCACAAAACAATAAAAGCTTTCTCCAAGATGCTTCATAATATATGAGCAGGTCTGGGATTTCAGTCTGTGGCATGGTAAGAATTAGGAAGATGGGTATACTTGTATGCTGGACTTGTTTTTTTCTCCCAAGAGGTAGGTTTAATTCCTAACAAACTCTCTTTGTAAAAAAGAAACTAGGACACATGTATACACAACAGGTCATTTTGGTGGTACTCAGACGCACACAGCAAGCACCCCCTCGGCAACAGCATTCTTCTAACCTTCAGCAGAGCTAAGAACTATGATTTGTTTCTGTTTCTGAGCTGCTTTTAAACCTCAATTCAGTAAATGTGTTGGTGATTTTCAGGGTGTTCTGAACAGTGGAAGGCAGCAAGGTAAATGTCTGAAGAATACTGATAATATGAGACAGGCTTTAAACTGCCATTTACTCCAATATCTGCAGTTCGATTCAATATGCAGCAGGCAATATGATTTTTATTCTGATCAAATGGAATTTCTAGGCCTGAATCTGCTTGCAATAACCATGGTCCATCAGTAACTTCACAGCAAACAGGGAGGTGTGGAGGAAAAAACTGATGTAAGCAGGAAGGGAATGAGTCTACATTAATGTCCTCTATAGATTTTTGTTTTCCGTTGAACAATTTCTCTTGCCTGAAGTCACTTCTGTCTTTTTTTCACACCTCTTCAAGTCCACTTGGTGAATAAATTAAATGAAATTGCTCACTTGCTCTTAATACTTTTTAAATGCAAGCCAAGCCTCTTGGCTTTTCATACCTGGACATCTACTTTTTTTAAAAATGCTATTGGATAATTTTGCTCTCTTTCATAGGCTGGTGCTTTGGCCCGTATGCACCCTGTGCGCTCTGTAAGGCTCATGCATAACTGCAATGGACGATTAGTCCAACTAAGTCTCCAGCAATTTCAATGGCTTATGCAAGAGTAGATGGGGCACAATATGTAATTTCAGCTTTTTTTGTGAGGGTTTTCAATCCTTCCATGAACTAAATAATTTTATCAGTTTCTCTCTCTTTCTTTCTTTCTTTCTTTTTTTTTTTAAATTTGACCCATTAAACTACAGACTGGAACATATTCATGAATAGTTTCTTTCTGCTTTAACTCAAGGAGTTCCTGACATAACAGAAACTGGTAATTAACTGGCTTGAAGACTTTTACAATAGCCTCTTTAAATAAGTCCTAGTATGTGGTACTTGCAGCACTGACTCCACCACTGCAATGTACCCTCTGTTAAACAAGGTTTGCTACTCTACCTCAGCATTCTTGGCTGTTTTCTCCACTGCTCTCCTGCTCGGAAACACCAAAGTCCTCCCACATTTCTTTGTGTGGCAAAAGCTAACCAGCTCTTCCATGATGGGTCCCTGCTCTCAATCCACTTGGCTTTGTGCCACTTCCTTAAACGCTCCAGCATCAGAGGGCCACTTGCCACCAGCATTAGGACTGAGTGGCGGGTCTCCAGTAGCTGGGCATGGCTCAGCATCTCCTCCTAGCCGGTGTCACGGGCTGCTCTGTGCTTTCGGTGCAGATGCATTTTGGCACACTTTGGTAGTCCCCACTACCTGCCCTCTGCTTCGCACCTACTCAGAGCAGGGAGGGGCTCTTCCTGGTGGAAGAATCAGGCTTCGATTTTTCAGATATTACTCAGCAGTGTGTGAATTACAGCTGCTGCATGTTGGCTCTAAGCATAGTCGGTTTTGCCTACCCATGCTTATCTCCCCCGGTTACAATACATTCTCTTTCTGATGAAAATATTACTCTGATGAGTGTTTCTCTGGCTCCACCATACCTTTATGCTTCCTGCTAACTAGCGCAAACCTTATTGTTGCCGTTCCTAATATTTTGCATCATTTTTAGATCTAGCAATTTAGTTTGTAAATAGCATGAAAGAAAGTATTAATGCATATCTTCCCCCAGTACTCCAGACAGATTGGTTCACTGTGGAACAATTGCATACATATGTGCTAGTCTATATTTCTTGTAAAATCAAATCATGTAAGGATGCCTCAGCCAGAACAAGCCATAAAGCTAGGCAAGGCATGGAAAAAAAATTCCCAAATATGTACTGCTTAAGTTACAAAACTATAAAAAAATAATGCAGAATTGAAAAGGGCAAAGGAGACAAAATGTAAACACAAGCTTTTATACGCTCTGTGTAATACAGAGTGAATGTCATTTTGACATGCTGGTATCATGAGCTGCCAATGTAGTTCAGAAAAGAAAGGGATATCTCCAGAATTATGGCAATGCTGCTCTCTTGCATCAAAGCCAGTTACAAGATCTATGTCTGTGGCTGCCAGGTCTAACTGCCTACTTGGAAACTAAACCCAGGAGAAATAATTTCCTCAGTAATTGTATTTAAAGTGTCCAGAAAGATCATGGATCTTCAGAAGCCCCTTTGGAAACACAGTCCATTTTAGTGGGGGCTCACATCCACGCCCCTCAGTGCAATGAGTGCCTCACTGCAGCTGAAAGCCCCCAGATCTGCTGCACTCAGGCCTTCTGTAGGACATCAATGAGGCAATTGTAACACACAGCTAAGTTGATTTTGCGCCTTTGAAAAATCTCCTCCTTAACACAAATACTCCATCACTGTCAGCTGAACACGTTTAACTTTTGAATTAATGTTATTTTCAAGAGGTCAGACATGTGACAGTAACAACAGTCTTTTGCCAAGCCATGTATTTCAGGTCTGCATCTGAATTTCCCCAGAGCCCGGTATTGTTTAAATACAAGTAACTGACTCTCGCTCATCACTAATGCAAAACTTCTGTTCTCCAGACTCCTTCAGGGCCCTGCTTGTGGAATCCTTCCCCACGCAGGCATGGGGAGGCGGATCCACTCGGTGCCTCCTCCCACAGTACACACTGCTTAGCAGCTCAGAGGGACCTAACAGCCAGCAGCTGGGAATAATGGCAGTAATTTTTCCTCCCATTTTGTCCCTCCCATTTTGTCCCCATCCCAAAGGCTGCCAGGTGTTTCAGCAAAGGTTTAGATGATAGCCACATGGTTTGTGAAAACTCACGCCTCCACCAAGGGCCACAGCTGACAGGCTGCCCCAGTTGCTGGGACGGGAGCCCCTCCAGCACAGCTGCCAGTCTGCCTGGCGCTCGCAGGGTGGTGGAGAGGAGCAAAAGCCTCTGGGAAGAGGGATAGTGGCTGCCTCCTCTCATGGCTGGGCTCTCACAGAGGAAGAGGAAGCCGGTCTCCACTCTAAGGATGGTCTATTTTATATGACATTACAATTGTATGAAATACCAAATCAGTGCTCTGTACCGTGTCTTTTGGTGGTTATACAAATCTAGGATGTTCAGAAGTATTTCAAGAAGAGCTGTTTGTGGAGGCACGTGCAGCTGGAAGGTGCCTGGGTTCTAGCTTAGGTGGGAACAAGTAATGTGTCTGCCCCACCGCACCAACGCCTGCGACTCCGGAAGCCATCAGTTAGTCCCAGCGGGCTTCGGGACAGGTCTGGTGTGTGCGTGGTGCTGCAGCCCAGTCCCCATGATAAGTGAAGTCGCAGATTTCTGCAGTACAGTTGCACAGTGAGCCTGCTCTCACTGAATTAACTATTAACAATACCAAGTAATACTGCATAAACACTGACATTAGTTTTCCTCACACAGTAATGCTATAAAACCCGCTCTGCTGCTGTGAGCTGCTGAGAGAATTTTGGGACGCACAGCCCCCCTCTCCAGACCTATCTCCAGGGAGCTGTACATGGCCAGTTCTTGGGACTCCTTTTCTCTCTGCCTGTCGACACAGGGAGGGGGTCCAGATCTTCTATCAGTTAAATTTTGTTTTCCAGCCTGCTTTGTAATTCAGATAGTGTTTTTGTTCGCTTGGCTGGCAGAGAGTATTTTCACCACACCCTTGTCTCTTCAGACAAACAACCTCTTTTCTAACCTCTGGCAGGGCTAAACCTAGTGAATAAGAAGAAACAGTAGTTAAGGCATATTAATAAATAAAGCCACCCTGAAGAAATACCTACACAAAGCAAGATGAATGGGCATCATCTACCTGGACAGTGTTGCTGCTAAACATGGGAGGAATAAATCAGACATGTCAGGTACACTAGGACACCTGACAAACAGGGAACAACGTTTCTTGAAACTGCAGTTTTATCTCTGCTCGTTTGGATCAAACACTTGTAATAGTTGTGGATTAATTTCCTTCCCATAGTCAAAACAATAAAAGCCAGGCACCATTTTATTAATTTCCAAACCAGCGTCAGATAAGCAGAATTGCATTTAAAAAAGTAAACACCCTGCTGTAGAATTAGAGGATATGTAAGCGTTTGGGGCTTTTTTTCCTGTGTCTATAAAAGGGGGAGGTGTTTAGCATTATGAATAGATTTCATTTTGTAAGTTGTGCTATAAAGCACTGATAAGGCAACGGGAAAGCAGCAGAGAATGAGGCAGAGCAGGAAGAAATACCACCCATATTAGGACACAGCCACTTATTTAGTCGCTCCCATTTGAATAAAGATGCCATTGTTCAGCCAGAAGAATGTACATATTCACAGGCCGGGCACAGAATAGCTCAGTGTATCTAGAACTCCAGAAGTGTCCAAATTACAGCCCCAGGGCCAAAACTGCCCTTGAGTCTTTCTGAAGAATGACCCTCTGCTTAATTAATCAGTGCTTTAACTGTGAGTGATCCCAGGACACACTTTTCTCAGGCCTTTTTCTTAGCCCTGCTTGTTCAGAACAAACCTTTAAATGTTCTCTGGCTGATTTTTGACCATTTTTTTCCCCTTTCAAGATTATTATTTCCTGTTTTACTGTGAAAGCTCATTAGAAATGAAGACCAGCATCTAGATGATCTCAGTTCAGTTTACTTGGATAGGAATGATTGACTCGGGATGGAGAGACACTGGCTCCTTTTCAAGGCCTACCAAAAACGATTAAGTCTACAGACTCCCAGAATATTGCTACTGCAATTTTCTTTCCATATACTAAGGAAGAATTATAGCAGGGCTGATGAGTTTGTACATGCCATTCTGTTAGTCATATTTGATCCCATCGCCATAACTCCAGCTGTTCTGCATGGGATCCTTACCAAGATCTCCTTCCCATTTACCCTGCACAAGACAAGTTTGAATTTACAGCACTGAGAACTCCTTCTTGCTGTCACAGTCCAGGTTGTCTGAATTCTCATAAAGCTTTTTGCCTGCCTGGAACAGAACTGAGTTTCAATGGCAACTAGAAACGCATCAAGATAATGAAAAACATTGTGCAAAATTTCTCTCCAAATTGGACTCCACCTTGTCTAGCTAGCTTTGATGATAAAATTCATCCTATTTTAATTGAAGTTAAACAGGGAAAGTCAAAGGCTTTGCTTAAAAGGAAAACTGCAGTGTCTTTTTTTTTTAATAGTGATCTTTACAGTGAAAACCAAATGAATTTTGACCATCCTTACAAACTTGTTACAAAATATACAAACTAAAAAATGTCAAGGTTTTAAAAAAGTCAGCATGAATGTTTTGAAAGGCTATAATGATAATATAATCTGCAGCTGGGGAAGCTGGAGCCATACTGTTTGATAGGCCCTATCTTATGATATCCAATATTAAGCTAAGTAAAATGATATGACCGGATGGCCTAACTAAATTTAGTAGTCTGGTGAATTGCCACTCTACTAAATTTAGTCAGCCTGTAATGGGCATTAGATATCTACAGTCCAGCGATAAAATCTGTCTTGCTTTTTTAGGCTCCCAGCGAATGCACAATATACTATGTTGCACTATTAAGAAATAAGCAAATCTGCAGGGGAAACTAGGGGAAGGGGACAACCAGGACCTTAAGGAATGCAGAAGGAGTCAGGGTGTGCAAATCCACAGCCTCATGCTCAATGCTATGCCAGCAGCAGGCAAAGGTGCATGGGTGCTCCCCAGATATGTGACCCAAAGGGAGCAGAAGAGGAGGAGGGCTCTGTAGGTGCACTAATGCTCCCCACCGTAAAGCTGCCACTCCAAATGTAGTTTTGTGTTGGAGCCATGGGAAGAAGAGTGGTTACAGGTGGGAGCTGGGCTCTCTGAGCCTTGGTGCTCTTACAAAACATATGCTGGCTGTGTTTTCATACCATTCCTTCTACATTTTCCATTCTGGGCTTTGTAATCCTGACGGTAAACAGGGCAGTATTATTTCAATATAGATTTCCATGCACCTGCGAGACAGCTTTACAGCTATGAAAACTGCTAAGTCACTTTTCTCAAAACCATATTTGAAGTGTTACTTGCACAGTTCCTGCTGTTTAAGGGGATTTCTGCTTCTCAGTCCATGTGTGCTGTGACCTCTCTACTGGTGTGAAACCATATAGGACACATCTATCTTTTTCAAATGTGAAATCTAATAGGGTCAGAAGCTTTTAAAAATTCTGATTTTTAAATGAGTAAATTCTCTACTGAGTAGAGAAGAAGAATAATTGAACATGAAAAACAAGCCCCGTAACATCATTCCCATGTCCTTAAAAAGAGTTGCATCCTTCTGTCATATAAGAAACTACTGGATGCCCCACGTAACCCAGTAACTCAGTTCCCAGTACAGCGATGGAGACACAGCCTTGATATTCAGCAGGTTCTGCAGACCTAGCTTTATACTGAAAGTTGACTATCACGAACTATAAGTTAGCTTTGATCCCGTCCCTACAACAGGCACATTTAACCTGTCTGAAGTTCTGTATGCACATTCTCTGCAAGAAGCAATTTTATTGATCATAGCTGGATGTACATGTTCAACAGTCAGAAACTCAGAACAGTGGTTTTAAAAAATAATGTGTCTCCAAATGATCAGTATAGAAACTCCCCATTTCCTTAATCCTTTACACTAAAAGGGAACAAATAGCTCTTTTGGTGGGGGTGGGGGAGGGGAAGCTTCTAAAATAGTAGCTAAGAAATAGGTACGAAAATAAGATCAGCACGGCTATTATCTGTATGCAGTCCCTCCATGTAGACAGTGTTTTGGAAACAAGAGACAGGAGAGGGACAGCCTCAAAATTCAGAGCATTTTTTTCATTTTTGACATTCCAATTTTCACTCAGAATTTACCCTTTTGCAAGATTTAAAATCTGAGTTCTCAACAACTGGATGTGGGAAATGTGATTACCCTCTTTGAGTCCTCTCCTTGTAACTTTTGGAAGGGTTGGCCAATTTGACCCCAGTTGCATTTGGAGGTTGTGTAGGTCTCAAACACACAGGGCTATCACAGATATCACAAAGCACACCCCTACCAGTGTCCCCGTAGAGGGGGCAGACCCACCCCCACCTCAGAGGGGCTGTCACAGAAAAATCCTATTAGACACCAGAGAATCCAACCACAGCATCTAAACACACCAGGAACCAGGGTGCCCTAGTTCTGCTGCTCACACAGTAACTTGTTTTTCTTTTTATAATTACGTCTTAATCATTCTTTATGCTGAAATAATCATAACATATTTACAACCAGACTCTATTTTAATTTTTGTCTTCAGATCACTTTCTGTGTGGCCTCATACTGCCATTTCCAGCCCAAATGACACCCTTCCTATCAAAGCCAATTTGGATTTCTTTTTTCAGACACAAGTTTGCAAGGTATTTTTGTCAAATGATTTACTCAAGTTCAGATGTTACAAATAGACCTGCTGGTGTAATGAGGCACAGCAGCAACTCTGGATCTGACCCAACATGTATTTGGTTTCTCATTGCTGTATTTTGTAACTCTGTAACAAAACCTCATTTGTGTAGCATGGCTTCATAACCCAACAGACATGATGCTTGCCTGCTCACTTCAGTTGTGCTTCTTACTTTTAGTACAGATGAATACTTACTGGCCAGTAACCACTAACATCATTTTTCCATACATCATTAGCTTTTTTGTGGCTGTTGTTGCTTTTTCTTTTCTGATATGACTTTTCCCCATCTGCCACATTTTTTCCAAACTGCTGGTAAATATTTGGAAAAATGCATTAGTTTTGCATTGGTCTTAAGACAAGCTTCATCTAGACTTGCTCACTTACATACATTCATGTTTTACAAGTTTTATCCCCTTCACTTTTTAATCAAACACCTGTTTTCACAAGGCCTTCACTTCTTTCTAATTGTCAGTCCTTATTATTTTTGTTACTCTTTTTTTCTTTTAAAAAAAGTAGCTCTATTGCTCACCCATTTAAAAATCATAATTAACTTCATCTCCTTCTTCATTTGTTAATGTGTCTATTTTCTCTCCAGTATTTCCTTTTCCCCTGATACACTCATGAAGTCTCTTGTTTCTTTTACTCCCTTTGGCTAGCTTTAACTCATGCTGCCTTAAGCTGAGCAAAAGGAGACCTTCACAACACAGCACCTAGAACTTCCATGCTGTTTTATACTTTTAAAGTGTTTTGCAGACATCAACTCATTAACTTTCATAACAGGCCAGTGAGGTAGAGAAGTATTATCAACAGCTTTGTTTTGGTGAGGAAAGTGAAGGGGAGGTCCTGAATAACTGATGCTGACTGCAAAGGGGATGCTCCAAGGACCAAAACTCCTGTCCATGTGCTCAGGCAGGTAGACAGCTAAGCCTCCTTGTGGGCACAACATCAGCAGCAGTGAAGTTGGAAAGCTGAGCTCAGGGAAGTGAGTGCAAAATCTCTCTCAGTTGCCTTTATTTCAGTTTATTTTTTAGTTGAAGACTCCACAGAGGTTACCCACCTAGGTTTCTGTTCTGTTCTGCCAGTCAGATGTTCCTTCATAATATTAATACATCTGGTTAAACATGCTATGGGACAAAGCAGTGCAATTTTTTGTCTAGAGGATATTTTAAAAACCCTGTTGTTACTTTATACAAGTGCCTGACAAACACCTTTACTCTTCAATAGCCATTAGTCTTAGAAAAACAATTTCAAAACCATATGCTCAAGGTGCTTGAACTAAGATTTAACTAGCCCCATTTACACAGGGGCATAGCAAGGATGTATGTTCTCATGCAAATACGCCAGCCTGGACTTCCTGCAATTTTCTTTAGTTTTGTTGTACCCACACAGCACTATACAGGATTCTCACAGAGTTTCTTAGCTTGTGGTCCATGGACCACTGGTGGGCCACAAGTCATCAGGAAGTGGTGGATGAAACAACTGCACGTCTTCCTTGGTCTTCCAAGGAAGACGGAAAGCCTCAGCCATACAAGCATGTTCCAGTGAGCAAACAAAGAGAAGGGAGTGGAATCAAATTACCAAATGAACAATCAAAGCTTATCTTAAGTTTTAGTTGGTTTGCAAATGAAAAGCGTTGTGGTTAGATGTTCAACACAGCCTGGGGATATTTTTTTCATGAACCTAAACAGTGCTTAAACACTGCTTTGCTTGTCTGGAAGTCTAAAAGATTAAATGATTTTCATGAGACTCTTTTCTTCTAAGCTGGTGTCAGCAACATCTTCATCACCCTTGCTTGAACTATGGTGCATCACAACACTGCTCCCTAGCACAGAAGGCCTAGAGCTTATCGCAATCCTGCCCCTTATGCTAGCTGACCAAGAGGATCCTTACTGACCCTTCTGAGGAGTCCTCTCCCCTTCCCCTTCCCCTTCTGTCCACGCTGCCCTCCATGCCCACCATGCCTCTCCCACAGGCACAGACAGGACGTGCTCCCCTGCAGCCAGGGGCTTTCAGAGGGTGAATGAAAGCTGGTGCCGTGCTGCAATTTACAAGGCTGGCAGCCAGATGAGGTATAGAGCTGCAATTTTCCTCTCTCCTGGGGGACTTCCCAGGGGTGGAAAGTGAGATGTGATGGTCTGGTTCCTCCACCTCTAGCACCTTTTCCAGCAAGAGGTCCAAATTAGTTTCCCGATCTTCATTTGTGCGTGTGTGTACAGAGGGGAAAGCAGGGGAAGTATCCAGCCCCTAAAAGCGACTTGGTTAAGTTCTGCTGAGCAGGAGAGGCTCAGCACCTAGCCTGCTTAGCACTCCTAAACTGTGCTGGCCAAGTACCCAATTCGGATGTTTATGGAGGTTTCTTTCTGAGGGCTGAAAGCTTGCATCTGTGCTTCCAGTTCAAGTTCTCTCACAAATTCGAACAAAAAGCTTGTAAAGTTCAGCATCCTCCAAATTGCCCCATATAAGTCGCTACTGAAACCATATCCAAATGGCTCCCCTCCTGCCATACCTTCCACAGAAATGACCTAAACTTTGTCAGGTTCACATGTCCCTAGAGATGATCTCATTTCACTGCTTCAAAAGAGCTTTGGTCTGCACAGCCTGTAGCAGCAAATTTACACTTCAAAAAGCAGACAGCTTTTTCCACATCTTATTCACTTAATGGGTGAGAATGTAAAATTAGTTCCGTTGCTGATGAGGACCTTGAGCCAAATGAAAAGTGTTCATTTGTCAGCACAGACTTACAGCCTGAAACATGATTATATAGCTAATCCAATAATGGGTTTTGATGCTGAGCATTTATTTATATACAGTATGTCTTGTTATCTGTTGATAATCAGGTTCTACAATTTACTCTCTTTTGTGTCATTAGACTTAGCAACATCTTCCAGACATATTACATTTGAGTGTCAACATATAAACACACAAAACCTTTCTGACCAAAATACTCTCTTTGCCTATTTGCCTTGAAACAGTTTGAGCTTTTTGCAGTTTAAAATATTAGTAGCAAATTAATCATTTTAGACTGAGAACCTCTCTGCATCTTAAAGTCTTAATAGATTAGAATTTGAAACATAAATTTCGTTTCCTTATCTATAACATCATATGAACTGATTTATTCTTTTTTTGCCTGATGTGCATACCAATATCTAATTATGCCAGGTATAAATTCGTATACATTAAATTGTCCCTGTCCTAAAGTATTCTATGTCCTAATATCAGATGGTATCTTCAACTTTGTTAACTATGCAAACACCACTATTTGATGGCTTCAGATTCATCTTTTATAGAACAGAAAGTGAGTATAACTTGTTAATGTTAAAATCAGGTGTAGTTCCTACCTCAAGTACATTAAAATCAAACAGAAAAGCAGAAAGTTGTTTGCTTTTACTTTTTCAACTCTTTTACTAATTTGTATTGCTACCTAATATGCCTGCAGTTGTGTGGATGACTGTAAATATCTAACACTGAATTACTGGGATAGTTTACTGCTCATTTAAATATAGAATACATAAAATTCAAATATTTAAAATGGGGAGGCATTTTCACGGCTATGCTATAGTATGATACATTGTAACATTCACCAGATTAAAAAAAAAAAAAAAAAGTCCATGGGAAAGTAAAATCACTCCAGTATTAAACTGGGAGTTAATTGCAAATATGGGGCACACCTGCAAACTCTGCGAACAATCCTGCAACACTACATGAGGCAATTTCTGTGCTAAAGGATAGTTCTGCCTGCAGAAACACCCAGGAACACCTCTGAAGGTTGGGTGAAGCCTCCTCTAAATTTGGCAGTTGGGAACCTTTCAGAAGTAAAGCTATTAAGTAAAATTTACCTCAAAGCATACTTCAAATCAAGGGTGCAGGTGAGACGCAAATGATGTATGAGCCAAAGTCAAGGTTCGCCACTGCCTCACCTAAGAGCAGGATCAGGCCCCCCTGTGTGCTTTTGTTTAGCTGAAATTTACTCTACAATAAATACTTATGTATTGCTGCAACATGATGTTTTATTGGGCTGCACTAGTTTACTAAAAACAGCAGGCTGGTAATAGCAGTGCTTGTGGTTTTGCCTGTAATTCATTTGTGCATGGTAATGCACAGGGAGAGATATGATACAAGATAATAAGGCAAATTAAAAAAACGACTAAACTCAGTACTTGTAATATACAGTATATTAGGACCATGTTCAGACAGGCTGCTTCTTTGGATATTTTTATTTTTTGCCTTACCTCGGCAAGGTAATTCATTAGGTATTCGCTTGGGTAAAGAATAAATGAATATAGCATACATTACATCCTCACTTTAGTTGCAGAAACAAATCTTTCCTGTACCCGCCAATGTAATCTTCAGACTTTTCGTTATATAAAACACCTCAAGAAAAATGCACCTCGGTAAGATTTACACTTTATTACTCTAATGATTCTACAAACACTGCCACAATGTGATGAAAGGCAAAGCAGTCCTGATCTGATTGAGAGCTAATAAAAATCAGTACTGAAAACTGAAAATAGCACCCTTATCATCTTTCTTTCATTTAGACCTGATTACTAGGGGATTATAATGCAATCACAGCTATGTGTGAGAGGTAGCTATGGGAACCAGTTTTAACTGTTTATCTAGCCAAAGATCTTAATTTAAGTTTGAACACTCTGATTCATTTATATGTAAGACACCAAGGAGACAAAATGCAGAAGAAACAGATGCTCACTTGTTCTTTCCATTTAACTTCATAAGCTACCAGCCAATTTGTCTTTCAGGGACAAAATTAATTTCTGATGACAATGTGAGCAAGTAATAAACTAGGAGTTCCTGTCCTGGGAAACTTGTTAAGGCCATGTAATGTTCTGGAGTTATTTAGAAAAAAACAATTTGCTCATAGACTTGCAGGGACATCTGTAACAGAGTTTTCTTTGTCCCTGTGCTGTTACTCATTTCTGGGGGCTTTATGACACCTTTTCCAGAGGTTGATTTGAAAAAGTTCAAAAGGAAACATATTGCCCATTATTTATTTCCTGTGGGGGAATTTTTTTTTTTTAGACTACTCTTTTTTTTTTTTCCCCTTCATATTCACAAATCATGCAAACCTCAACCCACTTGCTTTGCTACTTCCACACAGCCAGAGAAAGTAACCACTAGCCAGGAGGCCTAACAAAATTAATCAAAAATTATCTGAGTAAAACATTTTGTTGGAAATTTTGAGCCAAATACATACCTGAAAACATCTGACAGAGCACTGTGAAAAAGTCTGTTGCACATTTAGATGGAAGGAGCTTTGCCCATTAATGCTATTAACTCTGTTAAGCTACCATCAGTAGCAGGGGAAAAAATGCCAAAATAAGGGGGGAGAGAGAAAAAGAGATAGAGATCCACCCTAAGAGCGTGCATTTTCGGCACAGGCTGTGTGTACATACTCCTGCATCAGTTACTTAACCAAAATGGTCTCTATCTTTCATTGTATTTGCTGATGCTATTTCCCCATTTCAGTATTTATTTCGCATGTACAGCTCTTTACTCTGGTAACACTTTTCTATCATTTGGCTCATTCATTGGGGTTTTATCCCTACCTGTCAGTCCCTCCACATCCGAGGTTTTCTCTTAGGTAAATTCCTACAGTCTAATGTCTGTCCATTAGCACATTTAAAATCACTATCTGCTATGCTCAACGTTCATTTACAGCTTATGTGCTTCACATGAATGTTCCCTTTCCAGAAGTTCTTTTGAAGAAAGTTTAAAGTAAGTTGCAAAATGTTTCTTTTTCATCTAAACAGGGAAATGAATTTAAGAAAGGAAGAGAAGAGCCTGAAGGTTTAGCTCTTTCAAATTTTAAACAGAATTCAAAACACTGTTGGAACACATCTGTCAGAGAAAGCATGAGAGCACCTGCATTTTAAGAGTGGGTCTCTTCCCTAACTCCTTCCTTGATAATAGCTTGTATGAACAGCACCTTTAAACCACATCAATCCCAGATGCTTTCCATCCATCCAGTTATTATTTCCCTTGGCACTGAAGTGCAAATACCTCTAGACTGAAGCTTCTCAGTGATGTGCAGCCCACTGCACAGCACCACAGCTCAAACAAGAAGTGATTAAAACTATTCAGCCGAGATTATAAAACAAGGGAAATTTTAAACAGGTAGTTCAAACCAGAGCTTGGCCTTGATACTGCACACAGCAATACTAACTCTTGACTTAAAGGCCAGATGGTTTCAAATATGAATGATTAGAATTAAGTTTGGAGAGGAAGAACTAAGAATTAAATGAAAATTATAAACTTTACTGTGGTTCTGTTTGTATTTATGTAGCAGGACCTCACCAGCGCACTGCCTGAGCACACCGTACGTGTGTATCTGTAGGGAAGGGTGCACCATGGTTCAGCTGATTCCTACTTCTATCTTCAGTGAGTTTTCAGTGATCAAAGTAGTGCTTCAAGACATGTCCACCTAAGTGTGGTGGCTTGGCCATTAGCTGAGCACCAATAAGGGTGTCACTGGCAAGGACTACTGCCAACTTCTTATCAGTGGGACTCACAGAAAATTTAAGTTCATTGCCTTAACGGTGATGTGTTTTCATACCATCCTTGCCACACAGCTTTGAAGGCTTGTGTGCAAAGGCAGAATATATACTGCGGCCATTCAGATGAAAACAGAGCATTAATTCATGTTTCAAGAACACAGAATAAGGAAAGTTCACACATTTTAGAAAAAAACCACAACATTTTGCAAATTAAATTATTGCTTGGGAAAGAAGAAATCAGCCAGTGCTCTGACATCCCCTTGCACAGGCAGGCAAGAGCTGCAGCAGGGACATGACAGCAGTGTTCCTCTAAGGTGTGGCTGATGAAATTTCCCACCTAAGACACTCCGCAGGTTTGGGACATATTGATTACTGAGGCAAATTTAATAAAAAAGAATGTAAGGTTATAAAAGAGAGACCCTGTCAGGAAAGTTTGGGTGGGGGAGGTTTGACTGGCTATTTGTGGAGCTCTGTGACAAGTCTGAAAATTTGTATTGGCCTGCTGGGAAGCACAGCAGTCACCTTGGGAATAAAGAGAACAGGGCTTTTTGGGCTGCAGGTATGGCAGAGAGGTAGCTGGGGTAGGGCTACAGTTTGTATAATATCAATCCTCTGCAAAGCAAAATGTTAATTAGCATGCAATTAAGGTGGAAAGTATCCTTACTTAGATTAAAAAAAAAAATCCTAAACCAATAATGTAGCTTTTAAAAACTTGCAGATCAGGAAGACATTAGTAGAACAATGAAAAACTTGGCATCTGAATAACTCTATAATGTATTTCCAAAACCAAACAGATATTTTCCACTTTCCTGCAAACCTCAATATAGTATAATATATTACACATTTCTATGCAGAAAGTCTTACATAACCTGTCTCCATTTCAATGAAGCTGTAAATTTGGGGGTTGGGTATCTCAAAAGCAATTTTGATTAAGTTAAGAAGTGGGAATACCACAGCTGGGCTGGAGTCAGGTGAGTCTGAGAAAAGAGGAGGAGTCCACAGCCTCTCTAGAAAGCCCTCAACATAAAATGAACCTGTAACAGTGCCTTTATGGTATTGAGACCACAAGCCCAGGGGACGACAAACTTGTTTAGGGCGGGAGATACTGGAGCAGGATGCTCATGCCCTGGCCTAGTTTAGCATTTTACAGACTGTAACCACCATAATCCTGCTACAACAGAAGCAACATAAGCTCCCTCAGCAGTACATTAGGGTGCAAACTGACATCAAACAAGGAAACATTTATTTTAGCTTCAAAAATCAGTGAAAAAAGCATATGTGAGCTATATGAGAGCTGTGTCACTAATACCTCAGTCTTCAGTGAGATAATCCCAGACTGTTTCACCTCTGGTCTTGGAGGGCATCAATCTTTGGAAGACCAAAGAGTCAGCAGATGCTCATCCTTTCTGCAATGCCTCAGTAGAAACCAGATCTTTGTTTCATGGTGCATAAAAGCTGTGAAATCCATGAAGCTCAGAAATCTCAAGGACTACAAAATAAATCCACTCCTGTGTAGTGCTAATACAGGAAATTCCAGTGTGAGGGAATGCAGCCTCTTTCCAACATACCACAACCAGTAGAAGAATGTGGCTTCAGAGGAAAAAACTTTTAACTGGTTCCTAGTGGGCTTGTCCATAAGTCGACTTTGCATTACAGTAACAAGCCTATTGATCTATTCAGTTACAGATGTATTTCTGCTGGCCTTGCCAAACAGCAGCAGAGCTGCAGTGGACAGCCTGCTGGGCATCCCGCGTGGGCAGACCACCCTTCTCCTGTGAGACCAGGCACACGCAAAACAGAGAGGCTGGTTTTCTTTTCCTGATGAGCTCTCAGGGACACAGGCAGTACTGTGAAAGTCTCTCCCTTTGAAAGAAATTAGTAAAAACTACCCTGAGGCTACTCGCTTCCACTCCTCCGCATGAAGTCAGTAAAAAACACCACCACCAAACACATTAATTTAACTAAGCAGCAAATATAAATTGAAGTTTAACATGTATCTTGAAAAACGCTTTTCAGTGTCTCCTGCAACTGGCAAGACTACCAGTTAGCACACATGATACTGTCCATATCTGTCTAATGGGAACCTTACTACTAAGACCTGGGACTCAAAGCATGCAGACAATACACGGCCTTCAGAGATAACTATTCTGGAAACATCAGGGAGGAAAAAAAGGAAAAGATGAAAACTGGACTCTGAATCTGGTAAAGGTCCAATAAAGGTATCTTACAGCCTACCACTCTCATCCTTTCTCTGAGAAACAGGTGGCAACAGAAAGCAAAAGATGCAAACCTTGGGCCTCTGAAGGGATCCAAGCACAGCAGTGCCACACCCAGGGGCATCGCAAGGATGGTGGCAGAGCATGTGGTGGGGTGCAGGTCCCCACCCTTCTATTCCAGCTCTACCTGCCTCTGTGGTGTGGACAGCATGGACACGCCATGTGCTTTGAATTTCTGACCCAGGACTGTGCCTTACAGCGATGTGCCAACTCAGCTGTAGTAAATCTAGGGTTTTAGGTTTAACCATATTATAAACGTTAGCCAGTAGTCACAAAAGCAAACACACCCCACACCCCCTTTTTTACAGAAGGGCTCTCTCTGTCACCCAGGTGAAAGCTAACAACCTGGGACTGACTGTTACTGAGAAATGAAAGCTTGGTTGTTCCAGCTAGATGAAAGGCACCAAACCTGAGACAAATATTTTGTCAGCCCTCATGGGGAATCTTGTAAAGCCATCTCCCATCCTGTAACCGCTCTGTGGTTAAATAATAGCTTCAGTTCTCTGATGTTGCAATCCAGCACCTTTCACAGGCATTAAATTCCCTCTAAATTAATTCTAAGAAAAAAAAATGCATTCTGCTCAGAGTTATTTCTACTGCCCAGTTATTTTATATGAATCTGATAACTAGTTTCCTGCTACAGAGATTACATCTTGAATACTTAATGCCAATTTGGAAATATTTTAGACAAAACAAAAACAGATCTAAAATATAACACACAGTTAGCTAAGTGTAGAACATTAATGCAAGGCATGATTGGAAAAACAGCAAGTAAATTGGAGGAGGAGAGTAGATTCAATGGATATCTCTCAGGGTTAGTACATGCTGTAACTGGTCGTTCAGGCATTTCTGGTTCTGAAAGTACATTTTTCTTAGCATAAAAATCTCAGAGTTCAACAATTCAAAAAAAAAGTTAGAATGAAGGATAGAGTGCAGCCAAAGGATAGCCTTTAACAACCATTTCAAAATGAAATCTAAATATGCTTACATATTAGATAAATGTTGGCTTCCAGGGAAGCTTTACAACACTTTAATTCCATCCTGGACTGGGATATATGGAAATGTTTTGAATTTCTGTAAGTGTCCAGAGCTCTCTGCTAAGCTAACAAGCTGGCATTTCTATTCATATAATAGAAGCTATTTTTTCCCTGAAAGTAACTCACCAGGCTCTCTTTGGTGACTTTTCCTTTTTTCCTTTTGAGCTGCAGTACAATTTCATTAATCGGACTACACAATAATTACTTTTCTCATATTCTCATCAGCTACTGATAACTCAACTGCCCTATTTTTTGCCACGTGGATTCCAGGATCTACATTTTTTAAAAAAATGTCAGAGGTTTTTTTTTCTTTTTTCATTACTTAAAACTCAGCAAAGCTAGTGGATTGCATATAGGTAGAACATCTTCTCACTGGCCGCTTTCTCTCCTTCCCCCACCCCACCCCACAGCAGACTTAAGTTCTTTGGAAGTTCTTCTTATCCTTCATAGCCAAACCAGCAGTGGTCAATCCATGGCTCATGGCCCATCACACTCACGCCACATGCATACTTGCATACAGCACCTGTAGAACAGACAAATTAAGGCTGGCCTTAACTTTCCCTAGCTCAAGATACTGTAAGGTGAGCAAGGAGACCCAGTGAGCTGTCTGAATGCTGCAACAACCCAGGGAAAGTGTGGGCAACTGTACTGCCCGCAACAGATGCAGAAAATACAACCTTGAAGTAAAAAAGATCAGCTGTAGCTGAGATTTGTAGACACCTGAGAAAAGCAGACTGATACGCATTCCTGAGACATGCTAGACATCCCTCCATCTGCATTTTGTCCTTATTAACATAGAAGATAAGTTAAAAACCCATGTAACTAGCTAAATCAATCAATGATTCTTAGCAAGAAACAATATATCAAGAATTGCCTTTAGACACGGTACCTTTGGGCTGGTGCAGACAGCCTATTTTTCACTGCTTGCCCTGCTGACGCTGTGGCGGGCTCCAGCTCATGCAGAGCCCAGCCAGCCACCGTGGCAGCTCTCATGCAGCAGCTGGCAGTGCCCCGTCCTCCTATGCTGTCCCAGAGCTCCTCAGAGACCTGAAAACACAGTGGCACTGGTTCCTCCCTGGGCAGGACTGCTCAGCCACTGCTTTTGTAGGTACAGCACCAGCAGCTTAATACACAAATCCCTCTTGAGGAAAATACAGATGCAAAATCCTTAGGCTTGTGGGTGCAGCCTGCAGTGACCACAGGCACTGGTGATGACAACCTATTTACCCACACAGACTTACAGTATTAATTTGCAAGCAACAGACAGAAGCAGGGCTGTCTGCCAACCAGTAATATTTTGTAGAGCTGATGCCATATGTCATATATTAAAGGTCTTACTTCAGCAAAACACATGGTTTAATGCTAAACCCAAGGGTGTCCCAGTGAAGCCAGTTGCACCTCTCATGGTCTTCAGACAGCTACCCAAAGAGCTGCATAAATGGGGATTTAGTTATTTCACTATAACTTTTCCTTTATATTTGCATTCTTTTTGAGTCTCTGTGTTTCAAGTTGAAGGGAATTACATGAAAAAGCAGAAGATAATTAAAGTAGGACTCATAGCAAAGAAAGCAGGTACTTTTATTTTAACTGTGCTTAAGATCAGGGAGGAACTTGAAGGCCAGAGAAAATGGCCCACAGTGCTCAACGATTTTTGTAACTTGTCATTGTGCATGATGCCTTTAAGCAAGTCCATCTGAAGGCTGTACTCTGTCACTGAACTTGGAACCCTACAAAATGTTTCTGTCTGGTCTAGCTACCCATGGGTAGTGTATCTCAAGACAAGAGGGAGATCTTATCAGAACAGGAGAGATTAGAAACAGCAAGCAAGCCTGGTCAGCAAACAGATAAAAATCTGCAGAGACACCCTCTCCCGACAAAAGCACAGCCTACAGATACGGGTTAAAATGGGTGAGCTGACTATTTCAAAAAGATGAAAAACCATTTGGCTTCTGCAGACTGAAAGTTGGTTCCACGCTGTAACTGCTCATCGGGCAGGGGCATGTGCAAACACTTCAATACAGCTGCCCAAGCAGTAGCCCAGGAAGAGCAGCTTTCACAGTTTGGCAGGTGGATGTGGAGATAATTGTGTGGATATGGGCACTGACCTCGCTGCTAGAACAGATAATAGAACAAAAAAAGAGGAAGGTGCCAAGGAGATACCTGATTTCTTTGGGCAATTGTGACTTGCAGTTTATTATCATGTTCAAGTGGAACGTCAACGGGTTTTGGGTTTTTTGTGAATTTTTAGGGAAAATTGATAACATCAACAGTCAGCTATCTCCTATTGCCACTGTCTTGGTTCCTAACACAACTAACAATTCAGACCTGATAGGGTCCTTATGAACACTTTGGGTCAAGGTCTGGGGTAACGGAAAATGATTGCAAAAGGCAGCAACTGAGAGGAGGCTGTCCTAGGCTACAGCACTAACCTTTTGTACAACTCAAAACTTGTGTTACAGATATGGTGTTGGCCTTTGTATTCGCTTCACTGCCGAGGCCCATGACTATCCTGGCCAGGTGGCCCGTTCCCTGGATGCAGGAACCTGCTCATATCAGCCCTTGCTTTCTCTCCAGCGTCAGGGAGAGGTTCTTCCACCTTTGAAGGACTGAAGTGGATACCTCATTAGGCCTTGATTATCCTCAAGCAATTGCTTAGATTTCTGCCCTGTTACTGATCTGCCTTTTTTAGCAGAGGTCATGGAATGGGCAGTGGCTGTCTTGTCTTCGTTATAATGCATCATTTGAAACTTTTCAATTAAGCTTCAGATCAGGCCACAGTACTGAGACTGCTTTAACGAGGGTGAGTAATGACCTTGTGCTGCACGTGCTTTCTGGCACACCATCAGTTTTAATTCTTCTTCATCTTACTGTAACCCTTTGATACTTTGGATCAAGGGTTCTCTTGAAATGCTTTAAGCACATCGTAGGACTTTCAGGGACTATTCTGACATGGTTTCTATCCTACTTGTCTCAATATAGCCAGACTGTCACCTGTAAGTTTTCCATATAAATTCAAATTGCCAAAGATTAAAAGGGAGCTGAAAATCTGACCTGTGCACAGAACTGGGGAAATCTGGTGTGGGTCCCTTGAGTGAGCAAACCTAAGGAGGATTCTGCTACGAGAGCAAGGTAACACCTTTGATGTGCCATACCCAAGTACAGCAATGCTATGATTAGAACAGAAAGCTACATTATGCTGGAGTAGTGAATTTAATAAGAACTACTGAGAGAGAGACTTCTAGAAATTTAGACTTCCAAGTTAATACCCATCCTTACATTACATATAGGTCAAACTAAAACTCTGTGGTTTAGAACACAGAGTGGACCCTCACCCAGTTAAGCCAGTGACAGAAACCACATCGACATCAGCAGGACAAAGATCTCACCTTTAAATTAAGGGATATTTGGACCCACATCCAAATCCAAGCCTTGTAGCTGGAACCAATTTCTAAACAGGTTGTGTGTGGATGAAGCAGATCAGCCTTGGTATTTTCAAGGTGATTTCCTGGATCTTGGAGTCTCACGAACTTGGATTTCCTTCTCTGGCGAGAAGGAACAGCATCTAACTATAAAATTTCTCTCAGTAAAAGTTTCCCAGAAGCCCCTTGACTTCTCCAGGGTTTGTGGGCTCCTGACAGCTGACACAAGACTTCCGTGAGCATGAGGCACTGAAACACTTGGTCATAAAAACTCATACAATGCTTCATAGCTTTTAGGTATGAAAATTTCACAATGTCTGGATGCACAAATCCTCAAAACTTGGAGTCCTTTTCAACAGGAACAATTGATTCCTACTAACCACACAAGACCAAGCACCAGATGCACTGAGGGGTCAGAATCAGCATCCACAAGGGAGAGAAGCAGCTACAAACCCCCACGCCAAACCATGTACCATCAGCACCACCAACTTAGCTATCGAGGAGACAGGCAGTGAGAAGGGGACGGCAGCCTGTGCCTTGCAGGCGGGTACGTGGGACCCATTGCTGTTTGGCCCATGGCCCTGGTCTGCCCTGTTGAGCTACCAAGCACAGAGACTACACTTGCTGAGCTTGCCAGAGAAGTGTGAATATTCAGGTGGCTGTTCTCATCTGAGATCTCTCCTCCTGGCATCCCAAAAGCTCCTCTCCTGGCTCACAGGGCACATCCTGGACTGTTACCCCTGAGCAGGCTGATTTACATCAGACTGCTGACAAAGTCTGAGCCTGCCTACCAACAGAGCAAAGCAACAAGATGTTTAACAGTTCCCCTCCTGCTATAGTTTAGATATTGTCACCCTTAAAAGCAATGAACTGAGCTACTTAAAAGTAATAACCCCCTGTACCTTTTTTTTATTCTTGAAGCTCTTACATGAGGGAGGTTTATCTGCAAGGGTAGCAGAGAAATCCATGTGTTTTATTGCAGTTGGATGGCACTACCAGGGAACTGAAAAAGCTTTCAAACTTGCTATCAATCACTTGATATATGCAGGAGGTGATCTTTATTGATATGCCTCTAGTCACCAGCTAAAATGGTTTGTCTTTCATTATACCCTTTATAGAAGCCTTTTTCACTGCACTTGCCTGGTGGCTTCTGCAGACCTGGTAACAGTGTACAAAACTCATTTCCCAAACCAAGCTTATTGGATAGAACATACATTTTTTTCCTGGGATGTAGCAGGCAGAAAACACTGTCATCTGACACTTTCTTGACTGCAAGGAGAGCAGATCAGCAGTACATTAGTGTCCTACAATAGCAGGCACAGAAAAGAGGTGAGGGAACTCAATGGATTTCACTCTAGACAAAATTATCATCACTACGTCAGGATTGACCTCTTTGTTAACCCAACGCTGTCACACCTATTAGCATGAAAAAAGGCAGGGGTCATTTAGCACAACCCTATTTACTGTGCACTGGAAACACACCTTCCAGCTCCTGCAAGTCTTAACAAAGCTGCAAAGAGCAAATTGCAGCAGCGTGCTGTATCCCCATCTCAGGTCCTCTAGGCAGCAATTATAAAAAATGGTTGTGTTATGGCCACATTTCAAAGTCAGAGTATGGCCACACTTGATGTGTGGCTCTAAACCCAGCAGCACTTGATCTATTAAACACATAAAGGGGTCTGTGTGTCAAAGGAGTTTGGCCTAATCATGGTACAGAAACCACAGACTCCCAAATTCAAAACCCAGGTTTCTTCGGCTATTGACCAACACTTCAGAGCACATCCATACATTTTAAATTTCACACTCTAATAGGAATACATAGCAATGCTCCTTTCAGAGGTGTTGCATTGATTAATAAGCTTGTCACAGAGGATGGAAGTTGCTACATAAGTGTTAAGTGCTGTTAACTAATGAAAGCCAATTCCATACATTCTGGTGGAATCCAAGAGAACTTGAGCAAAATTTATTAGTTTCATTTGCATATATACTCTGCCTGACGACAGTGATCAAGCTGGTGAAAGTTATTTCAAATGTTTGTTATGCTCCATGACTGCAGAAAAAAATTAGAGTGAAAATTCTGGCTCACAAGGCACAATTGTGCCTGCTGAAAAATCTTTAATTTCTGAAATATATAGAGAGCACAAACAAATATTTCTCTCGTCAAATTTGCACATGCCTCAGTGATATTTAGCTTAATAACTGTGCAAAGAAGGAACAGTATTGATGAAGTTAAAGTACGGAACAACATTCTGCAGGAAAACTGCTAATGCTTTCCATTTCAGCCACATGTCCTCATTAAGGGTTCAGGCTCTTTGGCAAACTAGAGAACATCTGTTTTAGGTACTTCCAGGTCAGTTTTTCTGTGATTCACCTTTGATGCCACATTACCCATGTGAAACACTACGGCCCACCTGAAACTTTCCTGGCACAGCGCTACAGGCACTGATTTTGGATTCTCAGAGGTCAAACTATGGTTTTCCTCAAATAAAACAATTTGATGAATTGCTGTATTTCTAGATTGTATTGTCCTTTCTGTGAAGACTTCCTGCAGCAGAGCTTGGGATTAGAAACTAGGTCCTTAAACTCTCATTTCTATGCCTTTGCCAGAAAACCATGGTTTCTCTTGATCTCTGTAAGCTAAAAAAAAAACCCGAACAGTTGACCAAGACTGGAGGCTTCTGCCTCCAGGATTTCCAGAGAAGAGGCCCACTGAGTTTGTAAGCTAGCAGCTGGGAGGCTGCAAGAGTCTCAAGAATATATGATATTTCTCTGACACTGGTCTGCTCTGTGCAGAAGCAAATCATTTTACACCCAGATCTTTGCCTTTTTGTTTTTCTGGGCCAAGGCTGTCTCTTACTTTATGTTGGTGCTGCATCCTCCAGCACAATGGGTTTTGATAGCTCCATGTGCTGCCGGAGTATGGCTTTCTCTCTGTCTCTTTTGTTCTAACCAACCATTTGGCGATGGAGGGAGATTTCTACCTCTTCCCATTATATTGCTATAGAAAGAAAAAACAAAAAAAAGCCCCAATAGGCATAAATTCTTGACATATTTGTACACACCCATTTTGCTAAGGGATGTGCTGTGCATCTGCTGTGAATTGCTGAAAATGTAAGGTAGCGGTGAAACAGAATATTCTTGTGTTTACCAAGAACCACCAGCCCTTTGCCTTTAACAGAAGATCTGTAGCCTAAAGAGGCAGCTTTAAGACCTCTCCTGACTCAGTTGCAATCAAGATACCATCTACTTAAATAAGCATTTGTACTCCCAGTGATTTTAGGAGATGAATTACTGATCTTATTACCATAGTAAATACCCATGAGGCAATGCACAGGCCAACAGAATATTGCTTTCTGCTGGTATAGTACCCATTTCCAGGAGAACTCTAGGAATATTTCTAGCCATATGGTAATAATAAAAGCTTTGCTTAGTCTGTATTTGCCAGAAAGTCCCATTTGCAGAAGTGGCTTTTAAATCTTTGACACTATTCATGGGAAACAGCTTGTCAGCTATGAAAATATTCCTACCAGCTCCTGTATATCAGCCTTACCGGTGGGGTAAAGAGACTTGCAGGTGGCATAGCTCAGTACCAAGCAGAGAAAGTTTTCAGCTGACTTGATAACTGGCAGAGTAACATTACCTGGATAGGCAAAGGCTGTTCTTGCCTGCCAGCAGCGGTGCAGCCTGTGGTGCCCTTTGAGGACAGGCCCCTTTCCCCACACAGCAGTGCATCCAAGCAGGCAGCAGGAGCCAGAGAAGGGCAGGGAGTGACGGCATGTGGGAGGCCTCCAGCTCAAGCATACTCCATTTGTTTATCACTGAACCATCATCTGGTCAACAGGAAAAGTTGATAAAACTGTTGCCTCTGGGCTCTGTTCTCCTTGGGAATAACAAAAAGTGAAGCTGGTTAAGGTCAGTGCACAGGAGGCCCTATTGAAGGTGGGATCAGGTTGGCCATGAATTACTGAGCATCATCTGGCATCACAGATAAGCAGAATGGGTAAGAGACTAGGCAGGCTCCACAATAAGGGATGGATTTAATTAACAATTGCACAGAGGGAGCAGACCGTAGCATTTTGGCACAAGGACATCCTACATCTGACAGTTACTTAAAGAGACAGGGAGCACCCTATTATAAAAAAATATATTACTCCTCAATGTATTTTAAAAATTACATGAGAAACAATAACATATTGTATTACTTGTTCTCTCCAGAGCTGCCTGGTTACACCAGCACTGAACAGCGCAGGGTCTCTGCAGATATTCTGCACCAGGGCCTATTTAAAAACATTGGTCCAAACTTGGTTACAAAAGTACAACTCTGCTGAAGTCAGGGGGCTGTGCAGATGTAACTAAAGGCAGATGTTGATCCATATTAACTAAACTATTAAATACATCAATCTTACCCAACCATCTGACACCTTGTCCCATTTCCCAATATTTTGTTTCTCAAAAGTTTATTTAAATTCAGCTAGCTGACAATTTGCAAGCTTCTGGGTAATCCCTTTTTTGTAATTTCTTGTTTGTTGCTTGGGTTTGCTTCCCCCCCTCCCCCCCAAGTTATTATTTCAATGTTAAGTGAATATTTTAATTATTTTGAAAGTTAAAGATGATCATCATTGCACAGTTCTAGCTGTTTCTCTCTTCAGTCAGCAAAAACAACAGCAACAAAACACCCAAGGAAAGAAGCTGAAATAAAGGAGTTCAATTCTTATTTCTTTTGACGTGTGTTAGCAAAACAATTAATTAATTCACTAGCTCCTTACCTCATGGGTCTGTGTTCAAAGAAGAGCAGACAAGTGACTTTGATGACCCCAGCCTCAGTCCCAGCAGATGCTTAACTACATCCCACATATCAGTGCAGCTTCAGTGGATGGACTCTCCTCCTGGGGAGCCAAGCATGGGACACACCATTGCTAAAACGGACATACATGGAAAATAGAAAAGTATATCCCTGAACACACCTGCCCAAGTAAATAATCTCTGCTCTTCATTCCCCTGAGTAAAGCACTGCCCAGTCACTGGAAACAATCAATGAGGGGGGAAAATTATGTACTAATCAATCTATAGGAAAAAGGGTTCACAGAGTTCAGAGCTTCCCTACTAGTAATGCTCTGATTTTCTATGTTATTACACTAGCTTTGAGATCACACAATACAACTGACTTTGGGCCTTTTCACTGATAACAAGCAAGACTCACCACTGTACTGCTGTCCTTTTCTAAACACATCTGTTTACTAGAGCCCATCCTGTAGAAGTAAATTGCGTTTTCGGAATCATATTTAAAAATCAGTGCTGTAAATTGTACTCTGAAAAAAAAAAAAAAAGCCCCATAGAAAAAGTGTGACCTGAATGCATAAGAATTTTTTGAATGAATAGAGCCCTTAATATTTAGTTTTGCCTAATGAAGTAAGGCATGAATGTAAAAGGATTACTATTCCCGTAACGTTCAATTCACACACACAAAGTGTAATTCATGGAACCTGGCTTTAATTTTTTTCATATAAATAATTAATGCTGCATTTAAAGCATGTTAAAATGTTTTATTTCTTAATCAGCTAATTTGACTGAGAAACAAAGATGCCTTTATTTTCATTTTCTTTGACTAGAGTTACTGTAGTAAAAGGTCCCCTCTAGCTTTGGCCTTCACTCTCTAGTTTGCTGCTGCCAATTAGTTTTCTAAAGTCACTATTTTACAAAATGTTTCTCACTTTTTAAAAAATGTAATTGAATGTCTGTACATCACAGAGTTTCTTGTGTTCAGACACGGGGTGTTAAACATTCTTTGGGTTGACTTGGGTCAGCTTTAAAAAATCTCAGACACTGAAACTTGAGAAGCAGTCGTGTGCTATAGTGTTTTCTCCACATCCTGTTAAGTATTAAGTGGTTATTTAAAATAGAGTGGTTATACTCAGCAACTGACTTAAAGTGCTCGATATAGTTTACAAGACGATTAATTAAATGAGAGCATTGCATGTGATGCACATGTATTTCCATAATCATTCACATTGGCCTATAGTTGCCCTTTAATTTTCATACTAATTAAAGTAACACATTGAACTGCAAATTGTAAATGGCTGCATTTCTCAGTAGATGTTAACACTGATGTAAGCTGAATGGCAAATAAAAACTCCCAAGAATTAAGCAGAGTGTTTTTTGACTCTGATCCATTCAAGTTTCTCTACTTATTCCATTACTGGACCATGTCCATATTTTAACAAGACTACATTTTTTCTGTGTTTTCAGCCCCATATTTTTCTGAGGTACAATGTGCTCATTTTTTTGTATTGTGGTGTCTGGTTAGTTGGTTTCCATCTGATACAATAGAGCAGTTATACAGGGTTCGCAGTTACAGATTAGGTTTTTTAAGTGGTGGTGGGACTGAGGTTTGTAATCTGATGGGCAGAAAGAAAGAAAACCAAAATGTGCAGCCATTTCGCCAGTAGTTTTACCTCTTAATTACATCTGACCCACTGTCCTCCTTGATTCTTGTTCAAATCTTGACACGGCTGACTTGGAACCCGAAATGCAAACTGGAGGGCTGTACTTTCAGGTTGCATCAAGGAAGGGGGAAGTTACTCCCTAGAACATTTACTGGGACTTGGAAAAGAGAAGAAGCAGATAAGAACAATTATCCTGTGGCTCACACAGCTGCTGGCATTTCGACTTGGCACACGGTCTGATGGGGACCACTGCATCCACCTCAAGCAGTCTCTAGCATGTAATGGACATATGGTAATTGCTATTGAATGAGAAGTAACCTTGGACTACAGGCATATGAAAGACACCTTTAAAAAAAAAAACCTTGACAAAAAAACCCTCTGTCAGGGCCAACAGCTCAAAAATTAACAACTAATCACTCCTTTCAATGTGTCCTCCATCTAATTGCTTCCATGATGAGGTGAGGGGTTTTTTTCCCTTTCAGAAATGAGCATTATAAAAGATTTCTTTTTAATTTAAAATGAAAAATTCCTCCACTCCCAGGTGACCTATCCAAGAGAAATAATAATAAGCACTCGATTGCTCAGAGAGCATCAGCTCTCACACATATTACAAGGCTGAGCGTTCATGCTCTCTTACACCCCCCACCCCGCTCCCTTCCCACAGCGTGTCCTATCTCCAGATCCTAACTTGGCTCGACCCAAGATGTTATTTGTTAAAATTAACTTTCAGGTCAGGCTGGAGTCAGTGTACTTGGCAAGGAGGAGAGGAACCAAGACTGCAAGGGAGGGAACAGCTTCAGGAGGCAGAGAGGGAAGCTGCAGCCTGAGCAGGGGTTTTTGGGAAGGGGAGTGGGCCACAGCAGCACTGCAGCAGGACACAGCACCAGAGCCAGGTTTGCTCCCAGGTTTGTCAAAGTTGCCTTGAGTGCCATGCTGTCCCCAAGTCCCTTCTTGCGGGTCAGGCAAAGGCTTCCCCTACATCTGCCCTCACTCCCCTGGGCTGCAGCCAGGCAGGGCTAAGCCCCTGCTCCCGCCTTGGTGGGGGCACCCCAACGTGACTGTTCCCATCATATGCTTTATTCTAGCAAAAGTCTTCTGAAGTTCAGTCATAGCAATGCTGAACAGCCACACATTGCAAAATGAATGGAGTCACGCTGAGGAAGACTGATGGACTATGGTAATAATGCAAGACCCTTTTTTCCCCTCATAAACCAAATTTCCCTTACATTTCTGGAAGATTAATTTAGATTTAGGGAGGTTTTGAGTGAGGTACTGGAAAAAGATTCTAAATGCAAGGCTGGTTTTTACCTGACCTTAACTACTACATCAGCTACCACTGCTCCAGTACATTTATATATGGAAATGTATCCTCACTTCAGCTTAATTACCTAAGGACTCTACAAAAAAAAGCCTTTAAAATGTTTTAATTGCAAATTTAGTCTTTCCAAGAACTACACAACAGTGGTATCACCCATTGACTAATTAACCATGTATTTGAGCAAAAAAATAAAATAATTCTCAGCTACATGGACACAGTCCTGCTTGCCTTAAGTAGATGATGCATGTAAACATGCACATACAGAATTAAGTAGTAATTTGAGTCTGCTGGATTTTGTTTTTCCTTTGAGACTGGTTGCTGTAACATCAGACTTATTTTCAAGTTTACCCTCAAACTCTGTTGTAAAAAAGAAGGGGTTATAAAGGGAAAAAAAAATATCCTAAAAATAAGAAGCTCTTGAAACTTTCTGACTCCCTTGACACAAAAGGACTTGGTGCTTGCTATATTTCCGAGTAGGAGGTCCAGCTGACTCTTCTGTGTGACTTGAACACAAATCTCTTCTCCCGCTCTTTTGCTCCCCTAACTTTCCTTTGCACTCACCTACTAAATACAGCATGGACTTTCTCTTCCTCTGTTGTAGTCTGCAGAGATTGTCTCAGATGGAATTTGGCTGGTGAGGCACAGTCGGGCAATTTCAGTTGCTGACAAGGCAGTTTGCTTTGCAGAGTTCCAGGCTGGCACTACAGCCCCAGTGGGACCACGGAGCAACCTGGAATAAAAGTAGGGCTGAAGAGTGCTGCTTCAGCTCAGCAGGGTGCTGGGCATCCAGGAAGGGTGTTTACACAAAAGCCAAGGGCCTGGGAAGTCTTTCACCTTTCCAAAATCAAACCCTTTTTACACAGATTCATGACAGCTGGTTATGATGAGCAAATTACAACTAATTTCAAAGCTACTCTTGGGCACAATTGTCAGGCTTTCATTGAGGAAACTCTCTAAACAAGCACTTAACTTTAAGCAGGTGCCTAAATCCCATTGAACACAGTAGGATTTATACACCTGTTTTAGTGCTTTCCTGGGCAGGGATGGCCCTCAGCAAGTGGTATGCCACATCCCAGGAGTCCCAAAGGCCAGGTGGCTTATTCTTATCCAGATTTAATTGCCACTGCCCAGCCAGAACTGGGATCACACCACCACTAACCAGATTTTTATTTTAATGCATATCCTGCTGTACTGCAAACCTACTGCAGCCCTGCAGGCAGCATTCCTGCTAACGAGCTGCAGCGTAGAAATCTGAGCATGAGAGCCATCTAAGAAGGTTCACAGTCACAAAGTGCCGCTGTGGATAGCAATGCTGTTCTTTCAGTCCGTGAATAGCACATTAGAACCGTTCCTTGAAGTTGCAGCTGGGGCTTTTTTTCCTTTTTTATTTTTCTGAAGACCGTCATCATGGTCCTGGCACAGCTGGGATAGCATCGGGAGCCCTAGCACCAGAACTCCTCTCCCGCTGCAGAAGCAGAGAGTGGAGATGGTGCACGTTTGTGGTAATCTCCCTTTTACAAGATACAGATGAGCCTGCTCAGTGGTAAAATTAGCATGCTGAGAAAAGCTCTTCTCACCCTCGAGTAGCAAGCTGCAGCGCTGGTGGGGGGAGAAGGGAAAGGAGAGGTTGGCAATATGATAAGTAGGGTGAAGTACTTTTTGGAGCATTAACACTGACCTAGGCAAGACACAAAGTTGAAAAATAGCAAGCATTTTCAATGAAAAACCCTCCATGTTTCATAAACTTCTAGTCATTCTTGTTACTTAATTGGAAAGCAAAACCAGAGTTTTCATTTCTCTTCTTCTTTCTGTGCTGGCAAGAGGAGGATGGGGAAGGAAACAGAGAAAGAAAGGGTCACGACTAAGCTTTCTAAGGTCTTTCTTTTTGATACTGTGCCTTGCTTTGGTTATTTTTTCATTACTTATTTTCACTAAAATAAAAGGTCTCAGAAAAGCATTTGTTTTGGTTAAAACCAAAATTAAACCTTATCTATCATGGAGGGGAAAAAACCAACTGGCTTTAAGGAAGACAACCTCTTGTATCAGTGTGCTTACGTATTAAAGAGGGCATGTGAGTCAAAAATGCACAGCCAGACCAGCATAGGTCAGATCTGTGGGGAAAAAAAAAAAAAAAAAAAAAGAAAAGGATTTTTAGCAATCTTTCAGCCCTCTCTTTATTAGACTTTAATTAAATCAATGGGTCAAAGCAACAGAGGGGAAAAAATGGTTCAGCTAGGGGACACTAATCAACTCCTTTCAGTGGACTGAAAGATATCTCTTAAGCAAGAACTAAGCTTTAAACCAACATCTGCCTCATGTAACACATAGACATTATTCCTTAAGAAAAAAGTATTTGCAGAACTACCTTTTCTTGAAAATAAAACACTATTTATAAAAGAAAATATTGCTAATAATCACAGGGTAAGTCATTGAGCATGCTTGAATGAGGACAAGCAGTCAGAACTTGTGGGTTTTGGTTGAACACCATCCTTACATGTTGTGGATCTAACAGAACCCAGTGCTGAAGTGAATACCGTCTCCTGAGCCAGTTGGTGGTGTTGGATTCAGATGATGACACAGTTGTGCTGACCATTAGACTTGTGAGTAGTAATTGAACCATTTAACTAGATTAATTGAAAGTCTGGACTTGCCTATTTTTGTCCCCACAAATTTCAGCTAGAAAGCTGAACACTCCCTAAGATCCCACCCTTATGCATGACAGAAAGGACAAATTCAGTTACATCAATGCAACCTCAGTAGCATCAGGGAAGTTGAAAGGCTTCCTCCTTGTGACAGAGGGTGGCACTTGAAGCACAGCGGACAACATGACTGACATGACAACATGAGTGAGTGCTAGCAATACTCAGCAACAGAGTCTGGCCCCCAAACTAGCATGTAACTCCCCTGCAAGGGCTGTATTGCAAACACAGACAGTACGGAGAGAATATATTGAAAGAAAATGGTTAAGATGAGCATCCTGCCTTGAAGACATCAATGATTACTTGTGAGGATATTCAAAACAAAACCACCATCCTTGTTCTTCACAGCATACGTACAGCATGCTTGCCCTGCAGGAGCCAAGCCAAGCAGGGAGGCTGAGCTGGCATGCAGCGTGGTCGCGTGCCTTTGTCCCAGCATGAGCCCAGGGGAAGGAAAAATAGCTCAGAGCTGGAGTTTTCTCCCCTGCTCACTCCTGGCTGTGGGAGAAGTCAACCTCCTCTGTGCCTGGGTCATGGCTGGGGACAAGGAACACCTCCCTGATTCTTGTCCCTCCACTAGGTTTTGTGCAGATCAGGGTCATTTTGAATACATTTTTCTGATTCTTACCCTAAATGCAGACCCAGGATCCAGGAAGCTCCTTTTACAGCCCTACAAAAGAAAAGACAGATTTATTGCCTTCTTGATCTATGCTGCATAAGGAGACAATCTTACATCCTAAAGATGAAATAGTAGATTTTAACTAAAGCATAACAATCAGCAATGAAAAAAGTCTGATTCCCAATATTTATCTATTAAATAACATATAATACCTCAGATTAGCTTACAATTGAAAACCTGCTGGTTCAGGTACTGTTAGTCATGGCTGGTTCTGTAACATTACTAAGGGAACTACCCTCTCCCTCTCTCTTACCTGAAGAGCGTTTGGAGCAACATTACATGAGCCATTTAGCCAAAGAAAGCAGTGGTCTTTCCAAACCCCCAAATGACTCCATGCAGTTTTCATGACAGGATGCATCCAGGAAATATCACCAAGTTGCCATACAATATCCCTGCCTTATAATAATAATAATAATTATTCTTATTATTTGTCTCTACTGCTTAAACCACTGTTGCATAAGAAAGTTAATATTTCCAGGGCACTGGGTGGGATACTTTTCTGGAAAACATGCTCTCAACAGGAAACCCAAACACAGTGCTAGAGAGTTATCTTAAGTAGATTTAAATAATTAAATCCAAAATTCTCAAACCACTTGCTGTTTCAAATTTATTTCTTTAATAACAAGCTTGTTTCAGCAACACACTGGATTAGGGTTTCATTTACTCAAAATTTAAGGTCTGTCCCACTCTGAGTGTTATTTTAAGTATTTAGGGGAATTTTTGTGCTTGTGAAAACGAAGAGATTGTTGCATTATAAATTCATTTCCTCTGTTATTGCACAGGCCATGCACAGTGCAGCTGTGAAAGCGCCATAAGAGCCCCAGCAGTGTCCTCAAGCTCAACCTAGACAGGCAAGCCTTTGTTTTTGCATGAAGAGGAGCTGGCCCTTTCTTACATCTTCAGCTACAAGTACTTCCTAAACAGCAATGCCAACACCACTCGGTCATGCCAAACAAAGAGGGGGTGTTTAATGACAGTGATGACTGTCCACTGGGGAGGCAGCCCAGGTGCCAACAGATATTTTTGTGCAGGACTTCCAAGTGGGGTCGAGCCTGGTGCCTGCAGCACTGCACCAAGTGGCGTAAGCAGCTCCTCCAGCAGGTGTTACCTCGTAAGGAAGGCCTTAGCGGCGCTTGCCATCCACACGAGCTATTTTACAAACAAGCGGGTTTCTTATACGTTCTTCATCACCTCCAGGCATTCATATTCTTTTTAAGTACAGGAACATTAATTAGATTTTGACCACAGACCCCAGATTTGACTTATCCTGACAGGGTTTCCATTAGTGTAATCTGTAGGGGAATTCACTGTTTTAACATCTGTGCGCCTAAGGCCTATCTCACATTTACTGCCATAGCCTGAAAAGCCTCCCTTGTACGGCTGTGTGTTTCTTCATGCTCCCAATTTCACAGAAGTCATTTCAGCACCAAACGGTAATTAGCAAAGGGATGGGCCTCGGCTGACATGAATGCAATTTATTGTTTTCCACAAGGCCCTGAACCGAGCAAACAAAGAACACAGTCTTGCTGTCTGGCATTTTATTAACTTGTATTGTGCGACATACCTTACTGAAGGGAGATCTCCGAGTAAATGCAGCCGCTAGTATGCAGTAACATGCGTGCTTTTGAAGAATATTAATTTCAGTTCAATTAGGCAAGTTTTGCGGGACCTCAGCCTCTAAAATAGGACAGCCACTTTTATAATTATCTTCTGTATTAACTTTATCACCACCCGACTTTTTACATAAATGCAACCTTTCATCTTTAAAATGCCACCACTTCTTCAATTTTGGCAACCGTACAGCATTGCTAATTATTTGCTCATTATGTGTGGTTAACTGATGAATCATTAATAAATGAATGAATGGCTAATATATTTTTATGGTAATTGGAGATATAACTGATTGCAGACTTCCTTTGCTTCTCAAAACTGCCCTGAATGAGCAGTAGCTGCTTAATTGTTTACAGATGATATTTATGACACTGACAAGCTCTTCCCATCACTGTGGTTTATCAGAGGTGAGCCCTCCCTGTGCCAGTCGCTGTGGGCATGGAGGGGTGATGCTCTCCCTTCCCTGCAGCCTTGGAGCAGACAGGCACGGGCACGTGTTTCAGATGGGTTTCCCACCAGCTCCCCATGATGGCTGGGAGCAGGAGTACTGACACCATTGCATTTATTGTCGGCATTTCCAAGTAATACCATACCATGACATGGAAATGATACCTTTCTGCAAGTCTTCTCCTGCAGCCTGGGTGTCTGCAGTGAGTACCACAGATAGGGCAGAGAAATCAGGCTCCGGTGACATTTTGTTTTAACTCCATACCGTGCATTACAGTAAATGGCTTATATAACCTCTTGCTGCCAGTGCGCAGTTAATGAATTCAGAGATAATTGCTGGGTTGATTTCTTTCTTTCTTTTTTTTTTTTTTTAATAACCTATCTTTCCATAAATCATTCTTAGGGTATACAGTTCCAAAATACAGCGTTTAAATCTGCTTGACAATTCAAATCAAAAAGACATGACAGTTAGATGGCCAAACAAGGCTCCTTTAGCTATGAACACACGTCCTGAAGATCAAGTTAAAAATGCAAAGGAGATTACCAGTTCTTAATTATAATTATTTAACCAGGTGGGTAGTTTCTCTAATGAACATTTCTATGAAAACAGAATAACTAATGATGGTCTTAAAGAAGTCTTTGTCTTCCCATGTACTAATGATCACATTTATAAATATGCAGGAAGGCCCCCATGTACATTGCTAATGATAAGTAATTAAGCACCAGGCGTCAAAAGCTATAGAAAAGGGTCAGGGTAATGCAAGAGAAAATTAAAAATGCAATAAAATAAGTTGTGGAGCAAGATTAAATTTCTGGCTTCTGCAGGCCTGGCTACAAAGAAATCTTTTCCCCCTTCAGTATAAACCAGGGCTGCTGTGGGGTATCAAAACAAAATCTTCTAAGCACTTTCATTAGATTTTACTTGCCTCTGTGCTTGTACTCATATTAAAAACAAGTGAACCACCAGCCATTTAAAACAGACGCTATATTCAGTAAAGCTGCAGTTTCTCTCAATGTTTATGAGAAATCACTGTGGCTGAGATTATGACTATCACTAACCTCCTCAGAAGCATTTCAAAACTTCTGATGAAAGAAAACAGGGACGCATTAAAACTGAAACCTGATTTTGTTATTATTTTTTTATTCTGGAGGTCCGTGCATGAAGGGCCTGCGATTCGATCCCTGGCAGAGTCCCCACCAAGGAGACTCAGACCCGAGACGCGCAGAGGGCTGGCTCGAGCCCACACCTTTGCTTCAGCCGCTGAACCCACACCACAGACCATCCCGAAGCATTAAAGGCACTGCTCAAATAAAAAAGAAACGGGTTGTCTTTGGTAGCAAAGACGTGTTTGTCTCTCTAAATGTAAAGCCGTTAAAATCAGGTAACGCTGACACTCCCCTGGGAGCTCGGCAGCACGCTGCCGGAGAGCAGAGGTCCCTGTGCTGCTGCTGCCCGCCGCAGTGCCCGGCAGCCACGGGCCCTCGCCACAGCTAGCCCCCTGCGCCCGAACCCAGCTGCTGCTGCAGTTCAGGGTTCAACAAGATGACAGTCTGGGTCTAAAGGAAATAACGTACTATTCTGATTTCTCACTAAAAGCAGAATTCCACGTGTTTTTAAAATCATGGTGAGGAAACAGTAAAGAGTAGAGGGAGGGAGAGATGGAGCGAGAGGGACACAAACAAGCGCCATCCCTTTGCCGTGTGCCTCACAAAATGGCGCCTCTGTAGCTGCTGCAGCCCTGCTGCGTCACAGGCCCACGGCCTCCCTCAACACGCTCCCCCATGGGCAGCAACTTCACAAGATTTCTTGGCCTGATCTCAAATTTAACCAATCGGTTATGTTAAGACACACCCAGTCGTCATTTTTAGAGCTTGTGGACACTGTGGCATTAATGGCAAATAATGCTGTGGCATTTCTTTCAGGTGAAAGTAGTGACTCTCTCGCATTTCTAGCCTTCCAGGACTTCTTTCTGAAAATAATATTTGACTTCCAAACTGACCTTTCATTGCCTCACACGGAGTATTTCTAGCACCGCCTTTAGCCCAGCCGTGGCTAAGGCTCTCGCAGGGAGCACCACACCCAGCAGAGTGTGCAAGCCCTTGCCAGGCAGCGTGACGCCCACTGACGCGTCAGCTTGGTTTTAGTTTTTATGGGCTATGCAGGCCAGCCTGCCTGTTCGAGCTGTTTCATTTTGCCTGCAGCCAAAAATCAAATAACCTGAACTAAAGCCTTGACGGTGAGCCACCGCGGTACAAGCGAGCGCGCTTGGCCCTGAGAGCGGAGCGCGTGCTGCTGAGGCGCGGCCCGCGGCCAAGCTGCACCTGGGGCTGAGGCCCAAACCCGCCCTCCGCCGGCACCTACCCCCTGCAAAACATCTGAAGGGACATCCCTGAAGGGGACATCCTCGGGGAGTTCATGATCTCCCAGTGCTCTCATCTAATTCCCTTGGGACGATGAGCCCGTGCAGGCCCCAGCGGCCCCAGACGAGGGACAGCCCACACCGCCACAGTGCTGCTGCCACGGCCGGGGTCTGCAGGGAGACGGGACAAATGTCTGCGCTGCTGCTTGCAACCGCTAAAATACAAGAAGGATAGGAAAAGCAGGTATTGAATTACAGTTATCTTCAATTAAAAAAATGTTTATCTTTGAAAATACGTATCTGTTACTGACAAGCTCTGAAAACCACCACTCCAAGCCTGTCAGTAAAACCAAATGTTAAATGGAAAATATTTGCCAGGATTTAAAATTAGACCTACACATTACTTACAGATGTTTCAATGAAAAACACTTGAAACTCAACCACATAGAGTAATAAACCCCACAATGGTGTATTTTTTTTATACTTCAAGTTAATTTTTATTATATAAGTAGCCATACGAAGAAGCCATTGCATACTGCTTAAATTAAATGTGGAGGAATGAAATCAGCAGTATCCCTTTACAGCATATGGTCCAGCAAATCAAATTATAAAGCTTTCCACATCTCATTAACTGCAATGAGTACAGTGAGATTTCTAATAAGTCACTTCTTTTTCATGTGAGAGGTGAGCAGTGACTTATTGTAAGTATTCTCACAGGATGACCCTTGTGCTGAAATTAAGAACTAATCTAAAATGGGAAAGGTCATTTGGTCAAGTCTGATCATAACATTTCCTCGTTATTGTTTTAGTTGGCATTGAAGCACATGCTTTCCCGGTGCACCAGCTGAAAAATGCCTTTGATAATTTCACTGACAGCGAGTAACCCACACACTGCCATTTAATGAGTTTGGGCTGGATTAGCTGACAATAAAGAATACAGTATAAATGCTTTTATAGAATGGATTTTTCAGCAGGAAAATTTCATACAGGCGTACTTAACTAATTTATTTGCATTTACCAGTGAGATGTCAGTCCAAGTACTGCTCTGGTGAAAACTCCTGGTCCCCAGTTAGACAGCAGCCTCCCGAATCTCAGCCTCCCCTTGAAGGGAACCTGCTCCCTGCCCCCCACTCATGGCCCACCTGTAGCTGTGGCTTCGGTTGCAGCAGGCACGCCAAGGAGATAACTGCATTGAAACTCTCACTTCCTCCTCTGCACAGAAAATCAAATCATTGTACAATTGCTCATCATGTGGCTTTGCTTTATGTGGATTCCTGATTTAGTGGCAGATCTGGTCCAGGAACTGAGGCATTCCTGGCTCCCTGTCCCAGGCTCAAATCTCTAACCTGAATCCAATCTCCCTTCCGCCATCAGCCTGAAATTGTTTGCTATAGGATATGTTGACCATAAAAATACAGCACAGTGCACAATGAGAGAAACATCTCAAGACAGTGGAAAAGAGAAAGCTCAGCCAGGCCAGCTGAAACACTTGGGAGGAAAATCAACAGGCTGTTTTTAGCAATTACAAAGTTGTTGGCTGATCTGATGTAGCTGGGCAGGAAATTCCATAGTGTTTGGAAACCATTGACAAAAATGTTCTGGCACTTGTATTCTCCATTTTGTACTTCAAGAAGAGTTAATGCACTGTGCCCAAGAAATTCAGCATGTGAAGGAAAATGGGAGAAAGCTTTTCAAATAAATATGGAGACGCATCGACTTCCACAGTAGAAGAAAAGTACTGCGACTTACTTGAAACCTCCTGACACACCACTAATGACTGGGCAGTAGCGGGAACGTGATTGTTCCCGCCAGGACATTTCGCTTGCTTATTAACCTCATGGAAAATTCTGGAGGACTTGTAAACCAATCCTCAAAGGATGGGTTTCTTATTTGGTCTAAAAACACTGCCTTACTTTTGTGCAGCCACTACTGAGAAGTCTGAAACCAAGCTACTGTTTAGGTTAATTTAATTCCCCCTTAATGTTCATTAAACGCTAAGTTGTTATTTTAGGGCACGTCAAGATGAGTTGCTAGAGCTAATTTTTGGGAAAAGCAGTGTTTGAGTGCAAAATGCAGCGTGCAGGGCATGTTCATGTCATTTCCTTTCAGCTATTTTAAGCAGCTAGCATCAAATCTGTTCAGAAGTCCTGAGGTCCTCAGGCCCATGAGTGGGGACCGACAGGCACCTGTGCCCACCCCAGGCTCTGGGAAGAGGGGGACAGGGGCTCAAAGCACCTCCATCAGATGGCAGGCAGCCATGGGCTTGCCCTGAGCAGAGGCTGAGCCCTGGCAATCAGTGGCAGTGAGGAGGAGAACAGGAGAGGGAGGACGGGCACCATGAGAGTCTCCAGTCCCCCTGCTCCACAGCCACACCTGTGGGGCACCAGCTCCACTGTCAGCTTGTGCTTCCCACCTCCCTTCTGCAACAGCCAAGCCTGCTCTCACCCTGCTTTCTAAAACATTCGGTGGGTTGGGTGGTGTTCTTTTTAAGTTGCATCTGAAAATTCAGCGGGTGGAGAAACCTTAAAAACATGAGTTGGAGCGGTGACACTCAGACTGCAGAATGCCTGAAATAACAATTTTTTTTGGCAAATGTGGACAACTCTCACATCTCACTAGAATTAACTTTTGACCTCCAGACCTCAGAGAGTCGGAGTTTCAAAAAATGCAGCTTTGCATGTTGCACACTGAACTACTGCAGTTCTCATGTGCATACAATTGGGTAATTATATATGCAAAAGTTTAAATTAATTAAGGCCAGAACAGACAATGTACTTTAAAACAACCTGAGTTGTTTTCCAGCAGTCAGTTAAGCTGAATGCATCAAATAAAAGCTCTGCCTCTTCCATTGTGCAAGGATTATGTTGTCCAGAGTACAGTCTTTCCACACCCCCAGTTATATGCCACTGCCTTTAGCATCTGCTGAAGATCCTGCAGAAGGGCAGCATATGATGGCACAGTTGCAGGGCCTTCAGTGAAAAAGGATCTCATTTAAGAAGGCATTTGCCCCTCTCCACCAAATTCATCTGACGCTCTTGATTGCGCCTCATTACTACATTTATCTAACTACATATTGACATTCTGGGCATATGGGCAAACTGGAAAAAGCCAAAGTCATGATATACTTGAACACAGCACCCTGCAGCTGTTTTGGAGGGACTGATTTCCAAAACACAGGAAGTCCTTAGTGAACTTGTAGCTCCTACTTTGAGAGCTTGGCCAGGCTGGTCTGCGTGAAGGTTCAGGGTGTATGGCGTGGACATGAGGTCACCCTCCCAGGCTCATCAGAGCCACAACTGAGCAAAGCTATTGCTTTCCAAACACCAAATGTAGGCAATTGCTATTAGCATTTCCATGCATGTTTTACTTTAAATAGTTGCTGGTTGCTCATCCTTCCCGTAGCTGAAAATTACCTACATACCTAAATGCATACAGTTGTTATGTGCCTGCATACATTTGTTTTAAAATAGCTTATGCATATATAACACAGACACAAAAGTTCTCCGATGCTTGTTCCTGGAGGGGTAATAACACAGAAATATTTAAGATGATTCAACAGTGGACGGCTCAGCAGATGTCTCCAGCATGGTGCAAGACATTAACGTCTGCTGACTCATCATTGGAGTTAATTCCTGCCTGGCTCATGTTCCCGTCATCTCAGCAGCAATTTAGTACTTGGTGAATTTTCTCTCATCAGGAGTAAATGTTATCACAGACTTGTGATTATGTGCTATTTGAAACTGGTAGAGCTAAAGCCATGTGTGATAATAAAAGGTAATTGTTTACCTTTGAAGTTGATATCTACGGCCTTTGCTGCACTCTGCAGGAAATTGGGCCAGTCCAGGACTGCTCGGGCAGCCAGGCTGTGTCTGACACCCCTCGCCAGGGTGTGAAAATGAGGTGGGTGCACGTGCAGAAGTTGAAACAAGCTAGCGGCACTTTTATAGACTTGTTTTCCCCTACGGAGTGAAGCTGAACACAATAAAAAATTCAGTAAAGAAAAAGTTCCCCTTCTATTTAATGTAATGACATTGCTGGCTAGTGTGGAGTAATCGAATTTTCTGCCGGTGGGAGGATGAGCAATGCAATACCATCTACAGCTATGCAATACCATCTACGTACCCATAAGCATACCTAAGCATAGATGCAAGTGTCACAGTCACGACAAAAGGTATAAGAGTGTGTCAGCATCAGGGTGCCCAGCGGCTCAAGCTCAGTCCTCAGCCAGCAGCGCTGCTGTCTTCGCAGGGTCCTGCCACACTTTGGATGTGAGGGGTATCCAGACACCTGAGGCTGCAGTTTCCTATGTGTACAGCCACCATGTCCTGGGACACAGCACAGCCATCATCACCTCCACATCTGGGACAGGTCACTCCAGCATCCCCACAGCCAATGTGCGCCAGCTGATGGACACCCTGCAGGAGACAGCCTTCTGGGTGCTCCAAGGGCAATTTTTCTTTCAATAGGCAGAAGCTGGGGTGCAGTTTCATACCAACCTTAGGAAGCAGAGTCATCAGTGCCCAAACCTGGCTTTCCAGCAACTGGCCTGGGGACAGGCAGCCACAAGCTTCAGCTACCATGAATTCCCTAATTTAAGAAACAGGGAAAGGTGTAAACCAGAATACCAGTTGAAGGGATTTAGTGTTTGCAACATGTGCTATTAACATGACGTTAGCTTTCACAACTAATTTTCAGCAGATTATTAGTATTCCTAACAGAAATGGCCAGGGACATGAGAGTTCTCAACATTTTTGCCTGCTTTTCCTTATTCCGCCTTATCCTCTCAAACAATCCACACTGGAATTCATAAATAAAGACATATGCACATTTGGAGCGTGTTCACATCAATTATCCCACATCTTTTTTTTGGAGCTGGGAAGAAGGTATATTGCCTAAACGCTAATGCCTATGGATCTTTAATATTAATGTGATGCTCAAGAGATAATTACTTCTCATGAACTGGAATAAGTCTGGCCAAAAAGGTTGAACACATCCAAAATTCAGCTGATTTCAGCGCAGCTAATTCTGGTTGAGGTTTTTTTCTCCCCCCCGGACACACTGCCAGATGTAATAGAAATAAGCCCCATTGAAACTGCATGAGGATACGTATCATATTCTGATTGGTAACAGATTTGCAGATTATTGGAGGGGGGAGGAGAATTTACTAAAAAACAAAAGTCAGTTAAAATACCATTATGGTTCAGGCATAACCCCCTGTGAAATAAGAGTCTTTCCCGGGGAGGATCCTCAGATGGAAACATACCTCCTGCGCTGGCACAGGATCCCAGAAGGAAGCGAGAGGAAACCGTCTACTGTAACCCTGCCCATAGCTGAATGCAAGAAAACCCTGGCGCCAATGGGACTTCTGGAAAAAGAAGAAAAGATTAGGTTTGGATTGAACTAAAACCTAGGAGCATCAGACCTGTGGCAGTATGCTTTGTGGGTAACCTATAGGGAACGGCAAGGTTCAAAGCCAGAGTGAATAAAAGCTGCCTCTATCACTTTATAGAGGGAGAAGCATCTCAGTCTTTTGCATCAAGGCACAGGAAGGGGATAGTCCTTGCGTGCCTGCCCTGCAAAGCAACACTGAGCCCAGGTGCCACGAGCACGGCGAGTTAATTCCTGCAGCCTGGCAAACGGCTCCTCACCGTGGGACTGCCTTCCAGAAAGCTGCCCAAAACAGGGCAGGGAAGTGAGGAAGGGAGCTCCCGGGCGGCCCAGCTCAGCCCTGGCTCCTCAGTCCTGCTGTGGATGAGTCATGTACGGAGCCGGAAAGGAAATAAATGCAAACACATGGCAGTCAAAATGGCTTTCATAGAAAAGAAAACATTGGGCTGGAGCTGCTCTAGGTGTGCTGCACAGCGTCGGTCCCATGTGGGATGGGCACCTCTCAGTGCGCAGCTTTGCGCAGCCGTCTGCCCTGGCACGGGGAGTTATGAACACTTCCTGACTTGCTAAAGCTCTTTGACAAGGTCAGGCTAAATACCTCATTTCTTCATAGCTGGGTTTAAAATGTTTAATTTACGTGGTCCTGTTTGACATGAGAAAGGCTGGAAGAGGGAAAAAGCGGCAGGAGAGCAAAGGAAAAAGACAGCAACCCTGAATACAACAGGAGTGGAGGGAGGTGAGAGGAAAAACCTAGCTGGAAGGGATATAGCTGTCTACTTCTAGTATTAAATGCACATATACCCTTAAACATATAGGTTATAAATTCAGATCTGGAAACATCATATACTTAACCCATGCCACTTTTATTTCACTTCCTCATATGAGGACTGTTTAATGTTTTTTAATTGCACTTCCATACTCTCAGCTTTCCATAGCACCTCCCTGCAAAGGAAGGTGGTAGCTGTGAGGTTAACCGTGGTGTAGCAGAACCCTGCTGCAGGACCCCTGTTTCTTTTGCTTTGGAAGAAGGCTTTCAGCCAGGCCTGGTCTTGTTTCTCCTCAAGAAGTACTCCTGCAGCTGCTTTTGCTGAGCTTTCTGCTCTTATGGGAGTGTAAAAGCACCCACAGAACATGCCCATAATTTTTATTTTGGTGGCCTGACAGCATCTTCCCCATGAATTAAAGGGGAAATACAACTATATTTTCAAGAAAAGCTCTCAGAATTTGATGGAACAATGGACAAAACAGAATTTACTCTCCTGGAAGGCTTTCTGTACTCCCCCTCCGAAACAATGTGACTTTTTACTAACTGTGCCGGTACTGCACCTTCCTAAAAAGTTGTAATGGTTTTTCTCTAAGCATGGTTAACGTAATGATTTTCACCACACTCTTCCACCAGCGCACTCCGGAGCTTGCTATGTGTTCTCGGGCCTTACTCCTGTTACCATCTGGGCAGACCTCTCCATAATAAAAGAAGATGCCCCATTTTAATAACACAATGTGTTTCTCCAAAGTCAAAGAAAATACTCATGATTAAAGATACTCACAGAGCAGGGCCATGACTTTTTAAATGTCTGAGTGATAAAATATTTCAACCCATTAATATTAGCACTTCAAAACTGAGAGGAATTCAGTAGTTATTCCCACAAATACTTTTCATATGTATAGCATGGATCTCAGGTTCTTATTTTATGATGAATATACTTATATATTTCAGGTGTAAAGATGTAAGAGAACAGCCAGCCACGGTGTGTTTTGTTAGCATGAGGCAAGATGCTCTGCTCAGCTTTTGCATAACAATTCAGCCATGATTTTAAGTATTCAATTCTACTTGTATGACTTCTTAAAATTCCCTGCAATATAATTATACTGATGGGAATGCAGAAAGATAATTGCTTTTAGAGAAAAGTTTCTCTTTTGTTTCACATTCATCTGGCTTCCATAAATAGAACAGGAGACCTTGAACAGCAGCAATATGCATCCATGTGTCTCTAGCTATTTATTTACAAAGCTAGACCTTGACAAATGTAATTTGTTCAATAAAATTAAAAAGGATGCACAATAATTCATTTAGACAAAAAGGCTTGAAAAGGAACGTCACTGGGAGCGTGCCTCATCACTGGAAGTGATCAGCTGATTCTTGAAGAACTGGCAGGTGCTCTCCTTTTGGAAAGCAGCAGTGAGGTAGTACTTAGGAGAGGGAAAAAGTGAACTAGGAATCAGAGCAATTCTTTATTCAGGCAATAATTATACAAATTAGATCCATGAAAGCCAGAGAATGACTGTGCCTTGAACCCTGTCTGTGTGCATAGAACAATGGAGAAATTAATAATTAAATCTATTACATATGCTCATAACTCAGCACAAAAGATACTTTACTAGCTCAAACAATTCTGCATTTTCATTTGAATAAAGCTTTCACACATTTTTTTCTCATTATATATGTATTATATTTTAAATTTAACAGCTTATTTTGTTGCCCTTATGTCTTGAATTAATAAGGCCACACTTTAATGCACTAATGTTGAATAGCATTAGCATGCTTTACAGTCATTACTTGGAGGGAGGAGGAAAATCCCTAGTTTCCCAGTGGTGAAATCAATTTGCCCATAACTTCCTGACTCTCATAACCTCTGCTAGCATAGCTTGAAACTTCGTGCTGCTTTTCTTACCAAAAGACTTGTTTATACGTTCTGACTGCGGTCGGGGCAGGATCTGAAGGTAACACTGTTCTGTTAAGTTTGCACAAACAGTTCAAGAACAGGCTGAAATCTTTTCAGCCAGTTAAAGCAATTAGCAGCCAGATACATCGACCTGATGGTATTTCCCTTGCAAGAAACAATTTAGCCTCAGAAACACAGACGGCTCAGTGAGTTCTGACCCAGAATTATTTTCCTTTGGCTGGGTGGGGAGACACAGGCACCTGCGGGGCTGGTGGGGGTGCGGAGGAGGGCAGGGGCTGGACAACCAGCCAACTTTGTCCCTTCCCAGCTGGGGAGAAGGACTGGCTGCAGCATCCGAACGCCAAGGGTGGAGGGTAGAGTAGACCGGGGAGAAAAAACACTGAGAGATTTCAGATCTAAAAATTACCGAGTTCCTCCCAAGTCCTGCTTCCTAGATGGAGGCTGACTCCAGGCCCTCGCAGCCTGCAGCCCACGCAGGCCCTCCGAAAGCTGCCAAGTCAAATAACGCTAATTGCATTACAGATTGCGAGCAGAATTCGCTGTTCTTTTCAACTAAACTGAAGACTTTCCATTTCCATTTTGTTTGGGGAATTCAAGCGCATATTCCTACTGCCGGCCAGGATATGGGGTTAGGAAAGGGGTAGCAATTTCTCACTCGGAGACCAAAAGTAGATCTGTAAACTTGAGAAACCAGAGAGGGTAACGGAAGGAGCACGCTAGAGACTGACAGCTGTAGCAATAGCTGCCTTGGTGGAAGCTCGCTGCCCCTCACACGTGCTGGGCAGTGCAGCCCAGTGGGGGTGGCTGGACCCCAGCCCGGTATGGCAAGCAGGGACGCTGCTGTGGCTCGCCCATGGCAGGTGCCTGCAAAGCTTTGGCTCCCGACATGGGGCATCCACACACGTGTTCCCTGGCCCCCCGCGGGAGGCACTGGTGGGGTCAGCCTGCAGGGGTTACCGAGCCACCGCACAGCCCTCACCCACCCCCCAAAAATGGGAAGCCAGGGAGCAGTGCTGAGGCTGCTCCCCGGGCGCTGGCGGGGGAAACACTCCATCTCCGGGAGCACAGCCATGGCTAGCGGTGCTTCCCGCACCGGCACGCAGAGGAGTGATTTTCAGCTGTTGTTAGCATCATGGCACAAAATCCACCCCCATTCCTCAATACCTCTTGAAGAAAATGCTAAAAGGTTTAAAAACTTCAGCAGGAAAAACAGATGCCCACATTTAACTTAAAAACTTTACATCATCCTATTATTTCCTCAGAAATCTACAACACAGAAACGCATGCATATGTCCCGTCTCTTTTTGCTTAGTTGCACATGTCACAAAATCTTTAACAGCACCCAGTTTTGAAGTACTTTGCTATTATTAGGATGGCTCCCGTTATCTGGCAGCTCCAAGGAGAAATGAACTCCAATTTTTGGAGTGAACAGAAAGTCTGACGAGTCCTCCCATCATTCATTTGATATGGGAAGGCTCTAGTCCTCTTGAAAAGCTCTTCAGGATTGCTAACCTCACTCCATCAGCTGCAATGTAATATACATTTCGCACTGCAGCATCCCTTTCATCGGTGTTTCAGCTGAATGGAGATGTTATACTGTCACGCTTATTTAAGCAGAAGGGTTATCACTGTTCCTTTGTACAATACTGTATAGCTCAAAGGTGCAATAAGAAGCCAAGAACTATGCCAAAAAGGTTTGGGAACATAAACAACATCAATTTGCTCCTTTAAGTATCATCATGACAAATTTACCGGGCAGCTGGTGAGATAAAATGCAGCACTTTAAATATCTAAACTAATCAATAGAGAGAGCCGAGCGTGCAATCCATTTTCTGAGAAGGGCAACCTTTTAAGGTTAATTCTTCATTCATATAAATACAATGCAAGGGTCATTATTTAACTTAAAGCAGCCCTTCATTATAGTATAATAATTAGGCTCAATTTAGCACTAAAATTACCAACCAAAAAAGCCACCTTGCTTCTAATAAGGGCTAAGCCCGGAAACAAAAAACAACGGCCGTATTGATCCCGGAGGGAGCTCCCGCCTACCCCTCGCTGCGAGCACCGCGCACCCCCGTTGCCGCGGCCGCCCGGCGGCG
>JAVJGI010000032.1:18721519-18812114 GCA_035590275.1 Ibycter americanus
GGCAGCCGCGGAGGGCCCCGGCTGCGGAGCGGGGTCTTGGCAAAGAGCGGGTGGGAACGGGGCCCCGTCCCACTGGGGCGCCACGCTCCCGGGGCTCCCCGGCAGCACAGGGCCTCACTTATTTGTTGGGCAGATCACTCGTATGTTAGTGCCAACAAAAAAAATTTCCTATGTGCCCTTGGGGAAGCCACTGGATCTTACTGCGTCTCCATTTTCCTCTTGATGAAACAGAGCTAAGCACTTTTTTTAAACTATATAATAGCACTGTAAAAATCAAGTGCTGTTATCCAGTGCTGTTTCCATTATCCTCAGCTCTGAACATCCCTCCTTTTCTAACACATTACCTGATTTCTGTCCCCTGATGGGCTCAACTGCTACTTGACTACCCTTCACAAATTGCTCAGAGAAAAAAACCGAAATTTCTGTGATTAAACAAACAAAGAAGGTTTTTGCAAACCTTTCCCTGGAACATTCTCCACTGTGTCCTAAGTGGTACTGGGGAGCACTGGCATCACTGTCTGCCGAGGTACAGCACCCGGATGGGGTCAAATACAAACCATCCGCCAAGCCCTGGGACGGACGGAGCTCTCCCAGCTGCTGGCCTGCCACACCATCAGTATTCATGCACATTCAACTTCACAAGAAGGAAAGGGATTAGCAGCATGCCTGGTCAAAGCAAAGGAGATGATAGCACGAGTTTAAAACGGCTTTCCCGTGGCCACACAGGAAATCTGCAGCAAGATGAAGGGTATGACCAGAGACTTGTGACTGTGGCTCACGCTGGGAGCAGCAAGGGGCCACCCCTCCAGCAGCGCCGGAAAGGCACACGCACACGCTTCCGAGATAGGCATACGGAGTGGGCTTAATGCCTTTCCTTGGCATAACCTATCAGCAATGTGGTTGCAATTGGACTAAAAGGTGAATTAAGTGAACTCCCTCTCAGCATTTGCATTGGATTTCTTTGCTTTTGACTTTCTCATAAGCAGAGTATTACTTAAATCTAGCGAACTCAACTTTAAAAAGAAAATAAATTATTGTATTTATTTATTAGAAAAAGAACCCCACAAAACAGGTCTTTCGCCTTCCATGAGAGTCACCTGCAACATGCAGCTACGGAGTCTGTCCCTGTGTGTGCTCAGCGCTGGCAGCAGCCAGCAGCAGTTCCAGGCAGAAACTGATTCCACTGAGTTTCTGAAGGTAAGTGCATTAGAACAGGTCTCTGCCTGAGGAGACCAAGACATCAGAGCAAACAGAGGAGACACACAACATCTTCGACAGGGAGGCCAAAGGAGGTGGTAGAGCCATGGGGCGCTGCTGGGCTGGCAGGGAGAGGATTGCTTGGAAGTGGGGGCAATAGCAGCCTGCTCCTGGTGAGCACTACAGATGTCATGTGCCCCGGACATAAAAATGGAAAAAGCTTCTTTTGAAGGGGGGGGTGGGGGGGGGAGGGTAAAGAGATGTAGAAATGCCTGGGTTCAAACAAAGTTTTATGAGGAGAGTGGGAGTGCACTCAGCCTGTAAAACAGCCTAACAGTAGTGGCAGGCCACCGTGTGATGCGCTGCCTGGGCAAAGGGATCTCATGGTAGTATATAATCAGAATATGCTGCAAGTTTTATGAGAGGGATACCACTGTCAACAGGTGATTGAATAGCTTTTCACATAAGCAGCAAATGATGGACCTTGCCAGGGATCAGCAAAGGGAAAGAGAGACAGCCGTTTACCTTGACATGTTTCTTCCACACAAGCCAAACTTCATTGCACACGTCAAAAGGAAAAGGCAACACATGGCTTTTGTCCGCTCCCGATAAGGATCAGATAGGGCTCTTCCTGTCTTCTCCAGCAGCCCTTCCTCCAGCATAGCATGCAGAGGAGGAAGAAAATACAGCTTTGAAGGTCAGGTAATGGCCTAATTAAAGCAGAATTCCAACTCCAACGCTTGTGGCCCTGCCCTCTTAAAGCACAGTGCTGGGTCAGGCTGTCAGTTGTGGTTTAGTGCACTGGTGCTGTTAGCACACCCCTAGTAATATGCTCTTCAGCTTCACGTAGGTCATTTGACATGCAGGTTTCTAAATAATTGCAGCAAGCGCAAAGAGACACGTGTTAATCTTATAGCAGCTATTGCCCTGCGAAGGGCACCTAGCCCCAGCCCCTCTGGAGATGGGCACAGCTGTCAGAGGCTGTGAGAGCAAGTCTCCCCTTCAAAAAACAAACCGCAGTGTGGATGATCAGAGACAAGGAGGACAGTACAATGGCCTTTGCAGCGATGCTTGGGCAGAGGTTAAATCTGTTGCTCGCCCAGCACCCCAAAAAGTGTGTGGTGGTCCTGTGGGCACTGAAAGCTCTGGGGCTATCGCTCTCTAAAGTAGATGTGATGCTACAGCCCTCAGCTTACACAGGCACATTTTTATGGCCCAACAGTATTTCTTTAGAGTGTAGGGGAAGGTAATATTCCTTTTGACAGCATTACTGCATGGCAAGGGCACAGGTGCCCTTGGGCATGTTTTTATTTAACCATAGGCCTGAATGTATAGCAAAAAATTAAAGGGGTTTTTTTGGCATGATCTCAGTCCAATATCCTTGTGCTTTCATTTGGTATGACTAGTCCTTGCTGGGGCAGGGGAAGATGCTTGCTTTCTTTTTCAAAATGAAGCAAAAACCCTGTTTTTACCCTGTTAAACATTAGTATAGTAAACTCTGGGCTGTTGGTCTGGGAACAGAAGTGGGCCGGTTCTATGTAATACAATGTTATCTGTGTCTCCCCAGTTCTTCCCTGCAACTGATCACTTCACCACAGGGCTATCTGAAGCATTCCCTAGACAGGACTCTGAAATGCCACTGTCCTCAATGGCTACAGATTTCTAAAAGGATCAGATCGCCTTTTCTGATCTTTTTCTCCTTGGTTTTTAAAGTGGTTAATATAGTGGACAAATGAAGAAGTTAATCATGTAATTTCTTTTCTCCAATCACACAAAACCTCAGAAGCAAGAATTGGACTCAGGAGGACAAAAGCAGGTGGAATTGCTGCACTCTAATCCCCTCATGCTGCCAGCACAGACAGCTGTTCCTGTTCTGACCCTTTTCCAGATGAGTCAGAGTTAGTTTCAACTTTCAGAAAGTTGTTCTATGTTGCTTTATTTCCCACTCCAGGGGCTAGAATTGATTTTGGAGTCTCAAAGAACAATATCTTGTACCCTGATATGGCTTCAGCCAACAATGGCAAGTTTGAGGGATTCATAACTCATGACCATTACTGCAAATACAGCGATCTCCAGACCCCCACACCTGTTCTTTGACCCTTCCTGGTGCCTGAAACATGACAGGCAAGTAGAAAAATTCAATTCCATATTAAGACATAAATAATTTTTTTATTATATTAAAATGCTAGAGGTTAGCATGCGTTAATTAGGAGCGTTAGTCATGCCAAGGCAGAAAGTTATGTGGGAAGATTAGCAAAGAGACATAGGAGGAGCCCTTGCAGAGGGCTCAGGAGGTCTCAGCTGAATTTCTGGCTCCTCCACAACGTTTTGCGTAGCTGTAAGCAATTGACCTAAACCAACATCCCTGCTGTATTTGCAGGCACCACACTCCTGGCTTAGGAGTGCAATGAAAACCCAGTCTTGCTGTTACCTCAGTGCAAATCAATATTAAAGCACCTCAGCAGGCAGACCCACCAGGGCAAGGGCCCGTTCCTCAAAATTGTTCCTGTTTGCTGTACCCAACAGCTGGCAGCAGCGTTCTTGCTGGCAGCAGAAGTGGGAATGCCACTGGACCGTTCCCTCCCCTGCACGGGTCATCCCTGCCGAAGCACCAGTGGGCCCACGCTGCAGCTGGGCAAGGGGTGAGCCTGCACCCAGGCAGCAGGAAGGATCAGGAGATGCAGTTTCTCAGGACAGATAAATCCCACCTGTGTTTCAGTGCCTTACATCTGACACAGAATAACAGTACCAGATTTTCTAATGAAAACACTGCGAAGGGTAAGAGGACTGTATTCAATACTATCTGGTAATAATCAGATATTATGGCAGCCACATGCCAATACTGCTTACCAACACAGGCTTCCTTTTGATCTGCAGCACTATTGGTTTATGTGCCAATAAAAATATTTATGTGCAATAATACTAACACAGCTCTTACACCAAGTTATCTACAAAGAACAAGCATCTATAGTGCTCCCAAGTAGGAAAAGAAAGCTCTTACCTGATGGAAAGACTTTTCTCTATTGAATAGATGATGACGACAGAAGCCCAGCAAGATGCAGGAATTCTCCTCCTCCATCTATGCTAGTCTACTTGCTTTACATGTGCAGGGTAAAACATCTGTCTCTGATGAGTAACTGTGGGGAAGTTACTTAAACTTCTCAGTTACGCTGTATGTCATCTGACAGACTGGAAAGTTATCATTCCTAGAACCAGACACCAATATTCCACAACTAACCTTCCTCCTGCCTTTCAAGGCAGCCCGACAAGTGTTCACCCAGCAGCCATTTTTGCCCATCACCTGCATATTCTTCATAGGAATTTGAGACATGAACAAATGTTGCTAATAAATCTTATTATTTGATGCATTTATAGACAGCTGGTGTATTGGCAGTTGGAGCCTAGAAACCAATCTGCAGAACACTAAGAAACACTCCTAATGTGAAGGGACATTCAAAGAGTGGAATCCCATCAGTTTTTGAAGTTATGTGGGTGGGGTTTTGCCCCAGCCTTGGGCAGGTGGGGAATTTGGGTTTGTTTTTCATTTATGTTGCTTAAACATCGTTTCTCAAAAATCTTCTAAGATTTTTTTGCTGGCCTGGTTTTTATAGCGGCAACATCACATGAAAAACAGTTATTTATTCCTTAAGGGTTCCCCCTGCCCCCACCTGATTTGGGAAGAACAGCAGTATGGGGTTTTTTTTGATTTATATGGAAAGAGGAAACCACCCTGGGCAAAAAGTCTACAGTCAGCAGAAGCAGCACTTTGTCTTCAAAGACTTAGACACAAGGCTCTCAAATGATTAATGTTCCTAACTCACATTTTTCTTGCAGATGTGATTACGGAAGAGAATATGAAGACGGAACAATTTTTAAAAAATTGTTAGAAATGTATTTTCATAACAAGGAACAACAGAAAACAATTTTCTGGGTGGTTTTAAAAGAATAAAGTCAACAATTACAAACTCAGATGCCAAACTGTTGATGGATGTGAATACTTTGGCACCAAAACTAGATACTCTGCTTTCCTAGAAAGTTACTGATACTTGCTCAACCTGAAAAAAACAACCCATAGACAATGTATTAGATAACTACATATTAACATAAATACCTAAATTCAGGCTCCCCATTTGAGAAACTGACAAATACTGTTATCACAACACTTAGTTTGCATTACCTTTAGCTATGGAATATCACAGACTCCTAGAAATTTGAGAATATCCTGTATGGCTGCAATACCCAGGTCCCCATTTCCTAGTCTTCTGCAGTATCTTTGGAACTAGACAGTAAGACTTGTGCTTATCAATCATTATTTGAATTCAGATAAACAAAATGAGATTGGCATGGGGGAGAGTCTACAATGCAGCTATAGAGAAAAGCACATTATTTTGGATTTTGTACACATCTTTTTCATGCATATGAGAAAACATGAGAAAAAGGATGAGTTTAAGTCAACATACATTAGCAGAACATAAAATGCCAAAATAAATTTGAACAATTATCTCGAAGTCTATGACAAACTATGACATCAGGGCTTCTCCCTCCTCTCTCAGTCACAAGGTACATGACTGTCTTGGAAAATACTGTTGTTAAAGGAGCAATAACCTTTAATACCAGGATCTTCCATCACAAAAAGCTCTTTTAAATTTGCTTCCTAGGTATTCGAATCTCGACTGAAGGCCAAACACTGTTCAACAGATGCTGAGAGGCCATTTCAGATACACAAAGAAGCTGGGTTCTGAAAGCACATTCGAGTGTCTGCCTCGGCATGCTTTGCTCCCTCTGACTACTGACAAGGTTTTCAAACTTGGCTTCCAAAGTTTCTTTGAATCTTTTTGGCTTTGTAATTCACTCTCCATTTATCTCAGTATGATCAAGTGATGAGAACTATGACAATAGTAGACACACACGCAAACATATATATGTAAGAGGACATTCCTGGATGCATAAGTTGGGGAGGAGGGGGTACGGAACCAAAGTTACACATGAGCTGGCTGCAGAGCTTTAGTTAATAAAACCTGCTGATCGCAGCCTGATTCTCATCTTGTCAGGTACTTGTCCTACACAAAGATTTAAAAACAAAAAACCCACACAAAACTTGCTAGATGAAGTGACTTGTCAGATACATTGGGTAAACGTAGCCAAGCTGTTGTACGCACAGTCACTAGCATGCACAAACTAATTCAGCACAATACGCGAGCACTACCCCTGACATGCAGGACAGGGACCTCTATTGCCACCAGGATCTCAAAGGTGATCCTGTGTAAACACCAAGTTTGATAAACTCCATATTGCAGCGTGATCTCATGGTCTACAACAATACCTGCAAGATAAGACCTGCCCTTTGGAAGGCTTGTGAAGGAATGAAACCTATTACACTATCTCACAGAGCCAGCTGAGAAAAGGGAGAGGCTGAACAGATGTCATACACTCTCACAGATTTTTCCACATACTTGGGGGAAAAAAGGAGAAGGGCGTTGACAAAGAACGTTTGCTGGGGTGATGGGGGCACTGGTGTTTTCCTGTTTTGCTCTGTTTTTAAGGGAAGAATTCCCCATTTGTCTTAAGGAAAAAAAAACCCAAACCAAACCCTTGGTTGAAAAGTTTTGTGGAAAAGCAATGTTTACGGCAATTTTTGCTAAAAGTAAACCTCAGTTTTCCAACCATCTCTCTGAAGTAGCCTTTAGTATTAACAGATGTCTGGTTGGAATCTGCCTAAGCCAGTGAACTCATTCTGAATGGACACCAAAAAAAGCACACAATTTTTGTTCCACATAATCTGAGCATAAGATGCTTTCTCCCAGTCTTCATGGATTTGATTTCTATCATGCAATTACTGACTATTTTATCTTCAAGAAGCAAGGACCTCAAATGCAGAGCAGATGAGCCTCCTCATCAATGTAATCTACTTCTCCAGATCTATAGCTTAGCTATAAGTAGTACTGGAGCAAAGTGCTGGAAGTAGATATTTGGTCTGGGGTTATAAACAGGAGACATTTCATTTGGCGGTGTACAGGCCTTGCTTATAACAGCACTGGCCTTGACAGCTGCAAATTTGAATTCATTAATTCAGTCAAGGGAAGGCACAGAAGATCCAAAGCAGATAGGCCAAAGATAGCCATCGTAGATGTTAACTTAAGGAATTATTGCAGTCTCATATTGTGGTTTATATTTCTGCTTGCCCTCTCCTCTGCATTCTTTACGTACTGTCTTCAGACGCATATATACCCTTTCTTACCGTATCGATGGCTTTACCCACTACTTGCCTGTATATTCACTCGTTACACACTGCACTGAGGCAGTCTTGACAAAGCCAGCTTGTAACTGCACAAGTCTCTAGCAGTTAAGCATTCCTTTTCCCCTTGCCAATTCTCCAAGTCACGCAACATTTTAAAAGTTATTAAATTCTAAATAAAGGAGACTAAGGATGCCAAATTCTATTCTGTGCTAAAAATGGCAATCAATATTTGTCAAGACAATAATGTCTTTAGGGCCAGAAGACCATTATTCTCTACTCTTTTTTTTTTTTTTCTTCTTTTTTTGGTAAAGAGACAGTTCATAATATTTTCCAGTAACTGCTGCAGCAAACCCAGAGTTCTGGTTGAGTTAGAGCATTTAAATTATCATACCAAATTAGGTATGTTTCGCTCTCAAAATAGAACAGAGTTTTTCCTTATTAATACTGAATTTATGTTTGAAATACAATGCTTTTTGAGTTCAAAAACACAAATGAGTTCATATCAGTAACAGAGTGAAATAACACATGTATGTATACAGCATGGCAGCGAACCATTTCTTAAAGCATCAGAGGAATGCAATACCTGTATACTTGAACTGTAACCACAATTCCCATGAGTCACCATTTTAATCTATTTTGTTCTGAGATATATATATATACACATACACACACACACATATATATTTTCAATAGGAAGATGGGTAGTTGTTCTTTGTGCAATTATTTTGACAGCCATATTTATTATGAGAAGTTAATGTTTGTGTGCAGCAAATCTGAGAGTGGATCCAGGACCAGCCTTGTAAACATGCAGAAAATGGGCAGAGAATGTTTATCACAGTATTTTCCATTTTTATGAGGATGCAGTTGGTTATTATGACAAGGTGAAAGGTCTCAAAGCCTTCATTTTTAGGCCACAGGTGTTCTTTGTAGAGGTTTTTTTTTAATAAAGAGTATTATTAGTCCTTTAAATTAGCTCTTATTGAAAGTTACCACATCTGCGTTATGTGGTAATGAAGCCGGGGGGAGGTCATAGCAGGGGACTTGTGCTTGAAGAAAACATCTGGACATTGCTTTGACATTCACTAGCAACTTCTTGTATTTTATTAAGAAGTAAGGAAATTATACTGAAATCAAATGAAAGATTCAAACAATAAATAAAATGAAAATACAGGACCTGAAAAAAAAGTAGCTTTGAACAAAAAACCCCTTGCCCTTCTTCCACTCCCCTCCCATGAATTCCAACCGATGAGATTAATTACATGTGCAAATGGCAGCATTAGTTAAAAAAATTGTTCAACCAGTATTTAACATACCTGTAATATTATAGTTATTCTGTATTTCACAGGAGAAGCTACTGTAATTTTAAATAAAGCATTTTTTGTATTGTAACTGGTTTTGGCTGTCATTTTGTTTACTACATCGTTTCAGAACGAGGTACGGTGACCTTAGGAAGTCCTGTACCTTTGTATAGGCAATTTTTTCCTCCACTTCCCCCTGGCTGATATAAGCAGAGAGACCGTGCTTCCTGTGCACAATTACACCTATCACTTCCACTGACAGAAGTAAGGACAAGTGTACTTTCAATGAAAGGGGGATTTAAAAGCCATCAAAATCCTCAAGTGGAAGTTGCTGCATAACTGCATGATGGTTCTTAATCATCAAGGCTGACAACTAAATATTTAGGAACTACTGCATTAAGAAACTCGGCTGGGTCAGATGACTGTCCAGCTCCATAGTGCCTGCAGGCAGGAAGGTTTATAGGGCAACGCTTAAGGTACACGTCAGAAATACCCATGCTCACTGTAATCTTCTTGTTTTAAGTGCTTGCTTACAACTGCAAATGACATTTCGATTCTACTCCAGTTCTTATACCACACTCATCACTGCAGTAACTGAGTGTCTCCCAGTACCACAGTACTCCGGCCATTTGTTCCCTCAGGCAGGGAAGCACGTATGTATCAATGCACTGTTTTAACGCCAGTTTTCTATTCTTACAAATCTCAAGTTTTAATATTCAGAACTTTTCATTGACACTTTCAGCACAGTGTATACCCTCTGCAAATTTATTACATTTCTGGCCAGAAAGCCCAATACAAATTCTAAAGGCCTATAAATATATTTGGTTATAGTTACACGAAATTATTACAGACGAGCTACACTCCAGCTCACCCCTCCCCTCCAGAATCACAATAACTGCAAATGAAGTTCACAATACTGCATAACAGTATCTTCTAGGAAAAAAAATAATTTAATGTGAATGTGACATGCAAATATTAAGACAGGACACCAGACTTCTTTTCTTTCCCCTTCCCACTGGGTGTTTTATTTTATAGCATTTGCATTAGGTAATCAACTGAAACACTTCAACAACAGAAAGCTGGCAGCATAGTAAGGAAAAATGGAGATTATTTCTCAAACAGCTGTGACAAAATGGTTTCAAGTTGGAATAGTATTGCACAAACGAATCAGTTTACGGAGGGTGAGTAGGAGCGAGCATCTTCAACATGGATTGTGAGGAAAAAAGGCACTATTTAGCTGTGTGTGTGTTTAAAAAGAAAAAAAAGAGTCATGAAGCACAATCCATGTTTTTCAAAATTACATTCAGTACTGCTTTAGAAATGCTCACAAACCTGTCTCTTTTTACAGAAGCTACAGAAAGCTGCTGATGTAAATATCAGACAGTACAAGTGTATGAACATTTATAATTATGTTCCAGAAAAGTCTCAGGAAGAGGGCTCTTTCTATAAATACTGCTGCAAAGGTTACATAGTTGCATAGGCTTACAGTAAAGGAAGCTTCCATCCAACTAAGCAGCCTTGCAGTTTCCTTAAGTTTAATCTCTAGTAGTCATAAAATATGCTCAGACTTTGAAGAGCTAAATTGGCAGTGCACTTGAATCAGGCTTTTCCACTGACTGCTTAAGCAGCACAGTTCAGACAGCGTCATCCATATATCTTTTTGTCATACACATGTTTAGCAATGCCAGGTAAGCTTAATGGAAATTTTTAACAGAATTGTAACAGAAAATAACTGAATCTTCCCCGATATAAAATAGAACTGCTCTGAGACCATAAATAAGCAAATGTTTATTCCTGGAAGGTAAAAATAGCTAAGTATCTTCAGAAAAACTAAGTACCCAGAAAAGGCATTTCAAACAACCAGGATGGGCTGGTTCTTCCTCTCCCGTATTGTATAGCTACACATTCTCATGCCTGTTTGAAAATGAAGCCCTAATCAGCGTACCATTAACAGAGACTGCTTGAAAATCAACCCAGAGCAAGTGGGAACGTGCACTTAGGACATTCCACATCCTAGCCTTGTGTCTGCTTATAGAATCACTAACAAAATAAGAGTGAAATTCTTGTTGCATGGCTGCAGAATTATTACAGGAAGGAGCTAAAAACACTGTTGCTCTCCTGTCAACACTGCCCAGTGTATCGCAAGTGCTCCAGGCATGCTGTGGTTATGGCCATGTAGTCACCAGCGCAGCTGGACCTAGTGCCATTATGCTGACATCAAGAGTTTCAACAGGGCTACAGGTCTGCACAAAATCTGGGCATTAATTTTGTACAAAAAGTACAGAACAGTGTAACAAAACCTACTATCAACTACATATATATATATGAGCATTTCAGCACTTTTCAAACGAACTTAGCCCTGCAAAAAGCCGAACTTACTCCTGTGCAGAGACTACAGTGACTTCAGTTAAAAGATCCGTGTTCAGGAGGCTGCATAGTAAGTTTACTGATCATAAAACCTGCAACAACAAAAATCCATATATTGCTGCTTTTCACTATAAGTAATTAAGGGAAAATACACAAGATAAATTCTGTTTATATACTGTAAAGTATTTTTAATACCAACAACTTGGATTGTTTCCATTTCCAAGTAGAAGATGAACAGAGCAGATTATTAAAAATCAGTTTTCCTAAACTGTCTTCTAGGAAACCCAAGTCTGAGAGTTCTGAATTCAGAGGATTCTAAAAAGTTCACAGTCGACTTAACCGTTGCACTAGATATAAAAGTAGACAGTCTTGATTCCTTCTGTGTTCCACAGACAGTAACATTTTCAGAGTACATGTGGAATGAATGCCTCTTCAACTGTAGCTAGCATTTTTAAGAAATATTCCTAAAATTCTCATTTGTCTCAACCTTGTCAGTTCACAGCAAAGAACTGAAGCGATATCTGATTAAATAAAATGTGTTTTCTTATTTGAAGTATGAAAAATATATTGCTCTTCTGAAAGTAAAAAAATTTGCATTGTTCTATTATTTTTGTTACTGAAGACTCTTAATTAAGAAATTCTAAATCCTGTAAAGAAAAAAAGAAATCTACTTTTAAAATTGCTTACAGAATAGAAGAGGTTTCTGTAGACACTACTGAAATCAGTAGAAGTTTTGCCTGTTGTTTTCTTGTCAATACAGAAGCATTTGCCTACATACCTATTTCATTACTTAGATGAATATTTTATGCTTTCACTTAGTAAACTCTTCTGCTCTCTTAGAGCTTCTCTTCTGAAAATTTTGAAGGAGAATCAAGAGGGTAAACTGATCCAAATTATTCTGAAGGAAAACAACATAGTCAAAATAAAATCCAACATAAAACTATCAATGAGTGGATAATCTTTCCTGGGATTATAAATATTCATTTTATTTCAAAAAACTTACTGCTTTGTTATGGAAATTTTTAGATCTCCGTTAGCTACTCTTGTGTATGACTCCTCTGTTCCTTTCTTTAGCTAGGAAACATGTTTTCATGTGTGAACTAACACATCCTATTCCCAAACATGTTGGCATTATTAATGACATCAATAGATGAGAACTAGAACAGGAACTCTTATGCATGGTTCATGCTATATAAATGGTAAGCTATCAGAAGGAACTTCCCTGATTATTTGGGAAGAACAAAGAGAGATCTATTTTTAAAATTCAAAGGGAAAAATTCAAGAAAACAAAAAAAATGCAAGATGTACTTGATAGTCTTTCATTATCCTCTCTGTAATTGAGCTGTTGCTTTTGGCTGCAGACATCCAGTTCACAGACCATTTTCCATTTCCTTTGTTTTCATTACAAGAACAAGCTGGTTAAAGAAACTCCACTTGGTAATTTTAAACTAAGCCTTCAGCATCATCCCTTAGGAATTTAAACTTTTACCACCATTCCTTACTTTGTCTCCTCAGTGCCTTCCCCCATCAAACCTTGTGAAAAGCACTTTAAGAAAAGGCAGGTGTAAGATGTGTAAATACTCAGATCTTCAAGAAAATTCAATAGGAAACAAATTCCTGTAGTTCTCCACTGCCATTTGCTATAATGCAGTGGCCCCAAACATCTGCTCTCAAATTTCAATTTACTTCATCTACCAGGTGTTTCACATTGTTAATAATGGCAACCCACAAATTTACAATAGTCACATAAGGCAGTTACATAAATACAACTATGTCAATCAAGTTCACTGCATCTTTCTCAACCAGACTACACATGACATTTTTCTTCTTGTCCTCTTACCATAATAAAAGGATGAAGACTACATTTCTGTAAAGAGAATCCCTGGACAACTTTCTGGTATTGAATTCAGAGAGGTCACTGACGTGCATTTCAGCAATGTCCAACAGTTAACTCAACCAGGAAGTAGATGTGATGTTTTTCACTTCACACATAACAGAACTGGTGCAAAAACCCCACTTTAAACTAGTTACTTTAAACCTTTTGGTCCAAATACATAAAATAAGCAGTATTTACAGCATTTTATTCCTTTTGTAAATGCAATGCTTTAAAACACGTTATAAAGCACCTTAGTAAAAATATTCTACAGATAAAAGTATCGAAGTAGTAGGAAAACCCTAACCATACCACAGCTCACTAATGGAGTCATAATATGGATTCACCAATACCTCAGTTTACAATTATTACAAAGAATCCATGGAGAAACTCAATACTGAAATTTACGATTTTTATACCACTGTGTAAGGATCAACTAGAACTGCAGACAAATACCAACTTTCTTCAAAGTTTTCCCAACCTCAGTCAGTGGTGGTGGGGATAAAAAACAAAACAAAAACCCCACTGCTCTGATTCTTTAACTTTTTACAATATTAACGTGGAAATGATGTTTTAACACTAATGATTAGTTGTAATTTTTTAATAAAACCACATATATAAATATGGGCAATTCCAGCAGCAGCAGCAGCATTTCTGAGCAGAACATGATTAACCATCCCAATTAATATCATGTGACATGATTCACAAAAACAAAGCACAGATGTCAACCAGTTATTAACACTACTCATATTGTATACAACCAAAATTTCCATGTTGAAAGCTGGGAAAAATGATTTCCTCTTCACAGAAGTATAAATGAAAATGTATTGCTCTGAAAATTAAAAAGAGCATCAACAGAAGCATTTTTGTTTGTTTATATTTTCAACTAGAACTGCTGTGTATTAATTTTTCCGAATTAAAGTGTAGATTTCTTCAGGTAAAGGACATTAACTCCCACTGAAAGTATTAGTTAGATAAAAGAAATGAAGCCTTTGTTTTGGATTACCAACATAGTTAGCCAGTATCCAACGCCCTGGAGGTGATCCACAGCCCACATTTTCAGATCTATAAAGAAACGTCTTGGAGGTCTACGAGCAACCTAGTTTCCATGGCTGAGGACTAAGATGACGATGTGACCAAAGATTTAGGTCCATAAATCTAACAGTATAGTGTTCTTAGTTTGATTTAGGGTAAATCTTTTCATAGAAAAAGTTTTGAGCCAGAATATACAATTCTCCATCTTTTTCCCGAACTGCATGTGCTCTGACAAACTGAAACTGCTCCAGTGCAAATTCATAGAACTCATTCTCCATTTTCCAGATTTCAGACTGTTGTAACTTGGCAATAGTTTCTTTTGTGGGAAGTTTTTTCTCAGTTGTTTTCCTAAGATGAGACTTCTTTCCTAAATGCAAAATGAAAGCAATAACTTCAGTTTAAAGCTCACGTGATTAAAAAATGTTTACAGTCCTTTTATTTACAGAGTTTTATACTCTCAGCATGTTGATGAACTGCATTAGAAGTGACAGAATTTAATCCAGAATTTATTAACACAACATACGGGGTTGGAAAATTGCAGTCTCTCTCACTAAATGTTAATGAATTTTGCATCAGTTCTTTCAATTCTTCCTCCTTACTCTAATAAACCCAGGGAATGAACACTTCATTTAAGGAACAAGATTAGTCCACATAATGTACTTGGAGCAAGATTGGTCTTTCAAAATTAATTATTTAGATGTTAATCTGGTATCAAATGTTAAGAATTCTGAAACTGCAGAGCAAGAGACTTCTTTCATAAGACAAAGATGACCAAAATGATGACAGCATTTTCCCTAGGAAGTGCTATCTGTTGCTTTGTAATAAATTTGTTAATAGCCCACATATAGGCTCTATACATCAGACCCTTTTCTCCTTCTGTTTGCAGATAGAAGTCCTGCTAAGATGGACCTTTTCTTCGCCATAAATTGCATGGCCAGCTCCTAGAAACTGAGCTGCTAGCTGTATAACAAACATCTTATTACGACCCCAGGAAAAGAAGCATGTACTTGGGCCTTTGTATCCCAGGGCCTTTTTGCACAGCCAGCCCGGTTGCATCAAGCACAGTTAATTTCAGCAGGGTTTCTGAGGAAATGGAAATCTGCTGCTAGCATCCATTTTACAAAACTGAAGCCCCTGCAAGACCTTTCAAAAATATTCTGATAAACATCTGTCACAATTTTTAAGTGTAGTATACCTACACCTCTGCCTTTACCCCAAGCCTTAAATTTACAGTTTGTGTAAGGCAGGAAGATCCTTGGGCTGCCCTCAAAAATTTGTACTGAGTCTTTTAAAGAGCTCGTCTCTTCTGCAGGAACATCAGCCAACTGAGAGGCAGTCCTGGCAGGGACTCAAAACTATTCATCTAGGTCTAAAGAATTCACATTAGAAAAAGTGGTAAGAGGATTAAAAATCCATGGAATCCATGGAAATCAACCATTTAAATACCTGTCCGGTACAGTTCTGTGGCACCCCTGAAGAACCGGGGCAAAGCTGCCTCCAATAACATGATAAAGTCTTCAAGCTCTTCTGTAACTCCCACTAGGAAGTATTCATTAATCAGATTGTATTTGGCTTGTTCCAAAGCCCATCTGCTTCCCACATTCCTAAAATGACAGAACAATTACAGCAAGTTCTGATGTCAGCCAACAATCCTTGGTCCCTAGATGGAGATTACTTCATAACAGGACATTTGTATACGAAAGGCAGGACTCATTTGAAGTTACAACCATTCCTAACTTCATTTCCCTCTCTAGTTTCTCTCATCTGTGTTCTTATCTAAAATTTTGACTTCTCTAGTTATTTTGACTAGTAATTCACCCACAAAAACACCTATGTGTGTATATGGGTACTGTCTCTATTAATGCAATTTTTGGAAGATTTACATTTTCTCAATGTCAATACTCAGTCTCCACTTTCACATTAGATACCAGAAATGGTTCCTGTAATAACGCACCTTCCCTTTAGCATCCTACAAGCGTAACTCTGAATTAGAAAGTCATTGCACTTAAGGGGATGATTTCCCTACTAAACAACAGACAGAAATGAAACCAACATTTTTTCTTCCTTTGTATAGCTCTAGACAGGGTGAAAAAACAGATTCATAGTTCGTTGTTTCTCTGCTTCTCCACCTGGCCCAGGTGTAGACAGGTCTGACCAACAGGCACTGGAAGAGGAGCTCCCAAGTGGCCATCTACTTTGCTTATGTTTGGATGAACAGTACCTTTGACAAATAATTGCCCTTGATTTCATGCAGAAACCTTCAAAACATCTATGTCCTTTTTTCTTCCTTTTTTTTTAGTTTGCTAAAGAGTTTTTAAAAGTCTGTGCCATTGTTATAAAACATGCTGCATTGACAGACGGACACTATTTGCTTTTGGTTTGGTTTCTACTAAGTAACATCGACTACTGGATGTCTGGTAAATGTTTAAGAAGATAAATTTATCTTGATCTCAATTATTTTATTTTCCCCAGAAACTCTAGGAGCTTGAACAAAATACCTCCATTCAGAAAGACAGATATTGTAGCCTGACATAAGAGAAAAATGTCAAGACTCCAAATCTACAAAAAATTATTTTTAAAATTGAAACCATCTGTTTTCCCTGATAGCACTGCTGATGCAGTATGCTAACATACTGCTTATTTAAAGAACTGCAAGACTATTTCACTAAAATGCATCTTCAAAAGAAAATGCATTACTAAAGTAACTGCTGCTTCACTCTGTCCAGACCCTCACAATCTCCCCAGCTGTGCTACACATTCAAATTTGTTAAGTTTAGATTTCAGTGCTGATATACTTGACTAACAACTTAAGCTACATTTATCTCCCTACCAGCATTCGGAGCTGTGGCCACAGAAGAACGGAATTTGAAGCCAAAGTTTCTCTGGAGCACAGTCTGAACCTCCAGCTGCCACACATTCATCAAAGGTCTGGAACAAAGACAAAATAGAGCTGAGCTTTAAAATCGAGTATATGTATCAAACATCTCAACCTGGTTAGCTGCTAAACATATTGGGGACAGAAAAACACAAGATATGATAGGAAAGAATAAAATATTTTTTTTCAAGCCTTGCTTTCACAGTGTTATTAGGAGGACCTATTAATTTAAATTAAAATAGTACTTGGACAGTCTTTTATGGTTAGAACTGATGAACAATTTGATCTTACCTGATACATTTGATATACCTTTGATATAACCGTGATAAAGGCTATACGCCAAAACAAGCAGAAACAGTCAATAAGTGTTGGTATCATTATTTTTCCCTTAGAAAAGAAGTCACCAAAAAACCAGCAACAAATGCCATCAGGATTTGTGTGATACTGGAACAGCTGGATCTTTATACTACAGAATACTGTGCATTTTGTGTTTTAGATTAAACAATGTTCTATTACATTTTACATATTATGAACAAGTAACTGCCATTTCAGAGGCTAATATGTTTTTGGCAATCAGAAGAAGTAAAAGCTAATTGTTCACTGCATAACAGAATATTCCATACAACATCACTCTACGTGGATAAACAGCTGTAGCAACACAGAGTTTCAACTGCAGTAACACAGTTACATTAAGAACTCCATTAGCACAGGAAAGAATTTGTAAATATTTTACCCAGTCACCATAAAGTAAGTATTTATAATATTTCTAATCAAGATATAAGCCATGTACCTAGGATAGATTTTAAAAAAAATATTTAATAACAAATAAGTGATCACATAGACAACTTTTTAGACTGTTTATTCTGTATAAGTACAAGTTTGTGTTCAAAACAACTATGTGAAGATTACATCTGCTTAATTATTCACTGTTAGAACAAGGACAACGTCCTTTGCTTCTATTTTGAGGTGAAGTTCTTGAGACAACCTGAAAAACTTACTGATACCAGGCCAAAGCAGCAATTAACCTGTGGTACCCTGCACTTTTGAGTTTAGAATAGCTTGTACATGTCACATATCACAGATGAAAATGCAGCTTAACCAGGATAACGACTGTATGCTTTCTCTAGCACAGCTCTCTAGAGAAATCCTGCACTGATCTATCATGAGTACTTTATAACATCAACATTACCTAAAACCTAAATTGTTTAAATGCACCTCCAAACTTATGAATGTAAATACTAAATATGAACTGGCATCTGTCAAAAGAAAGAATTTTTTGCTTATACCTGCAGGTTATTTTACACTTAATACGCAAAAGCAAGCAAGTAATTTTCTAAGATGAAATAGGACAGGCTTCCTTCCCCACTTCTTCTTATGTACTTACCTTGACTACTCCATCCAGAGATTTGATTACAACACTTGTCTTTACAGACTCTGTTCTTGCAGCCAAACTATAACTTTGGAAGCACAGGCACATAGAAAGAAAATAAATGAAGAACTCTTCCATATATATGCTGTGGTAGGGACTGGGAGGGGGCAAGAGTGTAAAGTACGTTAAGATTCCTTTCCACTTTATAAAGGAACAATTGACTTCATTAGAAAGATTGCATTTTTAACGTTCCTGATTTTCATTCAAAGAGCTCTTAGTGAAATCTACTGTAACACAGATTAGAAGAGATATCAGCGTTACAGGCACTACGATTAGGTCAATCTACTTTTGAGCTTACTGAATTTTATATCTAATGTATATAAAACTGACACCGTTTATGTATGTACAGTTTTCTTGGAAACATCATGGAAAAACAGTATTACCTGATTAAAATGAAAGAAACCCTAAAATTTGGCATAGCCAATCAATTTCACTTCGAATGAACTAGAGATACTTACAGGACAAGTTAAATCTGTATGGCAACAACTAAGTCTCAGACCTAAACAAAGTAGTATGATAGTGACAAAAAGAAAAAAAGCATCTTTAGCAATGCATTTTGCAATGCATTACAAACATTATCCATAGGAACACATTTCAACTTCTTCCAGCAGATCAGAACTTACAGCTCAGCCTAGCAAGCAGCAGAATTGGGGATTTTGGCTTAATGTTTCCCAGTGACTATCTAATAAGGCTGTTCACAATATAATTCAAAACTAAACCAGCATTGTTAAATTTCAGTATTTTTAATAATTATTAAGTCTTATAAACAGCTTGGACTTGACAGTATGCTCGGCTTTCCAACTCACTGATCTCCACCAGGAAGGAATTCCACTGGCCAAATCATGCTCTTCATGAAGAGGAACAGAGTAGGTTACAGAAGACGACATCCTACCTCTCTTTTTAAAAATGCCTTTATGATACCATATCACCAAAGTGTCTCTGTAGCCAGTTCTATGAAGATACATTTTTTAAGCTTAATTTCAATTTGTTCTGCTTGAAGCTTTCCTCTATCTATGCTGTAAGTTGTCTGGACAAACTGAAATGCAGTAGCTGAAGATGGCGCCAAAACCTAAAGAACAGAGGAGCAGTTACCTACTGGAAAGAAAAGGGGGATGGATGGTCTGTTCCCAGTATTTTAAAAATGCTGTTTGGATGAGGGGGAGCCCACAAAATGATTATTCACATGTATTAGTTCTTATGGTGTTTATAGAGTAAGCTGTATTCAGTGTGATTTTTGCTTAGTTATTTTTTCAATATCTCTTGGCATTCACACAGTGCTACACTGAATCGTCAACATCACAGAAAAATTTCAGCAGTTTAAGAAAATATTGCCACTGACATTTTAAAACGCTTGTCTCTGAAGTACAAAATCCCCTTACATTTTATAAAAGCTTCCACACCATTCTAACTATAGTTTTATAAGCTATATTCATATACTTAATACCCTACTTTTCTTTCTGATTTAAGAAAAGTCCAAAGCAACTTGCTGCAACAAATCTCTTACTGCAAACCATGACAGTGGATGTATAAATTCTTTCTGGAATAAATACATTATGGAGCCTAAATGATGCTGCCATTCTGAAACTCTATTAGTAATCAGGGTTTGAACTACTCCTATAGCCACCTAAGATGGAGGAAGTATAGAAATGTATGGTTCATACCCCACAGTGTTCAAGCAGACTTTTTATACAATTCCATTGCAATAGTTACATTTTAAAAAAGGGTTGCTAATTATATATATATTAAAAAAATCAAAGCAAAAGCATCAGTTCTACAGCTTTTGGTGAAAAAGTTTTGGTCTCTCAGTTTTCAACAAGACGACATGTAGACTTCTTACACAGAAGGATAAGCTTAACTTGTTACAACTCTGGACTCCTGAAAACATTTTTTTTAATTTAATTTTTTTAACAAATTGCAACATAAAGTGAATTCATAAGGTTACAAAGACCATATTTAATGTTATACTCTGGTCAAGTATGGACACGAAGGGGAGAATGTAACTTACAAAGTCACCACCATCACCCAGGCTGATACAAGAACTATTCAGCTTTTATGAAAGCATTTTAAAAAATTGTTTTCACGTTAACTTTAGTAAGAACAACATATATAATAAAGTGTACTTTACCTTTTTATCCCCCTGTTTTCGCCTCCGTAGCCCTGGTCTGTAATCATCTCCAAAGCGCAGAAAGTAATAATAAGAAACTAGTCGTTCTATAGGATCTCTTATGACATTTATGTAAATTGGTTTCTTTTTAACACCAAATCTAAAGTAAAAGAGGAAAAAAATGTCTTTTAAAGGCCAAATCAAAGCTTCTCATCTAATACTTAAAAGCCTGCCTCTATTGATACAACTGAAATCTATATACAGGGAAGATAATGGTGAGAGGAAGTTCAATGATCACTTCCTCTCATCCCCATATCCAGTGCGTTACATGGATGTGAAAGTCAGTTCAATTTCACTTTTCCTAGGACTGTGATTTTTAGGATTTTTTATTAGAGAAACAAACAAACCTGAAATATTCTCACACAGCAAATACTAAAAATGTTTATACAACCATTCTGCCTCTAGAAATGCCTTATTAATCTAGCAGTCTCATGTTTAAACTACAAGGACACTTGAGATTGAGCTCCTGCCCTCCTGAACTGTGCTATGCGATGCTGCAGGTGGTTTTCCTGGCAGGTCTCCAGTTGCCAGAGACATTAACTCTAACAGAAGGAAGACAGAGCTCAGAGCCCATCTATTACCTGGGTTAAATCCATACGGCTATGCTTATTAAATATAAGCCTAAGATAGTATCTGTAACCATATTAACTTCTCTATCTAAAGACATAATATTTGTCCTTAGACATTTACCCTAAGCAAATTTTGATTTACTGTGGTACAAACAGGATGCTTGATGAAATAAGGAAAAACACAAGGAAGATTTAAACCACCAAAACTGCTTTGTGCAAATACTACCTTTCAGTGATCTACGTTCAAGACAGCTTTTAAGATATGTTTCTCAGTTTTATTTTCTTTTCTATTTGAGACATTACTGTGGCAAATAAATACGGTATCCAAACATTAAAGAAGTTATATCACAATAGAAATTGCAAGTGTGTCAAGTGCCCTGAAGTAAAGCTAGGAGCTGGAAAAAGAATTCTATTCTGTTCCCATGCAAACGGGGAAAGTGTTCTGCACTGACAGAGGGTCGTTCAAGCCTCCTAGCTTGGCTAGAACAGAGAGTGCTCATAGTTTTAAGATGCAGTACTGTTATTGTTAAAGTGGTGCTCTGTAAATTATAATACCAAGTACTGCTCATGTGAGGAATCTTATGTTGAAAAGCTGAAGAACAGAAACAGAATAAACAGCAGAAAAGAGAAAGTTAGAAATAAACAATTAAAAGGAATGACTTCGGCAAAAGACTAGCACTACAGATACAGGAATTGTGGAAGGCTATAGAAAAAGCAATTGCTTCTTCAGACGTTGTCAGCAGAGTACCAATGAATCAGAGTGTAGCAGTTAAAGGCAGCATTGCTGACATCACTCTGTGTGCTCTTACTCCCCATCGTCTACAGAATAGGAGCACGTCAATGTTTCAACCATTTTGATGCAAATTCCAGACTTTGAACTGCACCCTCTTTCAGGTCCACTCAAGTGCCCAAGACATGCACATGTGTCCCCTTCTACACACTCTACTGCAAGTGCTGTAGAAGGCTATAACAAACCATCCTGATATAGCAGCAGCCTCAACTAATGATGTATCTCTGGGATAAATAAAGGTGTCAAGGCCCTTGGAATGTTTGTGCTGGATTATACATTCATATAGATTTGCACATGACCTTGCCAAACTAGCATCAGTTACGATAACATAAGCCTCTTACCACTGTAACTTTATTGATAATGATAATGATTTGGCAACTGCGTTGTCAAAGAACTTTTTTCCTGACCATTTACCAGAGAAAATAAGGGTGAATCAGAAGTAAAAAAAAAAAGGAAAAAAAATAAACTCTTATTAGTGTAATTTCTGTATGGATGGGTTATGATAACCTGTCCTCAACACTGTAAGTCCAGTACTTTAAGCTTCAGCATAATTTAAGAGGTACTTTTGATATTTAACCTGGACCTAAGTCTGATGTCTGCATATAAACAGGCACAGACTTTTCTGAAATATTTTATATTTCTCAACTACAAAAACGTTCACTATGAGAACGCACCTCACAGCCTTAAAAACGGGGGCCTTGCCAAGCACAACCAGAGTATTCAAGATACTATTTTAATAATGAAAACCCAAAGTATGAGAAAATAAGCTGTTGTGGAGGAAAAAAATAAATCATTTAGGTGAAAGGATAACAAACAACAAACACAAGAATAACAGTCCTGGAGGGAAGATGCAGATGAAAGAAATCTGTGAAATTGCTTTGAAGATGTTAAATCATTATTTTAGTTTAAAAAGTTCCAGTATCTGAAAATGTTTTCAGCTTTATGAAGTAATATATAAAATAATATTCACCTTTGCTGTTCCAGAAAGCTGTTATTCAGTTCAAGGGTTTATTAATGTTGCAGCATTTAAACATTAAAAACGCAGAAAGGAAGCTAATGAAATTTGAAAATTTTATTTTAATGATTGATTTGCAATTAAGACTTCTTGCCTGTTACTTTTTGTAAACTTCAAACTTTTACTTGGTGCCATTGGTAATTTCCAGCTACTACTGTAGCTTTTAGCATTTTCTATTATGTAATATACTGCTGCACTGGGAATCTATGAAGCTCTCTCTTCCCGTTCTCATTCTTTGTAATAAAAAACTAAAATCAGTGTACATAATGAATAATTAAAATAAATGACTAAACAAAATAAGTCCTTGCATACAAAAACCTCATTTCATTAAATAAATGTTTTAATACACAGAAATATAACGTTACTACAGATTGACCACCAGCAAGAAGTAAAAGTAGTGGTTACTATTGTTTGTGCAGTTGAACATGCTGAGATCTGAAAATTCCACTTCCAAATTTAAACCATTTTCCACATGCTACAAGTGCAAGATGAAGCACTGCCTAGCAAGCATCTTAAGCAAAACTGGCTTGCCAGTTCAAGGGGAGGTTTCACAAGACTGAGCTACGGACGACCACTGCTCTAGATCCAGAAGCAAAAATAAGACAAGGAAAGAAACCCATGGAAGCAGAAATACAGATATAATCCTGAACCTTTGAAGTCACTAGGAGGATTTTTACCTCATTTTCTTTTAAATTGCTTTTAGAAATAGCAGAATTTAACTCCACAAAAATTATTTCAATGCTTTTTACAGCAAGTCAAATTACTATAGGCCAGAAAACTGCTTTAAAGTATAACTTTTACTATTTTGATAAAGTGTAAAAGGACACACTAATACAGAAGAACTACAGGACTTAAGAAGCAGGTGGTATTAGCTGTTATATGAAACATATTTGAGAACAGGTATCTTAAAATTCCCAGAATGGGAAGCCAACCCTTAGGCAGATCTGCCAGTGTTCCAGAGAAAAGCCAGGATTTTCAGTAAAACGAGCTTGTAACTCAGACAAGGAATAAAGCTAGCATATAAATAGTTTTGAAATGAGACTCAGCTACATTTTATCATGCAAAAAGGCAAGAGAAAACTGTGAAAATCAAAACCAAATATTGCTCATCATATGAATTTCAGTGTGTGAATTTTTTCAAAACCGCAGTTGTCAGACCTGCATCACTAGAGGGCACTAATAGCCCAGCTGGATCCAAGCAACTTAAAACTACTATGCTACTCAACAGATAAATCCAAGGGTAACATACTTTGCAAAGTCCAAATAAGATATATGTCCATGGTAAAATCCTGGTTTCATTTCCTTCCAGGAAGTCACATTCTTCACAAATCGGACCTGTAAAAGTAGACAGCAGAAAATGTTTCTGTACAGCTGGAACATATTAAGTTTCCCCATACATAGTGTTTTCTGTTTTATAAGTAAAATCTTATAATGCATTAGGAAAAAAAAGTCTATTTTGAATATTACTGAAGAAGTTGTGCCAGCTAAAATAGACTTCTCTGCAAGCATACAGATGACTCATTTTAGATCATCACAATTTAATGATCAGAAACTACGCAAAAGCAGAATACAGCATTCAGAAGGGCAATTCAAGGAAAGCTACCACAAAAACGTTAGCAAGACAAACATTTAAATTTTTGTCAGTCCATTTTATTTGCAATTTGAAAGGAATGTGAAATTCCCTCAGCAACAAGTAGAAATGCAAGTACACTTTTAATGGAATTGTCTGATCTGTATTTAGTCCCTCAAATAATAAAAAAAGCGTACCAGATTTACAAGCATGTTCTTAGACGTATTTGACTGGGACATCAGAAACAAATCTGGTGGTTTAGTTGCTCCCCTATTCCAAAATGCTATGCATGATAAATTTTATAAATGTATCCAGTGTAAATGAGATATATAGTTTACCATTTGGAATAGTTACCTTACGCCTAACATTTCAGTGAAACTTCCATGTTAAAGCATGAAGTAGCCCTTAAACAAAAGCTGATCAAGCAGAATTGGGCAAACTTCACAAAAATAGGAATAGCTTTACATTTCAAAGAACAAAGTAAGATACACTCCCCAAACCAGAAACTATGATCAAATTAAGTGGGACATGCAAATCCTGACATAGCTTGGCTTTATTAGATGAACAGAATATTTTAACATCAAAGCATTTAACTCTGAAAGTTATTCCAAAACAAGTGCACTGGATAATAAAGAAAAGATGATGAATCTGTACTGCCTGAGCTGTCTGACAATGATATGCCATTTCTGAAGCTAAGAATTAGAAGACAGCATTCCTTACACATCTACAATATATTTTCTGTTATACAGTGACACAGATTACCATGAGATACTGAGGTGAGACGAGAGTGAAAAAATGCAAGTCTGAGAGCTCAGGACAACATATTAACATTCTGTAAGGTCTAATGGATTGAGAGTGTCCTGAAACGTGGTATTTATTATAATCATCCAGTTGAGGATTTTAAGAGGCAAGACTGGCCTGATGCTGTTTCTTCAAGTGTGCAAAACTCATAGTCTAGAATTCAAGAGGTTGATAACCTTTGCTTATTTCTCCAGACACAAGCTCTTGGACTCTCAGGTAAAAGAAATATATATTACTCTTAATAACAGGCAGCGTTCATTTTTTCAGTGTACAAGTTTTACAGTCTGTGGCATTTCACAATTTAAACCATATATTGCACATGAAAATTGTGGCAAACCTAGCTGAAAGGCACTGCACAATGTTATACAACGGTGTTTCACAAACAGCATTGGCTTTCTGTCTGGTGTTGTCCACAGCATAAACTGATGATATATCTATGAGACTTTGAATCCAGCTGAACAACCTTTACTGCAATTGAAACAAACCACACTTTCATTAACTGTACCTGCCAAAGATCAATGATAAGGTATTTTCAGTGGACAGCCTCCGCTATGGATATTTCTATACCTAGGAAAGAAGATTCCTAAAGGCAAAGTATGTATTATCCTCTCTTCCCTCACCTTCAAACCCCAAAATGTCACGGTTAGTTGATACAACTCTGCAAGTAAACCAATTATGCTACCTATCGTGTGTACTGCAGCATGCATATTAAAGCATACATTTCAGTTACGTTTCCATGAACAAGCTTTCTGAAATCTAGCACCAGCTAGACTTCAGTTTCTAATAGACTAGGACTAGACACAGGGAAATGCTTAGTGCAAAATCCCAAGGGTCAGGTCTGTCTTAGATCCCCATGCCACTATCTGGCATCAGACCTTAGATGTTTCAGTAACAGTTCAGAAATCCTTTACTGTCTTTATCCTACAATGTTGTTGTCAGCTAAGGAAATAGTTTTTATGAACACAGGATGGACGTTCTAGCCTTTTACTAACTTTAACACCAGGCAAGTTAAGAGACAGCTAGGAAGGTTTTATAAGACAGATGTGACATTTACATCTGCGTTAAGATGGACCATCAACATGCTGTGCCCCTGAGAACTTAAGTTTTTAACACCTGTAAGCAGCCTGCAGGCAAGAATCCTGCCCCTCCCAGGTTTGCAGCATTCCAAAAATCAGAGTTGTTCCAGGTCACAGACAGCCCAATGAGTCTGGATTCACACACTTTAGGGCAGAAATTAATATTGCTTGCTGCTTCATACTGTTAACTATGATCAATTTCACCTTTCTTTTCAGGGCTTAGCAGACACTGGAGCTTTCAAGAGACCAAGCAAGGTTCTCCATCTGAACACAACTGAATAAAATCTGAGGTTACTTTAAAAGTACAGATAGACGTGAATGGAATTCCTGTGAAGTTGTTTCATGGTACTTTTATATAATTAGCTATAAAGTTGCTTCACAGCCTTTAGTAAGTGGGAAATCAGCTGAGCTTCACTGAATTAAAAAGTCAGATCAAACGTACTCTGGGGGCGTAAGATGTCCTGAAAGGTAAGTTAAATACATTCAGTTTCTAGGACGATAAGAATTTAAAACAAGTCCCAGTGAGGCAAAAAAAAAAAAAAAAAAACCAACCCAAAAAAAACCCCCAAAACCCCAACCAAAAAACCATCACCAGCACACTTGGTCTGAGCAAAAAGCCCTGGAAAATCTGTACATGCAAACCAAAGCGATGTTGCAAACTGTCATCTGTCTACTAACTGCTTCCATCAATCCCTCTTCTCTACAGTCTGAACACACACACACACACACACCCTGCCTCTGCCCCCAGAAGGTGGTATGGTCATTACCTTGTGGGCTGGTATCACGTGGAATTCTGGATACCAAAAAAGCCCCAGCTTTTCACATCATTACATTCTAGTTTTGTTTGTCAGTTGCTGAATAACTGACTTAAAATTACAAATAACTGGGGGGATGAATACCACAAGCCCAACCTGCTGAGAAACACCAAGAGGATTTTTCCATTTGAACTACAAAAATAGGGCTCTCAAGTAAGGCTGAAGACTAACACAGTGTCCCCATTAAAGGAAATCTCAGATTCAGATTTAAAGACCAAGCGTGATGGGATGACTGAATCAGAACCGCTCTGCAGGACGGCACTGGTAGCTTAGCTATCAAAATTGTCATACAAGCTAATACCTAAGAGGTCTAAATCAGCGGGTCAGGAACACTGGAAACAGGCTAGCAACACACCTGTGGCTGCATGCCATGAAAAGCCACAAGCAAGTTCAAGGCAAGGGCGGCTGAGAAGCAATTTTGTGAGATGGTGAAAGGAGAGTTCACCAGTTCAGCCACAGTACAGCAAAGCCAGGCTACCCACCTCACACGAACAGTTCTTTCTCAGAAGGAAAAAGACAAGTGGCACATGAACAGCAGCGGACACTAGCACTCACTAGGCTATCTGACTCCAAGAGAAACATTCTTAAACGTTCAGGAGCACATGACAGTACTCCCACTTCTAGCAGAGTATGGCAACCTTTCACTTGTTCCACTTCTGACAGCCACTGAAACCTTCACCAGCAGAGGAAATAAGCACTACGGAAGTCAGTGTAAGTGTGCTAGCCTCTGAGAGGCCACTGTTTTAGAATACATTTGAAAGCAAGATTATATATTTTCAGGTTGCTCTTTCAAGAAAAATGGAGAGAGAAACTGTGGGAGAAAAAAGAACAAGGAACAGAGAACAGCAAGCTGAGGGAGTGAAATGCTGGATAATTGTACCATGGCTTTTCTATGTTCGCAACAACAGTACAGAGAATGTGTTCTCATACCCCCTTTTCTAATAATATATCAAGAATACATGCTGCAAGACAGAATAGTAATTTCATTTTAAATGTTTTTGATGACAGGTTCGCCACGTAACAAAAAAGCTAAAGTCTGTGTGGCTGGTATGCCATTCAGCTAGCCATAGCACAGGCATACTTGTATGACAAAAAGTATCAGTACTGAAACATGCAAGCAACAAATAAAATCCAACCAAACAACTACTCTGGTTTAATGAAAGCAAGTGTTTTTGTTACAGACCACACAGGTCAGAAATGCAACATGGGCAACACGGCACTCAGCTTGCTGCAGAGAAAAGGCCCAACCTGCGGAGAGAGGGGCAGTTCCCAGGATCCTGCTGCCAGAGAAGCTGCAAAAGAAAGGAGGGCTGCTGGAACAAGTACCATCCGAAACTAAAATGGATGCGTTAGGGACTCTTAGTGGATTATCTCAAATCAGATACAGACTATGTTTGGAGTGGATTTTAAATAGCTTTTTTTTTTTTTCAGATTGCATTCAAGAAGTAAAGGTTTCACACGTGGGCAGAGAACTTAAATCCGTTACAGAATTATAGTAGTTTGGAAAAAGCACAGCAGAAGGAGTGCATAATGGAGAGCTCACTATCTTACAAATTTATGTCAGGCCCAAGACAATCTTCACTTTGCCTAGGGAGACTTGCTTTAACAAACAGCATCACTGATAAAACAATTCTGTCTCTGTGATATGTTTATGTATTTTACTATTGCTGCATGCACACCTAATGCACTCAAATGAGCTATACTGATGAAGACGGTATGTGAATATTTCACGCAAATCCAAGCCCACAAAGAGTATACCTCATCAGCTACTACTCAGGACCCTTGCCACCTCCAGAATTATGTGTTATGACTTACAATGGCAAGTGCTATCTTGATATACTAAAGATAAATCACTATTTCTTATTCTTTGAACAACTATGCAATACATAGTTTTTCATTGTCAGCATCTCCCAGTTAATGGCCACTGAAGGAGTATCAATTGTCTAATCAAACAACATAATTTACCACCTTGGACAATAGCACAGTATCAAGTGAAGGTAGGTCTGCCAGTATTGTATACATGCCCAGCACTGATGGATTTTCATTTTTCAATAGGTGATTCTTAGAGGGAAGATGAGGAGCAGAGTTTCTCTTAGACAAAACTAAGCCAGTGAAGAACAAATTTGATTTCAATGAATTTCAAACAAAAGCAGAAATTTAAGGAAAGGTTGCTTATGTTTAATGTTACACCATCAATGACTAGCCCTCCTGGTCCTTCAGGACAGACCAGTACAATTCAAAGAGACAGAATCAGTCTGTGGTTGGAAGCGCAGCACTAAGTATGACTGACTTGAGCATGACTTTTAATTAACAGATATAGGCTTGTTAAATCTTTTGGAAAAAATCACTCTGCTGTTAGTGCACGGGTCTTTTGTACTTGTTCTACGCAGTGGACAGGACTATAGGGATGGCTACCAGATCTACTTTTAGTAATCTCAGTAACCATGTATGACAATATCACCTTCATATTTAGGAAAAGATTTCACAACAGCAAAACCCCAACAGTAACAGAACCCCACCATCACAAAACAGGTTCCCAGTCCCACCCCAAGTACACTCTGTGTCCCCAGCGCTGAGATCCCTGCCTCAATCCTTTCTCCCCGTATACAGAACTGGAAGCGGAGGGGCTGTTCGCACCCGCTTCCCCTCACCCCACTCCAGCAGCTGTGCTGAGCTGCCTCTGCCTGTAGGCACGCACTTAAAGGAGCTGGAAGCCTCAGTGCTGACGTGCTGCAATGCAGAGCAGCTCCTGCCTGTGCTGCATATCAACTTATGATGATCAGCATACCACCGATAGTATATACCCGAGAGTTTGGAAACATTTGTTTTAGAGACAGGGATAATGACACAGTGATGTTTCAGACCTCTGACCTGGGTTTCCTACATGTGCATTCACAAGTAAAGAAATCTCATTTTAAAAAATAAAACAAAAAAGTCTACTCCTTCACCACACCACACCCCAAGAAAACCAGCACTGACCCTTCATCTTTTTTTAACACTCACCATCTGATGCAGTGGTAGCCATGATCATTTCTAACCTGGGACTACACTGATTTTAGTGAGAGCTTTAAGTGGATGCAAAGTGACCCATCCTTTAGAGTGCAAGTGATTTACAACCAGTTCTTTCTACCTGTTTTTTATCACCTGTGAGACCTGACCAGACCTAGTACCAAAGACAAAAGTATAGCCCTGACAGCATGGCACGGTGCCTGCACTACTCGGTAGAGGAAATCACGTAAGACTGCATTCACTGCAGATGGAGATGACAAGCAAATACTGTTACACAGCCAAAAGGCAGACAGTTGACAATACAATAAACTTTTACAGTTATAGCAATAGTAATTTCTGCCCTAGCTGTGTCCCTTTTTATCTTTGTTTTTGTCTGATAAACAGATACTTACCACCACCAGTAGCCCAGCAAAAACCTAAACCCATTATTTAAAAAATAATATTAATTCTCTACAAAGAAAATACAAAACACGTTAGAATCCATTTATATTCCAAAATGTGACATAAAAGCCAATACCATCAGACCATGTAAGCCTGCAATAGCAATAATTTTTTCTATACTTTCCCCTTGTTTAATAAAAACATCGCAAATGTAGTAGCTTACCTGATCTTGCAGAGACATAACAGGATTATTTTTGGTTGTATTGATATGTAGAACATGATATTTGTTCTTTGCACAAAGATCATAGGCAATATTTGTGAAGGATGTGCTGGCAGTCTTAGGTACTCTGTTGTAAATAATCACCACATCATCTTCTTCATCCAGTGTCACATCTTGTCGGGGGCCATCTACTGTATGACGCTGTTCTATTTCTCTGACTTCATGTCTTGCGATAGCCCTTTCTGTTAAGGATGACAAATACAGAATTTCGATGTAAGTATACCAATTTTGAAGCTCAAACCACAGAATGCAAAAAAATCTGGTGAAAAGCAGTAACTCCTCAGCAATAAAGGAAACACTTGCTGTCAGATATATTTCTGACACATCTGAAGCAAAACTTAATCTATAAAGTGTATGAATGATAAAAGGTGAGTTAGTCGGACATAGAACACGAAGACTGGAAAACAATATGTTTAAGGAACACATACTGTATTCTGTGACTCACACTACTGTTACTGAAAGCCATTGTCTCTACAGAAAACTGTCTATAATGCGCTATCAAAATGGTGACATCCCCCAAATAATTTCTATAAAACACCTATTTAAAAATGATAATAGAAGGAATAAGTCAGGCAATTTGGAGAATATGAATTTTCTGAGAACAGTAGAAATACTAACACTAGAGATTTAGTCAATTAACTGTGTAGAGACACTGGAATTCAGGTGAAAACATTGTTTTGTTATTTCAATTGATACAAGCCCCAAGTGTGAAGTATTACAATAAATGAATTTGCAAAAATTCAATTAGATTTATTAATTTCAGGTATGACAAGAATAGAAGCAAGAGGTGCTTACGAAACTGTTAATGTTAAAGTGAAGAGTGATCTCTCAGTACTGGAATACATCAAATACATCAAAAAGAAGGAAATGGAAAAGCAAGCTATGAACAAGACATTTTGGCAAGGTGAGTACATTGCAAATAAACCATTTTTCCTTTTATACAAAGGGCAATACTCTGAGTAATTGAACTTTGCTTCAAATGCTAAAAGCCTATCTGGAAAATAAAAACCACAGTATTACAGCATGTTAATTTTTTATTTTTTTTTTTCTGCTGCTGAATAGCAAATACTTTTTGCTGATTCAGATGCAGCTTTGTTCTGCACTAGATAAGTATATACTTTAATATGATTTGTAATACAGATGTCAAAGCATCTTTTCTGATTCATTTATTGTGATATTGCCTTTAATAATGTATTCAAAGACATCTGCATTGGCCAACAGTGCACACTGAGGTTGGTCCCACAAGAGTAACCTGTAATTCTCTGTATTGTGTTCTTACACAGGGTTTAGCTCTTTCTGGATGACACGCTTTTAACAGCAGCAGCTCTGGCCTTTCCTTCCTTTGCTTCCTGTAACCAGCTCCTTCTATTCTCTTTCAACACATCTCTTTAATTATAACATAAAATCACTTTTAAAGCAGAATCATTAAGCTGTGAACACCACTAGCCTGTAATTCCACATAAATTGTCTTCAACTACAAACTTCCATCTGTCTGAAACGCTTCAAAGCTTAAACTCACTCACTCTCTCATATGCTCGTATCTCACACCCCATAACTAAGTTATATCAGTATGAAAATGTTTGTAGAAAATGCTTATTGAGTATATCTCAATTTTCCACATGACATCTGTTGCTCCCCACTACATCAGTCACAGTTTTTGCTCCTTCCTTTCTCATTTGCTACCTCTCCTATCACTGCTGGCAAAGGTCCTGTTTTGGAAAGAGATGAGACAACAGACTCAGGTTTCTTCTGTCTGAAGATGGCTACAACAAAAAGGGACTGGCAACTCTCCCCTTCCTGCCAGTAACGGATTAGAGGAAGCATTTGGTAGGGGACACAGTTAACCACATGGCTGCCCAAGGCTACACGGATACTGAATACCACCTAGAGAGGCAGAAATGAAACAAATTTAATTTGTGTTTTCTACACCAGAGTAGTAGATCTCAGCTAGATTTGAATCATAACTGCACAGAGCTCCAGGGCTGACGAGGCTGGCTGGTGCAGAGGGAAGCTTCCCCTTCTACATCGAAGTAGTAAACATTTGTGAGAAACAGACATGATTTGCAAGAGGAGCGATGAGAAGTGTTCCTCTAATGAGGTATTTGAAACCATGATGATTCAAGAATTAGCATGGTAAGTGCACTTTAAAGACTATGCATAACATAAAAGATGTATGATTAGATGCAATTAGCAGAAAGGCTATTGCATATGATCACCTTCAACTTCTATTGAAGTTGATCAAACAAAGAAACTTTGTATGGTGAGAGGGGAAAGCAAGAACCCATGTAAGGAGGAGAACCTTCACAAGTGTCAAGTACACAGTTCTAATATCTAAAGAATAAGAAGGCTTTAAATTTAAAATAAAAACTAATATTTATGACGAAGAACTGAAATAACCTTCTTGAAATAACTGCAATAGTTAAAAACCAAAAGCTGAGATGAAGTGCAGGATATAAACTGCTGAAGTGCAAAGGGAAGCTAAAGCTAGTGAGAAGCAGACACAGCAGCACCTGAAAGCGTCTAACCTGGTCAGCCACCCTAATGGCCTATTTCATTGTAGTCTATTAATAACACAACAGGGAAAACTGCAAGTTTCTTCCCAGAGATGAGTAGTTTGCAGTTTTTCCTATGAAGTCGGAAGCTTTCTTTGTTACTTTCTGAAAAGTCAGTTTAACTCCTAAAATGTCACGTGATTTGATACATATGAATTTTATTTATTTTCTTAATTATTTATTTGTGGAGGAGGAAGAGGTCCAGTAATGGTCACATGCAACTGAGAATAGTCTTTGGGATAACTAGTTAATCAGGAGTTAGAGAATTTGAGGAATTGCTGGGCCTTTGATTAACTACGTCATTTGCTCTTCTATGAAATTTAAGTATCTTTGGAAGCAGAAGTCCTGTAATAGTTGAAAAATGACCACCTACTGTCCTTTTACAAGTACAGCAGAAAATGCAATGTATGTTTTAATGACTTTTTACATGTAGAAGATAGGGAGGAAGACGATGTTAGGTATTTATTAAGTATATTTTGTTTACCAAAAAATCTCCTTAGATGACAGCCCTGCAAATTTAACTTTGATTATGAGAACTTGACTTGGATTGGTTTCACTGAAGTCAATTAAAAAAAAATAATTAGGTTAGGTAATTTTTTTTCCTATCTGAGATCCTGTGGACAAAATGATATCCTACAGTTTCACTGCCTTCATTCCATTCTATTTAAACTTAATTTTGTAAGAAAAATATCTAGGCAAAACTATCAAGAGCTAAATGTGTAAACTGGGTTAAGACTGTCCACACTAAGTTTGACATCAATTTAAAAAGATAAGCAGCACTTAAGAAAGTAGTACTTTGAATACAAGAGATTTTCATAGTAATATAAAAGAGGGTAATTTTAAGGCATAAAATTTCTGTCTCGCACTTTTTTTATTACTGCCTGTTTAGGTTCACTGTCATAAATAATATAATTACTATACAGTCAGTAAAAAATGCTGTTCTGTCACCTGCGGTTGTCCTACACGCAGACTTTCATCAACTGCAAGGCCAGTTTGCACACAGGCAGCACCATGTAAGATCAGTGTAATAAAGGTTGCTACACTGGTTATTTACCAGCAGATGAATTACTTGCAGAAAGTCTGCAGTTGGCAGAAGCAGCTGTTTTGTAAACAACTGAACAAGCTTATTTTCCCACCTACTTGTCTACATGTTCTTCGAAATCCTCCTTTATCCCATTTCTGTAACTATCGGCATCTTCCCACGACTTACATTTCTTGAGCCGTCCTCTTGCAGCAATAAACCAGGAAATACCATGGCTAGCAACAACTTGGTTTGCCAGTCAGATGCTACCAGAAAGAGACATACAATGGGCAAGTTGTCTTCTCCTTCAGCAGAAGCACTAATAGCACATTCAATGTGTATGCCACCACTGATTATGGAAAAATCCAAAATTATTTATCTTCAAGATCACTGCCCTTTCAAGTTAAAGCAGTTTGTCAACAAGTTTAAAAAGCTATTAATATGAGAAGTAACACCCGGGAGAGAAATGCACAGACCAAGTTTGATTGCTTAGCCCTATTTTGTTGGGATCTCAACTAATCAAATCACCTGTGAAAATGCACTGGACCCAAACATACCTATAAAAATATTTGAAAATCCAACCGGACAATATTTACATAATTATAGAAACCAGTCACCCAACTGAAAAATATTTAAATAATTATATAAACTAATCACTGTGATCATAAGCAGTTATTTGTCTACATTTCTTGTACATTCAAACAAACGTCTTAGATAAAACAAGTTTATTAGCATTTACTTCAAATCCAAGTGTTAACTGCATACAAAATATTATTGTCCCAAACAAAAGAGTGGCATGGATTTTAACAACGTAAAGGTTAACAAAACCAAGCATTTCAAATTCCTTGCATTTTTCACAAAAAACCAAGAACCTCCTGGGATTTCTTAACAGGAAAATCTATCAAACCCAGAATGCTTCTTTCCCCTGTAGCTTAGCACCTACCACTCTGGATGCAGGATACATTTTGAGCCTCACTGGCTATCAAAGTCAAGTTAAACAAGCATCTGGAAGAATAATTCAGAGCATACTGCTCTGCTTCTCCAAACTATGCTTTTTGTCCTCTATGTCTATTTTCCTTCTGCACCCATCTATGGATATTATTTACTCTCTCTCTTCAATGTGCCTTATGCGCCTGCCATGCTTCCCGGTGAAACCTCCCACTCAGATGAGGAAAGGTTCAGTCTTAAATTTTAGCTCAGCTGCCTTCAAGTGTTACCCAACAGAAGAAAAAGATGTAGATTCAAACTCCACTCACTTGATGTGGTGATGAAGGAACTGGACAGCTAGTATGGATAGCACCAGCCCCGTGCAAACAGTTGCTGTGTATCTATGATACCGGATGCCATTTCAAACCAATAAGCAGGTTACTTCCAGTTGGGAACAATATTGAAGCCAGCTGACTCGGTGTCTCCGCTTTCTTTCCACCATGCTCCCAGGCCAATTAGGCAAGCAGCTGGTAGCCTGCGGCACTGAGCAGCTCTCAAGCTGTTTCCCTGCCCAAAAGCTGCATTAAACACACGATCGGCCTAAATACTGAACCACAGCAGGACTGAAAACCTACTCACTATTGACTCCATTCTTCTCTGATGAAGAATGAAAACCGAACTCAACAGCGGCTTAAAAATGAACCATAATTACGTAGCAAAGTTAATGTCCTGATTCATTTTCAAATTATATACAGTCACCACATACACGTAGCCTTCATCCTTCACTGAAATGCGTCCTCCTCTGGGAGCTGTTTAGCAGCATACTACTCACAAACCAGAGCAGTGCTGCTGATGTGGGCATCAATACTTCGGGGACCGAGAGGAGGAGAGAAAGAATCAATGGTGCTATGACAATTTATGGCCATGGAGGATTTGTGTCACTATACCCAATTAAAAATGCAGGAAAAATATAGACTGAATTAATAAAAAATGCCTAAAGTTGAATTTGTTCAAGGTATCAGTATTAACATACCAACTCTTTCAAAGACCTTTAAGAATAACAACTCTATCCCGCTCTAGTTTCCAGTCTTACTAACAGCAGAACCACCACATTGGTTCTTTAGCAACTGCATGACTTAAAGACCAACATGTATTTTGGGCAAGCCTTTGGTTTCTCCAATTTTGTTTTCCTCTATGCAAATATTCCATGAACCTTCTGCCTCTTTATTGCTGATTAATGAATGTTTACTGCTCTCAAAGGCAATTCTGGGTGAGCCACTGGGCGGGGGAATGTCAGTGAAGTGCAGCAAACCCTGCCTTCCTGCTCCGCTAACTGCAGCGCTCTTAAAACCAGTCCAGGGGACTTCAGATTCTCTCAAGTGTGACTCCTTACAACTATCTCTGAGTGACCACCTTTAAAATCATAACTAACTAGTCTGTTTCTCCATTAACATCTATAAATACACATATTACAATCAACATTAAGAAACACGGAAAGTGGGCTATGTGATAGAAGTATGAACTGCTAGTCTTGCAACGTCTTGCAATATCAGTCAGATAAAAAAAAACATTCCCATGTTTTCCTCCTCCTAAAAATTCATTTGCCTTAGTGTCAAGAGATTCTAATGACTAATTCTAGAAATTTCATTCCAGCTTGTTTTTTTTCCAGTAAGGCATGAAAAGAAACAGGTACAAAAGATCTTCTGTAATAAAAACCAACAGTTCAGTGAACAATTAAAAGTCACTAACATTGTCAAAACTTTTTTTATTTAATAGTGGTTAATCCATTTTCAGAACAGAAAGAAAAAGAACAGTCCAGACAAAAGAGAATTGTTTTCAAACTCCAAACTTTAAACTCCAACAAATGCAGATTGGAACTAGTTAAGAGCAAAAATAACTCCCCAAAAAAACCAACCCAGACCACCAAGGAGGCACCTCCAGCTAGGCACCGAGATTGTTAACTAAAATCTAACGCAGCAGCTGTCTGAAAATTAGAAGTAGTGATGCTGAAAAACCTGCTACAGTTTCATTAGCATTTGATACTCATCATTTAATTTCAAGATCGCATTTTTGCCAGGGCTTTATTTTGAACACGTAAGTAGAAGCATATTGATTAGTGTGTAATATTGTTAACGGTTTGAGTTTAGCAAAAAAAAAAAAAAAAAAAAAAAAAATCTACCCAACAGTGAAATCACTGTCCTACATACACATCCCAGCTGGTTTTAACATCAGAGCCTGCATTTCTCATTTTTATGCAAATTTTTTTAATTGATCAACTGCATTTATAAGGAACAGAGTGTTTAAGGATTAAGCTCTGACCAAGTATTTACTTTTTTATCTTTTTTTTTTTAACCTACAGTTAACAATAAGCCTTACATATTTTTCTTCCAGCATCCTGTTGGGCAGAATATTTTAATCAAAGGCTATGTTGTGGCCCTTTTTGACACAAGACCAGACATACCATGCATGTACTATTAAGTCAGTCTGGGTTTTAGCTACATAATACATAGGACAGGTAAGGGCCTACATCTCAAGCTGTCCCAGGAAGGGCAAAACTAAAAAAAGAACCCAGGAAAAGTCACAGATCTGATGAATTGCACTTACAGATTCAAAGCTTAGGTACCCCAACAAACATGGTTATGGCTTAAAGCAGACATTTTCATGTAATAACATCCAATAAAACAGAAGAAAGGAGATTTCATCCCACCAAATATGAAATTTTGGAAAATTTGTAAATTCTGGAAAAGAAAAGGTGCATAAAAACACATCTTCAGCTGTAATTATAGCATCACTGCTGTGACTCCTGAAAATTGCTAATAATACTAATTACAAAGCTACATACAAATTTACAGAAACATTTTAGGCAACATGGTGTTGCTGTAAAATTTAAAGATAAGCATATGTCAAACAGCTCCATAACCTCTCCAGCTTCAGACTGAACTGTTTTGCTTGACACAAGTGGTGAATTCCAGTTAATGAATTAGCGTGACAGCAAACACAATAGACACCATTTATCTTTTTTTCCTCCCAGTCACTTGCAATTTCTGGTTTCTTTAGGACAAGGAAACTTGAATAATAGATAGCTGTAAAGAGAAGGATGTAATCACACAAGGAAAAGGTTTGTGACTTTTCAGAACCCCAAAACTGTCCATGAAGTGTTATGAAGCACTGTGACTAAAACAGCAATGAAAATTACTTGCAAATCAGGGATTTGTTCTCTAAATAATAAACTGCAGCTGAGTATGTAACAGCAGGACTTGCTCTTATTTATAGTACCTTAATATTGTAATGCAGGACTTCAGTGTTAGCAAGAAAAGTTAATGGAACTGTTTTATACAAGGATACAGTTGTCACCAGCGTTTCACTATACAAACGTGCATGTCACTCCTTCAAGCAAAATCCAATTCAAGTAATGAAAGAAAGCAAGATCAATATAGATCATCTGACTCCACTTAGTAAGGCAGCCTAGAGACTGTTTTGTTGTTTCTACACAAGCTTTCTGCAGACATACAATCATTTACTTTTTCTAAAAGGATACTCACTAGCATAAAAGCAAAAAGGATCACTAAACTGTCTGTTAAAATCATTGAAAGACCTGGGTGTATGGACAAAGCTGTATTACAGTAAGTCACCATCACATTTAATGAAACTAATTGGTAAGATATACTGCTATTTCCAACATATTCCACTCACACCACGCCTTCTTGTCTTCACAGCTCTTGGCTAAGCTAACCTAATCTGGAAACAAACTATTGCCAGCTGGTCTAGCAGCCAAAAACCAGCAAGACAGCAAACATCACTGCCTTCTGATCAGAACAGCAACTGACGTGGTTAAGGTAGAAGATTGTAAATATTTTATTAGGAATCTTAGGAAGTTAGAGTACCAAGAATAAACTTATGATAACTCTATGTAGTACCAACAGACACAGCATGGTATTTGTTTAATTAACATTGGCTGTGACTAAGCATTTACAGTGATAAGCATGATTTCTAACCTTAATGTAGTTATAGGAGTTTGTGTAAAGTCCTTCGAAAAAACAGAAATGAGTCTGCATGCTGAATGAGCCCCAGTGCTGTTAAGTCATAACAGATTCATTTTAATTATGTTTCTTAAATACTGACTAGATAAGCTCTTGATTATATTTTTTGTTTTCTTTGTGAAAACCATTTATCTTGCTCTTAACTTCATTATAAGAACTTCAATTTAATTCTATACCCTGGTTGCTGTATATACAAATCAAAAGTATGTTTTATTTTTCCCCAAAACCTGTAAGTTGTTAATCGAGAGATTTGCTAGCTCATGCAGCTTAAATATCAATGTATATATAAAAAAAATACTGCTTTATCTTTTATTCCAATCTTAGGCTTGCAGGCTATAGACCTGATCTGAGATTAAGATGAAAAAGATAGGCATAAATAAAGATCAGCTCTAACGACACACAGACCACCAAAAATTACATTTCAAGAACCTCAAAGCCATTTTAGATAAATGAAAGTACAAGAGAAACTCTTTTTTAATTAAATGCTAGAACTACAATGAACACTAAATTCAGTAGTTTTTAAACTACCTCTGGAAATCTCTTCTTGCTATATCCTACACCTCTTCACACCTGGGGGTCCAGGCTATATTCAAGGCAGAACCAGGAAAACGAATATATGCAGTATCAACCTGGTTCCTACCTGAATAGAATAATCACCTGCTTTAAAGGTAGCCCTTCCCCTCTGACTTTCAGAGGATTAAAGGGAACAGTGGCCCAGTGGGCTCAAGGGCTCAGCAGAGGGAATATTACAAAGGAAAGCTTGCACGTCCTAGCAACATGTACCCTCCCAGGCCCTACCCTGGAAGTTTGAAATCGTGCCTTAGAGAACACTTGTGACACAACTAACCAGGTAATGCAAACCTTCCACATCCATCTTCTCCGTGCTAAGAAACAGTGGCAGTCATACTCAGCTCAAATATACCTGCACATCAACAATACTACCATAAAAACTCTTTTCAGCAGACACTGATTAGCAAAATCAAAATTATACAAGCAAGAGCTTTATCTAGTTTCATGTCAGTGTGATATGGAGCTCCTGCTCCTTGGCAAAACCAGAGACAGCCCAGGACTAGTGAGGTTTGCAGTAAGGTGACTTTGTACAAAAAACTTCCCACTAGTAAGCAAGCCAGCTGCTCACTGAGAGCCTCTGTGTGTTAATCCTGATTTAAATTGGATTAAGCTTTTTAATTAAAAGGAATTATTTTCCTACATGCATGAGAAATATTTTGTTCTTCCCCAAAATCAGTCCTTTTTTGAACAAGGATGACTATTTGATGAAAATTTGACCAGAACAAAAGGGCAAGCAATTCCCTCACTGCATCTTAGGCAGCTGTTGCAAAAAGGTAAAAAGAACTCCAGCCCCTTGCTCAGAGTTTTGGGGATACAGACTGTAGGGGATACAATAGATTTGTATTCATCAATCTCTAACAATGCTTCCTGACTAAAACACACCAGAATTACTCATTATCAGAAGGTACATCATCACTGAACTTACTAAAAGTCAGAATTGAAGAACGTTATGCTGGATAATGCAATGCCACTGAAATAAAAGTAAAGAATTCCTACAGATACACCCCCCTTCCCCCCACCCTCCCTCTAACCCCAGTAATATCAAAGAAAAAAGGAATCAAGATTCTCTTTTTAGTATTTCAAATCCGTATTTATTTTATGAAGGCCCCTGGAACAATGAGAAAGTTAATTTAGCTTTACATATCATTTTGTTGGCAGCTGATGCAGACTTGCACAGTATATAAGAGCTGGCTGGTCTTGAAAACAAAAAACACAAACCAACCACCAGGAACACTCACGTATTTGGTCAGATTATTTTTTGCAGACATTAAGACTTTAAATTGTCATATTTTACTTTATACAAGCAAAGTAATCTGCTTCCAACAATAGTCAATAGCCTAAAATCTAGCATTAACCCATTTCTAATATGGCTGAAACCTGTAGAGCTCTGTAAGGGAATAATCCTTTTGCTGTCATTCAGACAGAAAGTGTTTTTAACTGTCAATACTGAGCCACCTAAGGTATTTTAACCTGATTTTAAGCAATACGTTACACGGTCTGCACAGATGCCAGTAGCAATGCTAAAACTGTGATTTGAAGCAAAGATCTGTTGAAACTTCATGGCCTATGTTCCCGCAGTATGAAGGTGTGTGATGCTGAGAACTGTGTGCTCTCGCCAGGGATGCAGGTATTCACCTCAGCTCAGCTTTCCCCAGAGAAGCTGTACAGCCGTAACACTTCCTTTCTATCCCAGTATTAAAGCTACTGAAGTCATCTAACACAAGCCTTTTACTCTCTGTTCTTCACATCTCCATACAAGAACCCCAAATTTCCTGAGCTGCTTTTTAAGTCTCCAGTGACCACAGATGGTTTCCATATATATATATTTATAAATTTGCCTTGCATTAAATCACCATCCTCAAATTCCGCTAGTCTCAGTTACTATTTTTGTGTATATGAATAGTAAGGCTAAAAAGTTCATTTTTATGTTAACAAGCTGTAACCATGTAAGGATATTTTAATATCTGTTGGTAACTCAAATAAAGCACGTATGGAAAAACACACAAGTCCTCTTTTTTGCTATATGAAGTGGAAGTTACTTCTTCAGAATGTTAAATCAGAAAGGTATTTTAAACCAAGCCATTACTGGGGTGTGTGTGTGTGTGTGTGTTATAAACTTCTGTGGGAGGATATACCAATTGATACAGTTTTTGTAAGAAATAGCTTATTTATCTGGGATAGTTCAAAGCAAAAAATACCACTGGTGAATTCTGTTTCCAGGGAGATGACATATTACCTTCCAGAAACATGTCACACACTGAAGTTATTCTTCAGTCTGAGTGAGCAGAGGAAAACATGAAAAGGACTTCTTTGCCATGACACAGACCCTCTGGCAACACTGTTACATAAGGAATAAAATAAAATATAAAAGGAAATTTGACTCGCAATCCTCAGCAAATTTAGTCACAGTGGTTAGAAAGGGAACTACCCATGTACCAACAGAGCACTAAAGACATCATATCACGGTAGGAACAATTCAGACACAAATTTGGGCAGAAAAGAGGGAGGCAATAATCCTCCAGTGTACCACATGGTTCAAAGGAAGCTCCAAGATAAGTAAATAATAGTGAGAAGGTGCGTATTCCCACCCTTCGTCTCCTCAGTCACTGCTCTAGATCCACCCCATCAACAACTCATGTTAAGTTTTAAGGTTATCCTCATCCCTTCATGCCCTTTTCTCTTCAATGGACTTTTCTTCAAGGAAGCAGCATCATCCCTTCTGCAAAGGCAATACAAAAGAACCAAGCAGCTGTGTATGGGAAAAAGAATGAAAGCTCCCACACAAGGAGTTCAGTAAATTGGTACTCAGAAATAAATAATAGACAAACTTATAGTGTTTGGTAATGCCCACTACAGAATAGCATCTGCATACCAGCCTCCTTCAACTGCCTTATCTCGTGTCTTCTTAAACTTTCCAGGTTTTTGCCACATCATCTTCCTCTGATAGCTATAGCCTCTCCTCACAGACTCCTGGCACTCTGCTAATAATCATACACCCCTGCTCATGGTTTCCCATGAATCATTTAAACTCATAATGACCTGCTGGGATACAGCACGGATTACATTTCTACTGCCTCCTTGGAAGGCTAGCGTTAATGCACTTCTCCCAAATCCTGACATCTAGAAATACTTTCTAAAGACATACAAAGAGGCCACATTGCTACTGCACATTTTTCAAGTGCAAAGTCACTTGGCCTTTTGATTAAAGGATTTTTTTCTTCTTCTTCTTCTTTTTTTTTTTTTTTTAAATACACAATTTATCCTTCAAAAGGAGGAAATACTTTGGCGGCATGTAAGTTGTAAACAAATACCTCTCTTGCTCATACTAAAATAACTTCTGAAGTCTCAACTGCTTTTACGCTCCCAGATAAAAGCAACTTCTCATAGTTTCTGAACAGCCTCCTCAAAATATTTTCACGCTTCTCTTGACACCTAATTCATACCATGCTACCTTCTCAGGAAGGAGAGGATATCATGGGCTGACATCAATTTGCAGGACTAAAACTGACTTAGGGTAAAAATTCTCACTGTGTTTCAAACATCACCATACCAATGAGAAAATGGGTCACTTTTCATCAAAAGAAAATTCTATATTGAAATTGTTATAGATCAGGACTTCACATCTCTGTATGTTACTAGCCTATGGCCAACTGAGAAGATAAGAGAACTCTCAAGCAAGATACAGAGCTGTACTTCAGTATGTATGTATATATATTTTTTTTTTCAGCAAAATTATGTTACATTTAAAAGAGGTTATTTTGTCCAAGTGGCCTGCCCTCTATGTACCCAAATGCGGACAAATTACCTCAGTGATAATTTGGTTAAACCAGTAGCCGTTTCTTCCAGAGACTATAGAAAAGGCCACCCTCTGTAGTCAACGTTACAAGCCTGCAAATTCAACAAGTAGGAGAAATTTCATTTGACCTTACATGTGGCACTTAAAAAAATATCTGCAACTTCAGTAATTTCTGTATGCCCCATAAACTGTTTTTAACCTGTTCTCCATCTGAGGTACAATTTCTGTAATACATTAACTTCTAACAGCTAAATTTACAAATGTACATAGTAAGTGTTATTTCAAAATGTAACACGTTTCCAAACGGCAGGTTTCTCTTGAACAAAAAAAGCTGAGCTGCCACAGCTCTGTTCTGCTTTCTGTCTTCCAACTGCTCAGAGGGGAAAAAAAATGTAGTTTTAAGTGTTGTGGAGTTTTGGTTTTGTTTTTAAATCATGGCTCTCAACATCTTTGAAGCAAAGGAGTTTCACGCTGCTTCTCTCTGAGGAGGAAAACATGAGTCTGCATCAGAACACAACAGACGTCTCTCCTGACATCAGAGGAAAGCTGTCGCAAGCCGCTGTGATGTGACTGGCAATGGGGTAATTGACAGAAGTTTAATGGCGCTGTCTAGCCCAACAGAGCTGTGGGAGTCAGACTAGCTGTCTCTGCACATCTGTTGTGGGCATAAGCATTTGAGAACAATCACTGCTTTCAGCCCAGATACTAACTCACTCAGTATATTCATCAAAAAAGCAGTTGAATCCAATGGCATTCATTTTACAAAATGATAGATCCGTACTCCTTCATGACTACATACACGAATAGTTCCAACTTTCGAACTTCAGATGGATTACTACCTCCTTCTCTGCAAATGGTCACCCTGTGCAAAGTGCACAGCCACGGGAGACAAACCATAAGAAATTAGCTTATCTATACAGAACATTTTTGAATTGATAACAACTGAGCTGCAAGCCCCACAAAAATTCACATTCATGCCATTAAAATGTCTGCAACAAACTGTCTGGGCAAAAGGGAATCCAACATGGATACAAAACACATTTCTTTTTAGAAAGTGAGAGCTCTTTATAATCATTATTTAGGCTATTAGAAAGCTAATCCCCACTGGGGGTAGCACAGGTCTGCCTCGGAGAGGCACTTTCAGCCCCATTTGCAGGTCACAGACAGTGTCCTGCTTCGTTTAATACAGAGTACAGTTGTCCCTAATTTAGTCCTGAGCTGATAAACATTAAAACGATTTTCATGTTAATTTTATTATTCAGATTATCATTAAATGTGAAAGATGGAAATTCCCAGGCAGTAAAGATATGTAAAGGCAAGTTGATTGCAAAGCTTATAAAGAAAAGCAACAATAATTAATCATAGAATCGTAGAGTTGGGTTGGAAGGGATCTTTAAAGGTCACCTAGTCCAACCCCCCTGCAATGATTTACGGTCAGTTGTACAAAAATCAAGACTGACATGTGATGAAGAGCATGAATAACACAGGTAAATTTTTTTCATTTGCCTTCTTGTTTTCCCACCATACGGATACACCTGGTTCCCGTTACCAAGCCTTTCTTCCCAGCTGTGAAGGATGGAAACTTTCATTTTAAAACATATGCTGACAAACATCTTTAGAGAGCTAGTGTTTTAATAGTTATATCAATTACTCTTAATACTTGAGGAAATCACTCGAGTTGTCAAAATTAAAATGATATCTGTTACTGTAAATGCTCTTTAATCTAGTCCTCACTAGCTGGGAAACGCACTGCAGAGATCACAAAAGTTAGCTACTAAGAAACATTTCAGCAACAGTTTTCTGTTTCTGCTGCCTTCTTTTTCTTTCCCTCTGAATCTAAGGGTGCATTTTATTTTCTTATTTTACTGTGGTAGTACAACTACTCAAACCTTTCTTTTAAAAAATACTGGCACTAGAAAAATGAGGCACTATCTTAGTTAATTAGTGGAAAATTTTGCATCAAGGAAGCTGTCTTTGAAATTAGTTACTTTTCTTCAAAATTAAATGAGCACTCATTAAAAAAATAATTAGTATGTACAACAATCTCTTGAAAGCCTATCTCCTGCTATAGGACAGACATTTCTATTGGGCAGCAATCTGGACTGCGTTATAAAACACTATTATACATGAACAGATGGAAATCATAAAATGATATTTAGCTACAGATTTCCTGTCAGAAACTTATATAAAAAGAAGGGGAGGAAATATGTTCAACATTTTCTATTAGCCAACATCAAATCACTGAAAAAACTCAGAGGAATCCATGTAATGCCTATGACACAGCAACTTATTTTTAACCCATATATTTTCAAGTCCCTTGCATATAAAGATAGGCATAAATAAGACTATATTTTCACCTTTAAGCAGATAACATAGGATCAAAACCAATAACGTAGCCACCAAAGAACATTCATTAAAATGCATTTCAGCTACAGTTAAAAATTAAGACTTCTCAGGTTTGAATTCTTACTTTTGGTTGAACATCTGTGGAAGTCAGTAAAGCTCTACAGAGCTTCACAGATTTGTCAGAAGGGCTGATTATAAGATCAGGGACCAGAAACGTATTAAACTTTCCCATTATAAGCTGTAATGATCTGTCTTGGCTAGAATAGCAAACACATTGTTTATTTTATTCAGATGTGAAAGTTACTCCAGTTGCAACGATCAAGATGCATAACACCAACTTCGTATGAAAATAAACTGCTCCCTTAGTTTAAGGGCAAAGTATTATCAGCTGTTGCAATCAATACAACTGCTTTGAAATACAGTCTTGTCTTGGATTACACTTAATCAGAACCTTTTGCTTCATTGCCAGGACTTTAAAAAAAAGTAAATATTAATGCAATTAAATCACAATACAGACATCATTATAGAAAGGTTGTAGTAAAAATCCAATGTCAGAATAACAGTTGCTGAACATGCCATCCAAGAGGAATGTGGGGGTAAAGGAGGTAAGATACAGAGTGAAGGGTGAGACACTCCTTGAAGTACCTAGCATACCTCATCAAACAGATTGTGTTCAGTTTGTTGTTCAATATAAATCAGTCCCTAGAGTTGTATTTCACAATGGATAAATTGATAAAGCTACCTGAAAACTAGCAAATCTCCAAAACACTATTTCATCAAGACTTCAGAACACATTAAGTACTACACAATTGTTTCATTTAGCATGTAAGTCAATAGTAGCATAAGTTTTAAGTCTGTACATAGACTGAATTTGCTGTTTTCTTCCTAGACTCACTAGTGAAAGCTTTTAACGTTATTTTCCCATACATTCAGCTTCTTTCATTTCACCTCCCTTTCTGCACAAATGCAGCACAAGCAGAGAAGCATACAGACTTCCTCCTGTTTCAATGGTCTTAAAGACAATTTGGACAAAAACCAATCTTCAAGACCACAGATGACCTCCAAAAGAATTGAAATAACAGAGGGCCTTACTATTAATTACTCCAAACTAACAACAGTTAGAGCTTCAAGCACATCCAAGACAACCTTCTTAATTCCCCAATCAATGTGGTGAATTCAGGATGTCAAAGTACATTAAACATGGGGAGGAAGGAGAGAAATTGGAAAGAAAAAATAATGTGCAATTTGTCTATCAATTAGAAAATGCTGTATGATTCCATCCTCAACTAAAGAGCAAACTTTGTACCCAGAATTTCTTATTTGTACATACAGACACATACAGTTGCATAACAGTTCAAAAAGCCTAGGTTGTTTTGGTGAGAGCTGGGAATAGAGTCTACACAGAAAGTAAACCTGGCAGCACACAGCTATCTTGAGCTTACCATTGGGAAGGGCATCAGAATTCTGCAATACATGTTTGGACACAGTTAATAATGCTAGTCATTTATAATTAACAGTGCTGTCCTTTTATTTTACATTACATAGCTGAATAACAACTCTCCTGTTATCCCAAACAAGAGAGAAGGATTCTTAGGCTTTATCGGAAACCACCATTAAAACACAACCGTAGTTCTACCAAGTGAAGTTAATGAAAAAAAAATTGCCAGAAAACCACTAAAAAAGTGGGAAATCATCCCAGAGAGCAGAAAAATAGACCCCTGTATAGTACAATGAAAGAACGGCAAACACCCTGAGCTCTAACCAGGTGCACTGAAGGTAAAGAAACAGTGTAGTTCCATACAAAAAAAACCCAGGAGTTTCAGAAGCTTTTAAAGTTTTTTAGGTAGCTTTTAATACGCTTGAATGAGAGCTGTCTGAGGCCAGGAAGCAGAGAGAGGCCTGAGGATCCCATCTTCCAACCATCAGGCTTATGCAATCAACTGGCTCAGCCTTTTTTCTGTGGTTGCTTTATCAAAGAATGAACACAAATACTTGTTTATAAAGCCTCAGGAATTTGAGGGAGAATGGACATTTGGCTTTCTCTATACAGAAGAATGATAGTCTTCATCTATCTTTTTATATGTAAGGCAGTTGAGATAACATTAGGTCTTGTCTTAATGGATTTTGTTTTAGTATCTTCCAACTCAGAGGTAATATAACATGACATACAAAAGGCTCGTGAAGCAGGCTGAAAACACTGGGGACATCACTCTAACTCCCCTTAAACTCCCTCCAAGCACAAACTTCTGCTCTACAGAATGTGCCTATTTCTATAAAAATAATCAAGACATTTCTTTGCCCATTTATTAGAGACTGAAAAAAGAACCAAGTATACAGAGCCACTGATCTGTTCAGAGAAAGTATACTGGTATTCAGCAATATATCAAAGTGAGGAACCAGAGGATCTTTCAATACACTTGGTATTTGTGCTGGCGGACCACAGTAAACAAGTTTTTTGATTGCAGACCCGTAAACTAAAGGGGAGGAATATATCATCCAACTCCTTTCTTCTCAAAGCACTGCCACTGGGAAGATAGAGCATTTACTTCTTCTTGGGGAAAAAAGATCTAATACTCAGTTATAGTACCTCCTGAAAAAAAACAAAACCCAAAACAAAAACGCCACCAAAAAATAATTCCCTGCCACCAACATCAAAAACTGCGTACCACTACACAATTATAAAAAGTACTTTTTAATAAAGTCCGCAGTTGTGAGTTTTCAGCTACGATGGCCTTATTTGTGTTCTGTTCACAGCTGTTAGTGTCTTCTCAAACACACCTTGTCTGCCTTCACTGCCTTCATGTCAAGCACCAAGCCTCTAGCTCTTCAGCTTCCCGTGTCAAATCTCCCCAGTATTCCCTAAACTCTCCTGCTTCTTATTAAGCACACTGAAGCTCCTACTCCTCTGTCTTAAACATTCCCAAATGTTAAGACACATCCAACTTGCTGTTGCCTTGTTTCCATTTACAATTAAACACAAAGTAACTGGAATAAAGAAGCTAAACACTTAGGGATAGAAACATTATTCTTCTTATCTAAGAAAATCCACACTTTATCTATTGATGCAGAAGCAGTCCCCAGATTAAGACAATGCCAGTTGCAAGACAACTCCCCAGAACAAACACACCTACAGAAAATAAACAAAAATGATGCTTTTTTGCAGCTAAAAGAAGAGTTTTGTTCTTTGCATTTCACAAATTCTATCCCATAGCCAACATTTGCTGCCTCAACTGCAATTTTGAAATGTTTCATTAGAGATTTATCTTCGGTAATACATAGATGCTTCCTGGAAAGATTTCACTTTGACTCTGAAGAAGCTGTGAACACTAGACAAACAAAAATCAATGGAAACCTTTATTATTAAGCTCTCATATATGTCAAGACCTGGATAATCACTACGCTGTGACAAATTGAACTGCTGGGTTTTTTTCCAGTTGTTTTTGTTTTCTGCTCCATGCTATATTTTTAGAGATTTATGGCCCAATCCAAGTTAGCCATATGCATTTTTTATGCCTATGTTTTTCTAAAAAAGAATAAAAACAAAAAAAAGGGCAAAATTCTTACATAGAATAAAACACTAGTATAGCAAGTATGGTGATGACTAATACATAGACTAGATGCTTGAAACTGGTACTTCAATCATAGTTTCCCTATTCAACTGTTCTGTAAAATGAAACCATCCCTTGACTGACAAAACAATAAAAAAAAAAGTCAAATTAAAAGAATTTTTCAAGTTCCAGATATGTAATATTCTGCTGCTCATACTTGTGGTGTATAATTATGCAGAACAGATATAGCATACTTATGCAAATGAAACTTACGCTAAGGGATCAATTTCTCCATCCTTGAAGTACAGAGATCCAGTGGAATATCTAACGACACCAGAATCAGAACTTCCTACGAGTGCAAAAAATTTTAACAGTAAAAAAATTAAATAGTGCTCATGTATATTTGAAAGAATGAATTAAAGACACTAGAATTCTGATTTCAAAGTGCAAATACTCCATCACTTTTCCTTCTCTCACAATGAGAGTCCATTGTCAATATCTACTTTGGAAGCAGCATTACACATCAGCCTGCAATGCTCTTCCCAGCACTGACTGAATTTTAAGATTACTCAGACCCTTCAGCAGTTCACCACAGTGAATTGCTAATTCATTCCCTTCCAGAAAGAACCTGGACTATCAGAACATTGCAGTTCCTCCTTGAAACAAAATCTTCACGTTACACACCATCATATTCTCATTATGCAACTGCAGCTACTATGTACACTTCGTAAACCAGTCAAACTCTCTGTAAAATCAAAACCAGTAATTGTCTTTACAAGGCTGCTCATTAAACCTGTGACATTAAACATTAAACACTTACTACCAGAGTGTCTGCTTCTATCAAAGCATTTGTAGTAAAGGTGATAGCAGACGTCACATACTTTTGTTTGGCTTGCCTAAAATTCCAGATGTCCGTGCGGTATTTTTCAGCTCCTTTGGACTCTCAGTTATTGTACAGAAGAGCTCAGATAGACATAGTAGAGGCTGGGAAGTACCATTCCATCCCAGGAATGAGGAATGGGCCATTTGTCTGCTCCTCCTCAGCCCTACCTCCCACCTGAGCCTCCTAACACAAACCTATCTCTGTTGGTGGCTTAAGCCAGTATGGTGAACCATGAACAAGTGATGCAAACTTTCAATGAAGACACAGCAGAGAGCAGAAGGAAACTGAGGACACATGCACTTGTTTCAACAGCTGCATCAAAATACAGCAAAATTCATCTATCAGGCCCAAAGAATGACTCTCAGTTTGATTCTCCTATGATTTTTGCTTCATCTGGGAAGCAACGCTATGGGTGAAGAGGAAGTTCTGAGACAAAGGCATTGTGCCCAAACTGCCTGGCGCTATGGAAATGCCATAGCCATTCGGACTGGAAAAAAAAGTTGGGGATAGCAAAAGCCAGATCACTATTTGTTTTGCATAAAGGCAATCAAGAGAAATTTTGAAATTTTCTCAGTAAATCCATGGGCTCTAAATCAAACAATTCACAAGAACGAAGTCCCCATATATAGATGAATATTATCAAGAAAAAGTAAATAGTCTTTGTTTTGCTGTTACCAGTATTAGTTTTTTCCTGCTGTTGTCCTACAGCTGTACACACAGACATGTTTCTTTTTCCAAAAGAAAACAAGTTGTGCAAGCTTACTGCAGAGTAAAAGGTGCAGCCTGAAGCTCAATGTTTTAACACTGACAGTAGATGATTTATCTCAGTGAGAAGCTGATAGAAAACAGTGAGAACCTGTGAGAACGAAGATCATGACAGAATTGTTTCATACAGTCTGCATATAATTTTTATGACAATTAAATGCTGGGAGACAGTTGGACTACTACATTAACTGATACCTGATTCTAGCCATATTGGAACCACGTTGAAATTCCAAAGCAGCCCAAAAGAACCATTATGGACACAATGAGCAGCAACAGATGAAAAGATGCTGTCACAGAAGCACTAACAACCCAAGCCTGTGCTTCAAATGACTTGCTAAATACCATTCAGGAATCCAACAGATTACACAGTCCATTTGTACAGCTGATCATTTCCCCTATAATCCAGTTCTTACAATATGCCTGAAAGCGTACAGCTCCCTGTAGCCTTGCTCTGTTTGCCACTGAAAAATGAGAAAAGCATATTTTAGTGTTTTTTCTGCAATCTTTTTCGGAAAGATTGGGGTGGGGAGAGAGATGCATAGCATGCTTTGCTCTTTTTTTAAATAAACAACAGTAATTAAGAAAGCAAAGTAGCAAAGTGGTATGTTGGGGTTTTTTCCTTAGTCCGACCTCTTTTTCCTATATTCTCATCCTTCACATTTTTAACCTTTCCATTCTACTTTCCTGTGCAATGCCACATCATCTTTTGGCCAAAAGATTCTATTCTCACAGTGGGAACCAACACACATTTCTGTTACCTCAAAATCTCCACCTGGCAGGAGCTTCTTTTCCCCCTGCTTCCAGAAACGTGAACGCTAAATTTTGGGTTGTCAATTAATAAAACAATAAAATACATGGCACTCTTAGAATAGGAAGAAAAAAAAAAACAAACCCCAGAAAACCCCAAACCAACACAAAGCTCAAACAAAAACCAAAAAGGGGGGGGGGGGGGGGGTAAAAAAAAAAAAAAAACACAAAAAGAATTATATAGTCAAAACAGGTTGCCTGTGACTGACATTTTCTTTTTCAGTTTAAGTGTCACACATTATTTTCTTATGCTTCCTTTCAGAATTTTCTGTTTCTCTCAAATTTAAGCTGATTATATTTCCACTTTAACACTGGAGAAAGGAGAAAAAAAGAAAAGGAAAGGAAAAAACCAACAAAATACCTGCTTCCTTTAAACTTTGAGACAAAAATCTTTAAAGATGTTTATAAGCATTTGTTATTCTCCAGTTGCAAAGATGAAGTGGTACCAAACTAGCAGATAAGAATTATCACTCCATGAATAGCTAAAAATGGCAAGTGATCATCTAAATTAAAAAGGTTGAGAAAGATTAGGGAAAGTTCATATAAGATTTATGTCTAGAGAGCAAGCAATAGGAATGAGTTATAAAATATCAATCTATAAAATATCTTAAAAGAACATTTAATACAGAGTTTGTAGAAGGGACAGTTAATACCAGTTTTCACTGTGACAGCAACTTGTAGTTTAAACTAGTTGTTAAATTTGTGTTAGAGACATGCACACACTGAAAATTAAATTTAAGTCCTGCCCTTTTCCAAATGCTAAGAACAACTGCTTGATTAACATTATGTAAATGTACTCCTATTTTGATCATGACCAAGCAGAAAATGTTCATTAAGATGCAAACACAATATGCTGAGAAAGTGTCAGTCCACTTCTTTTGCAAATTATTCATTAGGAGTCAGGCACTACATTAACACAATTAAATTTCTATGACAATAAATACACATAGATCTGAAGCTTAAAACAGGATGAAATGATGGAAACACTTGCATTTTGAGACCAACTTTAATATACTGCTATATAAAGTTTCACGACTCGTGATGGTCTGATTTACGTTTTGTGAAACTGCGTATTCGATGGCTAGAATTTTTTGGCTTTTCCCCAGGAGTGTATTAATTTAGTCAAAAGTTTGCAAAACATTTTGATAAAAACTGCTGCATATTTACAATTTTTATACAATAAACAGTAAAACTACTACTGCTACAGTTAGACAGTTTTAGTCTGATGTTTACACTGCACTGGAAAAATACAAACCAAAACTAGTGATAAGCTTATAAAGATTAAATAGAAAATGTGTTTTTTCATAGCTTTAAATGAACATTAAAAGAAGATAATAAATGCCAGTCATGGAACAGGTATTTCAAAGTTACAGACAAATTAATAGAGTTTCTGGTTTTAAGTTACTTCTTGTAAAAATCTTCACAGGTGTGATCGGAGAAGCCATTTACCACATCAAAGGAATCTACACGTGTGCTTTTAAAGCAGCTCCACAAGGATGGCACTAAGTTTTCATGTTTGGCTGAGCCTCAGATCAACTCAACATACAGAAGCGATTCCTTCCCTGCTCCTTCCTCCAGGTACCCTCCCAGATTCCACAACTGGGAGAGTAGTTAGAGAGAATGTACCTGGCAAGAACTTTACTCTTTGCAAACTAATTTCCATGTGAGTTTCTGATAGCTCACAGTACTTGATTGCCCAACTCTGTTCCTAAAAATGTCTCTCCAAATCTACAGTGATTTTTTTCCCCTCTTTGGAGTACCACAAAGGGCTGGAATGTTGCAACAGAGCTGCTCTTTCCTCCCCAGAATCTGCTCTTGTTTCCTCTCTTCCACTTCTGGTGAGAGGGAAACAACCCACCACGGTGTAATTACTAAATTCAGAAATGAGTGCAACTATTTACTAAATGAATATTGGCCTCAAAGCTTAAATTCCTAGCAAGGAAAGTGTTTTTAATGTTGAATGGGGACTATTTCATAGAAATAGTGAGAAAGAATAACACAGCTGATGCCAAGAAAATTTCATTGCATTTATCTATAGCTGTTTGGTTCCGAGCTGGTATACTCCTAAAATGAAATATCCTTCTGTATAAAAGTAGTATACAATGGTCCTTAACTTGACCATTGTGTCTAGAGCATTTTAGCACCAGGTGCTGCTTGCTTGTATCTTAGGAGTTTCTGGAAGGACCATGATGGCCACATCTGCCATGAAACCTGCATGGTCCCAGAATTTATGGATTTAATCTCCCAAAAATCCTTTGAGACTGGAAGATGCATGCTTATTTTATAAACAAGGAAGTATAGCACAAAGAAGCCGTTTGCGCATGCACACGCACACACTCCAGAATTTAAAGCTAGGCTGTGTAAATCCTGGGCTCAGACCTTAATCATAGTATCAGTTTGACTCGTCATAGTTCTCTGTAGCTCTGACTGATCCAAAAGAGCAGCTGATATTTCAAGAAGGGTGTCTTGCAATCTTATTCATTTGTTTCTCCAACTTCAGCTGCACACCTGAATGCACATTTTATTTTCTACTTCTTCACCAGAATGTTTTGTCAAATAGCTAGATAGGATTTATTTTGTTGCAGTATCACCTTATGCCCTGTTTTGCTACTAACGCAGTTCTCTAATACGCATAAAATTACCTGTTTGGGCACTTGACACTGAAGTAGCTGGATTAAAAGGATATGTTGTACTATGTTTGAATCTTGCATACAGCAGAGAGTCAAGGTAGCAGTGAAGCTGACACTCAGTGCAGATAATTCAATTACATTACTGCATGAAGTGCAATACCTTATCAAAATCAGTTAAGTCACTGGTGTCCTTTGAGGATGGCAGTAGACATCACACAACTATCAGAAAAAAATTCTGTCATCAAAAGTTTACCTTTCTCTACTTGTTTCTCTTGTGCACTTCAAATTACACAAAAAGATATACATGAGGAAAAAAAATAAAAATGGGTGAGCAAGTGTTCAGTCTCTGAAGTGTCAGGTCTGACAAGTGACACTTTCCAAACTAATTACAGTTTTAGAGAATTGTGCTTAGTTAAACTTAACTATACTAATTAGGCCCCTTGAGAGAAAAAGGATAGCTGGCTTTGAAAGAGTCTATTAGCATGGGATCAAGTTGCTAGTACCTGTATAAAGAGACAGAATGTGGCATATGTGAAGGGTTAGCAGGGGGGAATAAAGCGATAAAAATCAGTGTCTCTACCAACTATAAGGTTTATTCAATCAAATGTTAAATTTTAGTTATCAGACTTGTCTTACCCAGATGTCTTGTAATAAGCCCCAAGATATCAGTGATACGGTACTACATTGCAATTAGATGTTTATTCATCAATTATTTGAGAATTCGTCCTTGTATTTTAGTTCCACCAATATGGCTTCTACATGGACAGAGTATCAGACTGAATGAAATACACGTTGTAACTATACACACACAAAATTAATGTACTTTGATGTATTTTTCTGAGTGTCCCTTGAGACTTGCAAGCTTTAGTTACTGCTCTAGCAAGGTCTCCTACCATGTGATGTTTGTTGCCCTTTATCAGTAAAGATTTAGTAGAGTGGTTCAGCTGTTTGAAAGCTAGGTGAAAGAAGTTCTGGCAGATTCATCCAAGATATACGTTCTACCTCCCCAACGCAAGTAGTAATTGTATAATGACTTTTTGAAGAGACTATTAATTAAGGAGTATGTGACTAATAAAGATGAATATATGGGAAAAGGGCATCCTTCTCTTTGATATTAAATTTGTACACAATATTTATTTAGCCTGTTAAAAAAGGGAGCTTTATTCCCCCAAAAGAAGTCCTTGTTAAGTGAAAGTCATGCCAAAATTGCAAAGGAGAATGTCAGCAGTGTTAGCCTCAAACAGATGCAGTGCTACATAAGAACCTGGCTATATTCCTCAGCTTGCCCTGTGGATGGCAGCTAGTTTTGCACAGGTAGGTTTGCTGGCTTCTGTAAGCACCCCGCCTGTTAGACTGAGCTCATTATTGCTTTGGGTTTCCACTTTGACACTCAATGTCAAAACTGATCTTTAAAATACTTCAATCACTTCTTCGTGCTTTTGGAGACAAAAACAATTCTTTGCATCTTGCAGTTTCCACGACCAATATTATTATCTGTCCTTTCTATCACATATACATTGTGATTTTTTTACTTGGAGGCATTGGGTAAACTTATATTCTAAACATTAAGCATTAGTTTCATAGGAAAAACAACTTACATACCACTGTATATTTACCCTTCACAGAATTAAAAGCCGAATTAAGAGCTTTAATAAAAAATTTAAAACATATCTAATACTGACCAGAGTTTATCATCAATCAGTAGGTTTCACTTGCTGAGCTATAATAAGAAACCATCAATCCACAATCTAATCTATCCAATGAATTATAAAATATTAACTAATCAGAGTTTTAGAAGATGAAATCATTGAAGTTTAAGGTTCTGGAAATATATGCTCTCTCTCAAACTATGTAATTTTTCATTCAGGATACTCCAAGGTCTAGTGATAGAACCCAGGATAACCCACTCCAGGCACTGAAGTGAATGTGGAAGCTGGGAACAGGTGAAGAGCTGTGTAACTCAGAGCGCTCTCAAGCAATTATTGCTCTAAGAACTTGATAATCCGAACTATTGTTATGAAACTACATGCCCAAAAGTGGATTTTTCTCCTAATATCCTAATATTTATAGAAGTGTAGAGGTTTATGACAGGTTTCCCTATTTTCGGCTTTTTCTACAATCCTGGTAAGAAACATTTACAATAGGAATCAATAGTCCCACAGCAGACCCAGTCAATGAGATCAAGAACTATAATTTATCTACCTGAGAATTACCTTCTATACCTGGCAGTCTGCACATAATTACCCATTTGTTGTTTAAAACAAATACAGCCTTACTGTAATGGATGCCATCAATCAGCACACAGCCTCTGTCTATGCAAATCAGCCCCAGTTGACTTCTAAATATTATAGACATATTATTTACATTAATGTTTTTATTAAGGATTTAATGGTATTTAAAATGCACTATACCAACAAACCAGCACAACTAATATAGTTGGAAATACTGCTATAAACTGCACTGAATTTTTCCGGCAGCAAAAAGCAGCTGAGCTGGTAAAGTCAATGTGAAAACCCAGCCTTAATTCACCACTACTCTCACAAGAAAATATTGTTATGACTACTTTGCTGTACATTTTAAAGTAACGGAAGATACCCCAAGGAAAACAGTGCCTGTCAATTTATTCTGGAATTTCATTAAAATTTATAGTAAAACAAAAGGTCTCCTCATTTTGTGCAAGAAAGATAGTCACCTAATTTAACTTTGTAATCCAAAACTCTATTAAGAATGTGTTACTCCATACCAAATATGATCTGAATGTTCTTATTCATGTCTTCTTCCTTCATGTGAATGGAAACAAGAGTAAATACTTCCATTTATATTCTAGAATACATTTTTAGAAGAACTTTAATTTTTTGCACTTTTCCTGGGCAAATCAGTTCTGAATGTGTCAGCAGGAAAAGCTGACATTCTAACCCAGAAACTGAAAAGAATTCTAGATTTTATGTATGTCACAGAGAACAATGACAGAAAGTTGCAATAGGAGTCAGGGGTAATAGGCTACTCATCTATTTGCAGCAAATATCCAGAGTATCTGTTTCATAAATACGTTCAAACCCAAGCACTTAAGTCACTGACCAAGCAGTTCCCTACCAGGGATTTCCTGTTCACCATTGCAATAAAACAGTATTTATAGTCATAAATTAGAGTTGTTTCTGTTCTGTTCTGTCTTCCTTATTTTCCATTATGTTTTTGGGGTTTTTCCCCAGAGATAACTTCAGTGATTTCTTTCAAGAATTTTTTTGTTTCCCTTGTGTCATATTGTTTTTTTACCAACAGATGCACCAGAGATGTTCCTGTGTTACAAGATGGGATGGGGGACTTTTTTCCAAATACTTTCCCTGGAGACCAAGGGAATCAGTTCATATGATATTAAAAACAATAGTCAGTAATGTGATATCTAAAGGAAATGCAGAGAAATAATTAAAAAAATTTAGTAAGTTTCCTCCAAGGGAGGTAAAGTGTCCTTTATGTCAGGGTCATTCCTGTAACTAATATATTAAAGCTGAATATTAAAACAAAAGCATTGTCCTACAAATGCAGACACTATTTGCATCAAGCTATTTCCAGATTTTTTGTATCTTTATTCTTGCAACCAAATGTTGAGGGCCATTCTTTGCTATCATTACACTAAATCAGATGAAAACAGAGTAACATTTGATTGCAAATACAGAGGAAAACCTGAGTTAAGTATACATTAGAACATCTTCAGGATCGCTAGCACCAGTAACGAATAACAAAATACATTTACTATCCAGATGAACATACAGCACTCAGCAGCACACTTTTACAGGTCAATGGGTTTTCTATAGAGCTAGTGCTGAGAAATATTTCTAAAGTACCTTCTCAAATACGCTTGTCTAAGTCTGTATGTCCAAGTGCACAAGTAAGCTGTCAGGCCATAAATAAAGCAGACTACATGGCAAACTATTTACTTGTTTCCTAAGACACTGTTTATACTGTTGCATTTCCTTTTAAAGTGCTATATCTGTAAAGGTATTTCAGGTTTTGTATGTAAGGAAGTACTATACAAAGTATCAACAGTTAAATTGGCTCTTTTCTTCTTTTAATGGAAGTCACAGTATTCACAGACCTCACAAAGTTTTCAGGCTTGAAAAAAGACTGATGGTTGGGTTTGAGGGTCTTGGGGTGGGGGTGTGATACCAAGTGAGCACAGAGAATCTATGAATATCATTTTCAGCAGCTGCAAGTTCCAGATACAATCCCTATACTCTTCTATTTTTAATGCTGTAAAACTGAAGCCTTACTTATTAATAAAAGTGCAGGACTTCAAATATTTTCAGAGACTTAAAAATAGTACAATTCTAACCATAAGTAACTGCAAGAGACACTACTGTTGTGTGATGCAAAAAACAAGAACTAAGGAAAACCTGTTCAAGCTAGAAAAATGTAAGATGGAAGTGATCTCAGTAAGCAAGGAGGCTAAAAAAATTACTAATTCACATAGCTCAGATCAATGTATCAATACCCAGAAATAGTAAGATTCAGGCTCTCATGAAAACCAGAATTGTCTTAATTGAGCAAGCTGCTAGTGTGTCCAGATACATATCACTACATGCCCCATAAAGTCAGTCTTTGGATATATGCAATGTCAGGTCATCAAATACTAAGCAATTCCAAGAGTAAACTTGTAAATAATGCAAAATATAGAACATGTTAGGCTAGCAAGCCCAATTACAAGCAGTTTCACTTGGAAATGCTGATTAAAGCAAAATGTCAGGCATAAAGTACATACAGAAAATGTGTGCTATAGTAATCAAGCCTAAAGATGACAAAGATGGATGCCTGCAGTTTCGTTCAAATCCTCAAAGAAAAGCTGTAATCATTTGGCCAGCTGGAGACAAATATATTTTCCTGGCTACCCAGGCAATCCAAAGAACAAGCAGTAAATCTCACAACTCAGACTGCAGTTCACCTTCACAACTGAAGGCCCTATGCCTTCAAATCAAATTGCATTTACCAATCCAGCTAATTTCTAAAACTGCTGCAACCTTCTGCCCAAAACCATCATTGTCTTTAGCAAAACTGAAGTGTACGTCAGCTAGCTTCCTGGCTCCCTATCTTTTTTAGATACTGGGAAGACAAAGAATGTTCAGCAAATAGATAGAAACTTAAGTACTAGGAGAGCATCTCTGCTGACTTGCCAAGGAACAGTCACCATGGAAGATGCAGGTATCTGTGGTAACGCAGAGAAATGTATGAAACCATTCCATAAATGATGAAACAGGGACTATGGAACAACCTACATCTAATGCTGAAGTGAAAACATAGTATAACAATTAAGACTCTTTCCCAAGTCCTGATCTTCCACCTTTTATGAAGTCTTGATTCCAGTGACTTCCAACATGTCAACTTAAGACAAAGGAAAACTAAAAATAAACATCAGTCCTTGTTACTTTCCTGTCCCCTTTATCTACCACCATTCTTTACTCTTCATCAGAGCCCTAAACAACGAGATAAAACACACCTTCAACCATACTTTCATTAATAGTTTAACTGTACACCGTAGTGAGGAGAGGCAATCTAATCTTACGGAGCATACATCCTTAAACTAAGTTACTTTTGGGGTATATTTTTTCATCTTCTTCCTGCTACCCCTACAATGAGATCAACTTCATAATTTCCTGTTCCAATGGCCGGCAGCAATACTTCAGAAACTAGCTTCTCCCTATGCCAAAGCATCTATTTTCAGAGAAATAAAGGAGAGAAACAGAAACGCCCCCCCATCAATATACAGATATTTAAGCAATATTCACATTCTCCACTGCTCTTTCTGCCCTTATGCTTCCCAGTACCACTTTTGCTACATGGTAAACCAAGTCTCTGATTCAGTTTACCTCTGTAACCCACAAAGATTATACAGAATTTGGAACAAGCAGCAAGGGAAGGAGGAGTGGGGTATGCCTAAGTCAGCATTGCTGCCAGAAATAATGCATGTCAAAGTACATCCCTAAGACATCTAGAACATTGAGGAATGAATAAATAATATGTCTGGATTCTAGCCTGCCTTTCAGAAAAGCAACATTCTTCTCAAAGCCTCTTTGCCTTCAGTGTAATATTAAATGTAACTTATGGAATACCTGAAAATGGAATGTAACAACAATTAAGATGCCTTAAAAAAATCTAATTAAAAAAACCTCCAGCAAACAGCCAAGCAACAAAACAAAACACCAAAACCACATGATTTTCCAACAAGATATTCTGTATTTCAATGTAATATGACTCAGCTTTCAGGAAAAAGCCTTACCAAAACATAACAACTATTACACGACATAGGTAACAAACATTTTAATGGAAAAGTAAGTAAATTTAAGTTATGTATTTCAAGATGTTTGTAGCATTACTTCCTAAAATTAGAAATTCTAAACCAGTAACATACAGCTAAAGCAATTTTGCAAGCTACACTTAGTTATCCTAATAGAAAAAAAGCTCTGCTCACTGTTCCAGAAAGGGAGGAGAGCTCAGTTAGACAGCACATTCCCCAACAATATGCCCCAGGAGTTTAAGTCTTGGACCTCTGCATGTAAGTGAGATAAACACCTAACTCTGTACTGGTTGAAGATACTGCTAATAGCTCCGTTTCCAATTCCACAAGATAATTAAGCATATGACTGACTATTTCCACTCACTAGTATAGGACTAGTCACATTTAAAATGATTTATTATCAGAAATCTTAGGTTTCTGGGGCCTTCTTTTTCATTTGTTTAGGGGGCACTATTTTATTTTTTTTTAATTCTCGAATGATTGAGATATTCGTATATCCTGTGCATCAAAGAAGTGTTCATAACACCACCAAGAATGTTTTACGACATCTCTATGAATACACTGTATAATTGTTAAACATTTTGCTCGTAAAATCAGTATCATTTTGTCTGTCACTGCCAAAGGAGAGACTGATGTTTGATGTGTTTGTTTCAAACAAACCAACCCATCAATTTGCTGTCATAAATATTGCTTATGTAAACAGCAAGGCCAACATTCACAAACATAAAAATCAGAAGTGCTGTGCCTTTGTCTAGTAAACATGTAGGCCAGCACCTACTGACTCGCTGAAGTGAAAACAATTATAGACTTGAAAAATCATGTAACTTCACTCCTAACTAATTAAGGAAATAATCAAGTTATATCTGCACAATCCTAATATGCAAGCACTTGCTTCTAGAGAAATTTCTTAGGGGTGTTTTCCTCAGGTCACAGAATGATGTTGACCTAAAAACCCCTATGGCTTACAGGTCTTGACTGCTGACCCACATCAGCCGTTACTCACTTCCTTTCCTCTGGAAAAATCACGTTTAGGTATTACGTGAGCTCTCCTAAAACAACCTCAGGCAAGGTCAGGTGAGTTAGCTCTTATCAGCCTTTATCATCTGTTTAAACTGCAACCTAAAGCAGGCAAGGAAGCATACGCAGAATCCCTTTTTTTCAGCAAAACAGTGAGGGCAGCAACCTCCAGCCGGGCAGCAGCATTAACTTAATTGATAAGCACAGCTAGACCCAGAGAAGGACTTCTGTCCCAGGCCTTAGGCATCTTCTCCGTTAGCTACAAAAGCACCCAAGACTGTTTAGTTTTACAGTGCAAAAACTCCTGGCTGGGAGTCTCAATACCAATAGAAAGGTTTGAAAGGTCCAAGTGCATAAAGAGAAACAATGTGTGACCTTGCTTAAAGAAAAGTGCATCTTTTCAGCACTCATCCATTCTTTCTGAGCATCGCTATTGATCATATGTATTTAGTCACCACCTTTCTCAGGGCAGAGCTGACTTTCCCTTTTTTCTAAATCAGAGGTATAAAGCTATGACTGCCTTGTGATCTACTTTGTATTCCAGCAGACTTTGTATTCTACCTTCAATGGTAGAGCTCAGTGACACCTACTGACATACACAACGCCCTGGACTCTTATCCTGTGTGAAAACACTGATAATTTAAAATAGCATCTGGCTAACTTACATGCATAAGGCACTTGTGAGGGCCACATACCTATATACTTCCTATTGCTGCTTCTCCTCTGCCTCCACATTACACCTCATTGAAACAGAAAAACCACTTTCATGACAGGGTTCTAGCTCTTTTGACTAGTGACCCACATAAGAACGTCTATCCCTGTTATAGTAGCTGCAACTAGAATACACACTTTATCCTATACAAACACACCACAAAGTCCTAAATACAGTACAGTGGGTACGAGTCAACACTATAGTCAGTGATACTCCACGTTGCTTAGCATTGAGTCATGTCATACACAATTGAGAAAATTACACTAAGGTTTAAACTAGACTTACAAAAACCTACCTGACTAGTGCCTTTATGTTATACTAACACTCCCAATATTTAAGCTATTTTCTTGTATTTATTCTGTATTAAATAGGAAATAAGTTTCTCTTCCAAACGCTAAAAGTAACTTCCAGATCTCAAACTCCTTTTCTTTTGTCACCTTTTTTGCTCACAAAAACTTGCTATATCCCTAGCTACTGTAAAGGAATGCCACAAATGTTGAATAATCATACTTATACTAATGGAAAAAAAGTTTTATGTTAAGGAATTGTTTTTTGTATTATTCTGTTTTAAATCTAAACTACACGGAATGTAGACAAACCACGAGAAACAAATCTAACCTCCATGAAAACACCTGTGCAATCTGAAAAGGTCATTAGGGAAATACATTCTGAACTAAGTTAAATAGACATTATTTCTAAGGTAAAAAAGGCAACCCAAAACTAACTGAACAAATTACAGTAAGCCAGAAACTCTGTTTCACCTGAACTCCCATTTACTAAATTGCATCGAGGGAGAAAATATAATCACAGTGAATTGATTATGCAATTAGGATATGATTATGTTGCATTTTCCCTCTTGGTACAATTTGGTAAATGTATATTTATGTGAATTTTAAGCAATATTCTACAGGTAATGCAAGTTACACTTTTTTTATATCTTTAGTAGAAGTATCACCAAACAAACAGGAGTCATGAGTGCACATTTAATGCCTTACTATAGCAGATTATTTCAAATATACACAACTGTGAGAAGGGACAAACTGTATAGATCATTACTATCACATCTTAGTAAACTCCTGCTTGTTTTGATTTATTTGTATGGTACATATTTTAAATAGCTGAAATTCACAAGTCTGCTGTAAACTTAATAGTCAGAAATGTAGCAACAAAGGAAGGCCACAAAAGCGGAGGTGAGAGGATGAGTTATTGTTTGGGTTTTTTTGAGATTTTGGCGCTTTTTTACTAGTAAGAAATACACAAAATTGTTATGGTTAGGAAGTCTGTTTGGTCTGCAGGCAGACTTAAATGCCTATTTTCCTAATTTCTTTGCTTCTAAAAGCACAGATTTGTAAAGTCCTAAAACAGAAATAAAACAGATATCTAACACAGATGCCACAGAGTAGTATGAAATATAGTAAAGTATCTTCAAAGATCTGAAAAGCACACTTCACATTTTCAATCTCTGCTCTTGAGAGAGGAAAATAATCTGGCAGACAGTTTTCAGGATAACTATTTTGTATTGTCCTCCCTTCCAAATGCCATTAATAAATATCTGCTCACAAGTCTTTCTTTCCTGTACTAATTAAAACCACTTTCTAGACTAATCAGGGAATGCTTAAACATTTTTAAGCTGAATTGTGATTATCTTCACCCCTTTCTCCTGTTTTTTTCCTTGGACAATCCTTATTTAAACTGATACAACATAATACCAGAGCTATGAAGCATTAAGTTTTTTATAAAGGAGAGGCTGAGTCACAGCACAATGTGTTCTTAAGTGATCCTAACATAACATATAGCACAATTACTTACAATGGCTTAACTAGCAGTTTGGAGTCTTTGCCCAGAAAGTTGGAAGCTTCATCCAATATCTTCCATCAGGATATAAGCTCAGATGGGCTAAGGGTATGGTCAAGTTAGTGCATTATTTAGATGGTGATCACCATTAAAAAACAACGCACAAAGCATAAAGTTGATCTTGATCGACCTAGACCATTATTAGAAACCTCACAACTTGTCACTGCATTTAATATTTCATTATTCAAGCTTAGCTAGAGGAAGCCCCAGGCTAATCTTGCCAAGATAAAATTGCTATTTAAAACCAGCGTTAGATCATATAAATATTCTAAGATATTTCAAAGTATGTGTCCCATGCAGACTTTCAAATTCCAAAATGTAACTGGCAACCTTATACCGATTATACCAGACAATAACAAAGCAGTTAACCTACGTCTGTACAAAAACCTCTATTTAGTAAAAAGCCAAAGATTACATCTGTAATTTTTTTTTCCACCATCTTGCATCAACATGTAGCATTCACTATTTAAGTCTGTGTTTTAGTAATTTATTTTTCAATGACTCATCTAACCTTGACTTGCTTTAAAAGTAATGAATCACACTGCCACCAGATTCCTGCTCAGGACTGAAGCTTGATGGACTTCATTGAAAGAACTCTTGTCAATATAAAGTCCTACACCACCCAAAAAAAAAAAAAAAAAAAAAAAAAAAAGTGTATTCCCAGTAGTAAACCACCGTGCACCATACTACCATTATATAAAGTGCTGGTCAGCAGAAGTATGTCAATACCATCAACTTGCTGTGTAAACACCAGTTCTGAAAAAAATTTTAAGTTGTAACTACTTAGCTAAGCAACAAATAAATTTGTATTACAATTTAAAACTATATAAGAAAAAGCTTTTGTATTCTACTTCCAGTTTATAATATAGAAGACAAGTCTGGAATCCAGACATCATGTACTTTGAAACCTCTAACATGAAAAAATATAGCTTGATTTTAAATATTCTGGCCAGATTTCACTAACGCCAATTAGAAAGATATGGATTCTGCATTGTAAAATGATTCCTCATGTGTTTACTAACCCCTCAAATGAGGATGGGCCAGGTTTAACAACCCTTCTCAATTACATTCTCCCCCAGGAAAAAAAAAATATCACTCTTTAGGAAATGCCTGAAAACAACTGTAACTGAACACCGGAGTTGTTAAACAGTTATATTTCCATAATTAAAAAACCAAACAAAAATAATAGGAGGATATGGAAGCCTTAAAGGTACAAAGGGGCATGGGATACATAAAGAAAAATTTTATCAAGGGAGAAAATCTGATATGTCAGAGTAGCAGTTTGTTAAGAAAGACCTCAGAAAAGGGAAAATGCCACATGTACAGAACTTTTGGGATAGAAGGTTCAACCCATTACAGTAACTCAAGCCCACCTATGCTTTCAATACTCAAATATAATGCTAACAGTCTTGTCAAAGGCAATTACTTCTCTCTCATCAACCTTAGTCACTTGTGAATTGGGCTGGGTAAGATAGGATTTGTCTCTTGCTAATCAATGTTTAAGCATTTTAAGAGAGACACTTGAATTCTATGTTTAAATATTACTCAAAGGAAGTTTATCAATTATATATACTTTTGCTAAAACATCATAAGCTATTCTCAAAAGACTTTTGGTCTACAAAACGGAGCCTAGGAAACCAGTCATGAACAGTTCATTTTGGAATCTAGCAAAATGTAATGATTTTTTGCCATTAAATGAAAACAAAGAACGGAAAAAATTATGCTCTTCTATACAAGTATCTGCAGAATCGTGACAGATGACAGAGCCTACACAATCTAAACCCCTACAATGCTCAGAAAATCTGCAACTTTACTGTGATGTGGTCTCATATACTTTATAGAAACTGAGGAACATCACCTGGGCTTGGAGGTAAAGAAAAATAGAAGTGAAAGGTCATATTTTCCAGTGTACTGGTTCTGAAAACAGTATTTAAGAATTTTGTTTCAGTGACATCCATGTTCAGTCTGTGATACATCTGTAGCACTTAAGGAACCAGAAGAAAAATGTTTCATTTGGGTGGCTCTTTTTCCAAGAATGTCATCTACAAATTCAATTTCAAAACCTGATGCATGAGCCAAGACTTCAATGACAGAAGCTAAAGCACATTCAGTTATTTCAAGTAATAACAAAAAATTTAACTGTAAAACTGTAAAACCATTTGTCAGGAAATACAGTTCCATTTCTAAATATGTCCTCAAAAATCAATGTCACTTAAAAAGCCAATTTAAAACTTCTATTGCAATCTGCATCTATAACTTATTCCATCAAGAGGATGCCCTCACTGGTTAACACAAAGCACTGACTTTACGACGATGGAGGCAAGTAGCATCGTCCACAAACCTTTTCCAAATTGTGGAAAGCACGAGAGAATCTGTTGCTAGGCGTTTGCTAATATTTTTAATGCTTTTCCTGTTATTTATTAATAGAGCCTTATTCATTAATTCATAATTGTATTTGGAAATTTCTGTCTAGTCAGACACCTCACATGCCCATGCTCTCTCTGACAGTGAAGCCTTTCTCCACCCTCACACCCCCAGTCCCCTCAAATAAGTAGTTAGTGTTGAAATTGCCTGAATGTATTTGAGCACCTAAACCAAAGCCCAATGAGCACGTCCTGTTCTGTTCCTTCAGCCAAGAGACTCTGCTTCTGGTCTAGCCTCGAGTTCACGTCAAACCTTGAGGGATATCAGTGCCAAGGGGTCGATGAGCTGGCACAAAGCCCCTTCTACCATCACTGCCAAGGAGCGCTACCTTTGGCAGCTAGGAAGGTCAGGCCCATAAGGCAGAGAATCACTTAAACCGAGATAGCAAAGTCCATCTGGGAATATGAATCAGAGCTCTTTCATGAAGGAGGGGCACCACGTTTCTAAACACTTAGCTTGCATCTACTGTGCTAACATGGATTGCCAGCCACCACCAGCTCAGTTCTCACGTGGTTTTATAACAGCACGTTTGGAAAGGCTAACTTGTATCACCAGGGGATTAAATTTTCGTGAATTAGTATTCCAGAAATATGATGATCAAACTCAATTACTGCCACTGAGATATGTTAATATAGAGGAGCCAGAGCAGAAAAAAGGAACAATTCTATTATTATACAGGCTGTCCCAGTAGAAAAAGTTTGAACTCTTCAAATCAAAGTAACGTCAACCAGTTACAGTACTGGGCTTCTTGAAAGTTCAATTACATTTTTAAGAATTTTCATGCATTAAAAGTGTTACTTCTTAATTGGGAAAAAGCTACAGTATATTATAATTATTATTTCCTCCCTTTTTAAGTAATAGAGCTTTTGTTCACCAAAATTAAAATGTCTAGATTACACATTTTATAATTTTAAACTAAAGTTGTTTATATTAAATTGGAGACTAGCCAAAAACAAACAAAAAAAAAAAGAGACTTGAAATATTTGCTTTAGTTGAATAAAATAAAGCTTCTCTGCTGGGTAGCCTGGATGAAGTAAAATGACTTGCAGACAGATTTGGCTAATCCACCCTTCATTTATCTCTATGTCTGGAAACTCAAAAAAGGGTAAATAGTAAATAATCTCATAAAATTTCTGTTCCAGTATCAATCTAAAATCCAAATTAAACTGGAGTTAAGCATGATAAATACATCAGTGCAACCCTACGGTTACACAGACCTGGCCATACTTAAGATATTGGTTCACTCACTTCACTATCTCGACTAACTGTGGTCTCACTTTTCCTGTCTTGTGAAGACATGAACAATAAATACCAGAGGGAAGAAAACCTAAATTTTCATCTGACATAACTGAAATACAGCGGCATTACAGCAGAAAAATTGAATAGCCTAATTTTTCCTGTAATCAATATCAGAGAGTCTTTCCATGGAAAGAATCTGGTTATGGGTATTCATATAAACAATTCAGATTAGCAAAAGCTGCAGATGAAAGCCCTCATCATCCCCCACCCCCAAAATTAAAGATAGAAATGCTCCCATTTTCCATTTAAAACTCCTCTTTGCCAAGGTGGTATTACTTCTTAGTTTGCTATTCCCATCTGCAACATCTCAGACACATCAATCAGATATCATAAAATCACTCTACTCCCATCAGTGTGTTTTGCAGGCAGTATCTGGGAACAAGTGACGCTCTAAGTTACAAGTGGATACAAACATAAATAGCACCTCCCCGGAGATCTATATGTGGACCCTAAAGCATCCTAGGAATCAGGTTCCCAGACTCTGAACTTTAGCTGTGCATGGCTGCTGTCTTTATGAAAAGAACTCTTTGGCTCTGCTACAGTTGTCATGGAAACAGCAACTTTGATTTTTAGATCTTTAGTATACGTGGTATTTCAGCCATATGTTGTGTGCATTTAAGTTCTGTACGTATTCCCCCTCTTTAAAACTGAGGGAATTAAGAGAAACTGAATGATTCCAACATTCAAGTAAATGCACACAACATACTTCTCAACACGAAGAAGCATGCTTTCAATCCAGAATAATCACAGATTAAAGCTACTATGACCACACCTGATCTGTGTCTGTTCCTCTGTCCCAAACAGTTCCATTTGTGACAAGACTGCACGTGAAAAACTGTATTTTTCTGATAAAGCCATGAGATGTGCTTAATCTCTCTCCTTAACACGGCAAGCTGCTTGTTGCGCATTACTCCTGCATTAACAATGTCTCAGGGAGGTTCCAATACCAACCACACAAGGGCTACTGCTGGGCAGAAAACAAGCTCTCCAATATCTCAGTTTGTCTGTCTCTCTCCAAACTGGGACTGGCACGGTACCTTACAGCACCTTAGGAGGCACAGTAGATACAGTGTTGGCCTGATGGCATGCTGCATATCGTAAACACCATATACACACGCTCTTCTAAAAAATACCCCCAATATCCAGTGACATACAAGATTGAGCTATGGTCTTGATTCCAGAAAAACAAAAAGACAGCAAAATACTGCTTAGCTTTCAAAAACAATTACATATATAAAGCAGTGCAACTCCTTACACACTTGGCGTTCCAACCATGACTGCCTGTGTTAAAAATGAGCAGAACTCTTATAGCTGCTCTATTCCTTCATCATCCAAAAAATCTGGATAGGCAACCGGAGAGACAGTGAGTGCCCACTCTTCTGTCACTCATAGTGCTCTATACAGAGTCCCAACCTCAGTCAGAGCAAAGAGCACTCCAACAATATTTCTTCATAAAACAGAGATCCCTTTATAACAAGTTGGAAATTATTTTCTCAGCTACATTCGAACTCTCCACTGCAGAAGCCAGGAACACAGATACCTGAGCAATGATTCTAAAAGTTTACATCTCAAGAAACAATAATTAATTTAGGAAAAATGAGAACCAGGTGAATAACAATGGTCAGTATGGGTAAGATCCTTTGCAACGGTTGACTTGAACACTGTACTGCACCTAACTCACAGCTGCCTAGATTAAACACAAATCCCACTCTCACAACGTATATGTTTGAACTTTAAAGAGATGCACTTGTTTTATTTTGCACATTTTCATTAATGAGGCTCAGTTCTAATTAAAACTATATAAATGAACCAGACCCAGAGGACTCTGGTCTTTTGAACTCAAACGCTATTAGGAAGCGTTCAGCATACTCCTAAACGAAGGCTTTTTCACTCTAGATTTCTTCTTCCCCACTCCTGGGGATAAGTAAGCAAATGGATCAATCAATGGTGAAGAAAAAGACAAGACAGCAAGTTACTTTGCCATGGGAACAACTCTTAAAATTGATAATACATCACTCTCTCCTACTTAAATATAAACGCAGTGTAAAGCATCTGCTACAATGAATGACTTGTTCTCAATGTAGCGCTACTAGCACAAGGGTTTCCAACTTCTAATGTGTGACTATCAGCTATGGAGCAGAAATACAAGCTACAAACCACATTATCTCCAGCTTAAGCACATCACAAACAGAAATCAGAACACTCAGGCAGGAAAGTAACTGTTTGTCTCCTCTCAAGCAGAATAAATTACATTTCAAATATTTAAGGTAGTCAAACAGGAGAAGTACCACTTGTCAATTATGAAATCCAAAAAGCCTAACTACTTTCTCAAGGAAAAACCAGGGAAACAGTTTTCCTTCAGGAAATACAAACAAACAACAAAACCCAAGAGATGAAAGTGTAAGTGGGCTTCTTTCTCTTTCACTGTACTATTACAAGCAATAAAGAAGAAACATGTTATCTTAAGATCTGTTATTTATTCCACCAACACACTCAGAATGTAATTCATCACTCATCCTTAAACGTGTTCAATCATATTTCATACTGTTATAACACTGAAAATTATGCAGTGTTTCAAATAAATACTAAATTCACAGACATTTAAACACTCTCCAAAATCTATGTAGACCCTTAAAATTAAGATCTGGGGTTTTTTTCCTGATCTGCATTCTATAAGGAAATCCTACTGAATCCCTGAGTAACATGTGAACAAACCTGAAACCAGCTGAAAAATAAACGCAGCACAGTTGCACAAATATGGCTCCATGCAAGCTCAGCTATAGCGTTTTTGGACTGGAATTAGAAACTCCGTATTACATATATTCATAGTATTTGATAGATGGTAGATGATAAATTTTTCCATCAGTAAAATAAATCAGTAAATACTGCAAATATCAACTTTTCAAAGGAGTCTGGGGAAGCTTTAGCTATACTTTCATCTCCATACTATAAAAGCTCTGTATTTTGATTTACAAACTAAGTCGCTAGTATCTAGCAAATAAATTGAAACTGAATATATGTTGGCATTTTTAGTTTGGAGATAGTATGATAAATTCTCTGCTTTCAATTCCACATAATGCTGCTGTTATCAGTATTCTATCTACTATTTGATTTCAGTAAAAATTGAGAAATGTCAGAGCATGGTATCTGGTTATCACAGCCAGCCACTTCAGCCGTATCCGCAGCTGCGTAACGCTGCCAACCAGCCACACGCACAAACGGCATCCACGTGGCAAGGCAGAGGGAAAACGGAGTGCACGGCAGGGAGGAGGCTGCTACTGGAACACTGCATAATATTTTTGTCCACATTTTAAAGTGGTCAGTGGAAAACTGGAGGGTGTAGAAGTGCCATAAAAATGATTCAAGGATCAGAAAGCTACATTGCAATGAGAGGCTTAGGGAATTCAATGTGTTTAGTTTTCCAGAGATTGAGAAGCGAGATGATTACAGGATAAAAGTACTTTCACAGGGAAAAATACCACAGGGTGGTGGGGAGGGGACTACAGAGAACATACTAACAAGATCCAGTGCTGAAACGTGAGACCAATCGTGCCTGGATTTTAAGAAATTGAGGCCTTATTTCGAAATAGTGAAAGGTTCCAAAGGTGATTCACAAATACGCAAAGGAAATGTTCCATTTCTTGATGATCTTTTCAAAGCAAGATCGAATCCCCTCCTGGAAGAAATGGATTAGCAAAACTTTTGCTAGGTACCACTTGAAATTTAAGTGACTAATGACAAGCAAAAGGTCAGCCTAAGTATTTAATTGCCTTCTGAAGAGGCAAAAGTTATGAACCTATGCAATGCTGAAGAACTGTCAGGCAAGCCCTTGCATGAAAAGAATGAATAGGATGCATTAAGGGACATGCGGTATTTAAGGGAAGTGGCCTGGTGCATACATTACCTAATGGGCTTTACTGATTCAGACCAAAGCTCCAATGTCCTGTTTCTGATAAAGGCCAATAGATGTCTGGAGAAGACACAAAAACAGATCAAGCGCATGGTCATATCTTCTTGATGTATTTACCGTTGTCCACCCACCTGCCACTTAGTAATTAGCGATTTTTTTAGATCAATGATTTTTCCACCCCTAGTTTGTCTAAGCATTTCTATAATCATATACTCTGGCGTTATGTTCTACAGTTCACTGGTTTGTTTCAGTATTTTTGAAGCTATGAACCAATAGTTTATTTTTTTATTGTTTCCTACACTTGTATAATAGGCATTCCTTACTCACTTTTTCCATACTACTCATGGTTTTAGAGGCTCCTACTTTGCATTTGCTAACATGTTTTCCCAAGTCTGATGAGCCTTGGTCTACTGAATCATTCCCTATATGGGTGATGCTTTGTTCCTTTGATTATCCTCACCAGTCACATCTATTTTCCAACTCTGCTACAGCCTCTTCCGAGATGAAGGGCAAGAAAGTACAACACAGCAGAACTGCTGTACCCAATGGAAAAAAAAGATGCTCATGTGGTTCTTCATTTGTTTTTAATAGCTTCCAGCACACTACACGCATTTTTGACCACTGTTGAGAATTGATCTTAAGATTACGTAGAGCTAACTTCTGTAAGTCAAAGAACTACTTCGTCAGTGAGGACAGCCAATTCAGAATCTGACGTGTAAATCTGGGATTATTTTTCTCCAAATACACTTACATATGACAAAATCGAGCTTCACCTGCCATTACCCAACCACTTGGTATTGAGAGATTCTTCCCCAAATAGCTTGTTATCATCAAACTGTCATCCCATAACGCACAATAATCTCTAAAACAAACAGAAAAGTGCATATCACAAATTCAAACCATGAATTAATGCTCAGTAAAAAATACAAGTAACAATTCTAATCACAATCCTTGAAAGATTCAGTTTTTGAGCTAATTAACAGGACAGAAAGGCTTTTAAAAAAAATTACAAATCTCATTCAGCTACCATTCAGCCCTCTCTCTAAAGCATTAGAAGGAGCAGGAATCAGATGTAAAGGAGGAGATACCTGCAGAGGTCATACCATGTAGTTATTTTTTAAAAGCCCACACAGGCCCCAATACTTAAAAGACTGAAATTCCACTATTCCAAAATATATTAAAGCAGTTTCCATGCAATAGAGCTTGTTTCTATTTTTGTTTTTTAAACAGACTTCTTCAGAATTTAAATTTAAAGATACATATATATATATACACACACGCACTTAAATAACATGCAAAAGCATTCACTGGGTACTACTGTAGCCGGTGTGACTATATTAGAACCTCAAGAAATTTAATTTCAGAAGGACACTCCAGATGACTCAATTTTACTGTTAACAACTAGTCGTCACAAGACACCAACACTGCCAGATGTAAGCCCACACTACCATGTGGCTTTATTAAAGACCAGCAGGGCAATTGTTTCTTTTTTACTGTTGAAACTTTAGCTTCAAAAACTTTCGCTACTTAATATGCAGAGCAATGTTACAATGTTGAAACCATACAGTTTCAGTGAGTTTCGAGGTAACACTGTCCTCCCTCAGCAAAATTGCTGTGAAATCATACAATAATAATTTCTCATGCGATGAACGTGAGAACAGCACAACAGCAATATGGAAGGGGAGGAATATCAAATTCACTGTCTAGCTCCTATCTTGTTTCAGTAAATCTGTGCCTAACATGCCTTTATAATTTCTGTGCAACAATACATCTGCTTAGTGTTCTATGTTCTCTTGATAACACCACTTTCTGGAACAGTTTATATCACACAAGAGTGCATCATCCTGAATTCATTTTGTTCCCAACCATTTGTGACATTATTAACCAACTGGTTTTCCTGTGCATTGGATGAGAACAAACATTTTGGACTTCTAAAGTTTTTCAAAACTTCAAACTGTATGGTTTATCATCATTTTTTGTTTGTTTGCTTGTTTCATTGGAGGGCAATTTTCGTGGCATAAATTGCACTGCACTAGTATTTAAACACATGGCTCATGCAGACATGTCTGCAATTAAATTATTTGCTGATTTAATGTTAAATTTATATTGTGTGGTTTCCAAAATAGAAAAATCTGTTCAGAGACTGTAAATTTAACAGGCTGTTTAAGTTACTTAGACCTACTGGGTTCCTATTCTTCCCTAAAGCCAAGCTTGCACACTCTTGATGTCCTTCAGTTGTCTATCCTCACCCTGCAGATCGTTATGTCTAAAAATACAATAACCCTATTGTTGCATATATAGTGCTGTAAGTTTGAATGGCCAGGCTGAATTAGCTTAAGATGATATTTGTTACTCTTAAACTTACATTAATTCATCTTTAGTTCCACTAAGAGATAACAAACACATTGTCACTTTCTGAAGCATCAGGCTTATGACAGTGGAGGTAAAAGCATGTGAGGCTGGAAAGCACCAAAAATTCTACACTGTCATTTTGATCTTTTGTACTTCCTTTGTTTCTAGAACTAGACTTAAAAAAAAAATATTAATCACCACAAGCCTCTGTGTTACGTTTTCTTACAGATTATTTTTTCCCTTTTCAGAGAGAAGGAAAAGGTCTCTCATTAATGGTAAGTCCTATTGTAAACTTATTTTTAGAATAACAGCAAGGTCTTGCAACAAGGGCTAACATAGTTATTGTGGGAAATAATTAATATGCAGCAGTTTTTAAATTAATCATTTGGCAAAGGGGGTAGGAGAAAAGGAGAAACTGTCTTGTCCCTTGTTCTGAGGAAGACGGTAAGTTGTATTTATCACTAATTGAGAAAGTTGCACTAACAAGAAGTGTGTTGATTAATCAGCCTATGATAAGTGAAGCAGCAGGCCAAAAATAAAACACAAAAATCTGTATTCATACAGGAGTTACTCAACATCTCTTCTGTCCCACTACTTTATTCTGGAGCAAGTTGGTGGTATGCTTCCATGAAGCACAACTAAGGAATCACATCTGCGGAGGTCTGCTATTCATTCACACAGATGTCAGTGAAGCATTCCATTAGCAGTATCTCATAAGGGGTTTTGGAGGAGTCCCTCACTGACTGTTCTACAAATTCCAGTAACAGAAATACTGCAGCAAGTTTTCCACTTAAACAGTAGGGCCATATATTGTCATTAGAGAAGGAACACTTTTAAAATACGACCAATTTCAGCTCTGTGGTTTCAGATCAATACAGCAAGTCTTCAAGAAAGGAATAAGACTCCTTGAAAGACTACATTTCATCTTTGCAGACCGGGGGTGGGGTGTGTGTGTGTGTGAATTATAAAAATAAGGGGGGGGAAGGATCAATACGTGATAGGTTGTTTTCCAGAATGTTATGAAATGTTATCATCTTACAAGCAATTTTACATGTCTTCTCTGTTACCAGCGTCATTTACAGTATGCCGTTCTCCTTAGCTGATTTTATTTAACTTACTGCTGAGTAAGTGGTATTCAAGCTGCTCACAGGAAGAAAGCATGGAAGTGTCAAAGCAGGTTAAATTCTTGAAATAGCCAATGACCTCCCAAGGCTGACAGACTACTGCTTATTTAAGGAATAGAATAATAATCATAACACATTTGTCCATACACACATTAGATACAGGAAAGTCTTTAATAGCATGATTTTATGATGAGGTACTGTGCAGAAATTGTATACTGCCCCTGAAACAGTCATCAGTCTTCTAAACATATGCTCTCTCCCCTGAAATGTTAGTTTAATGAGCTTAATTCCAATTAATCTAAAAAGTAACTAACTCTATAAAGGTTTTATTTCAATGCCTACTGAACAGTTATTTATATAATTAACAATCCACATGGACTAATAACTAAAAATATTTCAGGAAATTCTTTAACCCCAACTATAAAGATTCTCTCAGCACTAAGATGGGTGCAGGGCTCCAAGGGAAGAAATTGCTATATATTCTGTATGATATACAATGGAACAAATGGCATAGAAAGAAAAGAAGACCCGTAAACCTTTATTTTGTAGCAACTTCAAGCCAACACACATCATGAACAGACTGATGCTTCAATATACATCATAAATGCAGCACTTCATAAGATGCAAGTGAGCTGTGGAACAAATGCCTGGGCAGAAACATGCTTAGAGAAGCCAAGTTCATATCTTCAAAAGAGGCTGCAGTAGCCTGAGTAAACGTATTGGCTCATTCAAACCTAACTCACGTAGCTTTAAACAGGGTAAGGAAGACTAAGAAGTTCTCCGTCAGGTGACACAAGGATACCAATACGGTTTTCTATCCATAGCAGTATTTCTCAAATTTGTATGAAGAAATACCAAATTTAAACTTGAGTACAAATACAAACAGTGGCTTTTTGTACATATACAAGTTTATAACGTCACATACCTGCAAAGGACACGAATCAAACTGATAGACTATAATTTCTATATTAGGGTGGTCACTACAGATATTTTGAATATTACTTTCCATCTGAAATACGAAGATGTTTTCATTTATTTCCCCCCCTCATATAAATCAATCATCTATACCCTTGGGACTCCACATACAAGGGGAGCAAATACAGAAGTGTTACTGAATGTCTCCATACTTGATGGCCTATGGTGGCCCACACCATTAGTACTAACCTGCTCACATCCCGCCATCTCTTGTATTGCTATGAACCATCATAAGACCCTACAGCCCCAACCTTCCCCCTGCTTCAAGTACAGACTCTTTAAAAGATGTGGGAAAATTACTTTCCCCAACAGACTCTGGTTTATTTGGTTGTTACTCCATGTTATAAGGCTGCACTTTATAGTCTGTAAAAGTTGTTCTGTTCAGTGAGCGGTTCACAAATTAACCTGTAAAATGGCAAAAAGCTCAATAAAAAATGTTCTTCATTCTAACATCGTAGCCAAGGCTCACAGAGCATAAAAGCAAAAATTTCCACAAAACACACAAACAAGGAAAGCCACATGCACTGTGTTGATGCAGTGGTTGCTAGACCACTCAAGGGAAGAGATCTTAAGTTTTCATTAGAAAATGCCACTCCAGCAGTTGGCATTAGTAAATGTTCACTTTAAAAAAAACTAAACACCCCTCCCACCCCAAACCCAATAGTTACTTCCACACAAAAAAAAGTTTAGCTCTTTAGCAACCAATCACGAAAGACAGTGTCACTGCATAATTTTATTCCCACTATTATAAAATTAACAATACTAGTCACAAGACTGCCACCAGAATTGCTAATATGTGCATCTACCACATAAAATTCTCAGGTACAATTTACACTGAAATTTTCTGGTCAAAGCAATCCCTTTATAAAAAAATGATAAAACCAAAGTACTCTAAATTCACCTGAAATAAGCCTGCAGTTAAAACAAACAACCCACCCCAAAACTAAATTTAGAATGCTCAGTACTTAGTTAATGCTTTAACTATTACCCTACACAAACCTGTCTGGTTCTAGTTTGGAAACACAACTACTTCATCTAACACTCATTCTGTGATGCCTACTGAAGGTTACAGACACAGAATGATTAATAAGTACTAAAATGAAGTTTGGGAAGTTTGCTTTAGATCAGACTATCTTTTATTAAAAAAAAAAAAGAATTAAAGCATAACTACTTTTACATTTATAAAATCAGTACTGCTGTCAAGGCAGCAGAGTACAATAAAACAATAGCAATAAAATATAATTATTGCAGTAAGCTCAGTCATAGTTTGGAAAAGTGCCAACGGTTACTTGTTTTCTAAAGAAATTATTAGAGAACACCAGCCACCATTATTCAAGAATACTCTTAGCAACTAATTCATATGCTCTGTGACATATGGTAACAGTTCTTGAATGATACACCTCCTAAAAACTTCATACTTTCTAATAATTTGAGTGCCATACTTTTCAAAGAACGTTGGGATATTTTTAGCTAATTTTGACCTTGTATTTAAATCAAACAGGAAGCAGTGGTAAAGTTAAGAAAATAATTATCCTCAAATCATTACTTACTTCTGTCTACAAACTGTCTAAAACAAGGGTTCTTTGCTCTGACACCAAACACAACACTCAAAACCTCTATGAAGGTCTCCCTGGGACAAGACGAGGACACATACACAAACCATCAGCATATGCTACATTCCCATATTCCATCTCGTACAGCATGCAATTGCTTACAATCTTGTCACCACAAAATGCCGTATATTAAATACCGCAGGAAAACTATGAAGGGTGCTACTGAAATTACATAAAACAGCAAGTTTAGTCAAGTTCAAAATCAATGCATTTCTGAGCCTTAAAAATCACGGTTATTTTAGCTCCTCAAATTCCTTGTAACAAAAGTTTCTGAACAAATGAAAAAGAACAATCCTTTTTACAGTTTTATGTCTATACTTGGTTAACCCTTATCAGTTAGTAAAGCTTTAAACTACCTGGTAGTTTTGCCTGATACATATTTGTAAGGGCTAGACATGTTTCTGTAGAGAAGACAAATATTCTTGCCAATTTAGGCTACTACTTAACTGTGGAACCTGATACAGCAAACATTGAAGGACTATCAGATTTGTGGAGAGTTTGTAGATACGTGATTCCATTAAGGGCATAAAACTCATCCAAATCCATTCCTGGATATCTGAGAGGATTTTCATATAGGTTTCTCTTGCATATTAGTTACCTCTAGAGTGCCATCTCATGTTTATATTTACATGCACATACTTCATATATATTAAGTAAAAGAGATGTAGTAACAATCACTGTATTTCATGTTCCTGCTGCTATATGAATACTTGACAGATTTTGTTGCTTAAGTGTCATGTTGTTAGACATTTAGTAGAGTTTTTTCATACGTAAAAAGCACATGATCTAAGTGCTATTTTTATTTCCATATTGTTTTAAAATGGTATAACAATGAGAGGAAGCAAGTCTAAAAAAAGTTTACCTTGTGTTCCAACATTCATTCTTGAAAACTAGTATTTCAATCTTAGCTAACATTTAAAACCTTTTTTTCATCAACTCCAGCAAAACAAATATTTTATATGTAAATTTTACAGTACCAATTAAAGAAATTTAATTTATTACATTCCATTACTTATCACAAAACAATAGCTGCTTTTAACCGCAACCTTGACACAAGCTTCCACCAAAGAGTACACATACTTAAAACTTAGACATAATCACCAATAATGCTCCTGAAAAATATAAAAATGTTCATTCAGTTTCTAAGGGCTTTTCTTCTACAGCTTAGAACAAGAAAGGAAAAAAAAAAAAAAAGAAAACCTCTTTCGGTATCTTCATTCCTCCTTTACATGTGTGTTTTTTTCTTTAAACTTGATATGTGAGTAATTTATCATCTATTTCTCTTTCCTAATTCTCATATTAAGACTGCCTTGCCACCTGCACTATGCAATCACACATAAGTAGGCACATAAAAATCACTAGAAACAATGCTTTGGGTTGCTCCAGTGACCACAAATGTTTAGAAAAATGCTCCCTCAGAATTTTAGCAAAACCATGTTTTTCAGAGTATGGTTTGGAAAGCACAGACAGGAAAACCAGAGAAGGATACATTTAAATGTTTTACTACTTGATTTATGATTTCCTGCTGCTAAACCACCACCTCAGTTTTATGTTGGCTTTTCACATCAGAAAGGAGGGTGTAATAGTATTGTAGAGGGTAAATGACAAAGCAAAAGGAATCAGAAGCAAGTACATTTTCAGACTGTTAAACCAGAGCGAAGCCAGCCTTGAAAATAAGTGTATTCCCCAATACTCTCTGCCTTTTTGTTGGAATCATACAGATTGTGGATAGCTCACACATGCAAAAGTTGCACTGATCCGCACATACACACCTTTTCTGCTCCTCATTTCCCCTCTTCAAAAGTTCTGCTTTAATATTCTCCTCTAAGCTTGACCACGCGCTTACAAGATAAATTTGCCTTTAGGCTGAATGCATTTCACATGCTTCATGAATAACTAAGAAGCCTGACAAATATGCTCTACCAATTTTTTCTGGGTTGGATGAAGGGGTGGCTGTCCTTCCCTGTCCAAAAGCAAACATATGCCATCTCTGCAGCTCAAAGCCCAAAGCACTGAACTAAACTGAAACTGAGAGTGCTTTAACTTCGTGCTCCATGCACTGATCACTGCTGGCGGAGGAGCTGGGCACACCTCTGGTTACCACCCTGGCTGGCAATGGGGTAATACTCTCCCACAAGAGTGCTGGGCACCCTGCTGGGGGAACAACATTTTATGCACCCACTAATAGCTTTGACAGCTCATCTGCTGGGTCTTGTGACTTCTCAAGCCCTCTTATGCACCTCCATGACTGACAGCAATTTTACTTCATCAGCCACTCCAAAATATCTCCTCAAAATTCAAAACTTTGGAATAAAAGTTGCCCCAGCTGCATTCTGTGGAAAAGTAATCCTAACTGCTTTGGCCATTGAATAGTTTCAAAGATAAAATTCAACTTTGTACCAGACATGACAGGTTATGAACACTGCTATGTTTAAATGTAAAGCTTAGAAAGGTATTTCTGGTCATTCAGGCTTTGCTTTTGGCTCAGAAAGCATGTTTGTGAGGCAGTTCAAGGACTAGAATAAATACTACCAGCCTGCTAAAAAGTGCGGCGTTCTGGTACTTCTCATAGCAGAAAACACCTAGATTACTGCACACACATTAAACACACAGACTATATGCCCTAATTTAGTAGCATAAATCAAGCAGTGTGCCAGAAATTTTCTAGGTTGTTTGTTTTTTGTTATGGCTTTATCAAACGAAAACACAAAGTACAATCCTGTTGAAGATAACTTTAAACCTTAAACAGGTCCTGCTAAAACACAGGAGCTACTGCAAGTTTTGTCTTCGCTCAAACCACTGACAGCTGCACAAGCAGCATGTTAGGATTAACAATTTAGAAAGCAGAGGGAAGGAAGCCAGGAAGTATTTAAAAAATAAAATTTGTTTTTACAAAAGCAGAGATAAAGTAAAAATATACAACGTTTCAATTCCTACTAAATGATCATACTCAAAAAGGTCATTTTGTAGACAAGAACATTCTCCAAAAAACAAATACACACCTACTCTTGAAATGCCACCTGTATTAAGTGAAAGGGAGTTTTGAAACATACTCAGTGCAATCCCACTTTACACACTTTGAAGTCATCAAATTGGACAGGAAGATCTAATTGCCTCATCATAAGACAGCAAACTATTTATTAGGTACTTACCTTGGACACCTTGTCTTCTTGGCAGCATCACCAAAGTTAATACAAAATATTTAATTTGCCTAAAAACCTATTAAAACATACTAAATTATTCTTAGACACGCAGGAGGGCTTTGTAAGCTTCTTCTGTTTGGCTTTTAAAAAAATAAAAGAGGGGCAAACTATAAGACACTCAATATTCCCAAAGGCACCAACTTGATTAAGGGAAATCATTTTAGTGCTATGGTCATCTCAGCACAGTTCATAGGATAATGTATCAAGAATAGTACGCAGTTACAGATTTTTGCCAGGAAAATATGTTTTCTCACTTTTAAGAACACATACTGCTGAAGGTTTACTGACAAATGAGATGCTGAAAAGTCTTGGCTCCAAAGTTGTCAGTGGGAGTGCAGCTGAAACAGGATTCTACCTATGAAACGCTTCATTCAACACCAAGATACAAAAAATCTGACATTATGACATTATATGTCTCCAAAACCACAGATGCTCACACAAGTTATTTTGTGTACTGGGTACAAAATGACATCTTCAGAAAGTGAACATACACTTGGGCTCAAGTGTTTTGGTCAATACACAAGGTACAGTAGTTTTGTCCTTCAGCGTGGGAATAAAACCCTGTGAGATATACTTTTGACAATGGAAGGACACAGCTGGGCTCAGCTTTTGTAAAAATGAATCCCTGGTTTTTGAAGGAAACAAAAATATGAACTTAGGTCTTCTAAAAAGTTATTTTCTCCTCAATTTACATCTGTCATTCAAATGTTAAAGGAGACAAAATCTTAGACTGCTTTGTTTTGTTTTGGAGACACTTTTTGGTCTATTTAATGTGCCAGAATAAGATTATCATTTTCACATCCTACTTTTTGACTTCATTCCCTTTTACTCTAAATTTGTAAATCCTTCTCAGAACTTCAGAAATCCTTTGGTCAGAATGAATGATCAAAACCAACTCCAATATAATACAATCAATTGCTGATTAATGCTTGGTATATTAAAACCCATTGCAAATGCCACATTTTGCAAAAAGACACTTCTACTACTGCAAAACCTCCTGCAAAGCCCCTCATCACACAATCAATGTAAAGAAATGCAAATATTTCAATGAAAATACAGATATGCTATTTATGCAATCTTTCTGAGTATGTTCAACAACAATATATCCAGAAAAGAAGAGAATAGAAATACTGAAAATGGAAAGACATGCAGGGAAAAGATTCAGGAGGAAAAAAAAAATTAAATTAGTTGGATTTCCCTCTCCACTTTGCAGAAAGCTAAAAGAACAAGCATAGTCTCTGTGCAACTGATCTCATATCTCCAAGTTCCTTCGTGTTCTCAACAGCCTTTTTGCACCTTTTAAATAGTGAAATGGAATGTATTGCCTTTCAATCTGTTGTCCAAGAAAGATCAGTTCTATACTACAACATTGGAAAATACAGACAATGAGGGTGAGGAATATATACATGGATAATATTTATATTTATTATAATCACATACATTATAGATTTATATATTACTTACCTTCCCCTGTCTATGTATTTTTATATATATATATATATAAGAAGAATGAAATCAGATCTTCTGAGAGAAAAACCACTAGAGAAGTAAATGGGGAAGATATGCATTTTAATTTAAGGAACCTAAGATCCCATCCCCATACTCTTTACAGTTTTACAGCAATTATGCATAAGGTTTGCATAAACACTTCAAAATCATCAAAAGCTGTTTTATCAAAACAGCACTTAAGTTTTACATATGTTTCAACACAAATTAGTATTCAGAATTAAACAGCAAGTTGATAAAAAAAAAAAAGGATGTCAGCTGTCATTTTAAACTCTAACTGGATATAGAGAATGGACGTAAAGGAATGCAGACAAAGACTGGGCCAAAGTGATAGATAGCTACTTTCCAAATACTTTTTGTAATTTAATTATCTTACTAATTCTCTCACTGCCCTGGACTCCTAGCTATTCATGATGAATTTTATCACTACCAGAAAGCTTGAATAATAATTATTATAGCAGTAATGTTATTGGAACCATGATGACACAAGGATATTGCAAAGTAAGGACAACAATAATACACTGAATACTAGGAACAATAAGAAGACATGCAGATGTAGTTGGGCTTCCTGAAGACATATCTGAAAAAAATACCTCTATGGTAAAAATATCCTCTTAATCTATAGCCATAAAAAGCTAAACTACAGCAATGAATTAATTACTTGGAACATACAGACACTCAATATGAAGCAAGTCCCTAACACTCAAGGGCACATCCTGCAATAACACTGATGTCCTGATAGTCAGCATATTCCTGACACAAAAACATACATACATGTACAACACGAATGCTTCCACAAGTATTGAGAATTTATACCTTTAGTGCCCAATTGTAATCAGCACTAGCAGTAATTTTAATACATGCAATAACTGATAGGAATGCCAAATGGTGGGACTTCAGTTCTCCAAAACTTAAAAGGTCAAGTGGAGAGGAGTTGGGGGTGGGGGGGAGTTTGGATAAAGAATCAACTGACCCAGTTCCAGGAAGGAAAAAGGTTGGCTTTTCTCTCCTAGGGAGAATGAAGACTTTGCTTTGAATACAACAGCTTCACGGGGCCACAAGTTTTTAGGGGGAGTGGGCAAATCCAACAGAATTGATGGGCTTGAGTATCACACAAAGCTAAGGGTTTGAATAAGATGCCATCCGCCCCCCATCTAGATAGTGAGTAGGACAGATTGCAGTTAAAAGTCTGTACATATTTATGAAAGGCTGCAGCCAGCTGGCCAAATTTCAGATGCCTCTCTCAACACTGGACTCCTTTCACTCAGTCTTTTATCTTTTATTTCTGGTTGAAAAAATAATACAAATACATGTAACAGTTCAGCTATTTTTCCACAGCATGGCACTTTCATTATGCTTGCTAAACCAGTATTTCAAATATATAAACAGATAAATAGCACCACATTTCAAGCAAAGCACTTACCACTATTTTAATACTGCTTTGACAAGGTTTAAATACACTTCAGTTAAGTGACAAAAACTACAGATTGCACACAATTACACAAAAAGGCTGTCTTTTGACCCAATTAAGTGATAATACATGGAGGATTCCACATGCAAAAGCCATCTATTTCCTACAGAGAAGCAAGAATTTGAGGGAAGGCCATAATTATTAGAAGACAAGACAAGTCTGGCCAGAATAAGTCTAACAGCGAGTGACTCACGGTTGCCAGTCAGTAGATATAGAAATGACTTGTTCATGTACTGTTCAAATGTCCCTAACTTCAACAGCCAGGGGCAATACAAAGCTGTGCAAAAAAAAAAAAAGAATTCAGCTGCAAATACGTCAGTTGTCTGAAATAAAGAAGAAAAAAAAAATCCTAAAATTTATTTCACTTCAGATGTACCTGATAAACTGGAAAGCAATGGTTTAACCTGTTATGCTAATTCCAAAGTTTCAGTAGTTTAGCAAGGGCTGTTTGGGGCTTTTTTTTTTTTTTAATATGTATACATTTTGCATGTGTTTATATACATACATACACATATATACATACATGAATTGCACAACCAGTCAATTTTAATTTGGTGGAGTATTTGGGGAGTCTCTGGTTTTGTTAGGGTTTTGCGGTGTTTTAAACCAATCCCTTTGATAATAATCTCCAATGAGAACTGAAAAAAAAAGACAGTAACTTCCAATTCCATTTCAAAGGCATGTTGCAGACATGAAAATTTTAGTTTCTTTCACCATACTCAGCAGTAGAAAATAGACAAGAAAAACAAAGGGAGCATTGGCACGGCATTATGCCATAATGTCATTGTTTTAGTTACCTTATCACAGAGTGAATAAAGGCATTAAAAGTAGTTTTTTCTGATTTCCAGTAGTGCTACCACTTTTTCTTTTACAGTGCCAAGCACATTGCTGAAACCTGCCAGGTATTTCATCATTGAAATACCCAATCTCACTTCCTATGTAGAAAAAAAAAAAACATATATGGAAGAACAGGACCTAGATCTCCTTTAAACACTCTCTCCTGAGGTTCTCAGCCTTGAACCTACCTCACAGCTACCGTTACGAAATCTGTAATATTGCATTAATTCACAAAGAAGAGGAGCACGGCACTTGCATTTCTTCCGCTGTTCAACAAGCCTTTTCTATCCTAAACAGCTGATTGCAATCCTGGCTCTTTTCCAGGATTTCCCTGGGGGATGGTATTGTAAGTCTTTGAGCTCTTCAACTTAAATTTGTGCATTAAGAGGTAACATCCACAGATACGTACTAGCCCAAACCTGACCTTTTCCAAGGGAGAATCTAGAGAGATGCAGTGTCCTACCTGGCGATTCCCCCACCTGCTGCAGTCCATGGCTGGAGGGACTGGAGGCGTAAGCTTTATCTAATTTCTCAAGTCCGTTTCATCCCTCAGAACTGCCCTCAAAATATGTCTAACAAAAATACCCCCTTGTCAGATAACTCTTCAGGACAGCATCCGCTATTAGAAGCAAAGGCACAGCTCTCACCACATCACTACTTCTCAAACCTGTTTCACTAAAAGCATGAGGCCTGCAAACTGGGTACAACAACACTAGAGCTTCTCACGCGCAGCCTTGCAGAAGAGGAAAGAAATTTTAAAAGTTGTGCCTCTAACTTCTACTGTTAGAAACAGCTGTTGGAGTGCCAGCAAAAAGGGGTGCGATTAAGCCTCAGAGCCCATTAAGAAATCTAAACCGTCTCGGTATGTGTTTGGGAACATGCACAGTTCTGTACTAGTCAAAATTCAGACATTACCAATTTCATAGAAAATGCAACAGCAGCGGCTGCAACACTTATTCCCTAAGAAGTTACAAATAAATATAAAATCACAAACAATAAGATAATAAATAAATAAAATCATACAATTGCTCCATATCACAATTTTCAATGGGAATTACAAGCATAGTATGGGAGTAGTTAAAAATTTATTCTGAAAGCGCCTGGAACGACTGGGGGCATGATGAAGGGGAACGGTAAGGGGGAACAAAATGAAAAAGTGTGATAGAACCAGCAAGGCAAAGTGGAAGTGTTTCACTGGCTGGAGATATACTGAGGAAGCAGCATTAAAACTCTTATTTCAGGAAACCCGGTACACCAGAAAACAGCTTCTGAAAGAATGCCTCGGGCTACTCAGTGGAAAATAATAACTATTGGGCAACAGAGCTATATTTAAAAGAAATGCTAGTAAATTATTTGCATAGCTGTGTGCAGCCAGAACTGCCAAAAATCACAAATTACTCTTTACAAATGAAGTTCAAATATAAATAATATACTAAGGAGCCATGCATGCTATATTATGAGGGACACTTTAAGAAGTTTTCTGAGGGATTTTCCAAACACATGGAACTGGCAGCCCTACTGACAGGAGATTTTTTTTTTTTCCTAAATGAAGGAAACATAAGATACCTACTATTTCAACGTCCCCAAAAAGTAGAAACTCTCATATTTCTAGAAAGCATAAGATTTAATGACTGGGAAGTTAAATAATTTAACTTTGAAGGAACAGGGGTTTCTTAGGTACTTGCACAGTGCTTAGAAGGATACTACCCCAGCAAGGGCCACAGGCACTAGGATACTACCTTAAAAATAATAAAAATCTGGCAATCAGTTAATCATCAATTAAATTTTCTTCCCCGAGCTTAGGAAAACAGTCCTAGCCTTTCAAATTATTAACATATTTTCAACAAAAAAAAAGTTTTTTAAAGTTAAATATTAGGAATTTCTTTCAAATGACAGATTTCTATATGCTGAATTCAAAGTGCTGAGTTAACAGATACGAGCTGTAAATTTATCACTTAGCAGAAGAAATACTCCTACAGTACAGCTAACCAGTGTTTCAACATGATCTGAAGCAGAATCTGCAACAATAATAGTTGTTCAATCCTTGCTCTCCCTGTTACGGGTATATTATGTTACTCAGACATGGACTATTTTCAAAATCCAATAGATAAGTATTACTAAAGAGCTAGAAAGTAGCAGTATTACTTCACTTCTACCCCACCAAAGAGTAATCTAATCCTTCCCCATCTACTATCCTCACCTTCTCTGATCTCTCGTTCCTTGAATTAATTTTATTCTACAATAGCTAGAACACATACAAACTTCCCCCTTTCCTTCCTTCTCTCCACCAATGCATTACCAAATTTTGGGGAGGGAAGAGGGGGATGGATTACTTCCAGCTGGATCAGTTTTTTGATCCAACTCACCATGAACACTCATGGCAATGCAGGAAATGGCATGGTACATGTTTAATGCTAGGTCAGTTTACACCAGGCGCAGAGCGGCACCCACCAGGCTTCCACAAACCAAAGTGGATGGTCAGACATTATTTCTGTTCCAGGAATGATAGTGCAAACCTCAACATCTGCCTTTCACATGCGATATCCTCTGCTAGGGCTGTGCATTCCTAGAGCTAATGGCCAAGCACCTACATCAGGCATAAATAAAAACATTGAAGTACTCACTGGCAACTAGGAACAGCTTAGTCTGGAGAGAATGCCAATTCAGCTGCCTTTACATGTGAACTTGAAAATAACATATAAGATTAATAGCTGTATGTACAAATCTCACCAAAAAAGTACTTGAAACTGGGTTCTGACTGGGCTCTGCCCGTGATCTCACCACTACAAACTATCTGTAAAGAGCTTAAGAAGTCCAACAGCTGCACAGAAGTTACAATTAATATTTTGATTGTTCTTTATTTTTTTAATTAGGGAGTTATCTTTCATATGATGAAGAAACCCACAGGTTTACAAATACCTTTTAAAATGATAACAGGATCATAATAATCTCATCACAGAGAAAAAAAGCAGCATCAGCATTTGTGATGGTCATTTGCTTCTATCTCCTGTACTTCTCAACTTTAAAAAGGAAAAGTTTACCAGGGTGACTAAGTTTTACCTATATAAAGTCTTACAGGAAGAAAGAGGTTCCCATTCTTTTTTCACCCAGAAACATGCTCGAATTTCACGTTACAGGCAAGCTATTTTAAGACGTTGAACTGAAATTACCACACACCCCCAGCTGATCAGTACAGAATCAGGAGTTGCTCATATGTGAAGAAATTGGGCATTTTTTCACATCCCTGAGACCCTTAATTAAGTAATGTAAAATTTATACAAGTTCTGCAGCCTTACATACAACAGACAAAGTAGTAGTATGTTACTTTCTTTCAGAAAGTATTGCTGAATATAATTAAAACCGCTTATAAAATGGCAGAATTATTTTATTTGCTATTCAAATCTTAAGTCATTTGGTTTTCCTAGTCAGCGCCTAATTCTTGTAATTACTTTCCAAGATGACAGTTTATCATATCATATATCAACACAAACACATAGCATAGTTCAAAACCCAGTACCCAAACAATATGCCATGTGACTTCTAACATAAAGCACCCACTGAAACACAACTGAAAGACCAAAAGAACTACTTTGTCATTATCATCAAATCATAGTATCACTGTCTCTTCCCCCACACACACCTCATTCTTTCGTGGGGCAGGGAAAAAGACTGAAATTCAAGTGCATTAGGCCAACTAATTACTGTGATTCGGAGAAAACCGTTCTTCATATTACAGCTCAGCAGAAATACCACCAACCATGATGGTAAAAAATTTTCTGTAACGAAACCTTAACATTTGCTAGTCACAAAATACATATCAAAATGGTATGTAAAAAGGGAAACATTCAGTCAGCTAGAAGCTTTTAACTAAGCATACTCTCACGTTAAAAAAAAACAGAACCCGAGTTCAAAGCTGTTGCAGAAAGCCCTCTGTCTCCTCTTTACACAGGTTTTAGAGAATCACTAGTAAGTTGCTCACAAAGCAGATCTATCATACTTTCAATATACTTTACAATAAACTTTACAATAGTTTTCCCTTCTCCTTAAGAAATAAAATCAGCAGAACATAGTAATTACATTCTTGTCCCAAAGCAGTATGAACTGTGTGTTTTAATCCTCTAAATATGTAACTTAATCATGCCCATTGCACATATATTAAGGTGGAAAAGGAAGTTTTACCAGCAAAATTCTTTATTCTCACATGAATTATGTTAATCTTTTCACGCCAGGAGGTAGATTTTCCTAAAGTAACATACAATGTCTGCAACAGAGGCACTGAAGCCACAGGTACCAACCAGTTTAAGACAGACGGATAGAAAATTCCACCAAACCTTGAGCCCTATGTTAACATCTGCTTGAATTACCTTCCAATTTCACTCACTTTCTTCTTCAGATTTTTATTTACAGTTATTGAGATCCTGCAAAAATTATGCCTCTATTATAACCGGTATGAACTTTCAGTTGAAAAACATGCAGAGTAAGAGCATCCCATAACTCAAGCAGTCAACCACTGCCATTTTCAGGGTCCTAATTTCTAATACCTAGTTCAGAGAGAGCAAAGTGGAAAAGAAATGTTGAGGAGTAAAATCCAAACAGCATTCGTACAGCTCAACATTACATTATGCTGACTCTGGCCCTGCTAGAAGCTCACTGTGAAACTTCCCATGTCACTCAAAGACCACTTCTAGTTTGAAGGCCAGTAGGGACACGACATGTGCACTTTTCTTCCTACAAACTTGAAGTGTTCATAGTCTAAGTACCTTAGTACAGTCAAATAATATGAGAACACAAATCAACGATGTTTTTAAAGCAGTCCCTGCACCTGTATACACCCGAAGTCTCATTGCTCCGATTTTACAACTCCGAGGCACCACAGACTGGGTTCAGAACGGTATTTTTTCACATCCCCGAGACCCTTAATTAAGTAACGTAAAATCTATACAAGTTCTGCAGCCTTATGTACAACAGACGAAGTAGTAGCACGTTACCTACCAGGCAGATACTACTCTAACAAGGTCTTTTCGAAGCAGGAAAAGCAAAAGAAATCTTACAGAAGAGTTTTCATGCTCATCATTATTCTGTTCTACTAGAGCTCAGCGACCGTCTAGGCGATCACCGAGCACAGGCAGCAACCTGCAGGAAATCGCATCTTGCGTTCGACGAGAGTAAAACAAACTGCCCGCTTGTCAGTAAGCGCGGTGTGTCCAGGTGTTCTGCTGTTGGGGCTTCTTTTACGCCGCGCTCTCCTTCACAATGCCAAGCGTTAGCGGAACGTCCGAGGCAGGAGCCGGAGGGGCAGCCGCCGGAGCCGCGCTGCAGCAGAGCCGGCCGCACGCTCGGCACCCC